>JAKSZT010054040.1:8689587-8896671 GCA_026826555.1 Tolypeutes matacus
CTTCTCCTTCTCCTTCTCCTTCTCCTTCTCCTTCTCCTTCTCCTTCTCCTTCTCTTTCTCCTCCTCCTCCTCCTCCTCCTCCTCCTCCTTCTCCTTCTCCTTCTCCTCTCCTTTTGAAACTTCTTTTTGTCAGAAGTGGAACATCCCGGATAGATACTCTAATATTCTTTCCTCTCCTATTGTCAATTCCTTGGAACTTAGTTTTATTTTTGGCGAAGTTTCTCTTTGTTACCATCTGTATTAGTTTGTTAAAAGCTGCCAAAAGTAATATACCAGACATGGGTTAGCTTTTACAGTAGGGATTTTTAAATTTATAATCTTACAGTCCTGTGGCTGGAGAAAATATCCAAATCAATATTCTCTCCCAAAAGACCAGCAGCCAGCAATCCTGAACTCTTCTGTCAAATGGGCAGGCACATAGTGGCATCACCCTCCTCCAAGTCTTCTCGCTTTCAGCTTCCTGGTTTCTGTGACTTCCTCTTTCAGCTTTCATAGGTTTCTCTCCATGTTTCTGTGTTCGGTTGATTTAGCTTCTGGCTTCTAGGGGTTTCTCTCTGTCTCTGTGATTTTCTCTCTGCTGCTCTCTCCATATTCATCTCATTTATAAAGGGCACCAGTAAGAGGATTAAGGCACACCCTGGGTTGCGCCTTACTGGAGTGATCTAATTGAAAGGTCCGACCTACAATAGGTTCACGAGCACAGGATGGATTAGATCTAAGGACATGATTTTCTGGGGTTCACCAAGCATCAAACTGTCACATCATCTACCCCATCTGTATAACTTTTCTTTTCACTTTGTCCTCTTCTCCATCCCCATCCAGGAGCTATGAATGTTCCTTTTGTATATATATTTAAAAAAACAAAACATCATGCTCTTGTTTCACAGATGAATACCTTAAGGATTTCTTTAAGGATTTTAGTTATGAGTTTTCAAGGGAGTTATTTTCTTCTCCCTGAGTCCCTTTTTTCTACGGATTTTGGTGCCTGTTTGTTGTTGTTGTTGTTGAAGAGTGTGATGGTTAATTTCATGTATCAACTTGGCTAGTTATGGTGTCCAGTTTTCAGTCAAGCAAGCACTGGTCTGATTGTTACTGTAAAGGTATTTTGTAGAAGAATTTTCATCTATAGTCAATTGATTGCATCTATGATGGATTGCATCTACAGTCAACAAATGATTGCCTTTAACAATGAGGGGAGTCTCCTCATCCAATCAGTTGGAGATCTTAAAGCCAGAACTGAGGATTTCAGAATTCAGAAAGAAGAATTCCTGCCTCTACTCCAGTCAGCCAGTTTCTCCTGGGGAATTCAAATTTAACTTCATTGGGGTTTCCAACTTGTGAACTGTCTAGTGTATGTAAACTTGCCAATCCCTGCAGTCTCATGTGCCAATTCCTGTAATATATAGTTCTTACCATGAGCTATAGGGTCAGCATGATCTACCCTCACTACATCCTACCACTGGGCCCTCTACTTACTCTGGATCAGCCACACTGACCACATTCCTGTTTCTCATACATCCTGAGCATGTTCCAGCCCCAGGATATTTGTACTTATTGCTCATTCCACAGATAACCCTATGGCCCATGCCTTCACTTACTCTAGTGCTCATGTCAAATGTCACTCTATCAGAGAGGTCTCCCATTTTTGTGAATCCACTCATGGCCTTAAAATGCTCTGTGTGGTTCTTGGGCTCCAAGCTCCTCTTTGACCTCAGTCCCATGACAATACAATGATTGTTGGAGTTCTGACCTGTGAAATTCAGGAGGTCTCCAGGATCATCTCATTTCTGACACCAGCTGCAAGTTTGAGGATCCCTAAGAGCAGCCTCAAGTTCCATAATTCACTAGAAAGAGTCACAGAACAAAACAAGCTGTTACAGTCATGGTTATGGTTTATTACAGTGAAAGGACACAGGTTAAATCAACCAAGTGAAAAGGAGCATGGTACAGGGACAAGAGTCACCAGGCATTGGGCTCCCAGTTGTCCTTTCCTGGTGGAGTCATGTGGACGGTGCCTATTTTCTCCAGCATGATGTGTGACAAGAGACACGAAATGTTGCCAACCCGGGCAGCTCACCTGGGCCTTGTGTCCACGGCATTTCTTGAGGCTCAGTCCTGTAGACATGGTTGACTACTCATGTGGCTGACCTAATTAAAAAATGAGCAAAGGATTTGAATAGACATTTCTCCAAAGACGATAGGCAAATGTACGATAAACACATGAAAAGAGGCTCACCATCATTAGCCATTAAGAAAATGCAAATCAAAACCACATTGAGGGGAAGCGGCTGTGACTCAAGTGGTAGGGCTCCCGTTTACCATATGGGAGGCCCTGGGTTCGATTCCCGGGGCCTCCTGGTGAAGGCAAGCCGGCCCGCGCGGTGCCGTGAGTTGATGGCCCGTGCTGTGCGGGGAGCTGGCGCAGCAAGGTGACGCAAAAAAGGGAGACAAGCAAACACAGAAAAACACAAAGCAAATAGGCACAGCGAGCACAAGCAGCAAGGGGGGAGCGGATAAATAAATAAATAAAAATAAATCTTAAAAAACAAAACAAAAACCACACTTCACACTCAAAAGGATGGCTATCATTTCTTTAAAAATGAAAAAAATAACAAGTGTTGGGGAGGATGTGGAGAAATTGGAATACTAGCACATTGTTGGTGGGAATGTAAAATGATGTAGCCACTTTGGAAAGCAAAATGGCAGTTCCTCAAAAAATTAAATATAGAATTATCGTATAACCTGGCAATTCCACTACTAGGCATATATCCAGAGACAGTGGAAACAGGATCTCAAATAGATACTTTACAGCAATTTTATAGCAGCAATATTCACAATAGCTAAAAGGTGGAAAACAACCAAGTGTCCATCAGTACATGAATGAGTAAACAAAATGCGTTTATACACAGTGGGATATCACTCAGTCCTAAGGAAGCAGGAGCTTGAGACCTACTGCAACATGGAAGAGCCTGGGTAGCAGTGTGCTCGGTGGAATTAGCAGGGCATATAAGCATAACTGTTGTATGATATCACTTATAAGAAATGGTTAGAAGTTGCAAATTTGCAGAGATAGAAAGTAGATTAAAAAAAGAAAGATAGTAGATTAGCAGTTACCAGGAGATAGCGGAAAGGAGGAGGGGGAGTGTTTGTAAGGAAAAGAAGAAGAAATGAAATTCTAGGTAATCATATCCCAGAGGAATTTGGAGGTCAGAAGAGGATTTTAAAAATTACACAATAATGTAAGCTTGTTTTTAACAAAATCAAACTGAAAAAGAAGCATATGAAAAAGAAAGATAAAGGAAGGGAAAGGATTATTCATCCCTCCCTCTTCAAATCCCACTCCTCAGAAGGGTACTGGGCAGGGGGCTGTCCTTCCAGAACTTTCTCTGGACTCTTTCTTTATATATGTTGTTTTGCACCTTGCTATTTTACTCAACAAAATATCCTGGACCTCTTTATGGGCCTATGATTTGTTTTGTTTTTTAAACAATTTATTGAAGTATATCATTCATACATGAACATACATAAACTATAAGTATTCAATAAACATTGTGAACCCACAAAACAAACATGCATAACATCATACGGGGCTCCCACACATCACCCCACCACAAATACTTTGCATTGTTGTGAAACATTTGTTAACAAATTATGAAAGAGCATTGTCAAAGTATTACTACCAACTATAGTCCGTATCTTACCCCCCCATACATTTTTTTAAGAATTTATGTATTTATTTATTTACTTTTATCTATTTTTTACCCGTCCCCACCCCATTTTTGCTGTTTCTGTGTCCATTTGCTGGGGACTCTCTGTGTCTATTTCCTGCCCTCTCTTCTCATCCTTCTTCTCCTGTCTTCCCTGGGATTTGATCCTTGGAATCTCCGATGTGGAAGAGAGGCGTCCTACCACCTGCACCACTTTAGTTCCTGGTTTTTCAGCATGTCTCATCTTGGCTCTCCCTTGTGTCACTCTCCTGCTACATCATCATCTTGCTGCGTGGCTCGGGGGCCTGGCGGTGCACCCGCACACAGGTCCTGGTGGCCTGCGCACCTTCTATGCTTTTCTTTTTTTCAATTTTACCAGGAGGTCCCGGGGATTGAACCCAGGTCCCTCTTTATGGGAGATGGACACCTAACCATTTGAGCCACATCCGTCTCCCTGTTATATCTCTTAAGATTGACCAAAGATACCTAGAGTTACAGTCTTTTCCCATACAGGATGTGTGACCACACAGGACTAGTTTATCACCAGCATTCCAAAAACCACATCTAGGGAGAAAAACTAGCTCTGGGACTCTTGCATGGTTTCTAATATAGAGAATGTTTAGCCTACCCTGATTATCACAAAATCAGGTCAGCGAGAATATTTGCATTAATTTGTTTTGTTTGTTTGTTTTTTAGGAGGTATGGGGGATTGAACCTGGGACCTTGTATGTGGGGAGGAGGCGCTCAACCACTTGAGCTATATCCGTGCCCTAATGAGAGTTGGTTTTTGTTTGTTTTTAAGAGGTACCAGGAATTGAACCCAGGACCTCACATGGGAAACAGGTGTTCAACTACCGAGCTACATCTGCTCCCCAATGAGAGTTTGTTTTTTTGTTTTTAGGAGGTACTAGGGATTGAACCTGTGACCTCATACATGGGAAGCAGGCACTCAACCCCTTGAGCCATATCTGCTTCCCTGGGCCTATAGTTTTAATCCTTTTTCATTCTTTGTGGGTCTGGTTTGAGGATCCAGGTAGTACTGTCATACTGTCAACCATTTTTCATCCTATTTAAAGACCAACCCATTGCAACTGAAGAGTGGGGCCCTGCTGTCCTGAAGGGGTGACCCTGTCCTTACAATCCCAGCACCCTCTCAGGGAGGGGCTGCTGCCGTGCCCTCCCTCTGTCCCCCAGAGCTCCTGAGAATCCTCTGCCTCTGTCCTTCCTCACAGTAATTCCTGGGGGGTTTGAAGCTGCCGAGGACATTCTGTGGAACCTGCTGGAATGAGCCTCAACACTACTTCTCCAAAGGATGGAGGAAGAACTGGTGATGTCAGCAGTCAGAAAGAAGAATTTCTATCTCGATGCCAGCTTCTCCTGGGGGAATTTATCAAAACCTTGCAGCCTACCCTATGAAATTCGGGCTTGCCAATCTCCACAGTCATGTGAGCCAAATCCTAGAATAAATTTCTTAATATTTACATTCATATCATAGACATATATTTCCTGCCAGACCAGTGAATAAGCCCTCTTCCCCCATGCAGTAGAGAGAATGAACCATGGGAGACGCAAGGAGATTTGACACCGTCCTACATAAAAGACTACACTGGGTCCCACCATAAGGGCCCCGGTGGGAAGCCCTGCAGCCCGTGATTCCTTGTAAGTACACATCATCAAAGAGGACTACATGCCAGGGATGGGACTAACAAATGTCATTTCAGTTTGGCACTAACTTTGAACATCTGAAGTTGCTCCCACGTCACAGAATTTGTTTTGATTTATGCAGTGGGTACCAGTGATGTGTTTGGAAGGCTTTGAGAGCTCACCTCATGGGTCAGCCTTCTCCACAGCCAGATGCCATGCTCTGTCTTTCCAAGGGGACTTTGTTATATATTTAACATGTCCCAAGAGCTGTGTGGCAAATTCAAGGGATGAGTCTGTTTTGTCGTGGAGTCATCTCCACAGCTGCCCTCCTGTTCTAGAAACAGCTTTCCCACATTCCTAGTGGAGCATTTGGGTGGGGAGGGGAGAAGGGGAGATGAGAGAGGGGGGAAAGGGGTGATGCCTCCCCTGGAACATGACAAGAACTGCTTCTGTCTGGAGCAGGGCATACTGGGCAGAGAATCTCACTGAGGCCCACCCTATATCCAGAATGATTTCGTCTTGAGATCATTACCTAATTACATCTGCAAAAAGTCACATTCTGAGGTTCTGGGTGGACCTGAATTTGGGGAGGACACTATCCAACCCATTACCCTGAGGGAGAACCCCAGGTAGAGCCACTGGAATTAAAGGACTCAAAGACCCTTTCCCTTATTTCTCCCTGGTGGGTGGGTTTTCACAATGGCTTCCTGTCAAAGAGGAGCCAATGAGTAGCATCCAATGGGAGAAATGGTTAGCAAACCCAGTTCCTCAGGAAATATCGATAATTCTCTTTTGGATGCAAAAGAAGAGACAGATTTTTTGCAAGCAGGATATTTCTGATTGCCACTTTCCTATGAGCAGGGCTGGCATAGCTGGGTCTTTCAACCTCATTGAGCCTTCCTCCTCTGTCCAAGAGAAGCCTAACGGGGCCAGCAGCTCTCATATCTGCTCCCCTCCCCTCCCTTCTCCAACTTTACCTTCTCCTCCCCTCTTCTTCTCCCCCTGCCCCTTCCCCTTTCATACTTTCCCCTCTTCTTTTCTCACTAACTGGTTCTGGTTATTTTCCCACCCTACACTGCTAGTTCCTTTACCTCTTCTTTCAGATGATTTCATCCTTTGTAAGTTCCTTCTTATTCAGTACCATCTTCCAACCTTGAGGGTGTACCTGAGCAGGCAAGAGGAACAGAAGGGGGAGGGCTCACCAGAAATGACTCTCTGGGGTTGACAGCAGCCAGCCCAAATGGAGTCTTCTCCATTCTCTCAAATGCATCTTGCACCTGTCCTTCATCACAGGTACTCTTACAATCTAGAATTTGCTGGAACTGACTCTTGGGTTTCTGTAAAGGTGAGGTAGGTGGCATAAATTCTTTGAACAGCATCCTCTTCTCCACCTCTGGGCCCCCAGTACCTAGGCAGAACTTGGCAAATGGAGCTCCCCAATATACATTGGTAAGTTAGCTTGCATAGAACAGAGTAAAGATAAGTATATACTCACAAATATACATGCATGCAATATATATACTCATATATACTTTTAATAAGAAATTCAATGGATCATAAATTTATTGTGAAATTTCAATTCAAATTTAAGATTTCTGGGTATTTACTTTATTTCTTTTATTCTATGTTTATATCTCTTTCATCACACACTGAAATCTTGGCTCTTAACAATGTCAACATAATTACTTTTTTTTGCTTTTATTCTCAAATATATAAAGTTCCAAAATAATAATACCAATATTATTATTATTAACAATATAATGACGGGATGCTATTTAGGATTTCTTTGCAGCTTTTTTTCCCTGAATATATATCCCACAAGGGATGTACCATCAAATTACTGGGTTCTTGAATTTGAAGTAATTATTCTTTGGGTGTTAAACTAACAATCTGATATATAAGATAATTTGTTTCATTTTGTTTCTAGGCATAGGCTCAAAGAAGGGAAATGGTGTTAGCTCTGCCTGTGGTGAGGATCTGTAGTCTGGGAAGTCAAAGTGGGGAGGGAACAGGAAACTTGCCCAAATGCCTCTGTCCTTCCATCTTCCAATTTACGGCTGGTGCAACTGGATTCCAGCCAGCAAGCAGAGCTAGGTACTGCAGGCCAGAGGAGTCCCCTGGGCTCATGCCCGGCCAGATAAAGGTGAAGAATGAACTTTGATGTCTTCAGCCCTGTTCTGTGTGCTTGGGATACAGCAATGGAAAAAACAACCCTATAAGACCTGAGGCCCCACAGAGCTTACCTTCTCCTAAGGGGCCAGGTCAGATAATAAACAACAAAAAAACAAACAGATGGTGGTACATTTTCTGCAGACAATTGCAGTCGGGCAATGGGAGAACAAGGGCAATGGGAGAACATAGAGGAGATGAGATTTAAACTGAGATTTGAAAGGTAAGAAGGAGGCAGTCTAAGAAGGCTGGGGCAGAGAATTCTAGGCAAAAGAAGAGGTAGTGCAAAGGTTCTGAGGCCAGGGGATAAATGAACAAAGATGACAAGGGGGAGAGAGGTGGATAACGAGAAGGGCCCATTGTACAAATGTAATCTTAAGTGCTGTGTAAAACCAGGGGGTGTAGGGGTGGTGGGGGGAGTGGATTTAAGCTGTGTACATAGACAGGAGGGGAGAAGATGGTGTGATATCTATTCTCCATCGGGAGAGTGGATTATGTGGGGCAGGGTTCTGGCGAGGTCTTACAGTGGTCTTCCTGGAAGTACTGGGGGCTTGGACTAAGGTGGTAGTTGTGGAAGAATGAAAGCTGACATTTTCTAATAACCTTGTGTATTGTTTGGCACAACTTTAAATATGCCTCAGAAAAATGTCCACATCAGAATCTTGAAGAAAAGCTCAGCAAGGCTGTAGATTTATTACTGCTGGTGAAAGCCTGCCTTTCTCTGGAATAGAGTGTGGCATAAGGCATGGCTGCCTTGGACTTAGGACTAAGTAGACTTGGTTTGTGCAATATCTGAAGGCCTTTCTGACCAGGCAGCCTCACAGTCGCTTCCACCACGGGGACTCCACAGGCAGGTACAGGAAGGGCCTCAGTGTGGAGCGAAGACTCCCAAGGATGGTGCATTTACAACATGAGGTAAGCCAGTGTGATGCTACCAGCCCCCGGAGCACACAGCCAGTGGAAGAGAAAGATTCATACATAAACTAGACATGGTCACAACAGACCCTCTCACCTGGTCAGCAGCAGCCAGGAAGTGGCATGCGGAAGACTCTCTGGAGGACGCGGCCTCTGAGCTGAATACTTAAGGCATTAATGGCAGAAGGCCCAGCACAAAGACACAAGGGCATAGGCTTCCGCATCTGGGGGCTGGGGGGGGGGGGTAGTAGAACTCATGCAATTAGCACTGTGGATCCAGGACTGCAGGGTGGGGAGGACAGAACCAGGAGGCAGAGCTAGTAATTCATACAGGCAAGCTGTTCCCAACCATCCTCTGAGACGCTCAGATCTCCCCCAGGGACCGATCTTGTTCCCAGAACACGGCCCTCTTCCAAGGAGCACGGCAAACCACAAACTCAGGGTTACCCTTGGAGAAGCCAGCCATGGAGGACCCATTCTGCCCAGGGAGGGCACGGGCAACTCTTTGTAAGGAACAGACCTCTTTTATATGGAATAGCCTGAAGACAAGTCAAATGCTTCAAACCACAAACCAACTCCTGCTGCTGATTGAGAAGCTCATTTGCCCCCAGAACAGGATGTCTGACAAAATAACTGTGCATGCACCTCAGTGGATACATCAGATGAATGCAGACACACCTTATTTCTATGTATTTGGTGCCAAATGTATGTGAAATAATATGTATTTCACTGTGTCCACCTCAACTGAAGATTTAGAAATACATATTTAAAATATGGTTTTATAAAGCATCCAAAAATTTATAAATTTCAACCCACAAAAATTCTCAGTTAACACTGACCACTACCCTAGGGACAAGTTTCAAAGGAAAGAAGCCAGAAACATTATATGTATTTTGTCAAAGGTTATGCACTGATTAGGGTTACTTTTCGATTCACTCATTCATTCATTCATTCATTCGACAAACATTTATTCAGTACTTCTATGTGCCAGGTGCCGAAGAGATTTGGGGGATAGAGCTATGAACAAGACAAACAAGCTCCCTGCTTGAAAGAGGGAGAGGCAGGCAGGGCGAGGCTCGTGGGTAGTAGAGGCCACGTGCCACGGTTCCGTGAGACAGGGAGTGAGCTACCCTCAGTACAGCAGAGTCACAGAACCTTATAATTACAGCATTTATTGCGAACCAATCATGGGGACAAAAGAATCGCGTAAGGGATCAATTAAATAAAAAAGAGATTAAACCCAAACCACAGAATGAAAAGGCATGTACTAGCCCAGCTATTATGAGCCCCATCAGATAGAAGTTACCGGATAAAAATCTCCAGCTCTGACTCTGACCACTCAGCCATTTTCTCAGGAAGAAACTGATCAAATCTTCTTGAGCCCTCAGCCTCCTCTGGCCAGGGAGGCAGCTTTGCAGCCACTCAAGGGCACAGGAGGTGGGGTAGGGCAGACAGAGCCACCCAATAGCTCTACCACACAGTACTCAGCCCCAAGGAGCCTCAGTTTACTTATGTGTCAAACAAGAATAATGTGCTGACTTGCAGGGTTGCCATACTTGTCCTGTGACTGTCACATATCCTCAAAGAAGGGGAGCTGTTAGCCAGTGCTGGGCAGATCCCTGTTGGGGCCCGAGGCAAAAGGAAAAATCCGCAATACTGATCTTGCCTTTATTTTAAAATTTGCTATTTTGTTCATCATGAATTTTTTATACATTAATTTAGATTTTTTAAAATTTTGCATTATTATTTGTCTCAATTACTGAGCTTTTTGGTGATCCCTTGAATTTTGTCCCAGAGGCAAGTGCTGCCCCTTATCCCCATCATTCCACAGTCTCCCATGGCTGACACAGGAAGGAGACCCGATCCCTGTCCATGGACTAGGGCTCTCCTTACAGAATCCCCGAAGTGGGATTTCCCATACGCTGTGAGGACTGCCCAGCTTTGCTTAGGGCCTTGGCTGAGACCACAGACTGCGTATCTGGGCCCAGCAGGCAATTCCATAGACATGGGTAAATCCCTGCAAAAGTGGACAGGGCCAGGACCCATCAGGACAGGTCCCGACCGCTTCGATGGCGCCCTTGGTTTGCTGAGCAACTGTGCTGTCGTCCCTCTCCAGTGGCCCAAGGAGAGGAGGCCGGCCTTCCTCGAAGGACCTGACCTCAGAGCCCGGCAGGCTCTGCCACTGCATGGTCCCAGCTTCCTGAGGAAGCTGCCCTGAAGACATTGTCCCTGGACGCTCCAGCCAGCGTGTCACATCGCCACGTTGCCACGGAGCCACGGCACCACGGCGCGGAAGGAGGAGCTCAGACAAGTCCTTTTCCAGCAATATGTGTGCAGAGAGCGACTCCCACGCCACCCAGCCTTGGCTGCCCGGAATCGCGGCTGACCTCACACGATTGTGACTTGTTTCCACAGATTGGAAACTCCCTTTGCACGTGGGGCAGGGGTGTGTGACAGAGGGGAGGGCAGATGGAAAAACCCAGAAAGGCTTGGCTCCTTTTCTTTACAGAAGGGCCTCTCGCTAGATCCTCAGGGAGGGAGCGAAGCTGGGGTATCCTCGGGCCTTAACTTACAGCCCGGCGTGCATCCCTGCTCAGAGCAAATTTGCTCTGTTAAATAAACAAACCACTTAAATGAAAGTAAAGCCATCCCCAGTTCTGAAGACCAGGTTCCGTACGCCCACGTCTCTTGTCTTCCTCGCCGTGCTCCCTGCATGCGTTTGCCACTCGTGGCCAGCCTGCGGGTGGGTGGGTGGGGGTCCGTGGGGCTGCACGGGAGGGGGGCACGGCTTGTGCAGCTCTGAAAGAAGGACGGCAGAGGAAGAAGAGAGACAGAGGTCACAATTTACACCCAGAGGGCATTGAATGTAAACCACGGGCAGCTGCAAAAGAGGGGGAGACCAAGTGGGGGTTGTTCTGGGGCAAATAGCATCCCCCCAAAACTCATGTCCACTTGGCAGCTCAGATTCGGACCTTTTTTGGAAATAGGGTCTTGGCAGATGTAGTGAGTTGAGATGCCATCTGGGCTAGGGCTTTTAAGAAGAGAAGCCTTGGAGCCTTCAGAGGGAGCCTGGCCCTGCTGACACCTCCATTTCAGACTTCTCGCCTCCAGAACGGGGAGAGAATCCCTTTCTGTTGTTTCCAGCCACCTGACTTGTGCTACTTTGTTAGGAATGAATGCAGCAGGGAACAAAGTGATTAGAAATACTTACAAGCTCATGTTTGTGTCCTTTCCTCTGTAACTCATCTGAAGAAAGCAGTGGGTTCCCTGGGGAGGGCCCTCAGAGGCTCCCCAGTACCTGAGGGGTGACCTTCTGAGGGGCCATCAGGCTCAGCGCGGTGGTCTCCCAGGAGGGCCCCTGGGGAAAGGCCTGTGATGGTGAGGCCAGCTGCAGGGGAGGCTGCTTTCCCACGGGTGCTGGAGGAGCCCTTGGGGCAGTGTGGCTGGAACCTGCTGGCCCATCTGATTGGTTCTGGGGGAGGGGCTTGTCTCCATCCACTTCCTCCTTCGTTAGAGCTATAAGATTTTCTTTTTTTTTTTTTTTAATATAGTTTTTAATTTTTATTTTTTTAAAAAGAAATTTAGATTACATAAATGTTACACAAAAAATATAGGGGATCCCATATGCCCCGCTCCCTATCCCTCCCACATTTTCCCATATCAACAGCATCCTTCATTAGTGTGGTACATTTGCCACTATTGATGAACACATCTTGGAGCATTGCCACTAAGCGATGATTATAGTTTACATTGTAGTTTACTCTCTCCCGCACTTTTTTGCAAGTTATTACAAGATATACAATGGCCTCTATCTGTCATTGCAAAGTCATTCAGGATAATTCCCAAGTCCTGAAAATGCCCCCAAATTACACCTATTTTTCCCTCTCCCTCCCCTCTGAAGGTGCAGTGGCCACTGCCTCCATATCCGTGATGAAAGTTCTTCCATTGCTAGGATCACTACAAGTCTACAGTAGAACAGTTTTAAGTCTACTCTAATCCATCGTCCATTCCCCAATCCTGAGGACTCTGGGATGGTGATACCCACTCCACCTCTAATTGAGAGGGAGCTTAGATCCCATGGGGGCAGATAGATAGGGCTTTCTTGCTTGCAGTTGTGGACCCTCTCTGTTCCTTGAGAATGTCGTTGTCAGTCAACATCTCCTTGTTAGTTGTGCTGGGTGAGTCCAATGAACTGGAGAGTAGATGTTGCAAGCCTGTTGAGATTCAGGACCCAGCTGGTACATGGACTGCCCAAGGATTTAAGTCTCCTATAAGATTTCCAAGGCTGGCGCAAGGGTTGGTTGTTTTGTTTATTTCTTTCTAATTTTTTCTTTTCAACCTTTATTGCTTTTCTATTGAAAGATATTTCAAACATGGATATAAAAGTGAAGAGTAATAGGATACATAACCACATATCCACCATTCAGCTTTCCAAAATCTTATTGGTATGCCATATTGACTCCAGGACTTAGGAAAACTTTAATCACTAAAGATAAATTGGAGAGCCTCCGTCTTCCCCTCTCAAATCCCATTTCCCTCTCTTCTGATCCCCAGAGGTAACCATCATTCCAAATTCAGTGTTCATCATTCTCATATACAGTAACAGTAATAAAGACAAATAATAATAATAATAGCAGCTAAGTTGTTTGAACACTTACTACACCCTCTCCTGAGTACTGTTTCAGGTATTGACTTTTTTTTTTTTAGGAGCTACTGAAGATTGAACCCAGGCCTCGTACATGGGAAGCAGGCACTCAACCACTGAGCTACATCTGCTCCCCGGTACTGACTCTTTGAGCTCCCATGAGAAGGTCAACGACTTGCCAAAGGCCACATCACTCCTAGGTAGCCAGCATCCCACCCAGGCAGCCCAGCATCAGAGGCCAAATTCTTACCCACCAGGAAGTGCAAGCTTTCGTCCTCTTACCACCTCCCTGGGTACCCAGTGAACAAACAAACCAAGACAGTTGAAAATGGTTTTGCATGAAATTTTTTTTGGAATAATAACATCCTGTGCCTATTTCTCTGCAACTTTTCTTTTCTTTTCTTTTTTTTTTTTTTTTTTTTTTTTTTGCCTAGTCATCTCTACTGGGGATTTATTCACGTTACTAGATGGAGCTCCAGTTCATTCTCAAGGCCACCCTGGGTATGAAGATCTCGATTTCTCAAGCTGCCTGCTGGCCAGGTGGGCTGTTTGCATAACCGAGTGTCTGCCGGCCTGACCCCTGCTTGTCCCCTACTGGAAGGATTTGAGAGAATTTCCTTTGGAGACACCGAGAGGCCCTGCAGGAAGACCCCCCAGACCCCCCTGCTAGGCATCCTGGTGGAGCCACAGTCTCACCCTCACCTCCAGACAGCATGCAGGAGGGCAGAGCTAGCAGCAGGAGTGCATAGACGACCTGGGGCAGGGCCAAGAGAGCTGAAATAGGAAGCTGGGACGAGGAAAAGGCTAGAAGGCCGTCTTCAGCCCTGGGGGCTTTAAGGATTCACAAAGCTGCGCCCCAAATTTAACCCTGAGCCTTCTGGGCCAAACCGAAAGGACAGGAGATCAAGGACGAAACCAACCACTTAACAAAGCTTTCCTTAGGGTTTGGGTCTAAAAGAACCTTCCCTGAGGGCTACGCCTGCAGACACTGAGGAATGTAGTGGGCCGGCCTCACAGCTCGCTTAAGGGACATCCCCCCCTGCCCCTGGCACAGGAGTCCTTAGCTCCAGTCACCCACCCTGCCCTGAGGGGCCAGGCTGTCCTGTGCACATTTTTCCCCCCTGTCGGGAAGGCCCTCCTGAGTCAGGGCTGCATGGGACAGACCCAGGGCTGCCCCGGGCCTGCCTGTCCTCACCTGACCAAGACTAGCCCAGCGACCCCGCTCTTCTGTGGGAGGGTCCACTACCGCTCCTCCCCCCTCTTGGTTAATCCAGAGCACAAAGCAACTCAATATTGGGCCACCTCCGTTCTGCCGGCCCCCGGCCTCTGCCCAGCCTTCTGAGGCGGCCCCCCAGCCCCCCTCAGCCTCGGCTTGGGTTTCAACACCAGCGGAGCTGAGTGCCCTGGTGAAGACCCCACCTCCCCGCTGGCCATGCTGAGTCTGGGTGAATCGCCAGGCCATGAGTGCCCTTCCGAGCTGCAAGCAGTGGCACTCCGTCACCCCCCTGCCCGCAGCAAGGCCATCAAAGGCGAGATACTCTACAGGTCACCGCAGCTGGCTCTGAAGACCTTTACCGGCTGCTTCCACCTGGAAGACGGGGGTTTCCTTTTCAGGAGCGTTTACCAAAGGATGTTTGGAGAAGGGACTTGTTATTTATCATTTCTAAGAGGTGCAAGTAGAGATGCCGGGAAGAGATAGCAAGGGGTGGTGTGGGTTTGTGGGGTTGTTTTGTTTTGTTTTGTAAGGACAGTACTGCCAGTGAAATGCAAAACCCAAGTCTTTGCTTCAGAAAAGAAGTTTAGAAATTCTGGATTCCCTTCTATGACTTTAGGGTCACTATGAAGATGATGACAATGCACTGCAGAATGAGATCAAAAGCCAAGTCCCCAACCCACAGACCCTAGCCAAGTCAATTCCCATGTGACTGGCCCAATGGACGGCAGGGGACATGCACTCCCTGATGCTGAAGGCCTGGGGGCAGGACTGCGGGCTCACAGCCGCCTTTCCTCGGGCACCCCTGGGACCATTGTGCTGGTCTCTCTTATCATCTTTTTTGCTGGTGGCAGCTGCATTCAGCTGATCCAGAAGAATGGTGATGGCTTCAGGGTGGAGAGTAACTGGAGGAAAGGGGAGAGTTTTCAATAGCAAAGCGCAAGCCTGAGATAAGACGTTGGAAAAAGTTTTCTCCTCTAGGCCCAGCGAGCGGCAGCTCCTGGCAATGGAGCGACCGCCAGACCCTGTGTCATCAGCCAGTCCCATTTATTGAGTGCCCGCTGCGCGCCAGCCCTGCCTGCGCGTCACACACATTGCTGCCAATCCTCGCACAGGTTCTCTGACGGTGATGTAATGGTCTCCACTTAATGGTTGAGAAAACAGAAGATCAGGGTCGCACAGCGAGTGAGACCCACGCTGGACTCAAACCTACAGCTACAAAGAGCGAGCTCTCCCCACTTCCCTTTTCTCTAATTTGCCATGGCTCCGGCTTTGTCTCGGTAGGCTCCCTCCTCTTCTTGTTCCTTCTCCTTCCCCTCTCTCTTTTCCTTTCTCCCTTTCCACTCCAGCCTCCTTTTCCTCCTTTCTCTTTACCTCCTCTTCCCAGTTTAACTAGCCACCATCCAACCCGATCCCATGTAGCTTGGCAGCCAGAGCTCTTCACCAGCTGCAGGGTCAACAGAGCACATCCTCCCTGCCCCAGGGGTCCTTGCAAATAGGCTTGCTCAGCTACGGGAAAAGGCTTTGCACGCACTAGTTTTCAACGAAAAGTCAGTCGAGGTGACGATTTTACTCATCTCTCTTTGACTGGTTTTCATTTCTACGTACCTTCCAATTTTTTCAAGTGAACACCACTAACATGGGATATGGGGGTGGGGGTGGGGGGGCTGGGCAGAGATTTGATGGGAAGAAAAGGTCACCAGACAGCTGAGATATCCCAGGGGCTGGGATGGAAGAGAGAAAAGACCAGGGAAGGGAAGAGTGGAGTGGAGAGAAAAACAGAAAAGAAGGAAGGGTCTTGAGGCCTTCCTGGCAGTGATCTTTCAGGAAAGCAGAGCCTTTCCAAGATGAGAAATCTCTCCACAACTTTTGAGTCACTTTGGATTCAAATCCTCTCTAACAGAGCCACCAGTTCATTTACTGCCAGTTCCAATGACCTTCAACTGTGAGCTGGGAGTTCTGGTTTAAAGAATAAGAAAAGAAACCCCCTGGGTGGGTCAGTTCTCTATCCTCAAGTCTGATCTGGCTGAAAGAATGAAAAGACCACCTTGCGCTGACCAGAAACCGGTAATCTTATTACCAAACTAGAGCACTGCATTTCACATTTATTATTTTAGAATTTCTGATGAGTCCTTTAAAAAAAATTACCTGAATTGAGTTAGAGAAAGATTAGTTCCATGCCCATTAAGTGGTCACAGATATTAAACATTTGGGAAACACCTTAAATTGTATGTGGAAAAAACTAACCATTCCAGGGCATAGCCTGAAGCAGACGTCTTTTGTAAGCCTTTGACCTTGGGAAAGCAGAGGTCCCAGGAGGAGAGGTGCCCTGGGGTGTCTCCTCCAGGTACATGTTTCTCCTGAGACTCCTGGGGGAAAGCACCGGCCCTGGGATCCGGTCTGGTCACTGCGCCCTCCCTGACCCAGTTCCCACCTCAGAGCAGAGCCGGATGGTCTGGCTTTGAATTCCAGCGCTGCAGTTTACTGGTCCTGTGCCCTTGGGGGAATTTATCTGCTCTGTGGAGCCTCGAGATTTTTCATCTGTTATGTGGAAAGAATCATTATACCTACCTCATTCTGTTGTTGTGAGGATTAAATTGATAACACGTGTAAAAATTATTGAACCGCGCCTGTCATACAAGAAGTGCTTGAAAACATTAGTTCTTGTTCTTGTTTGTAAAGGGGCATGGGTGGGTGTGTGACTAAAAGTCCCTGCTCTCTCTAACTTCTTGTAGCTGGAGAACTCAAAGCACCTCTCTTCCTGGGACCTCTGCTTTCCCAAGGTCAAAGGCTTATACCAAAGAAGGAGATAATGAGTCACTCCAAGAACAGAAGGGGTTTGCAGTGTGGCTCACACACATCCTAAAACTCTGCCAATGAAGTGTCCCCCATCCCAGCTGGACTTAAGAGCCCTCCCTCCCCTCTGTTTCCCCAAATCGAGGCTTCAGGAACCCACTGCCGCTGATTCTCCATTTGCTGCCCAGTTAGACGGGAAATGACTCAAGCCTGCGGGAAGACCTGTTGCCAGACACGTGACTTCAAGAAGGATGGAGGGCACAGAGTAGACCCCTAGCCACGAAGAACAGGACGCCAGCAGACAGTGGCTTTTTGCTGGGGACACTTTGTTTAGTTGTGTCTGGTTCCAGATGATTTAAGGCTGTGAGAATAAGGGTGAGAAACTCGGGGGTTTCTTTGTTTGTCACGAGAACCTGGAGCCACTTCACCATCCCCAGCTGTATTCACCCCCTAGGGCCACCATAGCGAAGCACTACAGACTGAGCAGCTTAAAATCACAGAAATGTATTCTCCAGAAGCCCCCGATGGAGGTGTCGGCAGGTGGCGCTTCTCCTGAAGGCTCTAGGGAAGCGGCTCCCTTGCCGCTTCCTGCTGGGGGGCTGGAGCTGTCCTTTGCGAACAGGTGCATCACCCCAGTCTCTGCTCTGTCTTTGCATTTTGTGTCTATATCTGTTTCTGTGTCCAAACTTCCCTCTTCTCATAAGACAACAGTCACATTGGATTAGGGCCCACGGTACTCCAGTTGGACCTCACCTTAACTTGATTATATTTGCAAGGACCCTATTCCCAAAAAAGGTCCCGTTCATGGGGCCAGACGTCAGGTCTTCCACATGTTTTTGGTGACACAATTCAATCCATACCACCACCCATCAAACACTTACACAAGGTGCCGTTGAAAGTCTGTGGTGTGGCTGAGCATCATGTAAATGAGGGCGGCCCTAAAAATCACAGAGGGAGGTGTGACGCTTGTGCTTGCTTCTTAGTGGCTATACAAGAAGCGAAGGCAAGAGTCCGCAGTTCTCTGACTGCGATGGTTTGAAGCTGTATGGACCCCAGAAAAGCATGTTCTTAAAGCTGATCCATTCCTGTGGGAAAACCTATTGTAAGGAGGGCCTTTTGATTTAGGTTACTTCAGTTAAGGCGTGGCCCAGTGTGGGTCTTGATCCTCTTGCTAAAGTCTTTATACGAGAATGAAATTCAGAGAGAGAAAAAGCCACAGAAGCAAGAAGCTGGAAGCAACGAAACTCAGAAGAGAAGGGAGAGGCAGCAGACGCAGCCACGTGCCTTGCCATGTGGCAGAGGAGTCCAGGATCCCTGGCAGCCAGCTTTTGGGAAGAAGGCATCACCTGATAATACCTTGATTTGAGCAGTTTTCTCAGTCTGAAACTATAAGCTTGTAAATTAATAAATTTCCATCAATAAAGGCCAACCTATTTTATGGTATCTGCATTTCAGCAGCCTAGCAGACTAGAGTACTGACTTGAGCATTTGCACAGGATGTCAGGAGAAATGTCATCATATCTGGAAGGTTCTGACACCTGTGGCCCTAAGTTTCCACTTCTCAGGAGTCCCTGAGGCCAGGTTAGTGGCATTAATTCCTGGGCAAAGTGCAGGAAACCCCAGGAATAATGGCTCAGCCACTTGATGTGGCACCTACCTTCCAACTCCCATGGGTTAGGTCCCTTTGGGACTGAATCCAGAGAGTGTTTCCAGTGGGCCTGGGTCATGTTCAGGGGAAGCTTCAGGTCTTAAATAACACTGGGAGGTCCTCAGCCTTGACTGATAACCCAGAAATGATGGGAAATGCTTTTATATTTAGAATGAACAATGGCACAAAACAATTTCTGGTAATAGACATAGCTTCATCATTTTGGTAACAGATGCAAGTGATAATATGAAGATTAATTTTCCTTTCCTGATCAGGCCATAGGAAAGCAAAGAGAAAATGGAAATGGGAGAAACTAGCCAGGATTTTAAATTTCCCAGGACAACTCCTAACTTGTATGATTGCATTCTTTGAGCTCAGCCAAAATGACACCTATTTATTATAAATGGGGATCTGCCACCACATCAGGCTCCCTCAGCGAAAGGGTCATCAGATTTGAGTGCTAGGAGGAAACTTGGAGAGGTAAATTCATTCAAAACCCTCTGCATCCTGGGCCCATTTTGCACACGAGCACTCTGAGGCCAGAGAAATAAAGCACAGTTAGTGGCAGGTGCTGAAGGAGAGCCTGGGCGCCCTGACTTGCACTGCGTCCTGGCTCTGCATGCTGCCTTCTGAGTGTGGGTGGGTGGTAACACCTCCATCCATATCCCTTGGAAGGGTCCCCACCTTTCCAGTGCCATGAGCCCCTTTAACAGTCTAGTATATCCTTTTTCAGCATATATTTAAATGCACAAATAAAATTCATGGAACCACAATGAGATACCATTTCACACCCACCAAATGTCTACTATAAAGAAATGGAAAATTACAAGTGTTGGAGAGGATGTGGAGAAATAGGAACACATATTCATTTTTGTCGGGAATATAAAATGGTGCAGCTGCTGTGGAAGACAGTTCGGCAGTTTCTGGGAAAGTTAAGTATAGAATTACCGCATGACCCGGCAGTCCCACTTCTAGGTATATACCAAAAAGTTTTGAAAGCAGGATACTCGAGCATATATTTGCACACTGATGTTTATAACGGTATCATTCCCAGTTGCCAAAAAAATGGAAGCAGCCCAAGTGTCCAGCTACTGCTGAATAGATAAAATGTGGTCTAGTCACACAATGGAATGTTATTTGCTATAAAAGGAATGACGTTTTGATACATGTGACAACATGGATGAACCTTAAACACATCATGTGGTGTGAAATAAGCCAGACACAAAAGGACAAATACTGTATGACCTCACTGGTATGAAATAATTAAAATAAGCAAATTCATAGACTCAGAATCTAGAATATAGGTTACAGGCAACAGGGTAAGGGTAGGTATAGGAAGTGAAGGCTCAAAATGTAGATTTTTTTATTTGGGAAAACGGAAAAATTTTGGTAAAGGATGGTGGTGATGGTAGCAGAACATTGTGGATATAATTAACAGCGCTGGATTATAGATTTGAATGTGGTTAAAAGGGAAAATTTCAGCTGTATATATATGGAACGAGAATAATTTTTTTTTTTTTTAAAGGAAATAATTGTAGTTAAGTTCAAAGTTTGGTGGGGATTTTTAAACAATGTTAACAGAGGCAGTTTTTGAAATTTAATGTAGCTCATATTTTACTAGTACCTTGGCTAAATTCAGTTCATGCTAGTAAAAGACAAGAAAAGAAAAGGAAAAACCCACAACCACTTATCTCAAAAAGAGAATTCCAAAGATTAATATGGAAGAAAAATATCCATATATAGACATGAACAGCAAAAAATGATGGAAAGGCTTACATGTTAATGAATAATACATAAAGGAGAGATAATATGCTATTGAGAAAATCATGAAACCACATTTCTTTAACCAGGGTCCATATTTTTGTTAAAATCACAATATGGTCAAGAAGCAATCAAATGAATGAGACTAATGAGCACCTACTATGTGTGTTGGCCCTGATACTTGATTTATTTAGGCTAAATCCTGTCTTTAGACAGTATCAAATAGCCAAACTGTCTATGTCTGATGTTTTTTGGTTCCAACTCTTTAAAAAAAAAACAAAAAAAAAAACATAGGATTAAAAAAACACACAATTATATTGAAATGTGTATTGAACCCCAATTGTGAAAAAGTAATATGTGTGCTCCTTTATCACCACATTATAGAATAAGATGCAGAGGTCTAACAACTATGGTGACCTCAAAACAACAAAGAGCCTAAGCAGGATCTTGAGTTATAGCAACAACAGTAAAGTGGTGTCTTAGTTTGCCAGCAGTACTACGATAAATACAGCACAGTAAGCTGGCTGGGGCAACGAGAATGCACCGGCTCTAGAGGCCAGAAGCCCTAAATCAAGGTGTCGGCATGGCCGGACTGTACCTTCTGGCCCTGGCTTGCCACAGCCCTCGGGGCTCCTTGGCCTGCATCTTTGCCTCCCATCACATGATGATGCTCTTGATCTCCTCTGGCATCTTTTCTGTAGTCTAACTCTTCTGATTTCCAGCTTCTAATCAGGAATACAAAGTGAGGCCCACCCTGACTCAGCTGGGCTACACCAAAATAGGGTCAAATAAGTCAACCCCTTCTCTGATAGCACATCTTCAAAGGGTCCTATCTGCAAGGACTTCCCACCCATCGGGATGAGGATTAAAATGAAGAACATGTTCTTTTGCTGGGGTACGTGATTCCGTCTACCTCACCTGGTACGAACTGTCGACAATTTCAATCAGTGAAAAAACTCACAGGTCCTGTGAATGCTGCTGTAATGCGTTGCCTCCATTCGATAATGGAAAAAAAACGCTAAATTTCAATAGAAAGTGAGTGAAAATAAGTAATTATTTCCCCATATAAGTTCATTCATGGATCCCAAAGAGCTTTTTCTTTCACTTTGACAGTGAATGCCTGGGACAGCAGGAGTCAGGGAGCTGGAAAGAACTCACACCTTGTTCTGAGTTGCGAAAGCTTTAGTCGTCAAAGAGGAATTCGACCATTTTTTTCCCTTCTTGTATGTCTCCTAAAGACAGGCATTGAGTGAGGAGCATTTCAGAGGAGGTAATTTTCTCCCAAGTGCTCTCTTTGTTTACCTGCACATTAAGTTCACAGATACTCGGGTATCTCAAAGGAAACCTGTGGGTGGCACATTTTTTAAAATGTCAACTACAAAAGGAATCTGAAGGGCACAGCCTTGAGAAAGTTCTGCATTTGCCAACAGCAGTCTATCAGCCAGGCTGAGCACAAAGGAACTGAAAAAGCCTTTTATTGTCATTATTGACGTAACATTTTCAGGATTTCAGAGTGGTAAGGTTGTCAGCTTTGAGTTTTTTTCCAGGTTCTTCTTTTTCTTCTTCTTTTTTTTTTTCCGCTACCCAATTTATTCCTTCTCCAACTTCTGCTGGATAGTTATTGCCAAGTTCTCACCAGGCACCCACCTAACACATCCCAGCTTGGAGGGTGATCTCAAACATCTGGTGGTGGAAACCTGTATTGGGCCTCTAGTGCTTCACTGCCCCCCTTCTCTTGCCTTCTGGAAACTGCCCTCCTCAACTTTGGAAAGACCTCCACCTACTCAGTACAGTGTTGGGCATGAGACACCAGGAGCTCCAGGCAGAATTCTTGGCCACGGGCTAATATAAACAGTAGTAAATGGGGGACTTCTCTCCTTCTGAAATTGTAAGCACCAAGAGTCCTGAAATCCTGGTGCTCCAGTAGCCATCTTTGTGTCTTTTGCAGAGAACCTCCCTGAAAAATTAAGCTATTATACAAGAAAGCACTGGTGCCAAAAGATGGAAAGAGAAAGAGGGTCCCGAGAGCATCCCATGATGCTGGATCCAGCTGTTCCTGAAGCACATATCCTGGTCTTGTAAACTACTTGAGCCAATCCCCTTTGAGGGGAACCCAGTCCCAGCCTGAGTTGGGTTTCTGCTACTTGCAAGTAAATGGATTATATTTTATAATAATTCTGCCAGTGAGCAAACTCTGCTTTAAACAGAAGGCTCTGTCTAGAGGCAGAATCAACCAGAAAAAAACAGGGTAGGATAGCTCATAGGTTGAGTTGCTTCCTCTGCTTCCCTCTGGAGGTCACCCCACTTTGTAGTCTCCCTGGGAGTGGTGCAGGGAGTGAGGTTATTTTTGCCTTACTCCCAAACCTTCCCAGGGAGTGCATCAGGGACAACAAGTTGAAGGGTCAGCCTCAGGCAGCTGACCCAGGCCTGGGCAGTACACAGCTCTCAGCTCCTGTGGGAGCAGGGACCACCTGTCCCCTCCAGGTAAGCTTCTTGAGGCTGGAAATTCAAAATCAAGGCGTGCGCAGGGTCATATTCCCTCTGGAACCCATAGAGAGCATATTTGCCCGCCTCTTCCAGCGTCTGGTGGTTGCCGGCCACCCTCGGCGTTCCTTGGCTGGTAGCTTCATCTCTCCAGCTTCACACGCCCTTCTCCCCCGTGTCTCTTCTTATAAGGAGGCCAGTCGAACCGGGTCAATGGCTCCCCCTACCCCAGCACCACCTCATCTTAACTCCGCCTGCCATGACCTTCTTTCCAAAGAAAGTCACGTTCAGAAGTGCGTGGGGTTAAGATGTCAACAGATCTTTGGAAGTTTCTCAATTTCTGACTGTGTCGATGCGTTACTCCTGGACCTTGGAAAACCCAGGCTGGAGACACCGTATTTTCTTGAGCTTTACTGAGGGCTGTGGCTGGGAAGGAGGCTGAATAAATACAGGGCACACTTGCCCAAGAAGTCCTCACCACTCCTCGTGCCTCTGCACTGCTGAGTGAGCAGAGACAGAAGTTGGTCTGATTGGAAGCCCCATCCACAGACCCCACTGAAAGTTATTAACGACGACAGAAAAGAGCACATCACACAGCAGCTCAGCGGTGCTCTCCCGTCCTCCGTGGGCTCCACTTCTCTGCCGTTTCACCCCCTAAGTGTATTTGACCATTGACTTTTACAAATACTTACTGCTGTAATTTTATGGTTAGTTTCAAAGATGGTCCAATTTGAAGCTGGTTTTAGATCTGAATATTCTCCCCGTTTCCCACTGCTGACGAAATTGCAAGTCTGAATCACAAGGTTAGCATGGACGGAACCTTTGATGAGCATAATTGTAAAATTGAAGCTAACGGACAATTCTGTTCCCCATGCCTCCTAAATATCTCATTTTAGGCATCAGACAGAATCTTTAAGCTGAAATAAAATCCCTACCCAATCAAGTGCCATTAGATTCTCTGAATGAGATAAGAACATAAGGCAGCTCTTACTCATCTATTAAGATTTATTTTTAAAAAATAGTCTAGAGATAAAAGGTACATTTTTTCCCCTGGGCAAAATTAATGCCAAGCTATGAGACAAAGGGGTACAAGGAATGGTGTTTGTGGAGCTTCCCCAAGGACAGACTAGACCACTCCACCCAAATACCCGGATAGAGGATGCCCTGTGAGAAGCTCCCCTGGGTAGTTTTCAAAGGAAACCCTCCTCCCAATTTGCAAAGAACACCCCCTGCCAGGTTTCATAACAATAGCGAGGATACGAAATCTTAAAGTCTTCTGCCATCAGGTGTGTTACCCTGGAAGGCTAGTCCCATAAACTGCGGTGTGAACTGCTCTACCTTGAGCCAGGCCCTGGAGGACCCCCAACAGGCCCTCCCCATTCCTAGAGCAGCACCGAGAGTCTGCCACATTCGTACCCAAGACCCCCACAAGCAGCAGCCCCTCCTGGAAGGGCCCCGGGGCCCCGAGGCTGCTCTGTGGCATCCCTTACATCACCAGATTCCAAAGGCCGCCGGCCGCCCACAGGCCCTTGAGTGTAATCAGGACCCACAGAGGGGCAGGAGCCTGTGGGAGCTGGGAGGACCAGGGCAGACGTGAGACGGAATCACCATGGCAACCTGCTCACCAGTCTACACCCTCCTCGTCATTGCTCAATCCAATCCCTTCTCCTTCCAGACCTTTGTGGCCTGAGGGTCTCCCTCAGGATGTGGCCGAAGGCAGATCTCTCTGCCCATTTGCAAAGAGTGGGGTGAAAGATAAAAGCCTTCGGTGCTTAAGGCCACACAAACACTTCCAAAGACAGACAAACCCTCAAAGCTGAAATCCAACTAGCCTGAACCTGTGGTTAAGTGAAGCATTTATGTACGTCTGATATCCACTCACCTTACTTTTAAGGAAACAGAGGTGATAAAGAAAATAATACTGGAAAATAAAACCCCTCCTATTAGGTAATTATTTTTAAAGCAGTTTTCTAGAGAACATTCTGTCGTGACCCAAATTCATCATGAACACAATCAGTGATACTGATTTCACGTTGAACCTGGGTATAATACTGCAAGATGCTCAATCTTTTTCAAATTATATTTGTTATGCTCTGCTAATTAAAGCAGGAAGGCATGCCTCAGCCACAGGACAAGCAAGAAGGAAGGGTGATAAAATGCAAATGTGTCACTCCCACAACCACCATTTTTTTTCTTGTAGAGGTTTCTTGGTTGGGGATGTGTTCAAAGGAGGGCTGGAGATTCTCTCCGCCTAACGTTACCTCTACACAGCAATTCTCCCATAGTGCAGCAAGAGCAGAGCTGGCTTTAAGCCAAGCCCACCTGGAAAAGGCATTTGTGGACCTGCCAATCAACGTATCTCATGAATTGATCACTTAGAGCTAAGAGCATTCCATGTGCCAGGGACGAGGGAGGTGAGGGGTGGAGGTACAAGGACGTCTATGAAAGGGCTCCAGCCCTCCGTTACCTTATGACCCAATTGGATCCAGAATCCCAGAATGAGTGAAACAATCAGAAAATAATTGGGTGCTGCACCAGGGATTGTCTGGGAGCAGCAGACAATCCAAACCACCTTCTAAGAAATCTTAACCTGGCTTAGGAGACCTGAAAAGCAGCTGCAATAACTTTCCTTTGTGTACCTCTGTGGTCCTGCATCCTCCTGTATCCTCTGAAGAGACACGTGTCTGTCCGAGGGGTGACGTGGTAAGCCCCAGTATTTAATCTGTAAGGTCAGCCTTAGCTTCACCAAGAAATGGACTCGACCCTTGTGTGTTCTGCCTGAACCCTCCAGGGGACAAGCTAGCACTCTGAGGGGTACGTCCTACAGCCACATCCATCACTGAGTAAACAGGAAGCAGCAAGTGTTAAGAGCAGAGAGTGGCGTCAGCCTGTGTCCTGGGTCCCCTCGTTATCAGTCACACACCCTGGAGACTTCCCGTTCAAAACATGCGCCCCCTCCGAGGTCAGGGCACAACGAACCTCCTCAGCTGGTGGGGGGGGGGGGGGGGGGCAGGCAGAGAAGATACCAGTTCTTATGGCAGGTTTTATTACAAATACGGAATTGTATTCTGAAACTTTCTTTCTTTTTAGGGCAAAGCTTAAAAGTTATTCGAGTCTGAATTCTGGTTACAAATTCAACCTGTGTATCAACTGCCCTCATAAGGCACAAGTCCAAAAGGATTCCCAGTCTTTTAATTTTTTTACTTTTTAATTGAGATACGGCATTTACATAGTAAGCACTCAAATCTTCCATCCTATTCAATGGCCTTTCACATATGTCTACAGTTATGTAAACACCTCCCAGAGAAAGATCCAGAACATTCCCAGTACCTGAATGACTCCCTTGCGTCTCTTCCCTGTCAATACTAATCGCCCAATCCTGGAAGTAACTGCTGTTATGGTTTCTATGATCAAGTATAAGTTTTGCCTACTTTTGAACTTCATAAAATGGAACCATACAAATACATACTTTTGGGGGTCTGGTTTCTTTTGCTCAATGTTATGTCTGCGAGATATCCTTACATATAGCAATACCTGGGGTTTTAAAAAATCGCGATGTACTATTCCATGGCATCAATGTGCCACAATTTATTTAGTTCATTCTACCATTGATGGGTATTTGGGTTGGTTTTTGTACAGGGCTCTTACTAATAAAGGTTCTGTGAACATTGTCCAAATATCTCTGGAGTTAATGCTGAGCTATTGGGATATATTTGTTTGGCCACGGTAGATACTGACAAACTTTTTCTAAAATGTACCAATTTACGCTTCAATCGTCAATGCATGATCGTTCTCCATCCAGTTGCTCTCCATCACCTGGAGTTGTCTGTCTTTTTAATTTTCGCTATTGTAGAGGTTATAGCGTAATCTGGATTTTTTTTTTTTAAAGATTTATTTTATTTATTTATTCTGCCCCCCCCCCTTGTCTACACTCGCTGTCTGCTCTCTGTGCCTGCTCATCTTCTCTTTAGAAAGCACTGGGAATGGAACCTGGGACCTCCCATGTGGGAGAGAGGTTCTCAATCGCTTGAGCCACCTCCACTCCCTGTTTTGTTGTCTCTCTCGTTGTATTTCCTCTTTGTGTCTCCTTGCTGCATCATCTTGTTGCCTCGGCTCACTGTGCCAGCCCATCATGCCAGCTCGCTGTCTTCCTCATCTTCCCCAGGAGGTACCAGGAACTGAACTCGGGACCTCCCGTGTGGCAGGCAGGAGCTCAGTCTCTTGAGCCACATCCGCTTCCCATCTCTGGATTTAATTTGCATGTCCTGTTGGCTAATAACATTGGGAACCCTTTCAGACGCTTATTGGCAGTTTGGATATCCTCCATTGCAGGGATCAGCAAATTTTTCTGGTTAGTAAATATTTCAGTCTTTGCAGGCCATGTAGCCTCTGTTTCAACTACTCAACTCTGCTATTGTAATGCAAAAGCAGCCATAGACAATACTTGAATGAATGGGCATGGCTGTGTTCCAATAAAACTTTATTTACAAAAATAGGCAAGGGGTTGGATTTGGCTTGTGAGCCCTTTATTTGCTGACCCCTGCCCTACTGTAAAGTACCTGGTCAAGACTTTTGCCTATTTTTAAATTGGATTGTTTGTCTTTTACTTATTGATTTTTATGAGCTCTTTGTAAGTTCTGGATCCCACTCTTATATTGTTACTTATTTATCATGTTCTGGAAATTAAAATAAATTACGAGCATTATTATAGCTTTTCCCTCAACGTTTCTACTGTCAGGATCCTTAGAGACAAGATTACCATTGTCACAGTAATGGAGGGGAGCCATCCTTCTGATACTTGGACCAAAGGGGGCTGACTCATGCCGTCTTTGCCCTACAGTGACCATGTTGTAGCAATACCCACAGTTTCTCTCTGAACCTCTTGGTGGGTCTTGAAGTGCCTAGAACAGGCTGGAAAAAAACTGGCCCTGATGTTAAAATGGACACGTTTGTTGCCAATTAATGTATGTACTATCAGGAATTTGTTAATGGAAGGAACTTTTCCAGATCTTCAGACCAAATATGGACAAAGTTGAGGGAGTTAGTAGGAACTCATTTTCCATGATTAACCAAATGCTCTTTAGTTAGGGTGTCAATCGGTTGAGGAGAAATCACACAATTTTTTACTTGCTTCGCCAGCAAAATGATTACTAATATTGTCTTTGTGTTACAAAACTTTTTTTCATATATCAGCTCCTCCAGGGAGCAAAAACTGTGCATGCATATTGTGTGCCAGGATCTGTGGTGTTTACTTTGCCTATGCTATCTCATTTGAGGCAAGCATTATTATCTCATTTTGCAGCAGGAAAACTGAATCAAGATCAGGGGTTTAATAACTGACCAAACCAGAAATGCTTTGTTCTAAAGCCTGTGCTCTTCAGTGCTATGCCACACTCAGCTCTCCGCTTCATGAGTTTGGGCTGGAAAGGGCTCTTATTGAAAACATGATCAAGTTCTCTAGCAGGATGGATGAGACCTGGAAGGCTCGAAGGGGGTCAGAGGATATCATTCACTGCCCCCAATAAGCTAGCAACAAATGTGGAATGAGTCCAGATTTTGTAAGTCTTGCTCATATCTTCCCTTGATTTAAACAATTTTGATTTTACTATACCACCCATAATGTAAGTGGCATAAAAACAGGAATTTATTTAGTCTATTTTTACCATAATATCCTAGTATCTATAATAGCATCAAGCAATTGAGATACTCCATTCGTTGAATGAATGGATCCTAAGAAAACAAATAATAACTGGTAAGATTCTGTCCTGCAAAGAAGTAACTTTTGATGTTCTTCCTATTTACCACCCCCTCCTAAGTCTCCATTCAAGACAGAGAGGGTCATCAATGCCTGTTTTAGTTTCCTTGGCTGCTCAAGCAAATACCATGAAATAGGTTGGCTTAAACAATGGAAATTTATTAGCTCTTGGTTTTGAGGCTAGGAAAAGTCCAAGTCAAGGCATCATCTAGGCTATGCTTTCTTCTCCAAGACCGGCATTCTGGTACCGGCTGCCAGCAATTTTTGGTCCTGGGCTCCTCAGTCACATGGCAAGGCATGTGGCCATATCTCCTGGCCTTTCCCTTCTCTTCTGGGTTCTATTGACCTCCAGCTTCTTGCTTTCTCTCTCTCTCTCTCTCTATCTAAATTTCATTCTGCTTTTAAAGGACTACAGTAATAGGATTAAGACCCACCCTGATTGAGCTGGGCCACACCTTAACTGAAGTAACCTCATCAGAAGTTTCTACTTACAATGGGTTCACATTCACACGAATGGAATAAGTATAAGGACATGTTTTTTTTCTGGGGTACATAGCTCCACACCAACACAATGCCCAAACATCAGTCAAGACCCAAGGCCAAAAGGAAACTCACATTATCAGGTCTCTTTTCCTTGTATAATTACTGTAATCAGTAAACATTCAATAGTTTGCTTCCTTTACAGATAGTCTAATCACAAAGTGACATATCAAAACATGGGAACTTCTGCTTGTCTCATCCAACTTGGCTTCAGACTGCCAATTATCCTTATTTCCAATTTTACCCAATTCTAAATATGCAGCTCCTTAGAAACATAAGAAAGCCATTTTCAGCATGTAAATGTGGGTTTTATCAACCCTTATATTGTTGATTCTTTTTCAATTAGCAACATCATTTCTGAAAAAGGGATTTATGGACTGTGTAAATCTATTTGTGTCATTTTCCTAACAGGGATTCTGTTTCTTTATGCATGCTCTCATTTTATACTGAGCTTGGTTTACGGGAAGTTTGGGTAAACAAAGCTCTTACGAGTAATTAGTATCCTATTAGGCCAATGTTTCGTGTCTCCGTGAGTCAAGGCCTCTTTTTCCAACCTCTGCGAAGAATTAAATAGGTTATCCCTCTGTTTACTAAGCAAAGCCCAACACTGACTGCCAGGGGAATTTTACAGATGTTGGACAACTAGACAAAGCTATTCAATGATTTTTGCTAGCTCTTGCTACTAGCGAGAGGGTCAAGACTGGCCTCCCAGTGTCCTTGGCCCTCCCTCCCTGCATTCGTCCTACAGGAGGTTCCACAGCCTACCAGCAGCTCTGTGATGGTTTGAAGCTCTATGGACCCCAGAAAAGTGTGTTCTTAAAGTTAACCCATTCCTGTCTGTGTGAACTCATTGTAAGTAGGACCTTCTGGCAAGTAAGATCTTAACTTAAGATGTGACCCACCTCATTCAGGGTGATTCTTAATCCTCTTACTGGAGTCCTTTATAAACAGAGGACTAAAAAGCCTCTGAGACAGAGAGGTGAGGAGAGCCAAGCTGACGCCACCATTGTGCCCTGCCCTGTACCTCATCCCATACAGCCACAACGTGGTGAGGCAGCATCTCTTCCTGAGGCCTACGTGGGCACACTTCCAGGGCCTCACTTTTTCCTAATAAATCCCTATTGTAAGAGCCAACCCATTTCTGGTCCATTGCATTGGCAGCCTTCGGCAAACTAAAACAATCACAAAGAGGTTCCTCCTGACACAGGGAAGGTCACGACCCTGCCCTTAGGGGCAAAGGTCAGCACACTGCCCTTCCCACCATCTGCCCTATTTCACCCGACTGTGCTGTGAAGAAAAGCTCTCTATCACAGACATTTGTGCCTGGTTTACTTTTCCCAACTTTGTGTTACGACATTTTTCAAATAGAAAAGTTGAAAGAATATGATGACCATTTGTGTACCCACCACTGAGATTCAACAATTGTTAACCTTTTGCTGAACCTCTTAAGTTGTCCTTTACCTCTAAATTTGTCCACATGTAGTTCCTAAGAATAAGGATATCCTCTAACATAACCAAAGAAACATTTTGACTAAGAATTATATTGGGATAATATTTTTGATGATATTTCCTTTTTATCCCTTAAAGTCTTTAGGATCTGTTCTTGTTCTCCTCTGTAATTCTTGATGTAGTAATTTGTGTCCTCTGTTTTTTCAGGATAAGCCTAGAAGTTTAGCAATTTCATTTACTTTTTTTTTTCAAATAACAAGCTGTGGATTTCATTTATCTTTTTTCAGTTTTCTTTTTCATTTATCTTTATTTTTTTTGTTCTTTCTATTTGGGTATTTAATTTGTGTGGTTTTTTTTTTTTTCTCTTCTAGCATCTTAAGGTGGATGTTTATACCATTTTTTTTAAGCTGCTGCTCACAAATTTAATAAGTTGAATTTTTATTTTTATTTAGTTTCATAATATTCTTAGTCTCTCTGTGACTTTCTCTTTGATCTATGACAATTTAGAAGTATGTTGTTTAATTTTCAAATATTTGGGGATTTCCCAGATATTTTTTTCTGTTGTTGATTTTTTATTTAATTCTTTTCTACTCATAGCAAATACTTTGTATGATTTCAACCCTTTTAAATTTGTTGAAGATTGTTTTATGACCCAATACATGGCCCATCTTGGTGAATGTTACATGTGCACTTGAAAAGAATGGATATTCTGTTGGTGTTAGGTGAATATTTTTATGACAATTAAGTTAAGTTGGTGAATAGTGTTATGCAACACAACAGTGTTTTGTATCCTTACTGATTTTCTATTTACTTGTTCTATAAATTATTAAGAAAGGCGTGCTAAAATGTCCAAATGTAATTGTTGATTTGTCTAGTCTTTCAATTCTTCCAGATTTGCTTCATTTAATGTGTATGAACACATTTAGCATTATGTCTCTGTGATTAATCAACCTCTCTGTCAATAGGAAATGTCCTTTATCCTCGTCTAATAATCCTTTTTCTAAAGTCTACATCCTGTAAGATTATTATAACCACCCTTGCTTTATTTTGATTAGTGTTTGCATGCTATATCGATCTCTATCCTTTCACTTTTCAGGTATCTTTGTTATCATATTTAAAATGTGTTTTTTGTAGATTGCATATGGTTTTGTCTTTCCTTTTTATCCAGTCTTAGTGTCTGTCTTTTAATTGGAATGGAGACCATTTAAAGGTAATGTAATTATCAATATGGTTGACTTTAAATCTGCCATCTTGCTATTTATTTTCTATATTCCCATCCCTTCTTAGTTTCTTCTTTCCTTTTCTCATACTTTTAAAAATTAAATTATTATATACACTATTGTCTTATTATTTAAATGATTGCTTTAGGGTTTTACACTATTCAACTTTAACTTATCAAAGTCTATCTAGAAATAATACTATGCAACTTCTTGTTTAATGTATAATTTTTATTTTATTTTATTTTATTTTTATTTTTTTTATTTTTTTTTCCCCCGGGCCGCGGCCTGGCTCGCGCGTGCGTAATGTATAATTTTTAGAATATTATACTTCTATTTCCCCCCTGCTCTCATTTGCCACACATTTTGTCACCCATTTTATTTCTCATATAATTTTAACCTGACAGTACTTTTTAAGTATTTTTGCCTAAAATAATCAGTTCTTTTAAAGAAATTTTTAATGAGGCAAAAATTTCAAAATTTACCCACGTTTACCAACATCAGCACTCTCCATTCCTTTGTATAGATCCAAGATTTCATGTGGTCACAGCTTTCATATTCCTGTGACTTAAAAAACTTGGTTTAGGGAAGCAGGTATAGCTCAGTGGTTGAACACCTACTTCCTATGTACAAGGTCCTGGGTTTAATCCCTGCTACATCCTAAAAACAAAAAAAAACTTGCTTTATATTTATTGTAAAGCAGGTCTCCTGAAAGAGATTTTTTTTTTTTTAATTGCAAAGTTGTGGGTTTACAAAACAATTATACAGAAAATACAGGATTCCCATATACCACACTGCTTTGCTGTGGTATATTTGTTTCAACTATTGAAAGCACATTTTAATAATTGTACTATTAATCATCGTATGTGGTTTAACTTACTGTTTATTGTTTATGTTGTGCAGTTCTGGAGATTTAAATTTTTTATTCTAGTAACATATATACAACCTAAAATTTCCTCTTTCAATTACATTCAAATATATAACTCAGCGCCGTCAATTACATGCCCAAAGTTGTGCTACCATCACCATAATACATTACCAAAATACTTCCATCATCCCAAATAGAAACTCTGTACATTTTAAGTGCTAACTTCCTATACCCTACCCCTACCCCATTCCCTTGTAATCTAGATTCTAGATTCTGGCTCTGTGAGTTTGTTTATTCTTAAGTTTTTCCTATCAGTGTGATCATAGAATATTTGTCCTTTTGTGTCTGGCTTATTTCAATCAACATAATGTCTTCAAGCTTTATCTATGTTGTGTCATGTACCAGAACTTTATTCTTCTTTATGGCCGAATAATATTCTATTGTGTACATGTACCGCATTTTGTTTATTCATTCATTAGCTGATGGACACTTGGGTGGCTTCCATCTTTTGGCAATTGTGAATAATGCCACTATGTAAATATCTGTTCAAATCCCTGCTTTAAATTCTTTTGGTATGTACCTAGAAGTGGGATGGTGGGTCATATGGTAATTCTATACTTAAATTTCTGAGGAACTGCCAAAGTGTCTTGCACAGTGGTTGCACCATTTAACATTCCTACCAGCAATGAATGAGTGTTCCGATTTCACCACAACCTCTTCAACACTTCTGATTTTCTATTTTTCTGCTTTTTTAATAGTAGCCATTCCAGTAGATTTGAAATGGTATCTCATTATGATTTTGATTTGCATTTCCCTAATGGCTAATGATGTGGGGAATCTTTTCATGTACTTTTTGGTCATTTTAATATCTTCTTTAGAGAAATGTCTATTCAAGTCTTTTGCCCATTTTTAAATTAGGTTATCTTTTTTGTTGTTGAGTTGAAGGATTTCCTCTCTATATATGTTCTGGATATTAAACCCTTATTAGATATGTGATTTCCCAATATTTTCTCCCACTGTGTAGGTTGTCATTTTACTTTCATGTTAAAGCATTTTGATACCCAAAAGATTTTAATTTTGATGAAGTCCCATTTATCTATTTTTCCTTTTGTTACTTGTACTTTGGGTATAAAGTCTAAGAAACCATTGCCTAACACAATGCTCTGCAGATGCTTCCCTATGTTTTCTTCTAGAAGTTTTATAGTTTTGGCTCTTATTAGGCCTTTAATCCATATTGAGTTGATTTTTAAAAAATCAATTTTATCGATACATATTCATAAAGCATACAATCCATCCAAGGTGTACAATCAATGGTATTTGGTAAGGTCACAGAATTATGCATTCATCACTTCAATCAATATTAGAGCATTTTCATTACTCCAATAATAATAAAATACCAATAAACAAAAAATAAACAAAACAACTCTACCCCTTAATAATCACCTCTCAATCTCCCTATCTTGCGCCTGCAATACACAGCTTCTATTCTGTTTCCATCTCTCTAATTTATTTATATTTATATTTGGTATAGATGGAGTCAACCACATGTAGCACCTTTTGTCTAGTTTCTTTTACTCAGTATATATACATATTTTTTTCACCTTTAATGGAAAATTATTAGTGTATTACTACACACTACTGTCCATAGTTTGCTTTGTTTTTTGTTTTTTTTTAAGATTCATTTTTCATTTATTTCTCCCCCCACCCCCTTCATTGTTTGCATCGCTGTCTGCTCTCTTTGTCCATTTGTTGTCTGCTCGTCTTCTTTTAGGAGGCACTGGGAACCAAACCCAGGACCTCCCATGTGGTAGGCAGGTGCCCAACTGCTTGAGCCACATCTGCTTCTCTTGGTTGTATTTTTGACTGATTAGCATCTTGTATCATTAATGCACATTTGTTCTGTTTCAAAGAAAAACAGTCTTATATATATATGCAATATTACCCATACTCATATTTCATGTGAAGGTTTGTTATGCTATACAGTCCCATGTTACATTTTTTACCTATCCTTCTAGTAATATACATGACCTTAGACTTTCCCTTTTAACCACTCTCCATATATTTATGGGTTTTTTTCCCATTTTTTAATCAGGTTGTTTGTCTTATTGTTCAGTTGTAGAATCTCTTTATATATCATGGATATTAAACCCTTATCAGATATGTGATTTTCAAATATTTTCTTCCATTGAGTCAATTGCCTTTTCACCCTTTTGACAAAGTCCTTTGAGTTGCAAAAGTATTTAATTTTGAGGAGGTTTTATTTATCTATTTTTTCTTTCATTGCTTGAGCTTTGGGTCTAAGATTTAAGAGACCTCCACCTACCACCTGATCTTGAAGATGTTTCCCTACATTATCTTCTATGAGTTTTATGGTCCTGGCTTTTATATCTAGGTCTTTGATTCATTTGGAGTTGATTTGTTCTGTTTTTGCTTTGTTTTGTTGAAGTTTTTTTTTAATTTAAATTTCTCCCCACTCCCTCGTTGTTTGCACTTGCTGTGTCTATTCATCTTCCTTGTTTCTTTAGGAGGTACCTGGAGCCAAATCCAGGACCTCCAATGTGGGAGGGAGGCACCTAATCACTTGAGCCACCTCCACTCCCTGTTTTGTTGTGTCTCTCATTATGTTTTCCTCTTGCTGTGTCATCTTGTTGCATCAGCTTGCTGTGCCTGCCCATTGCGCCAGCTCACTGTCTTCTTTAGGAGGCGCCAGGAACCAAACTAGGGATCTCCCTTGTGGTAGGCAAGAGTTCAATTGCTTGAGCCACATCCACTTCCCTTGATTTTTATATATGGTGTGAGATAGGGTTCCACCTTCATTTTCTTTTTTGCAAATGAAATCCAGTTTTCCAAGCACCATTGGTTGAAAAGACTGTTCTTTCCCAATTGAGTGGTCTTTGCCCTTTGTCAAAAATCAATTGGCCATTTTGTAAATCACATATCTAATAAGGGTTTAATATTCATAATATATAAATAGATGCTACAACTGAACAATAAAAAGACAAACTACCTGATTTAAAAATGGGTAAAAGACTTGATTAGATATTTGTCCAAAGAAGAAACACAAATGGCAAAAAATACACATGTAGAAAATGTTCAACTTCACTAGCAATTAGGGAAATGCAAATCAAAGCTACAATGAGATATCATTTCACACTTATTAGAACAGCCACTATTAAAAAGATGGAGAACTACAAGTGATGGAGAGGATGTGGAGAGATAGGAACACTTATTCACGTTGGTGGGAATGTAGAATGGTACAGCCACTGTGGAGGACTGTTTGGTAGTTCCTAAAGAAGTTGAATGTAGATTTGCCGGGTGATCTGGTACCACCACTGAGTATATACCCAGGAGAACTGAGAGCAGTGACACGAACAGACATCTGCACACCAATGCTTATAGCGGCATTATTCACAATTGTCAAGAGCTGGAAACAACTCAGCTTTCATCAACCAATAAATGGATAAACAAATGGTGGTGTATTCACATGATGGAATATTATACAGTTGTAAGATGAAATGAAGCCATAAAGCACGTGGCAACATGGATAAACCTGAAGGATATTATGTTGAATTAAGCAAGCCAGACACAAGAGGACAAATACTGTATGCTTGTGCTTCTATGAACTAAATATATCGTGTGATCTCATAGAGTTAATTACTTGTATATGGGTCACCAGAAAATAGAATGAGGTTTGAGAATGGAGAACTGAAGGTTAACTTGTGCAGAATTGGTAAAAAGGATGTGTGTTAATCTTTGGAAATGAATAGAAAAGGTGAAAACCTAACACAGTGTTTGTAACTAGCAGTCCTATTATGTGGGTATGAAAGTGGTTTAAAGGGAAAGTCTAAAGTCAAGTATATTACTAAAAAGAAAGCTCAAAACATAACATAGAACTGTATAGTGTAGTAAAACCACATGCGAAATATGAATATGGGAAAAAATGCATGTATAAGACATTTTTCTTTGTAGCTGAACAAATGTATGTTAATACTACAGGATGTTAAACATCTTGATGAAAAAACATTATGCTAAGCGAAAGAAACCAGATACAAAGTATTGCATATTGTATGATTTCACTTATGTAAAATGTGAGTATACATCAATTTATAAAGATGAAATTGGATTAGTGGTTATGTAGGGCTGGGGAAGAAACTGCTAAGGAGTATAGAGTTTTTCTTTTTGGAGTAATGAAATTATTCTAAAATATTTTGTGGTGATGAATGCACAACATTGTGATCATACTAAAAACTCATTGATTATACACTTTGGCTAGATGGTATGGTATGTGAATATATCTCAATAAAACTGTTAATAAGGAGCAGATGAAAAAAGAAAAACAAACAACAAGCAAAACAAACAAGAAAACCAACTCAGGGAAGCCAGTGTGGCTCAGTGATTGAGTGACGGCGTCCCACATATGAGGTTCCGGGTTCAATCTCTAGCCCCCAGTATCACAAAAATTAAAAATTAAAAATAAAAACCACTACTAAATAAAAATTTTTTAAAGTGTCAATTGGCTATAAATGTGAGGGTTGATTTCTGAGTTCTCAATTTGATTCCATTGGTCTATATATCTGTCCTTGTGCCAGTACCATGCTTTTTTGATTACTGTGTGTTTATAATAAATTTTAAGATGAGAAAATATGAGTCCTCCAACTTCATTCTTCTTTTTCAAGATGGCTTTGCGTACCTGGGGCCCCTTACCCTTCCATATAAATTTGATGATTAGCTTTTCCATTTCTGCAAAGAAAGTTGTTGGGATTTGATTGGGGTTGTATTCAATCTCCACTTTAAGAGAATTGACATGAACATGGACTGTCTTTCCATTTATTTAGGTCTTCTTTGATTTATTTTAGCAATCTTCCATAGTTTTATGTGTACAAGCCCTTTATATAGATTTATTCCTGATATATGATTCTTTTAGTTACTATTATAAATGGAATTTTTCCTTGATTTCTTCTTTCAATTGTTCATTCCTTCTGTATAGAAACATTACTGCCTTTGGGTGTTGATCTTGTACCCCACTACTTTCCTGAATTCATGTATTAGCTTGAGAAGCTTTGTTGTGGATTTTTCAGGATTTCCTATATTTAGGATCATATCATCTGCATATAGGGTAAGTTTTACTTCTTTCTTTCTAATATGTATGCCTTTTATTTCTTTTTCTTGCCTAATTGCTGTGGTCAGAACTTCTGGTACAATGTTGAATAACAGTGGTGACAGTGGGCATCCTTTTCTTTTTCCTGATCTTGGGGGGCAGGGAAGCCTTCAATCTTTCACCATTAAGTATAATGTCAGTTATACATTGTTCATAATGCCCTTTATCATGGTGAGGAAGTTTCCTTCTATTCCCAGTTTTCCAAGTGTTTTTTTTTTTTTTCAATAAGGGGTGGTGGATTTTTTCAGTTACCTTTTCTACATCAATTGAAATGACCATGTGGCTTTTTCCTTCATTTGGCTAATGTGGTGTATTACATTAACTGATTTTCTTATGTTGAGCCACCCTTGCATACCTGAAATAAATTCCACTTGACCATAGTATATACTTATTTTAAAGTACTGTGTGATTCAGTTTACTAGTATTTTCTTGGGAATTTTTGTATCTATATTCATAAGAGATAATGGTCTGTAATTTCCTTTTCTTGGTGAATCTTTTCGTACAAAGGTGATATTGGCCTCCTAGAATGAATTAGGGAGGATGTTCCCTCCTCTTCAAATTTTTGGAATGATTAGTAAAATTTCTTGGAATGATTGGTAAAATTCTCTTGTGAAACCATCTGGTCCAGGGCATTTCTTTGTTAGGAGGTTTTTGATACTGATTCAATCTCTTTGCTAGTTATTGATCTGTTGAGATTTTCTATTTCTTCTTGAGTCAGTGTAGGTAGTTTATGTGTTCCTAGGAATTTGTTCATTTCATCGAGTTTATCTAATTTGTTGATGCATAGTAGTTCATACTATCCTTTTATATCCTTTTTAATTCTATATTGTAGGTGGTAATGTCCTCCAAATCATTTCTGATTTTAGTATTTTTTGTCCTCTCTCTCTTTTTCTTCATCAGTCTAGGTAAAAGTTTGTTGATTTTATTGATCTTTTCAAAAAACCAATTTTTTTTTTTAATTGATTCTCTCTAGTGTTTTTTTTTGTTTTGTTTTGTTTTTTTGTTTTTTGTTTTTTTTTTTTTCTATTTCATTTATCTCCACTCTAATCTTTATTTCTTTCCTTCTCCTCACTTTGGGTTTAGTTTGCTCTTCTTTATTCTGTTTCTTCCAGTTTTGATGTTAGGTCTCTGATTTGAAATTTTCTTTTTTTTTTTTTTTTATTTTAATGTAAGCATTTAGGGCTATAAATTTCCCTCTCAGCACTACCTTTGCAGTATCCCATAAATTTTGGTAGGTTTTATTTTCACTTTCATTCACCTCAAGATACTTCCTAATTTCCCTTCTGATTTCCTCTTTAATTCATTGGCTGTTAAAGAGTATGTTGTCTAACTTCCAAATATTTGCAAATTTCCATTTCTTTCTCTGTTATTGATTTCTGGCTTCATTCCACTTTGATGGGAGAATATATTTTGTATGATTTCAATATTTTTTAATTCATTGAGACTTATTTTGTGAACTAACATATGGTCTATCCTGGAGAATCATCCATATGCCCTCGAGAAGAATATGTACTCTGTTAGGTATGGTGTTCTATATAAGTCTATTAAGTCTGGTTGGTTTACAGTATCATTCAAGTCTTCCATTTCTTTATTGATATTCTGTCTAGATGTTCTATCCATTATTGAAAGTGGTGGGAGGTGTGGGAGGTGGGCAACATGGGAATCCCAGGGGGTTCTGTGTAATATTTTCAGTAATCTAAGCACCTCTTAAAATATATTTATATATATAAAAATAACATTTTTGTAAGCAAATGCACATATATGCATATATATTTATATATAATTTTACAAATAGTGGTATGTATTGTGAAAATTTTGATTTTTACCCACAATAAAAAATAAATTAATTAAAAAAAAAAAAAAAGAAAGTGGAGTATCATGGTCTCTTACAATTAATGTAGAATTGTTTATTTCTCCCTTAAAATCTATCAATTTCCTTCATATATTTTGGGTCTCTGCTATTAGATGCATTTATATTTATAATTTTTATGTTTTCTTGTTGAATTGACCCATTTATCAGCATATAATGACCTTCTGTGTCCCTCATAACAGTTTCTGGCTTAAAGTCTATTTTATATTCCTAACTCATTGACAGTTGCTTTTATCTTTATTATTTCCTTTCTCCTTCTTTCTTTTGGTTTGATTTTTTTAAACTTTTAAAATATGGAACTTGTTTATTTTCATTAAAAAAAATTCAATCCAACATTTTACTGAAGCTAGGACAATACTTCATACACTGAGCATATCTTGAATAAATTTGTACTTGATAAATAATACTTTTTGTGAAGGCCAAATAATCTTCTCATACCTTACTTTTTAAAATAACATCTTTAATTATATATAATTCACATACCCACACTTCACTCTTTTAGAGTCTACAAATCAGTGATTTGTAGTAATTTCACAGAGTTGTACAACTTTACTACTGTCTAATTTTAGAACATTTTCATCACCCCCAAAAGAAACTTTGTACCCATTAACAGTCACTCCACATTCCTTCCCCCACCCAGCCCTTGGCAACCGCTAATCTATGCTCTATTTCTATGGATTTGTCTATTCTGGACATTTCAGTAGAAACGGAACCATACAATATGTGGTCTTTTGTGATGAACTCCTTTCACTCAGTGTGATGTTTCCAAGGTTCATCCACGCCTCGGTACTTTATTCCTTTTTATTGACGAATAATACTCCACTGAGTGGATATGCCACATTTTGCTGATCCATTCAGAAGTTAATGGACATTTGGGTTTTTCCATTTTGGGGTTACTATGAATAATGCTGCTATGAACATTCGTGAACAAGTTTTTGTGTGGGCATATGTTTTCAGTTCTCTTAGAGTAGATTACTGGGTCATATGGTAACTTGAAGCTTAACTTTTTTGAGGAACTGCTCAACTCTTTTCCAAAGAAGCCTTATTATTTTATATTCCTACCAGAAATGAATGAGGGTTACGATTTTTCCACAACCTTGCCAACACTTGTTATTGTCTATCTTTTTTTTTTTTTTACTTTAGCAATCTTCATGGCCAGATCTCATGGTTGTTCTGATTTGCATTTCCTAGATAACTAAGGACATTGAGCATCTCTTCACATGTTTATGTGCCATTTGTACATCTTCTTTGTGGAAATTTCTATTCAAATTCTTGCTCATTTTTTAATTGGAATATTTGTCCTTTTATTGTTGAGTTTTAGGTATTTATTATATGTTCTGGATACAAGTCTCTTATCAGATATATGTTTTGAAAATTTTTTCCTCCTATTCTGTGGATTTTCTTTACTCTTTCTTGATTGTGCCATTTGTTTTTTGTTTTGTTTTTTTTTTGTGGGTAAAAATCAAATTTTTCACAGTACATACAAATATTTGTAAAATTATATATAAATATATATGATATGTGCATTTGCTTACAAAAGTTATATATATATATATATATATATTTTTTTTTTTTTTTTTTTTTTTTTAAAGGTGCTTAGATTACCTAAATATTACACAGAACCTACCGGGATTTCCATATTCCCCACCTCCCACACCTCCCACCACATCCCACACAAACATCTCCCACAAGTGTGGCCCACCACCCTCAATGGACTTACACATCCTGGGGCCTTGCCACCAACCCTAGACCACAGTTCACATCGTAGACCACACTCTCTCCCACTCAGTTCCTAGTGGTGTGTGCTGATTTAAAATGGCCTACATCGTCGCCACAACGGCATTCAGGACAACCCCCAAGTCCCGAAAAAGCCCCTGTATTTCAACTGCTCATCCCCTCCCTGCCCCAAAAGTGGCCAGTGGCCACCGGCTCCGCCTCACTGTTATAATTTCTTCCATTGCTAGAATCACCATATGTGTACAACAGAATACCATCAAGTCCACTCTAGTCCATAGCTCTTCTCCCAATCCTGAGGGATTTTCTTTACTCTTTCTTGATTGTGTCATTTGAAACAAAAAAAAAATTTTTTTTAATTTTCATGAAGTCCAATGTATCTATTTTTTCTTTTGTTGCTTATGCTTTTGGTGTTGTATCTAAAAAGTCATGGCCTAATTCAAGGTCACGGATAATTCTATGTTTTCTTCTAAAAAATTTATGGTTGCACCTTCCATTTAGATCCTTGATCCATTTTGAGTTAATTTGTGTGTGTGACATGGAGTAGGAGTCCAACCTCATTATTTTGCATGTGGATATACAATTGTTCCAGCACCAATTGTTGAAAAGTCACATATCACTTTCATTAAGAAAAATCTCTCTTCTAATATGTAAAAATGACTTTTTCCCCCTTCTCCTATATTTTTTTAAAGATCTATTTATTCAACACCCGTATCCATTTTTAACCCCCCCTCCGTTCCCGCTGCTTTTGTGTCCATTCGCTGGGAACGCCCCGTGTCCGCCTCCTGCCCTCTCCCCTCATCCCTCTTCCCCCACCCTCACCAGGACTGGATCCCAGGAACCTCTGATGTGGGAGAGAGGCATCCTACCACCTGTGCACCTTAGCTCCTGGTTTTTCGATGGGTCTCGTCTTGGCTCTCCCTTATGTGACTCTCCTGTTATGTCATCATCTTGCTGCGTGGCTCGGTGGGGCCTGGCACACCTGCACGTGGGGCCTGGTGGGGCATGCGCCTTCTATATGTTTCTTTATTTTCCCGGGAGGTCCCAGGGATCGAACCCAGGTCCCTCCATATGGGAGACGGACGCCCAACCATTTGAGCCACATCCGCCCCCCGGTCAATGACTTTTTAACTTCATAAAATCATAAGATGTTACTTCTAGAATCTTGCTTACAGGTAAGTTAGTCAAAACACCCTCAGCACATGAACCCCAGAGGTACACCAACCCGAAAACTATGTAGCTGATCCTCTACTGTGTCGGTGGGCACGATTGCCTTCTCTTTTTTCCTCCCCTCATGTTTGCATTTCCACTCAGAGACTGCAACTCTTAAAAAACTAGTGAGAGTGGGAGGTCGTAGTGTGGAAGGTTTGGGGAGATACTGCTGGTGACATATTTCAATCGAGAAAATTAAGTTCTGTAGAAGTAGATGCAGACAGAAAGAGTCTTACAGTTAGTGCTAGAAGGGGATTGTGAGGGTTTTTTGTTTGTTTGTTTGTTTTTTATAGCCTTCTTTGGAATAGAGTCCCAGAGAATTAATGGTGTGGTGAAGACCTCACTCCTATACAGCAGAGTCACTATAGATGAAGGTCATCTAGACATGAGACCTGGGATTGTGGGCAGAGGTGATCCATCCATTAACTTAAACTTGCCTGGTGCAGCAGACTCTTTCATTGGCTCCCTTAACTGCCATTCTTACCCCCTTTTGATGAGACTTCCAGTAAAACAGATGCTAGGAAACTAAACACCCCACTTATCCATCCAAGGATGTGACTTAGAATCTGCCATCAGATGCTCCACATGGCACTAGAAGGAAGATGTAAGCAATATGAGACAATAGCCACATACAGGGAGAGTGCAGGCAAGATGATAGACAGGTTGGTTCTCCTGGGGCAGTGGCAGAGTTTCCAAAGTCTGGTGACAATGGTGGGATTTCCACTGAAAGAGTTTCCTGTATGGTTTGGCATTTCCCTTCATTGCCATTGTTCCTGGTTGTTTCTTGAGCCTCCCTGAGATTCTGGAAGCTTCAAAATGCCAACTGATAAATCACTTTCTTAAACTAACTGGAGTGTATTCTCTCGTCTGCAATATGTGCCTTGACGAATATAAACAATGCTCTCACCAACAACGAAAGGACAACTAACATTTTTTTGCAGCCCATGTGAAGTCTAGATAAATGTTTCTTCTTGGAACAATGACTACAAAAGGGAAAAATCAATATGGCACTGATTGGAATAAAAGAATTTTTAAAAATCCTGAAGACTCAGAGAAGGATGAAGAAACTTTTGAAAATGATTTAGTACAGAGACAGAAACAGCTTCCATCTTTGTAAAATGCAAGAAAATAGGAGTTCCATGAAACAAGATCAGAAAACCAACATCTAAGAATAAGTTGTAGCAAAAGAAAAAAATGATGAGAATTAAAAACACAAAGATGAGCTGAGACCACTAGACAAACAGATAGGTTCAGTGAAATAAGGAAAGATTCTAAGGAAACTAAACTTTAAAAAAGGTAAATATGCTGGGAGGAAGCAAAGAATTTAGTGACAGATTTAACATAATGCAATATTTGGTTCTTTTAGAAAATAAAATAGATAAACTCTGGACAAATACAATGAAGAAAACAAAAGACAAATGTAAACATGATTAAGTATATAAAATAAACTTCTGGCAATTATAATCAAGAAAAAATTAGCAAATAAGAATTAGAAATGGGAAATGAGAAAAGAGTTGGAAGGGAACCTTAATAAAAGAAACTCAGGGGACATAACCAATTGTAATGTATCCAATTGATTTGTAGTGTATGGGATTGATGTGAACAAATATAGTTTAAATAAGTAGAAGATAATTGGGTAAATGCGAACATTGAATAAACATTTTATGATATTAAGAGATTCTCATTAATATTTTAGGTGGTTAGTGATTTTTCATTATCTTTAGAGTCATATTTTAGAGATATGTGCTTAAATACTTACAGATGAAATTATGAACATGGGATTTGGTCAAAATACTGGGGGATGCGGGCAACGGCAGTCAGTGGGTGAGTGAGTGGGGATATTAACAGAATAAACTTGCCCATGAGTTGATCAATACTGAAGCTAGAGGATGGGAACAAGAGTACATTGTACTATTCTCTCTAACTTTGAGTGATAAAGTTTAAAAAACTAAACTGAGGTGAGAATAAAAGTGATAGGAGTAAAGTAATCTTTTAGTCTATGCAAATATACTTGGAAATCTCAAAGGAAGGGAGAATTTTCTGGGCATATTACCAAAATTGATAAGAAATTTAACTTGTAAGTAGATGACTAACCAAAGAAAAAAAATTAAAATATAATTAACATACCTCAAAGTTTCTTTCAAACTTTTAAGGAATTAGGTTACATCAATTCTTCTGAAAACTACAGTTTGTTTCATGAGGCTATTTTAACCCTGATTCCAGCACCTAACAAAGATAATATGTAGAAGAAAACTATAAATCAGTCTCACTTAGGAGTATATAAAAATTCCTAAATAAAATAGCTGCAAAATAAATAGTATTGTAAAAGAATTTTCTGTCACGATCAAAGCAAGCTTGATATTATCTGTAAGTATTACTTTTGGAATTACAGAAGAGTTCAATATTAAGAGATAAAGCATAATGCTTTAGGTAAATAGCCTCCCTTTTTTAATAGGGGCTAAAAAGTATTAAATAACACTCAAACACATCCTCCATTTTTTAAAAAAAATCCCTGGGGAAAACTAGGACTAAAAGGATATTTCTTTTGCATCATAATAATTACATAAATAAATGGTCAGCATCTTACCTAATGATGAAACAGTGAAGACATTCCTATTAAAATCAGGAAAAACATAAGGTAATAGTGCAGAATGTGGCTTGTTTTGTTGTTGTTGTTTTTTTGACTGCAAATATTTTAAATTCTGGAAAAGGCCACCCCTCATGAAAACGTCCTATCTTCTAAATCTCATAAAAATTAACTATAAAGTTTTTATAGTTTCAAAACTCAAGACAGGCGTGTTTGCTTCAAGCATTTCTTTTTCACATTGCTCAAGAAGTTCTGACTCATGTAATAAGATTGGAAATAGAAATATGAATGATAACTACTGGAAAGGAGACAAAAAATTCATTATATAACAACAGAATGATTGGATAACCTAAACACCCCAGGGAATCAACTCTAAAGCACTGAGAACTTAAAAGAAAGCTTAGTGAAGGGTACAGATTAATAAAAATAAATGTATGACAGTCAAGAGCTCTTTTTCATATGCCAAAATGAACCCAACAGAAAATATATTCTCATAGGTGGAAAAGATTTAGTTCATAAATCATGAAGGAAATATGAAAAAACCTGAAGGAAATAAAACTAGACCAAGAGATGAGGCAAAGACGATGGAGAAACAGCATAAAATGAAATGTTATGCAGCCAGTAAAAATCTGAAATAATCTGTGAAAATCATTCTGGAAAAAACAAATAAATAAACAAAAACAAGGCTCCATGACGGTATGTTCACTATGATTCTTTCTAGGAGAATGGAAACTATAGACAGTTACAGAATTTAAAAAAAGAGGAGGGGAGAGACTACAAGTAAACCTAAGAAACAGTGACTTTTTAATAGTGATTATTTTTGTGAGATGGGTTTTCAGATAATTTTATTTCCTCTACATTTTTATGCTATATTTTCGGTATTACTTTTGAGATCATACGAAATTTAACTTTGTTGAACTGACTTGTGTTTAAAACCAACGAACTGAAAAATAATTAATTCAGTGTCTGCTTATAATTTTCAAGACCCAAGGTAATGACTCTCTGAATTGACTTGGAGATGAAAGATTTTCCCAAACGTGGGATAACATCCAAGAGCAAAGAGCCTGGGACAAAGTTCAAATGGACGGGAGTGGAAATATTTCCTGGCTTTCTCCAGCTAGCCAGTATGCGTAAAAACTAATTTAAGAATACGAAGATGACACCATTGCAGGTGTTCTTTCAGAGCTGAACATAAATTTATAATGCTTCTGGCTGGCAATATGGAATGCAGACAAGGCTGTAAAAGGTCTCAGATATTCTCTTTGTCGATGCTTACCAGCTTTGTCTTCAATTAAAAGTATTTCTAGTTCTTATCTCTGCCCCTAATTAGGCTCTGCTTCTTGGTTAAGAAATGTCCCATAAACTTCAGAAGAGGAGAAAAGCATAAGTTGATAGTACAGAATGTTCTATGATTTGTTTTGTTTTGTTTTTCTTTTTTTACTGTAAATATTTTAACTTCTAAAAGAGACCACCAATCATAAAAACTTCAGATCTTCCTAAATCTTATAAAAATTAACTATAAAGTGTATTGTAGTTTCCACACTCAAATAGTATATTCCTGTGTGGTTTTAAACATTTGGAAATAAACACCCTGACTGTTTGCAAACAGGCAACATACTAGAAAAGAGTAATGTCAAATCCAAAAACTGAAAATTAAGAGATGCCGTCAATAAAAAAAATTTAAATAGAGTTGACTGAATTATTTTAATGAAGCGAACATATTGGCCTGTTGTAAAAAATCTGCTGCTTTACACTGATAATTCAATAAATACTTATTAAGCACTTGTTTTTAAGAATTGTGGTGGGCATTGTGGAGAGAATTGATAAAACAGTGCAAGGAATTTAGAGTGTATGGTGGGGAGCAAATACAAAAAAATAAAACTACAAATTAGCATGAATAAATGAATAACCTAAGTTTCAAAATGACTAAAAGACTTAGACACTTCACAAAAGATACATGAGTGACCAATAAGCACATGAAAAGTTGCTTAACATCATTAGTCATCAGAGAAATGGAAACAACAACCACAGTGAGATACCATTTCGCACCCGCTAGAATGGCTAAAATAAAAAGGATTGACAATGCCAAATGTCGGGCAGGATGGAGAGCAACTGGAACTCTCATATGTTGCAAGGAGAGAGTGAAACGGTACCAGCACATGGGCCACCTATTTGGCAGTTCCTTTGAAGTTAAACGTGTGTCTACCTTATGACCCAGCAAATCTGCTTCTAGGTACTTATTCCAGAGAAATGGACACATATGTCTACAGAAAGACTTAGAGAAGAATGTTTCTAGCTGTTTTATTCATAGTAGCCCAAAAAATAAATGTCCATCAACCGGAGAATAAACAAATTGTGGTATAATCATACAAAAGCATCCTGCTCAGAAATAAAAAAAAGAACAAGTTGCAATAGGTCCAACAACATGCATGCATCTCACAAACATTTCCTGAGTGGCAGAAGCCACACCCACGAAGAGTGCATTCTGGAGCATCCATTTGTTTGACGCTCTGGAACAGGCACCATTAATTCATGGTGATGATTAGAAGTCAGAAGGTGGTTGCCAGTAGTGTTGTGGCTCAGAAAAGTTAGAAATAGTAGACCCTTGACATTTGTGAGTTTGCTTTGTGAGGACTACAAAAGCCCTCAAATCTGTAAACGTATGTCCACTGCAGAATATATCGGTCTGTTGTGAGAGGGGATCAGGAGCTAGGACTGGACCAAACCACACAAGTGCCACGTGCTGGGTGGAAGCTGTGACCCACCTCTGGGGACCACCTCCCCAGGGTCTGGAAGTCAAACTTCGAGCTCAGAAAAGTTATGATTCACCACACACCATGAACCTCTACAATAGCTAGCAAATGCACGAAAGGGGAGTGGGGTGGGATTTTAAATCCAAAAATGGAATTACTGTGCAAGATAGAATATTGGAGACACCAGAAGGCAGCCATAAAGGATGCTTTAAGTGAAGTGTAAAATGTTAGTGAAATCTCGCCTCCTGGGGAATAGAACCACATTAACCAAGACCTTTACTCATCGCATAGTCATGTCTTCTTAAATAGTCTAGACCCATCTAAAAGTGAAGTTTAAATTGGTTCTGTGATCTGAATTGAATGTATGGAAAGCTCCCCTGTGATATTCAGTTGCTACATTAAGATACATCCCCTAAGAGTCTTAAAATCGTACCATGTTACCTGGTGTATTTCTGGTCAAGATACGTTTTTGGACTATGAAGGGTAAAAATAAAGAATTGCCTTAGAAGAGAGTTTGCACATACTAGGCAGTGACAGATATTAATTAATTTGGATGTGTTTGCAGCATTGGTCTTTGGGCTTTCTCCCCTCTAACACATGTGAGGGGTAAGATGTAGCATTGTCCATCATAAGGCAGTGGTGGGGTAGGGGAGCAGGTTATGATATACAGGGCCCCTCCGTCACCACAAGAATCACTGATTTCAGGAGAGGATTACATTAATCAAACACCCAGTATGGATTTTTGATCAGGCCCAACACCTTGAGGCCCCCCTGAAGTCCTCTCTGGTTCTCCAAGATCCCAGGTGATGTGACCCCGTTACTTCTCTGGCCAGCCTCCCACGTCTTTCCCTGACCTTGTGGCTCCAACAACACTGGCCCCTGGCTATTCTTGGACACGTGAGGAGCTCCTGCCTGGGGACCTTGGCAGAGACTGGTCCACCTTGCCCAACACTCTTTCCCAGATACCCCAATGACTAACTCCACCTCTGGCAAGGCTGTTCATGAAGGACATCTGCTTAGTGGGCCACCCTGACCATCCTATTTGAAATTGCAACCTCCCATCCCACCCCCAACTCCCCTGTTCTTGATTTTCTTTCATACCGGGACACTCATCACCTTCATGACCTTTTCTTATTTTATTCTATTTTTTCTTTTATTCTATTTCTTGTTTATTGCCTACTTCCCCTGCTACAATGTAGGTGTCCCATGGTAGGGGGTCTTTGTTTTATTTATTGACATTTAAGTACCTAGGCCCCTACCTTTAGCAGAGTAGGTGCTCAAAAAATTTATCAAATGAATAAATGTATATTTTTCTATGTTCCTCCAGCTAACCTTAGTGACAGCTATAATTTTACTATTGTGAATATTTTTCTCCTCATCTCTTCCTTCCATTTACCCAACCCTCCACTCATGGGATACTCATAAAGAATGTTTTGAACATCAAAGGCTAGATTAGCAGGTTGAATGGCTAGGCGAGTTTGTGATGGCAAACACAGGGACAAACAACTTAGAGGGGAACCCTTGAGCCCACATCTTCCCATCCCATGAAATCTGTGATAGTTGTGTCTACACAAGGAATAAAGTCCCAGCCTTAATCTGTTATCTCTTTCTCCTTCTCCTTTTCCCAATATAGCACTTACCCACCTGCTAGGGGTTGAATTATGTCCCCCCAAAAGTCCTACGTTGAAGTCCTAACCCCCTGTAACTCTGAAGGTGACCTTATTTGAAAACAGAGTATTTACAGGTTAATCAAGTTAAGGTGAGGAGGGCCCTGATCCAATATGGCAGGTTCTCAAAAGAAGAGAAGACACACACAGAGACAGAGGGAAGATGGCCATGAGGAGATGGAGGCAGAGATTGGGGGAGGCTGCCGCAAGCCAAGGAATGCCTGGGCCACCAAAAGCTGGTAAAGCCCAGGAAGAGTCCCTCCTGGGGCTTCAGTGGGAACCTGATCCTGCCAACACTTGATCTCTTTTTTCTTCTTCTTTTCTTTCTTTTTAAAAGAAGCTTTAGATTACATAAATATTACATCAAAAATATAGGGGATTCCCATATACCCCACTCCCTCCCCTCCCACACTTTCCCCCATTAAAAACATCTTTCATTAGTGTAATACATGTATTACAATTGATAAACCCATATGGAAGCATTGCTATTAAGCATGGTCTATAGTTTACATTCTGGTTTACCCTTTGCACTGCATAATTTTATAGGTTTTGACACAATGTATAATGGCCTGTATCTATCATTGCAATGTCATGCAGGACATTTTCAATGTCCCAAAAATGCCCCATGTTGCACCTCTTCTTCCCTCTCCCTCCCCTCAGAACCTCTGGTGGCCACTGCCTTTGTAACAATGTTACAAGTTCTTCCATTACTAGAATAAGAAGAAGTCTAATTTAGTCCATAGTTGCAGTCCCCCCTTGTGTTTGTTCTTTCCTCAATCTTGAGGATTTTTGGATGGTGATGCCCACTGTTTCTGATTTAGAGGGGGCTTAGATCCCATGGGACACATGGCTGGAACTGTCTTCTTTGCAGTTGTAGACACTCTCTGTTTTTTTTTTTTTAGGACAGGCGTTGTCCATCATCATCCTTTTGTTGGTTGTCCTGGGTAAGTTGGATGAGCTGGAGAGTAGACATTGACTGCAACTCTGCTGAGATTCAGGGCTTGACAGGCACATGAACAGACCAAAGATTTAAGTCTCTGGGACATATTATAGGTTCAAATAAAAGGGGCAGAAGACCCATGCCCCGTTGATTTCGAACTCCTGGACTCCAGAACTCAGAGAATCAATTGTGTTGTTTTAAGCCATGCAGTTCGTGGTAATTTCTTACGGCAGCCCTAGGAAACTGATACACTACCCAGCAAAGTTAGGAAATAGAGCAAAAGTGTTTGATAGGTCTTTTCTTGAACTTTGACTGTACTCACTCTGTAAAATCAAATAGGGTAATTTCACTGGGGTTATTTTGTCATGTCTAGTAGGGCTCAAGAACTGTACAGGGGATACAGGGGAAGAACCAAATCCAACATCCTCTAGCCCCGTAGAGGAAACACCTGGGAGGTTGCTCATGACCAAAGGAGGTTCTGGATTCCCTGTAGCCCTGTTGCCCCAAAGCCGCAGGCATTACTGGATCTTCACTATGATGCTCCCCATTAGCTGGGATTCCTGCCGGGCTCTGCTCCTCTCTTGGTATCTCCTGGCTTCTCTTGTTGCCAACCGGCTGAATCCATCTGTGTGTCCAGGGCAGAGAAAGTGACTACCCCAGCTAATTACTATGGTCCCCAGGACCTTTTGTCCCAGGGCCCTTCCCCCCCCACACCAGGTCCAATCTTCCAAGAATGGGGATTGAGGTGTGGGGCTTAGGGTGGCTTCTCTCAGCTGTAGCTGTGGTCTGAGAGTTGCTTTCAGAAGGGTCCACCATGGCAGCTGGGGGCGTCATGGACTCAGCCCAGTGCACGTGGTGGGGTGAACCCAGGCAGGGAGCCCAGGGTGCCTCCATGTTTGACCACAGCTAGGGCCAGCTCCTCTGCTGAGGCCATTGTCCCCAGGGCCTCTGAGGCTACGGCAAACTCACAATACTGCCCCAAAAAAGCCACAGCCAGACTGATTCTTCGACCCTTCAAAGCAGAAAAGGGTCTTGGACCCTTCCCAAAGATCCCACACTTCAGGGGAGCAGATGTGGCTCAAGTGGTTGAGTGCCTGCTTCCCACGTGGGAGGTCCCGGGTTCAGTCCCCAGTGCCTCCTAAAAACAAACAAAAAAAACCCAAGCAGTTTATTTCTGTGGGTCAGTTGTAACTTCCCCTCTTTGATTTCTGATTTTATTTACATCTAATCTCTTTTTTTGTTGTTTTAGTCAAGCTAAGGCTTAGTCATATTCATTGATCTTCTCAATAATCAGCTTTTGGTTTGGTTGATTTTTCTCTATTGTATTTCTACTGTAAGCTTCAATATTTCTTTCTGTTTGTTTTGGGAATGGTTGGTATTCTTTTTCTAGTATCTCCAGTTCAGTTAGCTTTTTGATTTTTAGCTCCTCTTTTTTAATACAGGAGTTTTAGGGCTATACATTTCCCTCTCAGCACGTATCCCATAAGTTTTGATAAGTTGTGTTCTCTTTTTTATTCGTCTCAACATATTTACTAATTAATTTCACTTGAATTTGGATAGGCCTCCAGAAGAATGGCCTGCAGCTCAGCAGGGCACTTACCTTCCCCTGGGCTCCCCTTAGAGAGGGTGGGAGTGCTAACATGACCACGCAGAAAGAATGGAAAAGAAGGAGTTCTCAAGCCCACAGGAAGCCTAGAAAATTCCACCACAAGGAGCTACATCCATAAGTATTTCATGGTGGGCAAAAATCTCTTGGCTCACCGACTCAGAAAACACCCACTGGCTGCAGCCACCCTGCCTTCCACGCGGCCTATGGCGGATGCAGGGGAAGAAAGCTGCTAGGAGCTGATGGGCTCTCTGGTGTTTGTTCTGTTCTCAGCAAACATCTGCTGAGGGTCACCTATGCACAAAGCTCTGTGGCTACAAGCAGGCCCAGTCTTGCTGCTGTTTTCATTTCAGTCACTCAGGTCTGTCCTCAACTTGCTTGAAGCTGCCAGGAATTTAACACTTGGGGACAGGCCTCCGCGAGCCCGTGGATTTGGCCTAGCCCCTGATTCACTTCTTCCCCATCCAAGAATGAAAATAGAGGCTGCTCCCTGCAAACGATCCTTGGAGATTAAAAGATCTCCAAGCCAAAACAAGCCCGGCTATCAGCTGCCTACGTGAGCACGAGGAGCCACGTCAGTTCCAGGAGGCCTGGCGCCCGCGGGTAGGGCCCCGTCCTACCTGACCAGACTCGTCCGCCCCCAGGTCCCGCCGTCTGGGGAGCGAGAGCGTGCGTGGATGGCGCACCTAGGCACAGCCTCCACACACGGCCATCCTTGCCACGTGCTTCTCGGCCTGGATCCTTTCCTGCTTGGTCATTTCCAGTTAAACCTTGGCTGTTCGTTTTTCTTTCAGTAAGGAGATACCGCTCATCAAAATGCCTTTTCCGAGAAATGGATGTGGCTCAAGCGATTGGGCTCCTGTCTACCATATAGGAGGTCCAGGGTTCTATTCCCAGGCACTCTTGGTGAAAGGCAAGCTGGCCCACATGGCAAGCTGGCCTTGCAGGAGAGCTGGCCTGCGCAGAGAGCTGACGCCCCAAGATGACGCAACAATAAGAGACACAGAGGAGAGACAAGAAGAGATGCAGCAGACCAGGGAGCTGAGGTGGTGCAAGGGATTGAGCGCCTCTCTCCCACTCTGGAAGGTTCCAGGATCAGTTCCTGGTGCTGCCTAAAAAGAAGGCAAGCTGACACAGAAGAACACACAGAGCAGACAGCGAGCACAAAACAACGGGGTGGGGGGGTGGGGGGGGTAGAGAAATCTTTTTTAAAATGCCTTTTTTCCCCCTTATCTCAAGAGATTTCATTTTTAAAAAACAGTTTTAGCGGATGTGGCTCAAGAAGTTTGGCGTCCATCTACCATATGGAGGGACCAGGGTTCGATCCCCGGGACCTCCTGGTAAAGTAAAATAAATAAATAAATAAATAAACAAACAAATAAATAAAAACACAGTTTTAGGTTTACAGAAAAATTGAACAGATAGTAACAGAGAGTTCCCATAACCCTATAACACCCCCACCACCATCTCCCCCTCGCCTCCCCCCCACAGCACACCCTTTCCCGTATTAATATCTTGCATTAGTGTGGTACATTTACTATAGTTAATGAATCGATGCTGACACATTATTGCTAACTCAAGTCCATCCTGTCTTCAGACTTCTTAGTTTTACCTAAAATCCTTTTATCCGTTCCATGAGCCCACATGACATGAGGTCATCAAGTCTCCTTGAGTTCCTCTTGACGGTGATAGTTTCTTAGACTTTCCTTGTGTTTGATGGCCTTGACTCATCTGAGCAGGGCTGGTCCCCTCTATTGGGATTTGTCTCATGTTTTCTCACAGCTAGACAAGGGGTATGGGGTGACCTCAAGAAGTGCCAACAAATGCCTTTAATAACCAAATCACTCTCCTCCATCTGCTGAATTTTTATATTTCCCCTGCCCATTTATGAGACTTGATTTGGATAATTTCTTGGCTTCCACGTGGACTCCTTTTGTTTCCGTTGGCTTATATGACCCAGAAATCCATGACACGCTTGCCCCTCAGCTCACCTGCACCATTTGGGGTTCATCACCACCTCACCCAACCACGTGGGAAGACTGATCACACACTTCTTTGCTTTTTTTTGTTCAGGTTTAAAAGAGCCAACTGTACTGTTTTGCTCTAGAAAGGGACTAGAATTAGAACCAGAGGACGTGATTTCTAGTCCTTCCTCTGTCTTTCACTCTCTTCATGACCTTGGACAACTTTTCTTGAGCCTCGGTTTCCTCTTCTGCCACATGTAGAACTCCCAGTTCTGTGGGGGAGGATTGAAATGAGAAAATGCTTTGCGAAGCCTAAAGTACTGGGTAAAGAGGAAATTACTGCTACTGCTTCTATTATTGTTATTATTATTCTCTTTAACTCTATATGGGCAGCCTGACTCTTGTCTTAGGAAAATAGTGGTTTTGGGTTTCCATTTTTGTATTTTTTTGTGTGTGGTATACATATATAACATAAATTTTTCCATTTGAACCATTTTTAAGTGTACAACTCAGTGGCGTTGTTACTTTTATGATGTTGTGCTACCATCACCACCTTCCAGTACTCAGGCATTTTCATCACCCAAAACAGAAACTCTTCACCCATTAAGCAGCAACTCCGTTTTTGTCCCCTGCAACCCCTGGTAACCTCTACTCTACATTCTGTCTCTGTGAATTTGCTTATTCTAAAATTTTATGTAAGTGGATCAGACAATATTTGTCCTTTTGTGTCTGGCCTCTTTCATTTACTGTAATGTTTTCAAGGTTGATCCATGTTGTCACTTGTATCATAACTTCATTCCTTTTTACGGCTGGATAATATTCCACAGTGTGGAAAGACCATTTTGATCCATTCATCTGTCGATGGATACTTGGATTGTTTCTGACTTTTGGCTACTGTAAATAACACTGCTATGAACGTCAGTGTAAGGGAAACTGTTTTAATTAAAAGTGATGGACTATGTTTCAGAAATGTTAGTGAAATGGAAATAGAAGTTTTGGTAATGTCCATCAGAAGGGAGGAAGAGGACCTTTTCCTGGCCTTTTATTAGATCATAGCTTAATGGGATGCTCCCATCAGCAGGAGCCCTCCACAAATGCTCATTGATGACACCAATATTTATAGGGTCCCTGTGTATTGACCACTCATTGGCACCTGTCACTCTGCTTTATGCATAGAAGCCTTAAAACAGAGGGGTCACGGATTCTGAAACATCTCCCCCTAATACACGAGGAGAATGCGGCTTGCCAGGGTAAGTCCTCTCCCCCTGCCCCACAGCCTGGAAGCTGGAGCTCTGGAACCCAGGAGCCCCATGCCTCACACTGGGCTGTGCTGCTGCCCATGAATTAATCAATGAATGGTGCTATTGTACAGCTAGGGAAACTGAGGCTCAAAGAGAAGTGAGTTGTCCAAGTCTCCCTGGAAATCAGCTGACCAGAAACCAGCTCCTACTCCCAGACCAAGATCCCTTCTCAGGAAGAAATTCTACTCAGGTCTGAAGGAGCCTTCCCAAGGGCAGCCCACGGGGAGCTTGGGGCTGGAGCCAGCCCTCTGGTTTACCCCAGGCTCTTTCTGCACATCAGGTGACTTACCCGACAGCCAGCTAACCTCACCTTTCCTGGACTCTCCCTTTCTTGGCCCAGATGCCGCCCGAGTGACATGCTCAGGGCTGTAAATGAGGGCGTCACAGTGCATTCTCAGGCCTTACTGGAAGTGCAGCTGTTAAAAAACAATCTAATAAACAACCGGCCCAGTAAGGACGAGTCAGCAGCCCTGCTCCAGGCCTGCGACGTCAGCAAATGCGGGCAGAGGCCTCCAGAGCCAAAGCCCCTCCCAAGACTGCCATTGGGCTGCCTGTCACCTGCCCGGAGCCTCCCAGTGCTGACCCCTCCCTACCTGGCTGCTGCGTCTTCCAGGAATACTGTCCCACACTGGAAACCGGGAATTGTTTCCCCAGGCAAGCGGTATTCCCCTCTGGGGCCATGCAGGAAGGTGAAGCAGAATATAGATTAAGAAGGACCCTAAACCGTAATGTCGACTCTGTGCCTCAGTGGCCCAGAGCTGCTGCTTGTACGGCCCCCTCTGGTCTCCTTGTCAGTTATTAACAAAGGGGAATGGTCAATGGGAGGGCTAACTTATTTATTGGAAGAAAGATGTTTACACGTTGCTAATTAGAACTGTGAAGAGGAAGACTCAAATTGATTTCTTTAAAATATCAGAAAGAATCTATCTTTTGCCCCAAGAACCATCAGGAATCTTATTTCTGGAACTGCAGCACTGCAGTAGAAACATCCTAAAGCTCCTCCTGGCTATCCGCTGGACATTGCCTTTGGTTGCCTGGTGTCCACTCACCATGGCTGCTTGTGGCTTCCATCATTTAACCATTTATGTGTCAGAAGGCACTGCCTTTGGGACATTGTCCTCTACAGAGTCGGGCCAGGGCATTTGGGGATACTCTCTGTGGCCACTCATGGCCTTCAGTCCATCTGGACCTGTTGGAAGTGGTCACTGAGATGGAGAACGCCAGGGGCCATCTCCAGCTCTGAGCAGGGCATCCAACCCACCAGCCACACACTTGGCTCGTGAAAGGATGCCCAAGGCAACTGTGCTGGAGAAATGGCCAACTGTGACGCGTCAGAGTGGGTTCTGGCCATAAGTCTCCTGCCCTCTGCTCAAAAGTATTAAGGTACAAAAGGCAACCTCGCCAATGGGCCTCTCCAATCCCAGGCCGAGTCCAGCCTGGTGTTTCCAGAAGAACCCAGCTTTCAAAGTGACTTCAAAGTGCAGTGAATCACCCCATCGGATTCAAATGAGGGCTTATGTGAATTTAGAGATAGCCGATTGCTCCAGAATATTGCACAATTGCCTCAGAAGGTAATTTACCCCTGGGAGTTTCAGGGACTAAGGAGAGCAATGCATTTGCATATAAACTCCTGTCCCAGCCATCCTTTGGTAGGCAGGACCCAGTGAAAGCGACTCCAAGCAGACAGCTCCTCTGTGGTTCTGTCCTATAGCTTCCCTTCCCACACCAAAGCGCGTGATTCATTGCATCTCGCTGACTAAGAGGATCCTCGAAATCATGACTTGGCCCCCCAGCCACTGCTCCAGATAAGTAGGTCCCCCACCTCCATGCACCTCACCAGGGGTTCTCTCCATTTCCTGGGGACTTTGGTGGCCAACAAGTTCTTCCTTGTTCCAGGTAACAATTAACCATCTCACAACTGCAGCCAGCCACCAGGTCCACACGGCAGATGTCAGATCCCTTTCTCATGACATCCTTTCCGTGCGTGTATAGCACCCTCCTGTCTTCCCCTCTGCACGCTGAAACTCCCAGCTCCCTTGACCTTCCTAATATGGAGCTCTTGGCCATTCTGCCCCCCTCCTTCAGCCTTGGTTTTGCTAGCTGACCTCCCCCTCAGGGGTGGCAGCCACACCAGTGGGACCTCAAGAATGTCACCTCCCTTGTTTCAGCCACTATGCTATCATTAATACAATCCAAAACCTCATTGGCTGTTTTGGTGGCTCATCATAATGGTGACCCATGAATTTTAAAGTCAACCAAAACCTTGAGCCTTGTATTAATGTCCACTGTCTGTGTCTCCCCCAGCTGGCTCCATGGGTCTTGAAAATAAAATGCCAGACTTCACATTTGTCCCTGTAATAGTTATTTTTTGTCGTTTGGCCTGACATCTGCTTTCCGTCCAGTTGGAAACCTGTTAGGACTGCCTTCCATGGATTGATTCGGATTATTGTTTAAAAAGGAGCTTCTAGTTCTGGATTTACCAGAGGCAGCCCACAGCTTGCTTCCCTCTGTCTTATTCAAAAGGTAATATAAGACTACTTATTAATTGCTCTGCTAAAGGTTTGGAGCCAGAAGAGATGTTAGAGGCCTCCTGGTTCAAGCCCTTCGTTTTTACAGATGAAGAAACTGAGGCCAAATGAGGTTAAGGGCTGGCAAAAGGCCACACAGGCACCTGGCATGTGGCAGAACCAAGTGTTCTGCCTCCCAGATATTCTGAAGCCCAGGGTGCCCTTTGCTTATTTGCTTAGCAGGGAAATGACTAATGCATTTCACCACGTCTATGGGAGATTCCAAACATGTGGGCTCCAGAACCCCTGCTCTTGGGGAGGAGAGGCTAGACCTCCTGAAACTAAGCACACTTAAAAGCCATATCGGTCCACCAACTGATGAACAAAAGTGTGGCTTAGGCATCCAATGGAGTATTACGCAGCCATAAAAAGGAGTGAAGTTCTGATACAAGTTACAGCACGGAAGAACCTTGAAGACATTACGTTACCTGAAAGAAGCCAGACACAAAAAGCCACATATATTGTGTGATTCCATTTATATGACATGTCCAGAGTAGGCAAAATCGCTAGAGACAGAAAGCAGACCCCTGGTTGCCAGTGGCTGGGAGAAGAGCAAGCGGGGACTGCCTGCGTGATTGCACAGGGTCTCCTTCTGGGCTGATGGGAATGTTTTGGAAGTAGGTAGAGGTTGGTGGTCGCACAACATTGTGAATGTACTTAATGCCACTGAATTAGTCACTTTTAAAGGGTGGCCTTTATGGGAAATGAGTTACATCTGCATTTTATTAAAAAGCCACAGGGGGGGTTTCGGCCAGTGGACGGTGAAGAAGAAAGCAGCAGGGAGTACGTAGGAACGCCAGCCGTGGGCCGCTCCTCCGCTTTCAGAGGGTGGAAGTGTGGACTCCACACACACAGGGCCTTCCTCATTGTCCTCTGGGCTGGGCACCAGTGGCCTTGGCTCCCTACTGCCGCTCCTGCCCACTTGAGGTCTGATGGGAAATGCAGCTTTGTTTTCACTGACCCAGAGCACCGGGCCTTCTTTGTTCTGCCTAAGAAGGAAGGGGGCGGGGGGCTCTTTAAAACCAGCTCTGGAACCTGCTGCTCAACCCCCCCCAACCCGGAATCCCTCCTGTGCAAAGTGCAAAAGACTCCATCACCCCGAGACTTGAGTGGGGGGACTGCAGAGTCGTTATCCTGGCCAAGCAGAGGCAGGACCAGGAGCCCCAGTGGGCCTGAACCCCCCACCAGCTCTCAGACAAGGACAAGGAGAGAGACATAGAAACCTGGTGGCTGTTGATACAAACAGGCCCTTTCCAGGGGCTGGGAGGGGGTTCCTGAGAAAGGTTTGGAGAAATCAAGAGAGGCAGCAATTAGTTGCTATTTCCAAAAAAAAAAAATTAAAACTAAAAATCCCTCTGTCGGTTGGAAGCTGATCCCTTTCATCCTGGCTTGGCTGCTCCCCAGCTAAGCTCCTGGCAGCCTGCCCGGGCGTAGGTGGAGTTCTCAGAAGGAAGTTCAGGCGTCCAGGTGAGCCTGCCACCCACACGGAGGACTTTGTCCCTTCCCTTACTGCTTTATTTCCTCCCCCGGGACGTCCACAGCCATTGTATTCCAGGGTCACACACACTCAGCCTGGTCTCCGTGGGGAATGAGAGAACCTATTTAACTCGTTCAAGGCTATTAAGCCTCCACAAAAAAAAAAAAGAAGGGACGTGCCAGCATGAAAGGCTACACTCTGCAGCAAGACCAGAACAAGGAAAAGAGAAACAGCTTTTATGGAGCACTTTGTATCTTCAAAGAACTTCACAAACATTAACTAACCCTAACCCCCCTCACACTCCTGGGGAAGGTGATAAGGCATCTATCAGCCTGGGTTACAGATGAAGAGGGGACTGGCTCGCCCCAGGGCACAGGGCAACTCGGCGGGAAAGCTCTGGCTCCTGGGTCCCAGTGAATCAGCCAACAAACCCCGCCCCTCTCAAATTAGGTCTCAAATTAGGTGAAAAGACTAGAACCAGCCCTTGAGGTTAAGGAAGGAGGGAGAGAGGTGGCTGGTGGCCTGTGATGTGCTGTCTCCTCTAGGTGACCCCCTGCATGGGCTGCAGGCCCCCTGCCTGTCCCCTGGGAGGGTCGAGTGTGCAGAGTCTACAGAAGCCACAGTGAACCGAGAGGTGCCGGGGGACCCCGCACTTCAGTGGTGGGCAGGGGCAGCCGGCCTCTGCCACTCTTGCTTTCCCTGGGCTGGCGAAGCCTGATCCAGAGAGGCCCCCGGCCTTAGCCCACCCATTTCTCATTTATAGTAGTGGCTCCTCTTTACGGATCAACACTGCTCCCTCCTCGTCCAGACCTTTCCGATCCCTCACACTACCCCATCTCTGCTACCCCATCTCTGCATCGGAGGGAGAGTTCACGCACTGCTATGAACTCACGGACTGGGACAAGGAGAAAACCTTTCTCAGATGAAAGCGCATCAAGCATCTGCATTTCCTTTTGTTTGGTCTTGAGCTGGCCTTTTGAAACCTCTCTCTCCTCATTCATTTCCCTGTTTAGAAGTAAACATCTCTCTCCTGTCTGAGTTTGCTAGGAAGGCCATAGCAAAGTACCACAAACTAGGCGGCTTACCACGAAAGAACTAGATAGTCTCAAAACCGTTGGAGGCCAGGAGGCTGGACTCTGAAGCCTGTAGGGGAGGGGGCTCCCGCCTCTTCCAGCTTCTGGTGACGGCCACCCTTGGTGTGCCTCGGCTTGCGGGCGCTCGGTGCAGTCTCTGCCTCCACGGCCACGCGGCTGCTCCATCCGTCTGTCTCCTCTCATGAGGACCCAGCCACGGTGGACGAGGACACTCGTGCACCCAGATGGCCTCCTCTCGACTCATCACATCTGCAAGGACCCTGTTCCCTAATGAGGTCCCATCCACGAGACCTGGACCTAGGGCCTGAATATGACTTCTTTGGGGACACAATCTATCCACAACTCTTCCCAAAAGGAGTCATCACAGCCCAACTCGGCTTCCGAAGCCCTGGTCTTCCGAACTGGAAAGATGTGCGGCCTCTCCATGGAAAAGAACATCGCTTGGCAGAGGCAGATTTTGATGACCCTATAGCTCCCTGGAGCCACACGTCTAAGAAGTTAAAAGAGAAACTGCCCAATTCAAGGCCAAGGTCAAGGCAAACCAGTTCATCTTAGGTCTCCATGGTTATTTTATCACATTTTTTTTATGACACATTAGGCATAAATAGATACACTCACTTTATTTTTTTCTTTTTTAGGCATTCAAGAGAAGAGAAAGAAATCTGAAGCCAGAAGGAGACACAGCACCAGACACACCCGGAGAACAGCTTCATGACAGAAAATGGGACTTATCCAGAACTTGGTCCTCAGCCTTTTGTTGGAAATCTTACCTATTTGTGTTCTGTTAAAAGTGGGCTTTTGACTACAGCCATTGCTTAAATGACACTATTGACATTTTCAACTCAGCACAGATACAGTGTTTTCAAGGACAGAGTTTAACTAGGTGACTTTAGCTCAAAGTGCTTTAAAATGCCCGGTTAGATGGCCTCTGCCAGTGCAATGTAAACACGCAGTCTATATAATCAGGTCAGTCTGCGGTCTAGGTTAGAAGGAATACCTTGGGTGTGACAGATCAGTGGGCTGGTTGCAGTATCAAGCGTGCAGGAGGTGGAATTCCACCGCCCCCACTTGCTGGCTGAATGATCTCAGGCAGATTAATTAACCCTCTAGACCTGATCTCCCCATCTTTAAACTAAGGCTGGTTGTAAAGATTAAATGAGATGCTGCCTGCAAAATACTGGTCTGCAGCAGGCACTCTTCTTTGTTTCTGGTTTACTTCCCCAGAATAAATTTTATGCACCTTAGAAAAACCAAATGATGATTTGGTTATTTTCTTTACTAGAGCCAATTAAAGGGGATGCTTGTAAGCTTATTGAATTTTGTATTTTTGTTCTCTAGATCTTTTGCTTAGAAATTAAGGATTGGAAAGAGAGAAAAGAAGATACAGAAGCAGCCATAGAGAAAGGAGGAGGAGGATAGGAGACAGGGAGGGGGAGAGGAAGGAAGGAAGGACGGAAGGAGGGAGGGAGGGAATAAGGAAGATAGATAAGCCTATATTAACCAAATGAACATGAAGAATTTAAAATAGCTCTAACCGTCTGTCATCTTCACCTGTTTATCTACATATAAATAAAAAAGAAATAAAAGAACTTCCCAGATTTTTCTCTTTCTCACCAGAGGCTTGCAGGAACTCTGCCTGCACTGGTAATGGCTTGTTACAAGCCATTTATAAAGATCTTTTTTTTTCTTGAAACAATACACCAAATAAATATCCCTGGAATTAGAAGTATGTGAAAGCACCTTAAAAGAAAAATAAACTACAATAAAAATGGTTGTGCAGGATACATAGTAAGATCTAGCTCGGTAAATATTTGTTGAATGGATTAATTCTAAGCGCTGATGGTATTTTTGAGACTTAAGACAGATATTTCCATTGAGTCAGTTGCACAACTGCCCCATTCTAACTTTCTGTGTTAGTATTGTTTTCACATAGACTGGAATTGCTATTTCATGCTCACCTGTTTTATAGGGTTTTTTAAAGAGTGCATTTCCCAGACCATTTGCATCACAGCCATCTATTAAAAAGGCACATTCCCGGTCTTTCCAAAGGACGAGGACCAGGAATTCTGAAGGCAAGTAGTGCTATATATGACCAGTTCTAAATTAAGTTCTTTGGGGTGTAGGCAGAGAGAAATGCCTGCCATCTAAATAGGGAAACAAGTGAGAGCTGCCATGGGCTCCAAAGCCAACCTAAGGGGGGGAGGGGAGGGGAGGGCTGGGATGAGGGCCAGCTCCATCGCTGCAGTGGGGTGGGGGGTGGGGAGGCAGGGGAGGCAAGACACCAATGGCTTCATCTTTCTAGGCGAGGGAGAGCCTAAGAGAACAGATAAAGATATTTAAACTCGGAGATGATGGCTGAATGTGGGAGAGATGAGCAGGTCCTCATTTCTCATGGAAGGGAGGCTAGACAAGGCCTAATCCATATTTTTAAGTGGCATACATACATTACCTTGTAGCATGGAGGGGATTGCCATAAGAACTAAAACCAGAAAGAGTTCAAACGAGTTCTGTAAAATGTTTCTGTGAGTTTCTGTGGATGGGGTAGAGAGGGCAGGGAGCTCTTGTTGATGAAACCTTCCTATACGAATGATTTTTTTCCCCAGCTGTGTATTACTGACAAAGGAAAGTTCCAGTTTGTATTTTGAAAATGCATGCTCTTTGGTCCCACCTTGCACAGGATGAGCCAACATTTCTAGGTTGAGGGCATCTCAAGAAGCTTCCAGGGGAGACCACGAACTGACACTAGGCCTCAGCCAGCTCCAGGTGACTGGATGACGCAAACACACAAATGAATAAATAATGAAAACCAGAAAGCAAACCCGGCTTTACATGGGCATGCTCCTTCTTTACACTCTCTCCCTTCTCCTCTTGCACCCTTCTTCAATTTTTAAATTTATTCTAATTTTAAAAATAAGAAATTAAAACATTATACTCAAATCATTTCTAAAAATGTCCTTGGCTGACACCACCAGCTAGACCCCCCAGGGTGGCCAGGTCTGTCTTATCCAGGACCCTCAGTAAAAGGCCCAACCTACAGAACCTTCCAATAAACCCCAGTGCTTTGAGACTTAAATCAAGACCATTAACAAAAAAGTCTGAAACAAAAACGAAAATACAGAATCTGGTTTTACAACCATGCTCAAAGAACCTTTGTCAAAGCAAATCAAAGCTCTCCTAGCAGCCAGCTCATTAAGTTTAATCATCAACTGTGCTTATCAGATCCTTGATTTGTAAATCCTTTGAAGGAAAAACGTGCAAAAATCATCCTTTTTTGCTTTGGAAATTGATTTCAAAGCAGGCTTTAAAATGACCTGCAAAGATGTTTTAGGCAGAAATTATAAGCAGGGAAAATATGGCACCCGTTTGATTTCAATATTTCATGAAGTTCAGCACAACCCCCCGCTGTGCTAACCCCTGCAGCTTAAGAAATGTGAAGCACCAGGCTACACCATCACTTCCAGTAGTGGGCATGGAAGAAGATGGCTGTCAGGCTTACCTGCTAGAAACAAGCACGCACCTTGCCGTTGAGGACCCTGGAAATGGGAATCCCTTGTAATGTTTGGGTTTTGCTTTTCTTGGCCAGTCCTTCACCATGATTTGGAGGTTTTGGGTCTTTGGCTCAGTCAAGATGACCAACAATTTGCTGAACTATCCCCTTCTAACCTGATAAATCCAAGGGTCAATACCCAGTTCCACAGTACTGATCCCAATATCCTCTCCCAGGTATAGAAACAAGAACTATGGATGGTCAATGGTAAGAATAGAAGGAAGTGGTTGATATTGTTATTGAGGAAACCTGCAGTAAGTTGGGTCGATTGGCTGGCACCCTGAAACCTGCCCTGGCAGAGCCTCTGATTAAAACAACCACCACAACAAAACAATCCAGCAGACAAAAAAATAAAGCAAGCAGCAAATCAAGTCTTCACTGAAGTCTCTCGAAAAGGCCAAAGGAAGATTCCATTCCCAACATACACCAAAACTTCTTCCTATCTTCATTCTCCGTCCCTCTCTCTTTCTGTGTCTTACATTTTGGTGCTCTAAATTCTCTTCTCCTCCTCAAATTCTGTCAGACTCTCTGGGACCTTCCTTGGTTTCCCTCTTGAAGATTCACTTTTTATTTTATTATGTTATTATTATTATTTTTTGCTTTTATGTAACAGTAGTTGTCAAATCTTTCCATTGGAAAAACCCACCATTTTCTTCCCTTCCAGTATCCCTCTCCTTTCCTTTCCCTGCACCAAGATGTCCAGGGGCTAAGTTATCCTTGCAGAATGGGTTGGGGACAGGGATTAAGTTCAAAGGATGAGGAAAAAGGAACTGTGCTGATTGGTGCCGTTAGTATTTGGCCCTGAAACACTAACAGTGTCTTGTGGATGACCTGCTATGTGTTGGACATGGAATTTTACAGGTCTCTAAACAGGAGTTCTGAGGACACTGTGCCAGGGAGATGCTCCTTGTTAAGAGGGCTGAGGGTTAAAGACATTTGGAAAACCTGCCCTACCTAATCCATCTCTTGGAGATTCACAACACACATTACGTTTCTGATAAGTCCTACAGTAAACATACATATTTATCAATGGTTAACCCAGTATTTCCCAAACTTATTTGATCCTTAAAACTTTAGGGCTTGATTATTCTTGACTTTTTTTTTTTTAAGACATGGAGATAAGTCAACAATTGCTTTGAAAACAAGGGAGTGCCACACAATGAACTTTGAAAACATAATGCTAACTGAAAGAAGCCAGACCCTGAAGATCACATAGTATGTGGTTCTCCATCTATGAAATGTCTAGAAGAGGCAAAAATCTATGGAGATAGAAAGGAAACCAGTGGTTGGCTTAGAACTGAGGGTGATTGGGACTAGGCAGGTGATATAGCCAAGGACACGGGTCTCCTCTCTGTGGTGATGAAAATGTTCTAAGTTGCCTGTGGCGATGGCTGCACCCATCTGTGACTATATGAAAAGCCACTGAATTATATATTTTAAATGGGTGAATGACATCTCAATGAAGCTGCATGAAAAAGAGTTAGAGAAAGAAGCCTCCAGGGTTTCTTCAGGGAGGGGTGGGTGCCACAGAGACCAGAAAGCTTCCCCCTAAGCCCACAGCCAACTCAGGCTCTCACGGCAGCAGAAAGGACATGATTCTGCAGCAACGGATAGAAGCCCTAAATTAAAGCTTGCTCTGGACTTCGCAGAGAATTAGAAAATCACCTTAGTTATGGCCTTTGGAACACCCCCAGACCCTTTTCTTTCCTGTGCCCCCCTCCTCCTCTCCACCACTCCCTACCCCCTTCCTCAACGCCGTGACTTCTTAAATGGAGCAGGCTGAGCACGGTCTGGAGGACCTCAGAGGGCACAGTGGCCTGAACGTCTGAGGAAGGAGTCCCCCCTCCAGCCCGGAGACAGCCCCTGGTTTCTGGCATCTGGGCTGCTACTTTGAAGGGCTCCTGGGAGATTTGTGGCTCTAAGGGCTTCTGGAACTTCTTAAAACAAGTCTCAAGGAGGAGAAAACTCCTGCCTGAAACTAATTCCTTTTAGAATCCAAGAAATGACTCATGGAGGCTGTTTGGCCGTTTCTGCTCCCCATGGAGTTAATGCAATTAGACTCATAAATTCTATTTTTGAAATGTAGACTTTATACCTCAAAAGTTCTTCCAGAACAATGACAACAACAACAACAAAACTAGGGGGGCAGGGGAATGACACCCTTATTTACAGATTTGATATCAGCTGGATTCGTGCTATTCGCTTGGCCATTTACTTTTGTCTTTCGTCATCTACTTTCCCCACAGGATTAAAGAGGTTGGGCAAATTCTTCAGTAAATTTATTCAAAATATCCTCTAGAATAAGTCTTGTCCATGTACTAAGTAGTAATATAACAAGGTCTGTTTTTCCCAGCAGTAGACTATGAACAATTTCTGTAACCTGAGGTTTCCCTTGCCTGTTTTCTGCTGTTCTTTAAAAACTTTTTATTGTAGTAATATATATACAATTCATTCCCATTATAACCATTTTCAAGCTGGTTTTTGTTCTTACCAGGGCTGCCACTAGAGATATAGCTAAGTTACTCATTCTTCAAGTCCAAGTTCATTATAAAGCTGGCACGGTTCCAATGAGGCGGGTTCCTTATGGCTATGGCATAAATGGTCTTGGCAGAGGACAGGTGCAGCTTTCCTTCTTGGGGAAACAAGTCTCAACTGTAGACATCTGATGGCTCCTGAGATTCGTTTCAAGTCACCGTGGTCATTTCATAAGTTAAAGCGCGACCCCTTTGTCCTTGCATAATAAACTGTCAATCACGGCGTGTTCAGAGTAACATGGCCTGCCATTTGGCCATAAAATGAGCCCTAATCTAAAGGCCACTCGGTGCTGCCTTTTTATCTGTGTGGCAAGCCCATGTTTTTAAGAACAGTTGGGTTTGTTAGATAATTTTTGATAGCTCCCATAAAGCAAAGTCCCTCACAACAAAGAGGTAACACATGCCCATTCAAGCACAATGCAGTGCGGTGATCAAAAGCCTCACAATAAGTATTCTATTGTTTGAGTTTTAAGTAAAAAAATAAAGCAACAAGAATAAAGATCTTTTGAATACTTTGTTTTTGAAGGAGTCTCTGGCATGGCTACGGATGTACTCAATGCCCATAAAATCATATCATATGTATTTTTTGCTTTATCTCCAAAGTCCATCAAACATTTCGGGATTGAACTTATGAAAAGACATACCCAGCAGTACTCACGACGATTCACAATATTCTAAAAATAATCCTTGTTAAATAGACTATAATTTTTTTTAACTAGACCTGTCTGGAACATCTCATTCACTGTATTTACAGGGCCACTTTCTTTTTATGATGCACCCAGATGGATTTTATCAAACACTGGCCAATTGTTGGATAAACTTTACAAATAAAAAGTGTGCTGCCTTTTTGCCTGTACAGGCCATTCTCAATTTCTTAATTGGAGCTAATTTAGAGTGATTGCAACACACTCCAGTTGGTTTCACCAGGTGGTCTTGACACCTGTAGGCCATGCTAATTGATGTACCCTGGGGACAAAGAAGGTAGGGAAGATGGATGATAACTCAATTGCTCCCAGTTTCCAGAACCCTAATGAGGAAGGTCTCTTTGCCCAGAGTTGGAGGATCCACCACATAATGCAATGCACACACAAGGGGAAGGGCACAAACAGGGTGGGTCTGGGGGTCAGCAGGGTTTGGTTGTTGCCACTTGAGAGGGAAGAGGAGGCTGGATACCACATTGCAACATGAGGACAAGAGTCCTTATTAGGGTGGGAAAATTGCATCATCTTCAATTTGCATCTGTTGACCTTCCCATAACTCCTTTTCTGCCCTCTCTTAAAAATCTGGGCAGAAAGAAGGATCAGATTTCTTCTGGGGTCCTGTGATAGGCCGCAGGAGAGCTCCTTCTGACAGAGTAGACATTTTGCAGCCAGGGAAGGCGGGCATGGACGGAGCTCTGCACAGAGGCTGGGAAAAGCCCACTGGTGCTCTGGATGCTGGGGAGGGGGCCAGGATCCCTGTTCTGCAGGAGAGGTGGCTGGTGCCATCGGGCCCCTGACCGCCCATTGGAAACTTCCTTGGCAACAAAGAGCCTAGTGAGGGGATGACATCCACGGCTCCTCTCAGCCCTCCTGCAGACTCAGCTGCTGACAGATTCCTCTGCCCTCTCCCTTGGGACCTGGGCCCACTCTCCTCCCAACGGCACTCTACGAATCCCAAGAAAGGGTAAGCAGAGTCAAGAATGTTTGCATTTTACTAGAGACCAGTCTAGGTCCAGGGGGCTATGGGGAAAAAACTGGCTGGAAGGGGCCCTATGACTCACATTTAGGTGGACTGCCAATGCCTTTCATTCATTCATTCATTCGTTCATTCATTCATGCAGAAAATGTTTACTGAGTTCCTACTCCATGTTCTACGTGTTGGGAATTGGCAGTAAACAAGGCAGACAAGGCCTTTTCACATGGAGTTTATAACCTAGAATAAGTCAGCCCTCAACAAGCAAACAAAACTCAAATCTGATGATGGCAAATTATAATCAGTGCTAGGAAGAAAATAAAATGGGGTGACTAGCTGAAGAACGACTGGGCGTGGTTTTAGATGGCTGGTCAGAGACACCCAAGCTAAGACCTCAGTGCTCAAGAGGAGCCAGGCAAGCAGAAACACAGGGAAAGCTTTGTTGTTAGAGGAAATAAGCTCAAAGGCCCTCAAGGGTGACCCAGTGTTTGTGTGGCTGGAGTGGAAAAAGGAGGGACCTGGTGAGAACTGAGTTTAGAGAAGCAGGAGGGTCCCCTCACATTGAGGGTCGTGCTCCAGGGGAGGAGTGAAGAGGGAGTCCCTGGGGACCAGGAAGCCTAGTGCCCTGAGGCAGAGGGGCCCTCTGGGGCACTCTCTGCTCTCACCTGGAGCCCTGAGAGTGCGCTAACCAGGTCAATGGAAGAGCCCATCTGATCCCAGAAGCCAGGGAGGCCGGCGCCCTTTTACCACCATGCTCTGCTGAGGGAGGTCCATAAATTCTCTAGTATTCCCTCCAACAACTGCAAACATTTTCAGAAATTGTCCACATACATCACTTCTAGCCCATTTTGTCCTCAACAGAGAAGCAGTAAGGACCCCGGGTCTCCTTTCTACTCATTCATTTTATTGTTCCTCCCCCCCTTTTTTTTAAATAGCTTTATTGAGATACAATTCACAGACCATGCAGCTCATCCATTTAAAATATGCAATTCAAATGGTTTTCTAATATTCACAGAGTTGTGCAATGATCACTACAGTCAATTTTAGAATATTTCCATCCCTTTAAAAAAAAACATACCCTTTGGCTATCACTCCCCCAAATTCCCATTCCCTCCAACCCCTGACAACCACAGATCTACTCTGTCTCCTTAGACTGAATGGAATTATATGGTATGTGGTCTTTTGTGTCTGGCTTCTTGTACTCAGCACAATTGTTTTCAAGGTTCATCCAGGTTATAACGTATCAGAACTTCACTCCTTTTTTAAGGCCAAATAATGTTTCATTGCATGGCCATAGCACATTGTGTTTATCCATTCATCCGTTGATGGACATTTGGGTTGTTTCCACATTTTGGCAACTGTGAATAATGCTGCTATGAACATTCGGATATAAGTTTTTGTGTGGACATAATCATTTTTTTCCTACTGTTTAGTTAGACCAGTGGTTGGTTTGCAACCAGGGGTGATTTTGCCCCCAGGGGATATTGGCCAGTGTCTGGAAGCTTTTTTGGTTGGCACAACTAGGGGGTTGCACTGGCATCTACTGGGCAGAGGCAGGGATGCTGCCAAGCATCTTACAACGTACAGCCCTTCACCCCACCCCATCCCCCTGCCGCAAACAAAAGAAAGAATGATGTCAGTAGTGGTAAGGTTGAGGAACCCTGCATTAGATGGAGGAAAAGGAAAATGGTGCCAAGGAGAATACTACAGAGGATTGTGTTCCAGAATAAAATGACCTATAATAAAGCTTGTTGTGCTCCGTTCAAAATTAAATACCTCCCCCATTTGTCATACACAGGGAGAACAGTTTCTGATTCAGTCTGAGGAGTGGGTTATGGGTCTGCTTGGCCGGCCTTTTGGCAGAGGCCCTGAGGCATCATGGGCAGCTAAGTGTGGTTCCGGCAGGCCACCCTCAGCTCAGGGGCCACCCAGAGCACACCCAGCAGGCTTCTCCCCATGTGGAGTGCCTGGATCCAAATCTGAAGCTTTAGGGACTTCCTGGTGCCCCGTGTTTTGCTTTTGAACTCCCTCCTTTCTTATACCTGGCTGTAAGATCTGAATTCAAAGCAGGGGTGTGTCTAAAAATACCCTCCCATAGTAGACGGATGTTAGATCTGTCAGCGGTGGCACCGCACAGTCTCATAGTGGCAGGGGTTTCAGAAATTCTCCTGTGTTACCTGGAACCCAGGGCCGCCACCTTCTTTGAGAAGCAGTCTGGTCTTCAACCACTTTCAGGGAAGGAGCACTTCCTACCTTACTGTGGTGGCTGGACACTGTATGTACCACAGAAAAACATGTTCTTAAAGCTAATCCATTCCTACGGGTGTGGACCCATTGTAAGGAGGGTTTTTTTATCCTTTTGGTGAGGCTACTTCAGTTACAGTGTGAGTCACCTCATTCAGGATGGGTCTTAAACCTTTAAAAACAGAATGAAGAGAGAGAAAGCACGCCACAGAAACAAGAATCTACACTCAGTGAAGCCTGGAAGAGAGGGGAGAGACAAGCAGCCACTGCCACATACCTTCACATGTGGCAAGAGGTCCAGGGTCACTGGCAGCTGGTCTTTGAGAAGAAAGCATCATCTGAATGATGCCTTGATTTAGACATTTTCACTGTCTGAAAACTGTAAGCTTGTGAGCTAATAAATTCCCATTGTTGGGAAGCGGCTGTGGCTCAATCAGTAGGGCTCCCGTTTACCATATGGGAGGCCTCGGGTTCGGTTCCGGGGCCTCCTGGTGAAGGCGGGCCCGCCCACACGGCGTGGTTGGCTGACCCGGCGAGCACAAGCAGCAGGGGGGGGGATAAATGAATAAATAAATAAAATCTTTAAAAAAATAAAATAAAATAAATAAATAAATAAATAAATTCCCATTGTTAAAACCAATCCATTTCATGGTATCTGCTTTAAGCCGCCTAGGAACCTAAAACACTCACAAAGAGATTGTTTTGCATGGTATATTAGTTTCCTACCACTGCTGTAACAGAATACCACAAAGTTGGTGGCTTAGAGCAACAGAAATTTATTCTGTCACAATTCCAGAGGCCAGAAGTCCAAAACCAGTTCCACTGGGTCATGCTTCCTCTGGAATTTCTAGGAAAGAATCCATTGCTTTGCATTTTCCAGCTTCTAGAATGGCATTCCTTGGTTCATGCCTCCTCCATCTTCAAACCAGGAGTGTAGCATCTGTTCTAGTGGTTAGGTGGCCTTCTCTCTGCATGTGTGTCAAATTTCCCTCTGCCTCACTCTTATAATAACACTTGCAATTACATTTAGGAACTACCCAGATAATCCAGGGTCATCTGCCAACTCTACATCCTTAATGTAATCACATCTGCAAAGTCTTTGCCATGTAAAGTAATGTGGATTGAATTGTGTGCACCAGGTGGCATGTTCTTGGTCTTGGTTGGCATTCTGGTGAGTGTGGACCTATTGCAAATAAGAGGTCCTCAAGATGACACTTCACTTAAGGTGTGACCCCACTGAATTATGTTGGGTTTTAATTCAGATTACTGGAGTCCTTTATAAACTGAATGACATTCAGACAGAGAGAGAGAAGCCACAGGGAGGAGCTGGAAGCTGGAAGTCAACAGAACCTGAAGGAGAAAGAAGATGCTGCCTTGTGCACTGCCGTGTGACAGAAAAACCAAAGAACCCCCAAAGATTGCCAGCCAGTCAGAAGATACCAAAACCAGCAGGAAGCAAGCCTCTGAAGCCATGAGCCAATAAATGCATCTTGTTAAGCCAACTCATTGCATGGTATTTGCTTTAGCATCCAGGAAACTAAAACATAAGGTAAAATAGCCACAGGCTCCAAGGATCTGGACGTGAACATCTTTTGGGGGCCATTCTTCAGCCCAGCACACATGGCTTCCTCTCCAGAGCTGAAGTGGGCCTTTTCGCTCTTTCCACCCCTGCCCCTTGATCTGAGCTCTGGAGTAGATGACAAACTTCTAACTCTGCCATATCCAAATTTTCTCTTCACATTTCTGAGGCCAGCAGAAGTACAACTTCAAAGGTTCTCATTTCCCGATCGGCCACTTTCTGGAGGCCTCCCAGCCTGATCGTCCTCTCCAATGGACCCTGTTTGTTCAACAGCTGTAGTAAAATGAACCAGAACTGAATGGGATGCTCCAAGGTGACCAGAAGTCTCGCAACAGTAGGCTCCCATCACTTTATACCAGACCACAGGCCTCACTTGGTCTTCATTGTTTGCATTTTACCTGCAAGTAACGGAGGCCCAGAAAAGAAAAACCCCTGAGAGCAGAAATCTTGCTGCCTAGAATACTGCCCCTCCTACCCCTAGCTGGAGCTCAAAAAAGTATATGATGAAAAAATTAATTTAACAATTCCATTTCACATCGCTGTGAATGAAGATTGATTTTTAATCCCCCAGGATTTTAATTTGACCTTGAACAGAAATATATATTTTTTTGTCTCATATGAACAACTCTTTCCAAAAAATTTTAAAAAGCTTTTGGACACCCAGATAGGCCTTACCAGAGGGAGCCAGCTCCCTCACACTCTACAATTCTGAGGCATCAGCTGTCCATTTGCAGGTTGTGAGGGTGAGGAGGAGGGACAAAGACCCTCCTTCCTCCTACTTTGAAGGGTCAGAGAGAGGGAGAGAATCATTTCACAGGATCTCATGGAGTAGTGAAAAGGAGAGGAAGAATCAAATATTTTTCCACATCTAAAATCGCATATTCCAGAGAGAAAGCTAAAGCTCTATTTAGGCCCAAATATCATCAGCCATTAGAGAAGAAAGATTTTATTGCAATAGCAGAACTTACACATGCTTGAGGTTTTGAAGGTTGGGCCTCGGGACACAATCAGGTTTTCCAGTGAGCAGAAAAGATTCAACGCAACTGGGCCATGAGTGCAGAGCTGTGTTTACACAGCAGACACCATAGAAGTTTGGATTTCCATCTTCACTTGTCACCCCAATCTCCCCCTGCACGCGTATCCTCAATGTGGGCCGTGTCACCCTCAAAGTGGAGGAAATTGGTTCTTGACCGGTGAAACATCTTAGATATTAGAACGGTTTGGGGGCCTATCAAATCTTAACCCCATCCAACAAAACCTTACTCATTCTTGTTTAAGTTCTCTTGTTGGAAAGCAATTGAATTAATCTTACATTAAGTTCATTTCATTTTTCATTCTCACTCCTCTGGGGGTGATGATGAAAGACAAGGTTGAAAAGCCATGGTCTCTCTCTCATTCTCTTCCTTCTAAATAGCAAATCTTGTGCTGAAAAGTATCTAAAATGGACTCGCCCTCAGGTATAGATGCTTGATTCAGATGTTTGGCTCAGACAGAACATTCCCCACCAGCAGGCAGCCAAGCTTCACAGAGATGTGAACGTACCTCAGGGGGGAGCGCAGCTTGAGGGCCTTGGAGTGTCCAACGCAGGGGCCAGTGCTCCTTCTTTTCTTGCTCCACCACGATGAGGGCTCCATTTCGGCTCCATGACAGGTGCCATTTTGCCTCTCATTTCTCTGCCCATGGCTTCTGCTTAGTCACAGCCCGTCAGGGCACTGCTTCCCCTTCCTGCTTCTCGAGGCATGCGGCTGGCTCTGCTTGGCGCCGCCTGCTCTTCAATGGCTCTCCGTGAGGGGACAAGGGGGGCTGGTCAATCACGATCCCATTTCAAATACCCCTGTTATTCAAGATACCCCTGAAAAGGTATATTGAAACCCTAATCTCTGGTACCACAAAATGTGGTCTTATTTGAATACAGGGTTGTTACAGACGGAATTAGACAAGTTAGAAGGAGGTCAACTGGAGTTGGACCAGCCCTTAATCCAGTGTGGCTGGGATCCTTATGAGAAGTGGGGAGAGGAAGGCCATGGGATGGTGAAGGCAGAGATAGAAGCACAAAGAAGTATTTCCCCAATAGATTTCGGACTTCTGGCTTCCAGAACTGTGAGATGATAAACTCCTGTTATTTGAAGCCACCAAGTTTGTGGTACTTTGTTATGGTACCCCGGGACACTAAGACAACCCCACAAGGCAGAATTCTTTCTTCTCTCTCTGATCCATTGCAGTTGGAGGAAGAGGGGTCCTTGTCTCTCCAACTCACCCTCCCAATCTGGAAGGAATAGCTGGTAGCTCGAATCTCAGGGCTCCGGTGGCCTGGCTCTCTCTCTGTCCAGCTGGCCTGGAGGCCGGGCCTCCTCAGTGGAGGCCGGCATGGCTAATTCACAGACCACAACCTACGTGGGGACCTCCAAGAGAAACTAGGGTGTTATAGCCTTTCTGTTGGCCCTCACTTGCAAGGCCTGGCCGCAGCATTTCCCCAAGGCTATATTTTGAAGATAGTCCCAAAGCTTAGATTAAAGGGGTAAAGTTCAATGGTGAGGGAGGCACTGGGGATAAGACATGTCCATTGAGGCAGCAGCACCCATATTCCGCTGAAGGGAATAAAAGCGATGTTACAGCATTCATAGACTTGATTCTCCAAGGCAGGCCCCATTCTTGCTTCTCTGTTTATGCAACACGTTGCTTATGGGAAATGAGATCACGCATTTCTTTGCCACTTTAGCCAAAGTATAGCAGGATGTTATTTACATAGTTTAAGTGGAGATTGGAGCTAATTTTCTTCCCCCAACCCAAACAGATTTATTTATTTTTTAACCTTAGGCATCCTTTTAAAGAAATAGCCCCAAAATATTCCCAGGGAACTTGAATACTAACAAACACATCATTAAATATACACAACTTCCTTCCAGTACATTCCATCCAGATGTAGGGGACAGCTATTTTCAGAACACCCCTCATTATTATCCCTGCCCACCCCTCATTTTATTAAATTGCCTTCAGGCGAAAAAAAGAGCCATAAAGATCTAAGTTGCTGCTTCTCCTTTTTCTTTTTCCAATTAAATAAAGCTAAATAGGCAATAGCTGGTTCCAGAAAACACCATAAGACATTTCCGCATTTCTCCCTTTTGCAGGTCCTGAGACGACACCACTCCCTGTTAAAAGTCTGGACATCCAGCCGGTTGCTCTGGAATGAAGTCTCAGAGGAGGGATAAATGTTTCCCAGGAAAGCTCCTGCCGGGCAGACCCTGCCGCTACAGAGCAAGGTGGGCCCAAAGAGCCCCCTGGTTCACCCCACTGCTGTAGAAATGCTGGGTGAGCCCCCAAATTCCCCCTTGGTCCCTTTAACTCAAAAAATGCTTCCAAGGTCCCATAAACCCGATCTAGTTTGCAAATAATTGGAGAAAGAGAACCACCGAGGCTCTCTTGGGATTTCACTAGTTCCCACAGGGAAGATATGCCCCCTTCTCACCCCTCCGCACCCCAACCCTCTCCCTCAGCCGTCTTAAAGGACGATGAAGCACACTGAAGGACTCAAAACGAAAGCAGTGTGATACCACACAAGTTGTCTCCCAGGGGCTGTGTGCGGGCATCACCTGCCAGCCCGCCTCCCCGTGTCAGCATATTTACATCACCTCTCTCCCCACCCCCTGCCACCATCAGGAGTCGAGGGCCGAGGCTCCCTTTCTGCAGTCCAGCATCTCTGCGCTGGGATCCGAGCAGAGATCTCCATGCTCCAAAGACCACACGTGGATTGGCCCCACAGCTCCATGCTGCAGGGGGCAGGGAGGGGACTTGTTCTTCACCTAGGGTCAGCTGAAACCCAGCTAAGCATGGCAGCAGTTCTTAAACTCCTAGTGAGCTTCAGAATCACCTGGAGGAGATGGGGCGATGTTGATCCAGGGGCCACGATTTGAGAACCACCGTTTTATAGGACCATGGGATGGCATCAGATAGGGGCTAAGCCCCAGTCCACAAGCCCTCAGGTGAGAGAAGGAAAATGAGGGGAAACTCATGACTTCTTCTGCTCTCCCTCCTTCCACCTCTCCGCTTTCTGACCTCTCCTTGCCTTGCAAGATACTTCCTCCTGGAAGAAGCCTCAATGATCCAACCCACGTCCTTTAGCAGCCTCTCCTTCATCCTTCCTGCACTCAGATAAACCCCCTGCCCCATTTTCCCCCCATTAGTGGTTACTTCTTCTCGGAAAAGGTTGCTGAACTTTTTCTCGCCTAAGCAGATATGCACATAAGGAGATGCCAGTCCTTTTGCCACCTTCCCATCTGCTACGGCGTGCTTTCATTTTTGGAATTACTTTGCCATACATGGTTGGTGTTTCAGTCTCTCTACTGGATTGAAAGCTCCCTGAGGACAGGAACTGTGTCTTTCCACCCAGGTCTCTCCAATATTTAGCATGTGCCTGTAGGAAGGATGTAATAATGACCATCATAGCCATAAGAAAGTAATAAAAATAGCCATCATTTATTGTGCACTTACTCGGTGCCAGGGCCTTGTCACGCCTTCTATTTCATCCTCACGACTACCTCCACTCTAAAACAGGAGGCCCATGGGGCACAGAGAGGTGAGGGAACCTGCCCACAGACACACAGCCTGACCGCTGGCCCCAACACCATCCGGGTCCTAAGCCCTGGAGCCCACAAATGTCATTTGATATGGCTAAAGAGACTTTGCAGAGGTGATGGACTTGAGGCTCCTGAAATGATGCAATGACCCGGGATTATCTGCTGGGCCCTAAATGCCATCACCATGTCCTTATACGAGGGAGGCCGAGGGAGAGTCTACGCAGAAGAAAAAGGCAATGCAACCACTGAGGCAGGATGGCTTTGAAGAGGGGGAAGGGGCCACGACCCAAAGAATGCCAGGAACTGGCCCTCACCAGAAGCTGGAAGAGGCGCGAAACAGACTCGCCCCCAGAGCCTCCCTCAGCCCTGCCAACGCCTTGATTTGGGCGCAGGGAGACGGATTTCAGACTTCTGACCTCCAGAACGGCGAGAGAATGAGCGTGTGGAGCTGAAGCCACGCAGTTTGTGGTTGCTTGTTAGAGCAGTCCTGGGGCACTGGGACACCAGAGAAAGGATTTAAATGCAGGCAGGCTGGCTGCAGGACCTGAACTGTCCTTTTTTTTTTTTTTCCAGATTATTCTTTTAAAAATTCTTAATGAGATAAAATTTACATATAGTGAAACGCACAAGTTTTGACAAGTCGAAACACTCGTGTAACCCCCTACCCCAATGAAGAAAGAAAGCAGCTCTAATGCCCCAGAAATTTGCTCTTGCCCCTTCCCAGTCAATCCACCACACCCAGAAGCAACCACAGAGTAGTGTTTCTGATCCTGAGTATCCTAGAAATCAAGTCCTGCAGGGTGTTGTCACACGTGTCAGTAAGTTGTCCCTTTCCATTCTTCCATGGTTTGAATATACCGCAATTTGTTTAGTGTCAGCCTGCAGATGGACAGACACCCGGACTGCTTCCATCTGGGAGCTTTTATGAATTAAGGCACTACAACCATTCTTGGACAAGTCTTTTTATGCACAGGTGTTTTCACTTCTCTTGGGCTAATAGCTTCTGAGGAGTGGAATTGCTGGGTCATGGGATAACTTTATAGGAAATGTCTCAACTGGTTTTTCTCAACCCCGCCAGGAGTGGGGAGAGCTCCTTCTTGTATGAAAAATAAGTTGATTTGAATATATGGCCACAGAATGATATTTTGTAAATCATATATATATTTTTAAACCTTGCTAAAGCCTCTGAACTGCTATTTCTGTCCTCCTCTTGCCCAATTACAATGCACAGCTTCAGGGACGAGTCCTGCTTAGGACACACTGACCTTCTGTTAGGATCACCACCAACAGTGAAAACGGACACCCCTTCCTTCCAAGAATGAATGACAGGTTATTTGTGCCATGCTAGTCTAAACACACTTCTTTCTCTCTCTCTCCTCCCCGCCACCTCGCTCTCCAATCTCAGGTTCACAGAAAAGGATTCTCAGACCCTTCTAATTGGAAACGGAAACATAACTATGCATATGCAGTATTTTAATAAACCTGAGTAATCCACCGCGCAAGGTGAAATCCAGTACATCTACAATGACTCACAACAGTTATGTCTCTCTCCCTTCAGAGGCACCACGTATTCCAAATCTTGTGCTTAGCTTTTTGTTTTTAATAATACAGCTTTATCATACATTTTCATTCCTAAAAATATAGTGTTTAGATTTAGTTGCTTTTCACTTTTGCAAAAGTGTTAAATGCAATTTGCTGGGATTCGTCCTTTTCACTCCATGTTACGTGGCTGAGAATTACTCACTGCGCTGTGGACAGCTGTCGTCCATTTGTTCTCGCCAGTGTTTTACCTGCCGTCCAGCTGTTGGGCGGTGGCTTCTTTGCAGGTTTTGTGCTGTCACAAAGAGTGCTCTTTATGACCTTTTTCCACCCCCTGGTACACGTGGGCAAAGGTGTATTAAGTATGTGCCTGGTGAGAATGTCCACCTTTCCAACATGATGCCAAACTTCTCCAGAGCGGCTGTGCCCATTTGCACTCCCACCGAGCAATCTATCAGTGAAGAAAATAGGGATTATACAATAAACACAGCTGGGGAAACCGGCTTGTCCAGGCAGGAGAAATAAAATTAGGTCCTTACCTCACACTACCCACACACCTCTAGAGAGCACAAAGATCTAAATTCCAAAGGCAAAGAGAGTGAAAAAGAGAGATGGTTATTTACCTGCATGTGGGTAGGGTTAGGGCTTCTTAAACAAGACAGTAAAGACATAGGCCATAAATTAAATGAAATTGCCCAATCTGGCTATATAAAAATTAGGAAATTTTGTTCATCATAGAAATCCCTTAAAGAAAGTGAAAAGACAAGAAGATGTTTTAACGTGCCTAACAAAAAAGGGGTTAGAGTGAAGACTATATAAAGGGCTCCTATGAAATAATAAGAAATGTCTGAACAACCCAAATAAAAATATGCATCAACTGTGTGATTATACCTAATACCAATTATTGCACACTTTGGATGAATTGTATGTTTGATTAATATATATCAATAAAATTGATTTTTATGTGCAAAATATGCCTATGGATATTTCTGAGAAGATGAACACATTTGGCAATAAACATGCTAAGAAATATTACATTTCATTTGTGATCAAGGAAATACAAGTCCAGGCCATGGGGTGATGCTATTGACCCTGTTTGAGTCCTCAAACTTAAGCAGCCCGGCAGTCCCACGTGCTGGAGAGGGGTGCCCCTGGCTCGCGTGGACCCCGCAGGTTCCGGCCTCTCCAGCCGCAGGCGCCACCCCCAGCGTGGCTCCACAAGCAGGCCCCCAGGTCGTTCCCCTGTTAATATTCTTGCCGTCACACAACCCATTCTCCCACGGTAGTAGCCAAGGGTGTTTTAGGAACGAAGCAGATCATGCCGCCCCCCCCCCCATTCAACCATTGCACTTGGGTGGCATCTGAGCTTGAGGGCGCCCGCGGCCCCTCCTAGCTCCTCCTGCGCTTTACGCTCTGTCCGGCTCCGTTTCTCTCTACTCCGCCTTCCTTCTCGAGGCATTTTAAAACCATCAACCCCAGGTGGGGCTACACGCCTGGAGGCTGAGCCTACAACCCCAGGGCTCCTGGTGGCCGGGACCCCACCTCTGTGGGAAACTGAGGCTCAGAGGAGCGCGCCCTCGTCTCGGCTCATGACCCAGGGTCGCTGGAGTCGACGTGTGGCGTCCAGCGGTCACTAAACAAGCGCCCAAGACGGCCCCACGCGGCGCACACCCTCGCTGGCCCAATCCTGTGTCGACCTCAGGCCTGGAGCGCATTTGGTTGGATTCTTCCCGGGCAGGGCTCGGAGGCGGGGAACTCCCACGCGGTCGCAGGGCCGGCCGACGGGCTTGAACTTGGGCTCGTCTGACCCGCGGGGAGACGGTGCCCGTGGGAGCAAGAGGCTCGCGGACATCCTGCCGGGGCGGGGTGCCCAGCCTGGCCTTCCCCCCCTCGGGCAGGGGGGCGTGCAGGGTCGCGGACCGAGGGGGCAGGAGGGGGAAAGGCCCCTGTCCAGGAGCCGGTTTCCGAGCGAATCAAGGTATTCCCGCGGGGTGGGGGGAGTGGGGGGGGCGTACCTCCTAGCCGAGCTGTGAGGGCGCCAAGACGCGGCCTAAAGGCAGCCCCGAGATGTCAGGGCTCTGCACGCCAGTTGCCCTGGGCGCACACTCCCGGGCACACGTGCACTCACGTGCACACAAGCACACACGCCTAGGGATGAGCTGTAGGGGGCACCCACCTATGATGTCAGCGTTCTGCACCCACAGCACATACACACATCACACACGACACACACACGCTCACAAGAGCACACACACAGCCACCAATAGGAGGTGACATCCCCCCCACACACATAATGTCAGGGCTCTGCACCCGCGGTGGTCCCAGGCGCACACACAGGCACACACGCAGGCGCACACGCAGGCGCACACGCAGGCGCACACACCCACACACTACAGACGAAGCACTTCACGTGGCAACCCTTTGGCTCCTCACAGCCACCCTCATTAGGAAATTGGATTATTACCAATCACCCCCTCCCCATTACACTGAGTAAACTGAGGCTGTAAGGGGTCCAGTCCACTCTCTGCAGATCCAGCTGGTGAGGGCCTCTTACCCAGAGCTGGCGTTCTGGTTGCCTCGAGGAAACTAACAGGTCGCTCGCATCCACCAGAGAAGGGGCCGTAGAAGACACACTGTTATTTGCCCAGTCCCCAGGAGTGGCCCCGAATCTCCTCGTACTTCTCTTTATTAGGGACTTGGCCTATCCTGTCTACTTCAAAGCTAAGGCGCTGGAGGCAGGAAGTTACGTTGCATATAACTATACTTTTAAGTGCCTCCCCCTCCTCCTCAAAATGAAAAATGGGGAAACAAACAGGATCACAGATGGATTCACCCATAGAGCCCTCGGCTGGGTGCCTGGTACGGGGGCACAGCCTTTGCGACTGTGCCCAGCAGCCCTGCAGAAGGAAAAGGAGACACCAAACAGAGGAGACGGCCAGGCGGCCAAGCTGGAGGCAGCTTGCACTTTGCCTGGTCTTGCCAGCCTCCTGGAGCCCAGTGCAGGAGCAGAGAGGAGTGGGGGGAGAGAACTGGAGTCAGTCAGCTACCAGGAGGGCCAGCAAATCTGTCCAAAGAGAAACGTGCCTTTTCCTAACACCCCTGCCAGTGGCAGAAGGCTCTCTGTCTCTCTGTGGTGTTCTCTCTCTGCGTGTCAGTATCTCTTCCTGAGTCTCTGTCTCTATCAGGTAGATTCTGTTAAATTTGTTGCAGCAAATAGGTGCTATGCTTATGGAGATGATCTTTCAAAGCCGTGGAAGACTTTAGAGCAGGGGTTCTTAACCAGGGGTCCACAGACCCGCAAGGGGTCCTTGGAAAGATTACAGGGGGTCTGTGAAGATTTTTAAAAAACCATTCTTGTGAGGATGTGTTGGTGCGGGTGTGATATAGTTATTAAATAATACACAGTGGATTTTTATTTAGATGTAACATGTGAGTGCAGTGGATAACTGCCTGCAAAAAGGTTGGGAAGGATGGCAGAGGTGATTTTATGATGCCGTGGGAAAACTCAGATTTCTAAATGTTTGCCGAAAATGACTGATGAACAGATGTTGAACCGCGTTAGGTTATCAGGTATTGAAATTATGGGAAAGTTGGAAAATGTAATTTTGAATAATCCTGAAATTTAAAGACATACCGATGTTAAGTGTCATAAAACTCTCTGCCGCTACATTCTGAGAAGGGGTCTGTGGTTTTCACCTGACTGGCAAAGGGGTCCATGGAACAAAAAAGGTTAAGAAGCCCCACTTTAGAGAAAGAGCTTCATACAGACCACCGGCCTTAAAGACACCCTCTGATTGGCCACAGGAACCGTTTCCCTGGTAACAGGACTCCAGCTTCCTGCCTCCCTCCAGCTCTCTGCATCCAGCATCCCCGTTGTCACATCTCAGCAAGGCCACAGATTATTCCAGCGCTTTAATGAACTCAGCTCTGGTGTAGGGGGCTGAGTCATTGTCGCCAGGGACAAGGCCTGTCACCTCTCAGGGCAGCCTGTGAATTGATGGCGTCCATTTCTCACATTGTGAGCCATGCAGAATTCATATCCAAATAACACTCAATGAGATTCTAAGGAAGTAGCTTCAAACTGTACCCCTGGCCTTTCTACGAGGCATAAAATTCCCTTTATCTTTCTGAGCCACATTAATTTCAGTGTGAATAATAATGTCTTTGAGAAGAAAATCAACCTTGCCTTAGGAGGAATACAACACGTAGTTCTTTCAGAACAAGGTGGTTTAATGGTGAGGAGACAGCTCTGCCTCCCTGGACCTCACATCCTAGAAGGAGGAAGAGGAGGGAAGGAGGGAGGGAGGGAGAGACCGAGAGGAGGAAGATAGGAGGAAAGGGATGGAGAGAATAAAATGGACCAAAATCAAGCAGGCAGGAGGCACATAATCTGGGCCCATGAACTTGAATAGGAAAAAAATTTATATTTTTAATTTCACTAACTTCTAACTGAAACTTACAATTTCCTTCCAATAGGAATGTGGGTAACAAGCTCCAGTATGTTAGCCATCCTTGTGATTTTGACAACAGTAAAAAGCTCAGGTAGTTTCATACCATATCGCATTTTTTGCGGCTATCTAGAAATATCATTTATGCTCATCACTGCTTCAGAACTTTAAGTCTTGTTATGCGTCTGTTTATGATAAAGCATATATGTCACTATCAGTTCACTATTATTTTTATCATTGACTTTTTTTTTTTTTTTTTTTTTTTTGAGGTACCAGTACTGGGGATTGAACCAGGGACCTCATATGTGGGAAGCCAGTGCCCAACCACTGAGCCACATCGGCTTTCCTGAGTTGGTTTTTGGTTTTTTGTTTGTTTGTTTTGTTTTTTTTCCTGAGTTGGTTTTTTCATTTGTTTGCTTGCTGTTTGTTTTTTGTTTTCAGGAGGCACCAGGAACCAAACCCAGGACCTCCCATGTGGGAAGCAGGTGCTCAACTGCTTGAGCCACATCAGCCCCCATATCATTGCATTTTAATATAGTTGGTTTCCTTTATACCCTTATGGGTTTTCATTTGTGCATTTAAAAACCTTATTCTGAGAAGTGGTCCTTCGGGCTCCACAGACTAACCAAGGGGCCCATGGGCATAAATGGTGAAGGTGTTTTCCTGGAAAGGAAAACATAACAACACTAATGTCAATTATTCTCACTGTTTTTTCCCTTCAAACGAGTCATGGGCACCTCCTTAAGAGGAAGCTATGTAATTATATATATATACACATATACATAAACATACATATATATATGCATGTATATAGGTATATTAATATATTTACAGAGAGTTTTATTTGCAAATAAAATTAAGGATTTCTGCATTTATTTAGCTCTAATTATGACCATTCTAGTCCTCAAAAGTGATGCAAACATGACATATAAAATTCAATACTGGTGAAATTGCCCTGGGCTTTCTAGTGAGGAAAAATCTTGTAAAAAATTAAAGTATGGAAGACAATAGCATGAAACTCACTCCAGACCACAGAATTCATTATACTTGTTGTTTAAGTTTTAATCCCGCTTTACTTAGCTCTACTAAAAACACTAAAGTAAGAATACTATGATCCCACCCAAATTGGGCACATGCAAAGTCTCAGAACTAGTGTTCAGAGTTTTACACAGATGATCTTACTTAATCCTTCATTGGTTCTGTTTAACAAGTACTAATGTAACACTCACCACGCACCAGGTAATATTCTAAGTGTCCCAGAATCTTAGCGCCTTTAACCCTCACCCCGACAGCACGGCTAGGCGCTATGATTGTCCTCAAGCTCCCACAACAGCAATTGCTGGGGACGGCATTTGAACCCATACACGCTGGCTCCACAGTCCCAGCTTGAAAGGTAAGGAGTATATAATTTACATGCAATGAAATGCACCCATTTCGTTTGTACACTTTGATGAGTCTTGACAAATGTAGACCCTCATGTAACCATCAGAACAATAAATATAGAGAGAGAAAACTGGTGTTCTATCACCCCAAAAAGGTATTCTGGACTCCCTGTGGTGGTCTGAAGCTGTATGTACCCCAGGAAAACATGTCCTTAAAGTTACTCCATTCCTGTGGGTGTGAGCCCTTTCCATGAGATTGCTTCAGTTAAGGTGTGGCCCAGCCCAATCAGGATGAGTCTTAATCCTATTACTGGGGTCCTTTACAAGAGAATGAAATTCAGACAGAGAGACAGAAAGCCACAGCCAAGGCAGCCAGAGCTGAACATCAGCAGAACCAGAAGAGAAGGGGATGCTGCCATGTGCATAGCCACTTGAAAAACTAAGGACCAAGCATCGCCGGCAGCCAGCCCCAGAATGCCACAGCCTTTGGGGAGAAAGCATAGTTTTCACGATGCCTTGATTTGGATTTTCTTTTAACCTCAAAACCGTATGCTAATAAATTCTCGTTGTTTAAGTCGACCATGTCATTGTATTTGCTTGGGCAGTCCAGGAGACTAAAACACTCCCCCTTAGGCCACCCCTGATGTAATGTACCATCCCTAGTCTTCACGCAGCTAATGAATGGTGCAATTCAAACCCAGGCGTGTGAACCAGGGAGACAAGCTCTAACGCCCTTGCCTTCCCAACCATCGTTGAGGTGGAGAGAGAAGGCGTCATGGAGTTAAAGGTCTTCGGTAAGACTGCACATCGGGCATCTTAGGAAATCCTCGCGTAGCTCACCACCGTGCTCTTTAGTGGGAGGACATGAACGTTGGAGTCTAGAAGGAAACACATATTTCACCAACCTGACTTGCCAATTTTTTCAGCCTTCAAAGGGAAACTGTTGTGCAAATACCAAATTGACGTCAGAGGAAAGTACAGGAGCAGAATCTAATCAGCCATCTTTCCTTGGGCAGCTACTTAATAGCCACCTGCCCCAACGAGGCCGTCATCTGGAAACAAGACAGCTACTCTGCATTCATATTCACAGCACGCCTGGTGGTCCTCAGTGCTACATGATGACCAGTGAGTCATCTGCATGGCCTGGTCCACTTGATCCGTGATATCGCCTGCATACTGATGATGGAAAAGCAGAAACGAGGCTGCCAAGTGACTTGCCCTAGGCTCAACTTATTGACCCATGGTAGGAGCAGAATTCAACTCGGTCTTGCAAGGCTTCCTTCTCCCCAACAAAGACTATACCACTACTTTTATTTTTTAAGCAACATTATTGATTTGTTTTGTACATTCAGTAAAATGCATCCATTTTGTGGGTGCAATTTGATGAGTTTTGACAAATGCAAACACTATCAGCCATCACCCCATAAAGTTGCTTCACACCCTTCTGCAGTTAATCCCAGCCCTGAGTCTAAGCTCTAAGCAGCCGCTGATCTGCTCTCTGACTCTAGAGACTTGCCTTCCCTCTTCCAGAGCATCTTGGACAAGGAATCAAACAGGACATATACTTCTGCATCAATATTAAATCCCATCCACTTAACCTTTCTTGGACTCTGATTTCTGTCTCCTCGTCTCAGCAGGACTATCAGGATCTGCTTGGGATTCCGCTTCCCAAATTGTGTTCTAGAAGTATTCATGCTTGGCCGAGAGCCCATGTGTTCATAGGACTCTCATGGTTTGTTTCCCTTGGCTCGGAAATCCCAGTCCTGAGCTGCCTACGATCCAGGAGCTGACAAGCAGTGGCCTTGCAGATTTTGCCCGGTTTTCTCATTGTTTATGGCAGGGAGCATGAGTCCAATTCCGCTTTCTTGATGGTGTTGCATCATTCCTTTTCATTCTCACCACCCACCCTAGGGATTAGGCTGAGGACACTACCTCTGTTTCAGAGGCAAGAAGCTCCACTGGTGCGTTCTTTATAGAAGAGCTTACAAAGCAATACCTGTCTACCGTTCAGGCTGGTCCAGGTGAAAGAAATTAATGCACCTAATTCCCATAGCCAGGACACGGATCTTCCAAATCTCCAACTACTTTTGGTTTGCTTTCTTGCCTGTGCCTGCAGGTTTGTGAAAGGAGCAGGTCTTCTCTGTGCAATCCCTGGGTTTGGTGAAGGAAACAATCTTGGCCTATGGGGCAGAAACCAAACTCCTGGGCAGCTGCCCAGGTCAACCCAGCCACTGTTTCCTGAGCATTTACAGGTGTGCTGCGCTCTGAAGTTTGGGAGGATATGTACATCAATGCCACTTGAAGCCACTTCTCCATCCTAAATAGGTGCAACCGCTTCGCTAGCTACCCGCATTGGCGTCTGATAGAAATAGGCATGCTAAAGCGAGGTGATCCTAGGCTTCTGCGTTCACAGTGCTCAGATGACCTTCTGCAGCACCTCCCCGCACCTACGCGCACCTGTCTCCTCTTCGGTCTTTGCTATGAGGCATTTGCTCCCTTGTTTTCGTAGATGACACGGCTTACTGCCTCGAGCCCCGAGCCCCCCACCCCACCCCAGCGAGTGGGAGTTGTCTCTTGTCACCTTTGTTTCATTCCTTCTGTTCTCAGCTCATCCCCCTCCCAGGGCCTAAAGCTGCCAGACCCTCTACACCACAAATTCCCAGCCCCCCATTTCCCCCTCCCTCAGGTCATTTCCACCACTGCTTCCTCCACACGCCCTGGAACTTGGCTTATCGTTCACATTCCGATTTGCTGTCAGTATTCTTTGCTGCCCTCTGACTCATGAACGGAGTTGATCCATTTCCAGTAATGATAAAGCTGAGGCCGCGGGGGTCCTCCAGAGGGCTGCACGGCCCCCTTCCGTGGATCGGCCCTAGAGACCAATGAGGCCCTCCCTGGGGCACATTCTAACAGGAGGTGCAAGCTCATGGGCCTTCTTTACTGCTTTCCATGAACATTTTCAATTAGCGGATGGGTGGCCAAGGCTGCGTCCTCTCTCAGTGCATGTCCTCAGGAAGCAATCTCCTCTCTCTGAGCCTCAATTTCCACATAAGGAACCTGGGCTCATAACAGTTCCTGCCTCCTGGAGTGGTGAGGGGGAGTCGTCATTGCCTCCACCCCACATGGTCGCAGACTTGAAAGTCAAGGTGAAAGGCTGCCTAAGGGCGTCCCACCCTGGCCAGGAAAGCCTCATGCCCAGGTAAGGAAAATAAGCACCCCGTGTCCTTTGTTTCACACTGCCATGGGCAGAATGGTTCCCCAGACATGCCCATGTCGTGGTCCCCAGAACCTGTGAGTACCTTATACAGCAAAAGGGACCTCGCAGAAACTAAGGCTGCAACTTTAAAAGAGGGAGATAGATGATCTGGATTATGTGGGGGAGCCCAGTCTAATCCTATGAGCCTTAAAAGCAAAGAACTTTCTCCATCCATAGCCAGAGAGCTGTGGCAGAAGGCAGTCAGATTCCAAGGCATGCCGATGCTGGCTCTAGAACGAGCAGCCTTTGTGCCAGGACAGCAGGGAGGTCTCGGGAGCTCAGGATGGTCCCCCGCGGGCAGCCAGCAAGGAAGCAGGAACTTCAGTCCTACAACCACAGGGAACTGGGCTCTGCCAGCAACCTAGATGAACTTGGAATCAGATTCTTCCCACAGCCTCCCCAGAAGAGTCCAGCTGGCTAACACCTTGATTCTGGCCTTGCGAGAGCCAAAGCGGAGAACTCAGCCGAGCCAACCCAGACCTCTGACCTCAGAACTGTGAGCTACTACCTGGGGGTCGTGTTAAACCGCTGAGATGGTGGTGACTTGTTACAGCAGCTGTAGGAAAGTAATACTAGGGCACTGGGCCAGCCCAGAGGGCTCAGATGAAAGAGGCTTCCCTGCAGCAGTTATCCTGCGGCTGCACTGGCTGCTAGCGGTTCCCGCTGCAGGATGCGTCACAGGCTCCAAAACAGACGCTCTGTCCTAGTGGGTCACGTGGAATGTCCTCTGGCCCCGCACAGGCACCCTTGTACTCCGGAAAGCCCACGCAGTGGCTTTATCCGGCTTTCGGCTCCACTTCCAGGGTGCTACTGCCAGCAAAGGGACGTTAGACCTTGAAAGCGAAGACCTGGGCTCTCGATTTGTGTCCTTTGTCGACTGCAGGCCCCTGTGCACCTGGTTCTGTCACCTGTAAAACGAGGAGCGTAATATTGCGGGCATTCCCTCCTCCTCCCAGCCTTCCTGCCGAGACCCATGAAGTCGGAGCTGCCACCCTCCTTCCCTCGCTGACCCTCCCCTCGAGGAGAGGAGACTTCTCTGGACAGAGAGAGTCTGGTCCAGCCATCTATCAGAGCTGCCCAGGGGCAGGATGGGTGCAAGCACCCCCATCTCCCAGCCCCACCGTCCCCCACCAACCCACCCTCTCCCCAGCAGACGGATGTGCAGCTCAACGTGTGACAATGCAGAGGAAAGTTGCAGACATCACGTGGAGTCAAATAAGCCAGAAATAAAGGGGCAAATAGTGAATGAGCTCAGTGGTAATTAGAAATCATTAGAGCTCTAATGAAATAATTAGAATAAGCAAGTTCATAGAGTCAGAAGCTAGAATACAGGCTACCAGAGATGGGGGGTGACGGTGGGGAATAGGCAAGTGAAGCTCAACGGGCACAGAATTTCCGTTTGGGGTAATGGATGGTTGTGATGCGAGCCCAGCAACTCCCCAGAATTGTATGTGAACTTGGCTAAAAGGGGAAATTTTTAGATTGCATATATGTTACTAGAATCAAAATTAAAAACAACCCTAGGACTGTCTAACATATACAGTGAGCCTAATGTAAACGATGGAGTAGAGTTAACAGGACAATTATAGCAATATTCTCTCATCAATTGTAACAAAAGTACCACACTAATGCAAGGAGTTAATAATGGGGGCAGGTATATAGGAACTCTGTCGTTTCTGCAAGCTTTGTCTGTAAACCTCCAATTTCTCTAATTAAAAAGAAATATTAATAATAATAATAAAGAATGTGCAGCTCAGCGCCCAGCCTGCCTTCTAGAAGTCATCTGAACTGGAGATGAGACTCCCTTCGTTCCACACTGGGTAGGAGTCGCATTCCCAGAGAGTGTGACAGCTGTGCAGACTCAAACATTCCTCTGGGCAGGTTTCCCTAAGATCAAAATTTTGGAGGGGGCAGTTGGTAAGAGTATTAAGGAGCCTGACTCCAGCTTCAGAGTCGGCCCTCCAAGCCACGGGTTTACTCTAACACAATGCGCCATGAAGTTGATATTTTAAATTCTCCGTCTGACCCCTTTTACACCCCGAATTGGCTTCATACCTGGAAAGCAGTGGGTACAGTTAATTGCCACCACCCCCCTCTTAAACCTTAACGAGAAACAACCCGCATCTCCCTCGTCGGGCTCATTTTCTCCTTCTCTGACCTCCTCGCCAAGCTTTCGTGAATGTCATGTCGCAGGCTACACGAATGCCACGTGGCCCGCCCACACCCGAGGGCTTATGCCCACGAGTCACCCCCTCACCACACCCCCTGGCCACACCCCCTGGCTTGCTGCCATGGCCTGCTATATGGGCTCCCTGCTCCCACCCTCCCTTGCCTCGGTTTCCCGGGCCTGCCCTAACAAAGTCCCACGACCTGGGGGGGCTCGAAACAACAGGCACGTACCCTCTCACAGGCTGGGGGCCTAGGGGCTCCCCTGGGACCGCAGGGCCCCGCCCTGCCCTGCCTCGGCTCGCAGCTCAGCGCTGCAGTCTGCCTGGCTCGCCACGTGGCGTTCCTCTCTGCCTCTTCTTCTTATAAGGACGCCAGGTGTATGTCCTCGTCTTAATTTACCTGACTCCTTCCGCAGCCACCCTGCTTCCAAGGAAGGCCACATTCTGAGGGTCAGGCCGTCAGGGTATCTCCTGGGGGGCCCCAATTCAAACCACACACCCCAGCAGAGCAGTCTCAGCCCAGGGGCCAGGACGATATTGTTCCAGCAGCGTCACACGTGGCGCCCATCAGCTGCCCACGGCCCAGGGGTCCCACGGCAGCCAGAGTGGAAGCCTCTACAGCCCTGCACAGTCTGCTCTCCCAAGCGCTCCCCTCCCACCCTCTGCTCCAGCCTGGCGGGCCTCCTCGCTTTGCCGGAACATTCCAGACATGGCCTCCTCCCTGAGGGCCCCATCCCGCCACCTGGAATGCTCTCCCCCAGCCCCCTCCTGCATTTCCCCTCACCTCCTCCGGGACTTTGTCCTCCTCAGGGAGACCCGCCCCAGCTCCCCCAACAAAAGCACACATGCCCCTGTGCTCTCCCCTCCCACCTCTGCTCTATTTCCCTGTTGCCATTTTTCATGTCTATTTACTTATGTATTTTATTAATTATCCAGCTTTTCTATTAGACCAGTGGTTCTTAGACAGGGACACTTTTGCCCCACCCCCACCCCAGGGACAGGTGGCAATGTCAGCAGACGTTTTTGGTTGTCACAACGGAGGGGTGAGGTGCCACTGGCATCAGTGGGTAGAAGCCGGGGATGCTGCTGACATCCAACAATGCACAGGACAGCCCCCGAAGACAGAGAATGGACCCACATGTCAATAGTGCCAAGGTTGAGAGACTCGGCTTAAATGATCAACTCCACAAGAACACGGTTTTATCCCCTACTTAGTTCTCTGCTGTGTTCTGGTGCCTAGAAAAAAGCCTGGCACACAGTAGGTGGTCAGAGGACGTGTGCAAAATGAGTGCAGGTAAGAGCCTGGCACACAGTAGGTGGCCAGCAGACCTGTGTGGAATGAGAGAAAGTAAGAGCCTGGCACACAGTAGGTGGCCAGTGGACGTGTGTAGAATGAGTGAACATAAGAGCCTGGCACACAGTAGGTGGTCAGTGATGTGTGTGGAATGAGTGAAAGTAAGAGCCTGGCACTCAGGTGGCCAGCGGACGTGTGTGGCACACAGTAGGCGGTCAGTGAACATGTGTGGAATGAGTGAACGGAAGTACTTGGCCCTCTATAACGGACCCGTCAGTAAGTGTCTATCATTATCTTGCACTTTCTCAATTTCAGAAAACTGGGAGTCGCTTTCAGGGACACTTGGTCTCCCAACATGATCTCCATCCTCCTCTGGCTTCCTCTGGCGTCCCGACCCAGAAGTCTGCTGTGGGAGATGGTGGGATCCCATTGTCCCTGCTGGGTAAGGAACCCCGGAGGCAGACGCTTTCTGTCCCTTCCTAAGAGAATCACTGGCGCCTTCCTTCCAGGCCTGCTGGACTTTCGGGAACAGTCAAGAACAGAAGGAATGGGATGCAAATCCTACTCTGTCGTGGGAGGCCTGTCATACCCTGGGCCTTGGGCGGCCCAAGGCCTGCATCAGCTGCTTCAGCAGAGCACGTGAATGCATCTGCGGTGGGGCCTTGTAAACAAACCCGGCTCGCTGGCAGCCTGCTGAGCTGGAAACCACAGGGGGAAAAAAAGAGATTTAAGCGATGGTTCTCAAACAAGACTTTCTCCCAGAACCTAATGTTCTGGAAAAATCGTCCTAATTAGTCATTAATTGGTACATTATCAGCACCGTGTGCCAGGATTAAGTGGCTAATTCCCACTGTTTCTAGAGAGCAAGGTAATGCATATTATCAGCCAGCCGAAGTGCGGGGCTCGGCCCCCCTTTCCTTCTGCCATCCTGTAATCGTCCCAGCCGGCCCCCCACCAGCCATCAGCTCTGCACACGCGCTCATCTCCACCCCAAAGCTAACTCGAGACCGATTTCCCAGCAACATGGAGAAACGTTTCTATCAGGCTAGCTGATTTTCATTTCCCATTTCCCATGTGTATATTTTTTGAGAATGGGTTTTTCCTCTTTAAAAAACCTGCTTGTGTAAGTCTTCTCCCACCCAGAAACGTCGTGTTTCCAACCTCTTGGTCATCACGTAGAGCATGGCAGGTAATTTTAGCATCACTAATTGGCTGTGCTAAAGAAACATATTTTAAACGACTATGATTCAGCGTCTAAGCATAGCATTTTATCATACTGTCATTAAAAAACAACCTAGACTTTATTCTCGACTAAAAAAAAAAAAAAATGTCACCTTCAAGTTTGGCCATTCCATGTCCCAGATGATTCGTGGACAAGGCAAGTGTGGTGCGTGGAGAGCAAGAGGGAGAGGGAGAGGGAGGGGCAGGGAGCGAGCCAGGCCTGGCTTTGCTTCCGCCCAGTTCCTCTAGAGACCTGGTAGCTGGGTTGTAGAGAAGCCCTCCACTTCCCTGGGGCTGTTGCTTGTCTCTGTGGGAGGATTTGCTGGGACCCCCTGATGTCGGGGCAGCAGCTTTCTGCAGCTTGTCTCCAGGGGAGCAGAGACAAAGGAGGGGCCAGGGGCACCGCTGCTGAGCTCTCCGGAAACCCAGGTGCTCGGGCGCAGAGGTGGGACCTGGTCTGGAGCTTCTGGGGTGGCAGATCAGGGAAAGTGCACTGCCAGGCCTGGGTGTCCTCCGTGGGGAGTGAAGAGGCAGAGTGGGCAGGGAGGGCTGCAGGAGGCAAGAATGGTAGGAATTAGCTAGCGCTGGAGGTTTCTTTGGATTGGAAAAGAAATCGCTCCTTCTCCCTCTTCAGAAGCAGAGACGTGGAGGAGGGGGCAGTTCCCCAGCGCTGACTCCCCACTTCCCTGCCTCCGTCCGCTGTCCCAGCCCTCCCGGAAGAAGGAGAGCAGAGCATGGTGCCGCCAGAGGACTCAGAGCAGACCAGCTCGTCAAGGGGCTTCGAGGAAGAGGCTTTGGGCCCCTCCTTGACATTTATTTCTCTCCATTTTTCCTGCTCCTCTAACTTGGGTGGTATCATTTCCAGTCAGAAGAATCCCCATGTGCCCTGCAGGCCAGGCTTCTGAGCAATGCTCTCCTTTCCCTTTCTCTTGAAGGGCTCGGGACGCTGCCCATCACCTGCGCCAGGGCCTCCAGGCGGCCCCTCGCTGAGAGCTACGCCGTAAGCGTTCCTGGTGCTCTCTCGAGTGGTCAAGAGGTCTTCTAGCCCAGATTCTGATAAACCATCGAGCAGTCTGCAGGAGCTCGTAGAGGGCACGTGACTGCTGGGTAGGCAGGCAGCCCTTCCCTCCCAGAAGCCAGCGCCACAGCACCTGCCTCGGGTGGCATCTCCGTGTGCATCGCTGGTCTGCGTTAACTAGTCCAAGGGCTTTGCACACATCGACTCGTTTCACGCTCACAACAACCTCTAGCAGGTACTACCGCTACCTCCGTTTTCAGGGGAGGAAACTGAGGCACAGCGGGTCACATGGCCGGCTTGAGGTCCTACGGCCAGAGTGAGTGCTAGAGCTGGGATAGAAGCCCTGATTAACCAAGTACCATGGGGTTATATTGTTTTTCCAACATTTTCTCTCCTGGACTGCCCCTTCCTTTGAAGAACAGTATGATGCCACTACATTTTTCCCGCCTCCACGTCCTTTGTACGGAAAACGGCCTTCCTCCATTCCATGCGTTTCTGCTATGCAAGAGGCTGTTAGTCATGTGACCCACCTCGCCACTCTCAGAGTGGGCAGCCATCCAGGCCGGAGGCTGCCCTGTCCCTGGGCACTGTGACTGGCCCACAGGTGGACCAGCTAAAGGCCTTCTGGGGACTCAGATGTAGCTGGATGTGAGAAGGCACTCTTGGTCTGTAGGGACCGGCTTGCCATCAGGTGGAGAAGGCCTGTCTGAGACAAGCTGAGCAGAGGCAGGTAGAGCTGAGAGATGTGGAGAGACCGGTCTTGACGAGGTCCTCTGAGACCCTGGATCCCGCTGGACCTGAAGCCTCATTTTATTTTATTTTATTTGTTTGCATATTTTTGTTTACACTAGTCTGAATTCAGTTTCTGTCCCTTGTACCTGACCATTTCAACCAATGTCTAGAGTGTATCAGGAATCAACTCTATGAAGCCCCAAGACCTATGGACCCAAAGGGTCTTAGTTTTATTTAATTTCTCTTTCTTAAATGAGATCCTCTCTAATCCCACATTTTGCATTTCCTCAACATGAAAATGAAAAACCAAGTGCATTCCTTATTTCAAACTGGAATCTTGAGACATATTCTGGATTCGGGAGGGCGGGATGTGTGAGGAAGAAAAAGCAAAAAAAAAAAACCAAAAACACGCCTGATGGCTTTGAGCACTGAGGGAGGACTCTGGGGAGTGTCTTTGCCCTGAGCACAGGGCTCTGAACGCCAAGCGGGCACTGCCTACATCACTCATGGAGCGCAGAGCGACCCAGGGCACATTTCGTTTTATGTGCTTCAGAGAAAGCGCCTCAATTGAAAGACCCCTAAGGCTCTCTGTGGCTCCTTCACAATGCCTGAGCCAAGGCACCACCTGGTATGAACGGTGTTTATTGGTTGAAAGCCTGTAGGATATGTGAGAGTGTTCTTTGATTTTAACAACTTATTAAGCGCAGTTACCATGGAAAACCTGCCAAGTATAAGGCACGTCCTGAGTCTCCTAGAGTGTGGGGGATTGACTCCTGCCCCCCAGGAAATGCCAGGCAATAACAATAGGGTGGTGCATGAGAACTCTATATTCTAGTCATGATTTTTTGGTAAACCTATAGCTTCTCTAATTAAAGAAGAAGAAAAAAGTCATGTTCAGGCCCCATTCCCAGTCTTGTGGGTGTGAACCCCTTTGCATTTGTAAATAGGACCTTGGAGGATGTTATCACTTAAGGTCCACACTGATGGGGTGGACCTTAACCCAGTAAGGCTGAAGTCCCTAGAAGAAAAGGGAATTGGACTGGAAAAAAAAAAAAAAGCCACGTGGAGGAGAAGCAGCAGGGAATCAGCCAAACGCAGAGGAGAAAAGAGACGACTCTGCACGTGCCTTGCCGGGTGATGGCAAAGCCGAGGACCGGGGATCCCCTTCAGTCGGCCCCAGCACATCAGTCTTCAGGCACAAAGCATCACCTGGCCGACTGACGCCTCCACTTTGGGGCTTCTCCCGACTCAAACCCGTGAGCCAGTAGATTGCCGTTGCGTAAGCCAGCCCCCTGTCTGGCATTTGTTTTAGCAGCTGGAAAACTAAAACATAGACAGTGAATTCATTTTTAAACTGGAGTATAGCAGTCTTGCATTTATTAGGAAAATTTGCTGAATATGCAACTGTTCAAGTTACAGCAAAGAAAACTCACAGTGCAAATGATCAAAAACAGAGAGAACTGGGGGAAAAAATCTTTTAATTTGTTATCCAAGTAACATCAACAATTTTTAATCAACTGCATTGTGCCCCAGAAACCCAGTGCAACTCAGAAGAATATATTGTGCTTAGGGTCTCAGAAACATTTCTTTTTACCTTGGTATGTTTTTTATGTGCTCGAGCCCTGGCTCAGAGGTATCACCACCATGCTCTAGCTTTACCATTTGCATTGGGTGGGGGGGGGGAGTATTTTGCTTCCACCCAGCTAGCATTACTGATTTGTTAAACAACAAGAATGGGTGGACCAAAATAAAAGCCTTGGACTTCATTGGGAGAGGAAAAAAAGTTCTAAGTATAGCCAGTTTCCATATGTGTACCATAAAAGTCAGCTGGCTCCACCTTGGAGGGAGTAAATATACTGACTGCTCACTGGCATTGGGCTTTCTTTTTTTCTTTTTTTTTTTAAAGCTTTTGCAAACATACCCTATGAAAACATAATTGCCGCTTTAATCATTTACTCAAATAACATGTGAAATGACTGGACACATTCGGTCTGGAAGGTGCCGTTTCATTGTGGCTCAGTAAGAAGTAACGCATGGTGCAGGGGACACTGCCTCCTGGTGTGGGGGACAGTGAGGGTAGGTGGCTGGTGGATATTTATCCACACATGGCTGTAGAGCGTCCTTTAAAGGCTCTCCAGAAACATCAATTCGTAAAATATCTCTATTTGTAAGTCTGTGCACATATAGTCTTCAATTTTCCTAGGTAATCACTGTTTAAGAAAAACCCAGCTAAGTATCCTTAGTACCAAAATGTGGGGTTCAACTCTGAATATGGGGGCACTTTCTGCTGTGGGTCAGTTCCCACAGAAATTACAGGACTTTTTGAGCTGGAAAAGGCATCAGAGAGATGAGCTCACCTGCCCTTTCTGAGACACTCCTTCATATGAAATTTTATGTGGAATCCAGGACATAAAACACTTAGAGTCGTGATAAGTGAAGGGAGCAGAGTCAGGAGAAGGCAAAACCCCTCTCTTGCCCTGTGGGGCATCTCGGTCTCCTCTAGAGAATTCCTCAGGCTCCACAGGGGAAAGCTTGAAATGCTTGAATTTAGTAAAATCACCATTGTCTTCTCCTTCTCCTCTTCTTATCTGAGGTGAAATTCACATAACATAAAACTAACCATTTTAAAGTGTGTAATTCGGTGGTATTTTAGTACATTCGCAAGGTTGTGCAGTCACAAGCTCTGTCCAGTTCCACAATATTTTCATTTGCCCCAAAAGAAAACTGCATCCCCATTACCAGCCACTTCTCAATTCTCCCTCCCCGCCCCCGCCCCCTGGCAATCTGCCTTCTGGGTCTATAGAGTTCACTATTCTGGATATTTCATATCAGTGGAGTCACACAGGATGTAGCCTGGCTTCACTCAGCGTGGGGTTTTCAAGGTCCATCCTTTTTATGGCTGAATAATAGTCCATTGTGTAGATATGCCATGTTTTGTTCATCCATTCACCCACTGATGGATATTTGGGTTGTTTCTACCTTTTGATTATTGTGAATAATTCTGCTATGAATATGCATGTACAGCTACCTGTTTGAGTCCCTATTTTCAGTTCTTTGGGGTATGCACCTCGATTGCCAGCTTTACAGAGGAAGAACCAGACCATACAAGACAGGGTGGCTTGCTCAGGCTCATGCAGCTCGTTCACAGCGGAGCTGGGACCGGAGACCAGGTCATCAACACCTGGTCCAGCTTCCATGGAGCCATCACCTTCCACAAGAGCACAGGCCCAGCCCCACCTCCCTGCTTGAGCCCATGCTGGTTCCCTGGCCCGGAATGCCCTCCCTGGCCTCCCTGCTCTCCAAACCCTTCCCACCTTCAACCTCAGCTCTCCGCCGGCCTCCGCCTCAAGGCCTGTTCCCTGACCACACTGCCGAACCTCCAGTTCTCCCTTCTCTAAATTCCAGCCTTGTAATACCCTAATCCCAGCCCCACCTGGCCTATGATTTGTTTGTTTTCGTTCCGTGGGTATCTTGCCTTCTCCGTTGACCATGAGACCCCTGAGGACAGGGGCTTAACAAATCTTTGCAATGGACGAACGCTGTGGAAGGCAGCCCGTGGAGCCGCTGGTGACTTCCTCAGGTCTGCTGGCAGCCACTCTGGCACCAGACCCAGCCGGCCAGTCACGGCGGCTACACAGTCGAGGACGGGGCTGTGCAACCCGGCCTCCACCAGCACCGAGAGGACGGCCCCTCTGGTTCTTGTAACTTTCTAAGCCTTGTATCACCTGCTGGTGATGTTCACAGCAGCGAAGTCCCCACAGATATGCAGAGCCACAAGCCTGGCCACCGCCGTCGCCCCCACTTTCAGGCAGTAAGCACGTGGACAGAGTCCTGGCGCGTGCGTGCAGCCACGGAGGGAGATGGACATTCCTCTTCCCATCCTTTGACTAGAAAGTGGCCAGTGGGGGAACTGGAGTAGACCTATGACCTCATCTTTGTGAGAGGACCTTGTTTCAATAATTACCTGACCCTCAGTTTACTTGAGTGCAGTGCTTACTCTTTTATAGAAATTGTTATTACGGAAGTACTTTAGGGTGTTTGGAATGACGCCAATGAAAAGCACAAATTTTAAAAAAATCCACCCCAGAGATTTCCGTCCCTCAGTTAGATCCTCATTAGACTCAATGATGGAACAGCTAATCCAAGAATTGCCAGAGTCCGGTTCTGAACAATGGAAGAGTTAGAAAACCTAATTCCCCCTCTCTTTTCCTGCTTTCTCACATTTATGGGCCTTTCAGCCCCAAAATTTTGGAAAAAATAATACCCCACCATCTTCCATGTCAAATTAAAATTGCAAAAACATTGGTCCAATGGAGACAATGTCGTCTGCACTCGTATGAAAAAACAGAAGTTTCCGTTCTCTTGGCCACAAAAGTAAATATACAATTTTGTTGAAAGTAAATATCCTAAAACATTAATAAATTAAAAACTCGCATTCCTCAGGGAAAATGGAAGGACAGCAAGCAGGAAACTGACAGGCATCGAGTACTGTGTGCGAGGTTTGTCCTGGGCGCTTAATCTAAAGAGCCATTTGGTATTCATAAGGCTCAGCAAGGAAGCATCACAAACTCAGCTAAAAGATTGGAAAACCCAGCAATAAAGGGTTGGAGAGAATAAGTCGCTAAGCCCAACTTTACGTATATAGAATAGAGCCATATACCCCCAAGCTCTCCTTGACACTTAGAAGAATTAATAAAAATGAACAATCTTACAAAAGAATTCACATATTAGCCACCAGGGCTGCTCCAGGGCCATGTTCTACTGTGGCACCTTCCCTGCCTCTGTGCTTGCCACGTACCTCACCTGTAGACTCACAAGCACCTCCACCTCTTCACCTGCTGAACAAACTGATCAAAGCACAGGCCTGTCGTTGAGACGACCAGATCCCAGCAGCTGTTGTGTACATTAGACTCCAAGAGAGCACACCTGTGTATATCCAATTTCCTACCAGGAAAGCTGACCTACTGGGCCTGAAAGGGAGGAAAACTACTAAGCCACTCATTCAGCACACAGTCATTGTTTATCTTGCTGCTAAAAAAAACACCCCTTTGCAGGAATAAAAGGAAGTATGGTGAGAGAGTGCAGGGCAGAAGCCAGCAGGCCTGGGTTTGGAATGGTGGTGAGAATGAGGGGCAGAAGCAGGAGGTTCTGAGTTTGAACACTGCTTCTCTGCTTATGTAGACAAGTTTCTTACTCACTCTCAGCCCCAGGAAAGGAAATAAAAATCTTACAGTGTAGGGTTGATCTAAAGATTAGAACTCATGTTGAGTTGTTGGAGTGCCTGTATGCAGAGTAGGTGGCCAATAAGAGATCATCAGAAGACGCTATAGTGATAATAATGTGTTCGCCCTAATTCTATCTCTGTTCCTGAAGAGAGAGGAAAGCAACCCTGTATCACGTATCCTAATTTCGTAAGCCTGTTGGTCTCAATCTGGTCTGCATATTAGCGTCCAACCTGGTGCTGAGAGGGGAAGGACATCATGGAAACTACCAGTGCCCAAGGCCCACCCCAGACACATGATGTCAGCGTCTCATGGGCAAGAGGTATTTCTTGGGGGTTCTAATGTGAACCAGGGTTGAGCATCATCACGCTAGATGAGTGCCCATCCACCCTGACACTAGATGGGCCTAACACTTGTTTATCCTGCTGTGCAATGGCAAGACATTTGGGGGCACATGGGCATTTGATTTAATTCAACTCCTGAAGCATTTCTTGCCCACAAACAGGGCCAGCTTCAAGGGCATGTGACCTGTGCAGCCGTCCAGGACCCCACCCACTCTTGGTTTCATGCTCTGTAGTCATCATCTTGAATTTTTGAATAAGGAACCCACATTTTCATTTTGCAATGGGCCTGGCAAATTACACAGCTAGTTTTGCCTATAGAGGAAGATCCTGTTCTAGGCCCAGAGAAGATAGAGGTGAAAGATGTGGTGCCTGCCTTGGGGGGCCACAGTCTTGTGGAATACCAAAGGCCAGGCAAGACCATCCCCACTGGGCCTCCTGGTCTACCACACATCTGCTCCAGGGAGCCACACATGGTGCCTCCTGCAGAAGAGGAGAGAGGAGAAGTGCTGGCTGTGGAATCAGCCCCAAGGGAAGAAGGAACCCACATGTGGGTATGAATGAGTTCATGACCAATATTAATAAAAACTAGGAACCATGAAGCAAACCACAGAGGTACACTGGACACAGAGCAAAGTATACCCAGAGCAGGCATCCAAAAAGCAGAGGACCCAAGTTCTGAGCTGTGGTTGGCCCTATGCTGACCCTGTTTACTGGGATTCAACAACGGCTCCCAGAGTGAAGCATACTGTCCCCTGGTTCCTGTGGCATTCAGTCCAAACGACAGGTGGCCAGACACTGCAACCATCAATGGCTAACATTTACTGAAGGTTTCCTTCATGCCAGGCACAGCAATAAGGGCTTTATATAAGTTGTCACAATTAGCTCCCATCATGGCATTATGAGTTGGCTGCTCCTGATTGACCCACTTTACAGATGAGGAAACACAAAACCAGAGAGGTAAGGAACTTTCCCAAGGTTACGTAGCCAGTCAGCAGCTGAGTGGATTTGGACTCGGGTCTTTGGCTTTGCAGCCTATAACTTTCTCACTCACTGTAATATGATCTTAGGCTGAACCACAAGCAATTGCTCCTTCGCAGAGTATTGTCATTTTCATAAGTTAGTGCGTGATCAAGTGCAAACTGAGCCAGTTCATAAGAACTCTAAGAGACCCATGAGCCCCCAGGTCAGTGTAGATCACCACCCACTCTGTAAATCAGCATGCTGGCCAAGCAGCTCTCTTAAGGAAGGAAATGGGGATTGGGGGGGGGGGGGGCGTGTGGAACGACAAATGAGTGGGAAACGCTGTAAGAACAACACAGGTGAGCATGTTGAATGAAAGGCTCTTGCCTTCTTAACCCAGCCCAAGCAAACTTGCTTAACACATCACATGGCCAATTTGTTAGAGGCCCCTTTTAAAAATGTAAGCATGAGTAAGTACCCCACACTAGAGAAAATGAAACCAAGCAGAACTGCCGTTTTGATCCACACTAGAGATGACACAGCTTTTTCCAGGAATAAATCCCAGGGCAGGGCCAATTAAAAATATATAATCTTGGGTAATAGGTATGAAGCATTCATTTCAGAGCTCCTAGATTAAGCTTCTAGATTCGGAGCTTCTAGATAAAGGCAGCTGGATGCCTGCGGCGTGAGCACCAAGGCTGCAGATTGCTTTATATCCCAGGCATCCTGGTTTAAAATACTGCTCTCGCCTTTGCCACCAGCTTCCTTCTTGGTGGAAATCTACTGCCTCCTTAAAATAGTGCATGGAAAATTACATGGTCAGTGCCACAGTCAGAGCTAGAAAAGCACACATCCCACAGTGATCTTAAACGATCCAGGCTTTGATCATTTTTTAAAAAAAGTCTGTGGGCGAGGGAGGCGGGAGAATCGTGAGGCCTGTAAACAGATGACTCATCTCAGAGAGAAATGACAAAGCCGTTTCTGAACAGTTGGGTTGCCAGGACACTTAGCAAACTCTGCTCTTCATTCATTCATTCATTCATTCAATTATTCGACAAACATTGACCGAGTGCCCACACAATGCCAGACACCATTCTCGGCACTGGGGGAGTAGTAACAAAACACACACTTAAAGAAAAATCACTCTGCCCTGGAGCTTCCCCTCTATAGGGGGAGACAGAGAGTCAACTGTTAAAACTGTATGGTGAGAGGGGCAAGATGGTGGCAGAGTAAGGATTTCCAAGAGCTTGTCCTACAGTGTGGTCAGTAATCACCCAGAGCTATCTAAATCAACTCTGAGGGGCCCAGGAGACAGAAGAGCATCCTGCAACATCTTTGGAAGAATGGAAGGAGGAGACTGCCCATCTGCAGAGAAGATTCTGGAATAGAGCACTCCACACCTCAGAGGCCAGTGCACATCCCCCGCTGGCGGTGGCTGCCGCAAGACCTATTCCATGGCTGGAGTGGGAAGTTCCATTTCCCAAAAACGGGGGTGGAAAAGAGAATCAGGCACTGATTTCAGCTGGCTAAAGTCCAGTCCTAAGAACAGCTTAAGTTTGATCCTGATCATGTTGAAAAGAGGCTGGTAGCCTCCATTTTAGCCCTGCCCCTAGCATGAGGGGAAGCAGAGCTGATTGAAAATCACAGTGCTAGTAGGGACTGGCTTCTTTCCACCCACGGCGAGTTGCAGCTGTAGCCTAAACCCCAGCCCACCTCCGGCATGGAGGAAGCTGGCAGGACCTGCACCAGCCTCTCCAAGCAACGGCAGGGGCTTTTAGTCCACATGGACTACATTGGTAGGGAAACTTGTGGATGTATCTCTGTCCCCAATAAGATAGGAGGGGGGTGGTGTTTCTTCAATGTCTCTGGACAACTGCAGGTGCTTTCAGCCTGCACAGATTAGAGTGTTGGGCACTCCTGTAGTTCCATCCCCACCCCTGAAATGACAGAACGGACAGTGCCCCCAGCCTCTCCAGACAACCGCAGATGTTTTTCCCCACATGAACCAGATTATTGGACACATCTGTCGCTCCATCCCTGCCCCTGAAAGAGCAGGAGGAGGAACAATGCTCCCTCACCCTCTCTGGGCAATTGCAGTTGCTTTCGGCCTGCACAGACTAGATTGCTGGGCACACTGGTGGCTCCATCCCCACCCTGACAGGGGAGGAAGGGGCCAGTGCATCATCAGTCTACCTGGGCAACTGCAGTCAGTTTTGACTCACAGGACTTAGTTTGTCGCCCACACCTGTGGCTTCATCCCCACCCCAGGCAGGGGAGGAAGGGGTGTGGAGCTTCATCAGTCTCTCCAGGCAACTACAGACTGTCTTGGCCTTCACAGCTGAGGCTCCGTCCCTACCGTTGGCAGGGGAGAAAGGTGGAAGAAGCTTCACTGGTTGCTGGGGCAACGGGAGCAGCTTCAGCCTCCATGGTTTACAGTACCAACCACATCCTTGGCTCCTATTCCTCAACCAGCAAGGGAGAAAGGGTAAAAAAAAAACAAATGAAAAAGAGCTGAAAAATTCAGATTGACTAAAGACGAGCCACTATAAAGTTCCAAATTAAGTTGAGCCAAGTATCAAAGAGGGGTTGTAGCACAAAGCCAATCAAACAGAAAGCCCTGGACTAAAGAAAGAAAAGGGGCCAAGAATAAATACATCTAGAAAATCAGATGCCGGGACACCAACAAAAAAAATTACTGTCCATACCAAGATACAGGAAGATATGGCCCAGTCAGAGGAACAAACTAAACATCCAGATGACATAAAGGAGTTGAGACAACTAATCATAGATGTTCAAACAAATTTTAATAAATTCAATGAGATGGCTAAAGAGATTAAGGACATCAAGAAGACACTAAGTGAGCACAAAGAATAATTTGAAGGCATACATAGAAAAATAGCAGGACTTATTGGAATGAAAGTCACAATAAATGAAATTAAAAATACATTGGTGGCATATAACAGAAGATTTGAAGAGGCAGAAGAAAGATCAGTGAGCTTGAAGATGGGGCTTTTTAAAGCAAACATACAAAAGAACAGATAAAGAAAAGAATGGAAAAAAATGGAACAGGGTCTCAGGGAACTAAATGACAGAAAGATACCTTCAAACATATGTGTCATGGGTGTCCCAGAAGTAGAAGAGAAGGGAAAAGGGGCAGAAGGATTATTTGAGGAAATAATGGTAGAAAATTTCCCAACCCTATTGAAGGACATAGATATCCATGTCCAAGAAGCACAACATACTGCCATCTGAATAAATCTGAATAGACCTACTCTGAGACACATACTAATCAGAAAGTCCAATGACAATGATAAAGAGACAATCCTGAATGCAGCAAGAGAAAAAAGATTCATCACATACACGGATGCCCAATAAGATTAAGTGCTGATTTCTCATCAGAAACCATGGAGACAAGAAGACAGTGGTGTGATATTTGTAAGATACTGAAAGAGAAACACTGCCAGCCAAGAATCTTATATCCAGCAAGATTGTCTTTCAAAAATGAGGGTGAGTTTAGAATATTCACAGATGAACGGAAACTGAGAGAGTTTGTAATGACGAAACCAGCTTTGTAAGAAAAAAAATTTTATGGCATCTTGTAAAATGTGGTCATTTTAGCATAAATTAATTTTTCTATTAAAATGTTTACAACATACTTACAATTTTATTATAGAACATTCACAATCCAATAAATCAAAATTGTTCACAGGTATTCATAAATATTTCAGATAAAAATCTCGTAGAGTCATCCTCTTCATGTCTGTGATATGGAAACAGAGAGCCTCCATATAATATAACAGAGAATCAGGAATTTATTCAGGTTCAAGGAGCCACTACTCCATCCAAATTGTTATGCATCAAGCTATTAGTTTGACTGTAAAGTGTAGAGATGATTAGAGTTGATGATAACACATTATAGTGAGTATAACGCACACAGCTGAGTTATAAATGGGACTGTGGCTCAAAGGGGTAGTCTGGGATGTTAATGTGAAGGGAAAGAAAGCTAGAGAATAATCTAGGGACTGAATAACAGAGAATCTGGAGGTGGATATAGATTGTGGTTAATAATACAAATACAAAAATGTTTTTCTATGAATTAGAACAAATGTAAGTCACTATTACAAGGTGGTAAGAATGCAGTGCTGCATGAGAAAAATACAATTAATATAAACTACGGACTATAGTTAACAGCAATATTGTAATATTCTTGCATCAATGTCCAAGAAAGTACTATATCAGTGCTAAAGGTCGATAATAGGGGGGGTATGGGATTTTTTTCTTTTTGAGCAAGGAAAACTTTCAAAGGTTTACAGGGGTGATTACTGCATAACTCACTGAAAGTGAGAGCCGCTGAGTGTGCACTTTGGATAGAATGTACAAGGCATGGGACTGTAAACACAGGGAACCATGTGATGGAAGATGGACTTGGTTAACAGTACAATATGAGAGTGTTCTCTCATGAACTATAACAAATGTACAATATTAATGCATGGTGTTAATAATAGGGGGAGGTATGGGAAAAATATACCAAAGCATGCTATGGCCATATTTAGTGGTAATAGTCTGATGATGTTCTTTCATAATCTGTAACAAATGTTCCACAACAATGTAAGGTGTTGGGGGAAGGGTGATGTGTGGGAATTCTGCACATTATGCACACTTGTTCTGTAAGCTCACAACTTCTCTAATTAAAAAAAAAAACCTGTATGGTGAGGTGATAAGAGTTATGGGGGGAGGGAAAGCAGAGGAGGGGCAGGGGGAGAAGCTGTCCCAATTCCAAATAGGCAGATTCAGTAGAAAGGGGGCAGTACAGCCAAACACTACGTAAGGTGTGGAAGGGAGCGGCAGGTTCCCTGGGCAGGGGAAACTCCAAGGGCGGAAGGAGGCAGGGCCAGCTGGGTGCACTGGGGGCCGCGAGAAGAACCCAGAGAACGAGGGCGAGGGTGGTGGGAGGCCAAGCCAGGCTGTGGGAGGGCTGGTGGGCCCCCATGAGGGCTGTGGCTTTTCCTCGGAGCACAGGGCTTTGTGCACAGGAGGCACTGGATCGGGCTTGCTTTCTGCCCGGCTGGGAGACCCGAGAGGTGGGTGATGCCGTCACCCGGTGCAGGACGATGGGCGAGGGAAACAGGCTGGGGGTGGAGAGCAGAGGCCCGGTTCCAGCAGCCCGCTGCTGACATGGAGATGACAAAGTCTCCCCCAGTCATGCACAACCTCTGCGTCAGCCCTCATGAGTGTTGCCAACCCAGGGGTCTTACCAAGGAGTCTCCCTGGGACCGCCCGCGGGTGGCAGAGGCCTCCGCCTGGGCCTGTGGCCAGAGCTGTGGCAACGTCCTTCCTGGCAGCCCCAGGATTAGGCCATTACTTCCGTTTCACCAGCAGGAAAGAACATTCGGATGGAGGATCCAAAGAGCTGGAAATGGAAGCCACGGGCTTCACAGTCGCCTCCTCCCTGCAGGCTGAGCTAGTTCTACTCACTATAATGTGTTACCATCAACTCCATCCATTTCCACACTTGTGCAGTCAAACTAATAGGAAATTCTACATCCATCAAGCATCACTACACCCTCCCAGTCCTCACCCTCTCTCCCAGTACCTAAAGTCTATTATTTGGGTTTATTCTTCTTATTTAGTTCATATTAGTGAGACCAGAAAAGGTCGCTTCCCCTTGCTCCTAGGTAGAAGGAAAACATAGAGAACCATGCCTTGTGACCCAATTCTTGTTTGCTCTAAAGATAGTGTGTTTGTTAGATAATGACTGGGAATGAGTAAACAATATGTTTCAACCCTTACGGGATTTGTTTGCAAGGCTTATCGGAATAAAAATAGAAAGGAGAGCAGTTAAAAATGGGAAGTGGTTTCCTTCCTCAGCTTCAAACTTCAAATTACTCAATGTTTCTTTTCAGCAAGCAGCACAGTGATCTGGCCTGAGAGGAAGAAGCGGCTTAAGCTCACACGTACAATGCCAGCAGTTCCAAAGTCCCCTTCCAGGTTAACCTCGGTGGAGAGTAACTTGGGTTTTGCACCTACACCCTGAACCATTTTACGAGACACTAGACCATTCTAGCTTCCCAGGCCCTGGTAGAATCTTAGAACAAGGACGTTCCTTAGAGCTCACCTTGGCCAACCTGTCACCTAATATGAGAACCTCTTGGAGAGTTCTAGAAGATAGAACTTTGACTGAATCTCGCTCTCTTTTCTCTTGGTTAGCACCTCGAGCTCATGCAGCCCTCCTGGTGTGGGAGGACTCCAGACCCATCACTGCCAGGCCGCCTGCCCTGGACTCACTCCAGAGAAATCCCAGGACCTTAAACTTGGGGGAACGTGGAGGGAACACGAGGCAACGTGTAGCCCAACGTCCCCCACCCCAGGGGGCTTCCCCAGCATCCTCCAGCCCCTGTGACCTGGGGTGTGGGGAAGGTTTGTTAGAGTAGGACCCTCTTAGGGCAAAAGGAAGTAATCGTCCTCGTATTCGAATTTCCTGCTCTGTGTCAGCGCTTGGGCCCTGCAGCTTTCCCCATGGCTTTAGGACAACCTGCTCCACCACTCACAGCTGAAATCCTTTCTCTAGCAGTGGAAATGTCCGGTAGGAGGATGGAAAGAAAAGACAGGATAGCAAGTCTATACACATCTGAGTCTGTGCTCGTCTATGCAAGGGAAAGTCTCGATTCTGCCTGTTTTTCCCGCCATAGGAACGAATCACTTACATAAGAAAGATAACGGAAACCTCAGTCTACCTTCACCATATTAAAAGGCACTTAAAAAACCACAGGGCCCAGGGAGTCTAAGGGCTTGTTGGTAGCCAGGCTTTGAGTCAGGGACAGAGCCGCCGCTCACAAGCGCACAGGCCGCGGGGAGTGGCGGCCAGAGGCCTAGGTTGGCTGCAGGATTTCTTGCCCGTGAGGTCACGGATATGAGTAAAGTGGTCAGGGAGGGCAGCAGGTGACAAGGAGGCTGCTGCACGTGTGCACAGAGGCTGAAGGCCGTCTACACGGCTGAACCTGAGTGGGCAGACCACCGGCCAGGCCGCAGATGGAGACGCGGATGCGCCCCCGGGAGGGGCAGCGCCAAGGTGTGGTGAGATGCCCCAGGCAGCCTGGCAGGGGCAGGGTTAGGAAAGAGGTCACGGAGGGGGTGAGGTGAGCTTGGGACATGTGGGTCTTGGAAAGCCCCTGAATGTGTTCTGGTGCTTCTTCGTGGGGGTTAGTCGTACGAGCTTCCTTCTCTCCACCTCGATTCATGTCCTGTGGCTCCTGTGGCAAGTTACCACAAATTTTAGTTGACTTGAAGCAACACAAATTTATTACTTTGCAACTCTGGGAGTTAGAGGTTTGTGAAATGAGACTCGGGGCTGAAATGAAGGTGCCGACAGGGCTGAGTTCTTTCCTGAAGCTCTAGGGGAGAATCTGTTTCCTTGCTCTTCCAGCTTCCAAGAGGTCCCCACATTCCTTGCCTTGTGGCCTCTTCCTCCATCTTCAAAGCCACGTAGCTTCCTCCCATCTCCCCTGCTCTGCTTCCCACAACACACCACCCTTTTCTTCCTCTGACCCTCTGGCCTCCCTCCAATAGGGACCCCTGGGATTACATTGAGCACAGTCAGACAATCTGGGATAATACTGTCCCCATCTCAAGGTCTTTCACATAACCACACCTGCAAAGCGCCTTGAGCCATGTTTGACCTTTTCACAGGGTGTGGGGACAGGATGTGGACATGTTGGGGACGGGCATTACACTGTGTGCCTCGCACCCCACTCACCTCTCTTGGTGAACAGGGGCTGAGCTGTCTCCCAGGAGAGAATCTTCCCTTCATTTTCTCCCCATGCCCTTGCCAGGGCCCTCTGACTGGAGGGTCCTCACATCCAAGGCCCTGCCAGCCCACGCTCAGCCATGCCACAGGGGCCACGCACCCTGGCAAGGTGGTGCGGGGATGAGGGGCCCGCTGTGGTCCTCTGGCTCAGTATCCATGGTGATGGCACCCAGGGCCCAGTTTTCCAGAAAATCCTCCCCAGATGCACCTGGACTCCTGCCTGGTTCTGCATCCTGATCTAGGGTTTGGAAAATGTGGGCACTGGGAACCAAGAGGGAATTGCTTGCCCTGCTCTGTGGATGCCATCCTGTCCTGAAAAGCTCCGGGACGTCTGGAATGCCAACAGTCTTCCATTCAATAACTGAGTTCCATGGGGCCTGCATGCAAATTCCCTGAAAATCCACTCAAAGCATCTCCCACATCCACCCCTTCCCTCCCCCTACTGCTGTACCTGGTCCAGCCCACTGGAGTCTCCCACAGGGACAATTGTAGCAGCCACTGGGACAAGCTTCCCACCCTGCTCCTCTCCAGTGCCCCGCTCCAGGCCGCAGCCAGAGGGACTGTTGTAGAATGCACAGCCAGTCAAGCCTTTCCTTAGTTTTGGACCCTCTAAGACTGGTCTTAGTCTGCTAGGACAGATGCCACATGACGGCTTGGCTTAAACAACAGCAGTTTAGCATCTCATGGTTTTGGAGACCAGAAGTCCACCACCAAGCTTTCTCCCGCAGCTGAATTCCGGCGATCCTCCATCACTCGGCCCTCTCTCTCCTTGTGTCTGAGCCTCTGTCTCCCCTGATTTCTGGCTTCTACTTCTGTGTCCAGTGTCCTCTGCTCATAAGGACTCCCACTGTATGGGTTAAGACCACCCTGCTGCAGTCTGGCCTCATCTAAACAGGATCTTCTAAAATCTTCTTCACCAGCGAGTCTACACCATAACTAATACAACAGCTTCTAAGGTCCTATTCACACCCGCAGGAACACAGGCTGACTTGAGCCTGTCTTCCATCCCAGCAGAGCTTCTCACCTCACACAGAAGCAAATTCACAAGGTAGCAGTGGTCTCGAAGCCCTTAGGCTGAGGCCCTGGCTCCCTCCCCGACACGCGCCTCCTCTGCTCACTCCCCACCTGCTCCTAGGTTTTTTTTCTGTTCCTCAAATGATGCTCTTTCCTGCTGCAGGCCTTTTGCCCCAGCCAGTCCCTCTGTGCAGATCCCCGATGGCCCCAGCATTCCTCTTGGTGGTGGATGGACTGTGTTTGCTTTCAGCATCCGTAGTAGATTGAATTAGGTACTCCAACAAGGACAAGTTCTTAATCTTAATCTGTGTTCTCGTGGGTGTGAAGCCATTTGTAGATAGGACCTCTTGAAGATGAGATTTTTAGTAAAGGGGTGGCCAAGTAAATCAGGTGGGTATTCGTCCAAATTACTGGAGGACTAATAAAGAGAAGAAACCAAAAGTCAGAGTGGGCCACACAGCAAGAAGCCAGAAGTCAGTGGAACCCGGAAGAGCTGACAGAAGGAGAGGGAGCTCACCCTAGGATGGGAGGCAGAGAAGCAAGCCAAGGAACCCTGAGGATTGTGGCAAACCAATAGCAGAACCTACAGACTTCAGGGAGAAAGCATGGCCTTGCCAACACTTTGATTTTGGGCCTCTTGCCTCTGAAACTATGAGCCAATAAAGTCCTATTGCTTCAACCAACTTCAATAACTTCTGTCTTATTTGTCATAGCAGCGTTGGCAAACTAAGACAGCCTCAGTCCTCCTTCCAGTGCCCTCCTACTACAGAGGCCAGTGAAGCTAAGGACCACCCTCCTGGGGCCCCCATGGCAAGGACTCTGGGAGGGAAGCAGGCTCTACCAGTCTAACACACTTGCACCAGCATGGGGGGCAGAAATGAGTGAAGCAGCCTTGCTGCCGGAGGCCCAGTCTCAGCAGCGTTGGGTGTTCCAGCAATTTCCTTGTGAGCATCCAAAGGCAGCTGCATCCCAGGGTCCAGTCTCTGGCTGTGTGGGTGATGACTGGCCCTTGAAGTGGAAGCCACTGGCCACTTCTGGATCCCGGGATCACAGCCTGTGACATGTTCCTGAGTCAGCAGATCCTGTCCCCAGCCTAGTGCTTTCCCACTTTCCTGGGGGGCCATTTTGGTGTCACGGTGGGAGTCAGTCCCACCTGCCCAGCCCTTCCACGCATTCGGAAAGCACCTCATCCCCTTCTGCTTAATTGCTAATTCCGGTTCTGCTTAAAATAGCCAGAAGGTCACAGTTTCTCCAAGCAAACACTGACTGAAAGCACCCCACCTAGGCTCGAATGTGACTTTCCTCTGATGGAACCCCTAGATCCCTTACACCACCCAGATGCCTGCTCTTGTTGAGCTTTCATTTTCTTTGCACTCACTCGTCCGTAGCTAAGTGACTTGGGCTTATTGACTTGTTTGCACAGTAATTATCTGAAATGTGAGCTCCACCACAGTCTCCATCTCCTCTGTCAGCCCCAAATCCCCCACGCCTGGATCGGGGCCTGACACATTTATGGTAGGCGGGAGGGAGAGGAGGGATTTCTAAGTTTATCTTTTCTCTCAAGAATCTTCCAAAGGCATTTTTAGAAGACATAAAAGATTTGAAAATAAGAGTGGCGTCGGTCACGTGTTAAAAGAATTGTGCTCAGGAAGACTCTGCAGTTGCTACGTTTTCTCCTCTGCTTTTTTTTTTTTCGGTGATTGAACCTAGGACCTCAGACATGGGAAGCAGGCACTCAACCACTGAGCTACACCCACTGCCCTCTCCTCTGCTTTTAAAACTCACGTTTGCCATTCCAAATAAGGAACTGGCAGGTTTACAACAGTGAGATATTTCACTTCTTTTTAAAAGTCAGAAGAATCCCTGAGCTCTTTTAAGTAAGAATCTCTGGGGCAAGGGTAAAAAGTGGGCATCTCAACATGTTCCTGAGGTCAGGGTTCTGGTCATTTCCCAGAGCACCTGCATCCACCCTTCACTCCGGCTCGCGCCTACTCTGTGACCCTATCCATGGCAACCTGACGGCTTTTCTTTGAATATTATATATTTATTAAAAACATGATTTGGGCTTTCTAAGGGATGCCCAGGGACTCTCTACACCAAGGATCAGCACACTGCGGCCCATCTGTTTTTGTAAATAAACTTTTTTTTTTCCCTTTTCTTTTTTTTTAATTTGTAAATAAAGTTTTATTGGAACACAGCCATGAGCATTTGTCGCCATATTGTCAGAGGCTGCTTTCCGGGCTTGAGCAGTTAGGATGGAGACCGTATGGCCCACAGAACCTAAACTATTCACTGCCTGCCTCTTTAAGAAAGCATTGTCCAACCTCTGCTCTAAGCCATCAGCCACTGGCCACGAGGCCTCTGGCCCTGAGATGGTCTCTGCGCTTGGTGGTAGAGATGGACTGTGCTCTCAGGCATCCTGCTCCTTTCTCCTTCCCAGGCAGATGGGAGCCTTACTTCCCAGCCCCACGTGACTAGTCCTGGCCAATGAAATGCAAGCAGAAGTGCTATGCACTAGTCTGCGGCAGTGAAAAGCACCCAGGTGGTTCTCCAGCCTCTTTCTTCCTCTGTCCTGGCCACAAGCCACATTCTGGAGAGGGGAGCCAGCGACCCTGAGTGGTCTTACAGAGCAGGGACCCTCCCCTGCCCACCACCACTGCTGACTGGCAATGAGCAAGAAATAAGCTCTTAAGTATCATGCCACTAAGATTTGGTGATGGCTCGTTTCAGCAGCATAGGTCTAGCCTAGCCTAAGACAGTGGGCTTTTGTAGAAATAATTAATCTGCATCTCTCAAAGTTTAAAAGGGCGCCCTGGCCCCAAATCTCAGACATTTTTGAACTTCCTGTAGAAAAAAGCACAATGAAGGGTAACAGTCCTTCTCTCCCGCAAAGCTGGAAATTCATTAGGACCTCTAAGCATGTACAATAAAAGTTTCCCCAGGACTCTGGCCTCTGCTACAGGCCTCTGTGCTGACGAGAGTACATATGTCGACACCTACTACTACTAATAACGGTAATAACAACAACAGTGAGAACATTCTAAACTCTGCGGCAAGAGTTTTCTCATATGTAATCAGAACAATGCCCTATGAGGTGGGTGTTATTCTGATTCCATTTTATGGTAGAGGAGCCTGAGGCTCAGCAAGGGTAAGTGACTTATCCCAGGTCACATAGCTACCAAGTGACAGAGCTTGGCTATAAATCTAGACTCCTTTTGTGGAATAAGGAGAGAGGTCAGAAAACACAAGATGGAAGGCAGGTGTCTTTGCAAAGAGAACCAATTGAGAGGCACAAAGGCAGTCGCCTGTCACTGGCTTCCTCCCACCGTCCAGCCAAGGAGAGGCTTGGGGACAAGTTAGCTTGCCTTAACTTCCGTGAGCCACCTCAAAGCCACCTGTTAAGATAATGAAAATAATATTATTTGATTTTCTTAACCATGTGAAAATGTGGATAAAAGCATCTTGCTGATTTCATTAGTCTAAAGCAAAATGTCCAATAAGAACTTGCCAGCTTGATATGCAAACTTAACCTTCCCTTCCGCACTAGGTCCCTCAGCTTCTTCTTCAGGGACATTCCAGGCCTGTGCTGCTGCCAGCCCCCTCCCCTCCTATCACCCAGTAACCATACCCAATTTCTGGCCCAGGCATTGTGGGGGAGGGGGTTCACCCCTGGATACAAGGACCCCAGAGCTCCTCCTACAGAGAAGGTGGCTCCATTTTCCTGCGGGATCCGGTTCCACAGCAACAGCCTTTCCAAGGCATACACTTGTTTGTCGCGCTTCAGTGACTTTGGTTTGATTTTGAAATTTGGGGAGGAAGTTTGATGGCATTTAACTGGTCAGATCCGCTATACAAGGCCACCACCCTGGGGAGATGTGGGAAAGACACTTAATTCTTCCCTCCTCGTGGGTCATGATGGTACTCTCTGCCCTGCTGAGATGACGAGACCAGAACCAAGGGCCGCTGCTCTTACTGTACCTTAAGGCAGTCTACACATGATGTGGCCACCTAAGGAACCAGCGTCTTTCACATCTAGTTTGCATTTTGCAATTATCGAAATAGCCACCCGAGTCCTGGATGCATCACGATGTCCTTAAGCCTCTAGGCCCAAGGCCGTGAAGCCTTCTGAAGGTGTTTCCAGGTACAGATCAGAGAATATTCTAGAAGCCCTGAGTTCTCTGAGCGCTCCACAGGCCCTCAACAGGTCCACAGCTGCCTCCTATTTTGCTAGCCCCCAGGAAGAAAGAGGATGCTCAGGGGTTCTCAATCGGGGGTGCTTTCCTCCCAGGGACGTCTGGAGCACGGCCGGGAGTTAGGGTGAGGTGAGGCAAAGCATAAGGAGGAGCCCACTGTTGGGTCCTGCAAACACAGACGCCTCACTTCCCCCACCCACATCCCCATCCTAGTCTGGAGACACGTTTGGTTGTCACAAGTGGGGGACCTGGGGAGGGGGCTGCGCCTGGCATCTGGTGGGAAGGGTCCAGGGCTGCTGTTTGCCATCCTACAGTGCACAGGTCGGCCCCACGGCCAGGCATTATCCGCCCAGAGTCCACTAGTGCCGAGGCTGAGAGCCCTGCTCTGACTTAGTGTCTTTAATAAAGAAATGAAAGTCATGATTGATTCTGGAACTCGAGACTGTTACCAGAGCTGACCACCAGCTTCCACACCCGCTATAATTACCCCAGCAAAGTGGGTGAGCAGCCTGCGTCTCCCTGTAAAACTCGCCCTCTAATTATTGTGGTTGCACAGCCTCAGACCACAGGCTGAGTGGGAGAGGACAGCCGGCCTCACAGAAGCCAGATATTACGGCGGCTTCCACGGGGAGCTGGGAAAAGGCAAACGCACGGGGCTAGCACCACTGGACCCAGCCTGGAGTTTCCATTCACGTTATAGAGAATGTCTCCTCCAAGGCCACTCAGCAGCCTGAAGTAACTTAGGCAGAGAACAAGTGAAGCTGAGCTGGTGACTTACCCCCAGCCCCAAAACAGAAGCTCAACAGCATTTCATTCCAACAGAGACCCAGTGACGCAGGGTGGAGATGCAGCTCGTATCCCTCTGGGCTCACGTGCAGACAGAGGCTTAGCGATGACCTGTGGGAAGTCACACAGTCAATAGGGGCAGGCAGAGAGCACCACGCCTCAGGCCAGGCCGACCGAGGCCTGCTCCCTGGGCCAGCGCTACGTCCACATGCCCTCTTGCACTAAGGGGCAGGCACCACGCCTCAGTTCTAAACCACCGTCATTGCCAGGAGGGAGAGCACAGCTCTTGTACTAATTAAATGCAGAGCAGGCTTTGGATGGGCGTAAGCCTTGATCAGATGACCTTGACGGAGGTCATAGAGAAGGCAAGAGAAAGCCTTGGAGAGGCTTTAATAAATAGGATATATGTGTCCAGACTCGGAGGCTCCTGCTAGTGATGGACGAGGGTGCGAGGGTCTGCTCCCTCTCATTCAGGACAAGTCTTAATCCTGCTACTAGAGTCCTTTATAAAAGAATGAAATTCAGACAGAGAGACAGCCACGAAAGCAAGAAGCTAGAAACAATGAAACCCGGAAGAGAAGGGAGAGACCAGCAGACTCCGCCATGTGCCTTGCATGTGGCAGAGGAGTACAGGGTCGCTGGCAGCTGGACCTCAGGAAGAAAGCATTGCCTTGATTTGGACATTTTCCTGGCCTCAAAACCATGAATGGATAAATTCCCATGGCTCAACCCAACCCATATCATAGTATTTGCTTTGAGCAGCCCGGGAAACAAAAACAGTCATCCAAACAGGCCATGGGATTAAAGCTTTGATCCTGGACTTTGTGTCCTTTTAGTCTCCCAATTTCTAATTCATTCCTCTCAACCGTTTTGCCATAGTTTCTCCTGGCCCAAGTGTGTTTCTAAGCAAGAATGAAGAAACAGCATTACATTTTAAATTTACTCAGAGAATGTCCTCGCTTAGCATGTAAGGAGTGCCAATACTTCTCTGCATGTTTTGTAAGCACATGCACTCAGAAGCCAGAATAATCTTCTTCCTGCCTGGCAGCATTCTTTTCACCTGTACCATCCACCCCAGTCCCACGTGTGACGCCCACACAGCGGTTACACCTTACAGTGCTGACATTAACCACCCCCTGGAGAATCCCCCCCGTGTGTCAGGACCTGGGTCTCAGAAGGGCTGAGTATGCATACAACAAGCAGGTGGAATGGAGAATGTTTGAGTTTGTACCAGGTGTGCACCAGGTATGAGCCTGGGCAGGTGCTCACCTTTCAAAAGCAGACTTCAGCTGGCTCCTGCTGGTCCAAGTCTAGAGGCAAGTCCAGCAGGCCAGTTGTCATCAGGTGGTGCGTGAGCGTGGAGCAGAGGAAGGGCATCCTGTTAGGACCACCAGAGTGCCTTCCGAGGCAGGTGTCTGTTCTTCCCATGCACCTGCACTCACGCCCCTCTGCAGTGCCCACAGCCTGCAGGCTACGACCTTGTCTCCAGTTTCCCCATTCCCTTCATTCCAAGAATCGGCCCCACCTGCTGCCCGTCTGCCCATGGCACTGCCTCCAGGTCTTTGCTGATGTGTGAACTCCACCTAGGCCTACTTTTTCCTTCCACCCCTTCCATTTCTGCCTTTCCAACATCTTTTAAATCTAGCTAAAGGCTCTTTCCTCTAATCAAGTCTTCCCTGACATCCCAGTTGGCTCTTCCAATACCTGACTCCATTTCCCATTGGCTCATCAGAGTCCCTACTCCCCCGCATTGTTCAATGAGTACCTGGCTCATCTCTCCTGCTTGATTAAAAGCCCCTTGAGCACACCTGCTCATTCTTTTATTACCAAGAATGGATCCTTAATAAATACTGACCTGACATCCGTTTTTTTAATCTAGTAGGAGATAATACTGATCAGACTCATGAATGTGACTTTAAATTCCCACCCTACAGACAACCCATGTTGCCTGCATTTCCAAAAATGTATTACCTGGAAGTTATCAGAATACCTTTTAAGGAACCATCTGTTCTCTGTTTAAGAAAGTATCCTGACACAGCTGCTTGGGGTGGAAATTAAGCACCGAAGACACAGGGTGGTGTAAAAGAAGTAGCTATGTAGCCCTGGGATTTAAGAATTTTGGAAAGGGAAAAGGGCAAAGAAAAAAGGCAGGGGAGATGCGGGTGAGGAGAGCTGAAAACCACAGAGGGAGACCAGATATTTGCACTCACGAGAGATTTTCTAGGCATGGAAATATTTTTCCCTAAGTTGTCAGAGTTGCTGCAACTCCCAAGCTGTTGGCCAAAGCTGCAGTGCTTTGTGTGAGTGGATTTGTGACAGAAAAAAATATAGAATTCCATGTCAGGGTCGATACAGTGAGAAACAGAGATTGTAGAAGAAGCTGATGAGATGGTCCCTGAACAGAAACAGCTCAGCTGAAGCAGGGGTTCCGAGACATTGGCCCCCCTCGACCTGCAGAACAGGTTTGATGCTGTCTAGAGCCCAAGAAGCAGGACTGCTGTGGTTGGCATCTGTGGCACAGAGGAAGAGCCAGCAGACCAAGGAATGCCACGTTGTGTAGCCACATTTCCAAGCTGGCCTGTTTGCTGTGTGAGGGTCAGAGCTGGCCATGGGCTAGAGCACAAAGGAAAGAGTAATGTGGCAAAAGCTACATGGAGGAAGAGGCCTCCTGCAGATTTGTTCGGTTCCATTGCAGTTTCAAAGCAGACACAACAATTATTTCATCTGTCCCAAATGGGGTAACTGGGGATAAATGCAGCTACACTCTGCCAGCCACAAGCAAGGCAGCAGTGCAGAGTGGTGCAAAGATGCTCCGAGCCGTGGGTGGGCTCAGGGCTGACCCTGAAGTGGGGCCACCTGCCTCCTGCTGGGTCATCAGCTTTCACCTCACCTGGGTGCCAGCCTGGCCTGGCTCTGTCTGCTGCCCAAGGTTGATTTCAGGTAAAGAGGTCTCTCTTTCCCTCTCTCCCTCCCTCTCCCCCTCCCTCTCCCTCTCCCTCTCCCTCTATTATTTCTGTCCTCAAGCCAAGGTTCTGAAAAATCTGCACCCCCCAGTTTCTATCAGAAAATCTCCTAGCCAGGGTCCCTCTAGTAATCCCATTATCCAAGGCAAGGGAGAAACCCAAGAAGTTTCCCCAAACACAAAATACAGCATTAATGAAATTGTCGGGAGACATCCCCAGGGACCATGGAAACTCTGCAAAAGCCAAGTAATCCAAACAAAAAACCTCAGCACAAGGCCAAAGAGTTGAAGTGAGTTGTATTGAAACATCAATAATTTTACTTGGGGAAACAAAAAGTCATGTAACTCATGGCTTTTAAAAGAAAGCTGTCGAATGCTTTCAAACAGCTTAAACGGTGCTGACGGACTAACAGCCCTAACTGTGCCTGCAGGTAAATATCAAGCTCAGACATCTGGTTCTGGTTACCAGGCCGCGGCAGGGCTGGCAGGCCCAATGTTAGACATAGCCATGCCTTTTTGCAAAGTCCATTGAACTCATTGCTGGGGTTATGTTTCACGTTTAGGTTGTCTGGCTTTTTTTTTTTGTTTTTAAGAAACAACAAACTGATACCAGCAGGTCAAGCATTCTTAAGAATCATGAAATCATGGAATGTTAATGCTGGGAGGCAGCTTCGAAACTGACTCCATTCCCTCTACTTGTCAGAAAAGGTAACCGAGGCCCAAAGAAGGGAAAGAAGATCCCAGAGGAGTGGAAACAAGGGAAGACCTTCCAGTGCTCACCCCAACTGTGTGGATGATGATAACACCCATTATTTGCTGATTATTTCCAGTTTATGAAGAACTTGCAAATGGAATCCCCTTTGGCTTTCACAATATGCCTGTAAATACATGTATTATGACCCCCATTTTACAGGGTAGGAAACAGACGCTTAGGTTAAGTGATTTGTCCAAGGTCTCAGGCTTGGGGCTTCCGACTCTGTTGACTCTTTTATGAATCGGCTTTGAGAGTTCAGGAAAAACAATTAATAATTAGATCAGGACAACAGGCATGAAGCACGACCTCCCGGGCAAACCAGGAGGCCGGTGCCCTACCTATGAGCTCAAGCCCAATCAGCCACGTTGCCCCAATCCCGCCTTCCACTGGATCAGTCTCATAGTTTTCAAAGCACTTCTATGATTACCTTGGGAAGAGACCCTGGGTGTTGGACTGGAAAGATGTGTGTGACTTTCACACAAGAGGAAATATAGATGATAGAGACAGGTAGGTAGGTAGGTAGGTAGATAGATAGATAGATAGATAGATAGATAGATAGATAGATAAATAGATAGATAGATAGATAAAAGATAGAATAATATGGCAAAGGCAAATGTGGCAAAATGTTAAAATTGGTGGATCTCACTGATGGGCTCTTGTTATTAATGACTAGCCTTATGAGTCTTTGCTCTTGAAATTGAAACTTAGCCTATTGTAATAGGGTGTCTAAGGGTTGCCTCCTGAGAGCCTCCTTGTTGCTCAAATGTGGCCTCTCTATAAGCCAAACTCAGCATATGAATGCATTACCTTCCTCTCAGAGTGGGACATGACTCCCGGGGATGAGCCTCCCTGGCAACAAGGAATTACTAACAAGTACCAACAGGCAATACAACTGTAAAAAGACTTCAAATAAAAGGGGGGAAAGGTAAAGACAAATGAGTTCATATGGCTAAGAGACTTCAAAGTGAGTCAGGAGGTCATCCCAGAGGTAACACTTATGCACATCTCAAAAGGACCTCATAGGCTTCCAATGTGGATATACCCCAAACAGAGGGGCTCCTGAGGGCTCTGGAGACACTCAGGTCCTATATCAGGGTGGATAGCCCCAGAGTTTTGCGCCTTATCAGTGGGCCCTAATTTGGAATCTGTGCTCCTGAGAGTGACAAAGTTGGACAAATATGTCTTCCCTGCACATGGCCCATTTGTCCCTTCTATTCAAACCTATATGTGGTGCCAGAGTTTGTAGGTATACTTCTAGAGACTGGAGTCTTTGGGCTGTCCATGTGCCAGCTGGTCCCGGAATCTCAGTGGAGCTGCAACTCCTGCTCAATGAACTCACCCTGGACACTTGGTGGGGAGATGATGATGGACAACGGCCATCCCGTTGTCTGCAGCTGCAGGTAGGATAATCCCATCCATCTTATCCATGGGATATAAGCCCCCTCTCACTTGGAGGTGGAGTGGACATCACTATCTCAGACTCCTCAGGATTGGGGGAAGAGCTATGGACTAGAGTGGACATACTGGTATTCTGTTATAGACATATTGTGATTCACACAATGGAAGTAATTACAACATTAATGTAGAGCCAGTGCCCACCGGACGCTTTAGGGGCATGGAGAGGGAAAAGCAGTTGTAATACAGGGGCTTTTTCGGGACTTGGGAATTATCCTGAGTGACATTGTAATGACAGATATAGGCCATTTTACATCAGCATATACCATGCAGAACTGTGTGGGAGAGAGTGGGGTCTACAATGTGAACTATGGTCCATGCTTAATGGCAAAGCCCCAGGATGTGTATATCTATTGCAGGTGAGGTGCCACACTAATGAAAGATGATTATGTGGGAGGTTGGGGGAGGAGTGGGAGGTGGGGCATATGGGAGTCCCTATAATTTTTGTGTAATATTTATGTAATCTAAGTATCTTTTAAAAAATAAAAATATATATTATAAAAAATAAAAATAAATAAAAATTAAAAATTGGTGGATCTGGGAAAGTGGGAGCATGTTGGAGTCCTCGATTTGGGGTTGTGTATTATTTTTGCAACTGTCTTGTAAGTGTGAAATTATTTCAAAATAAAAAGTTTTAAAAATTAAAAAAAAAAAAACCTGAGGAAATGAGGCACCCAGGATTTGGCTTTTTACAAGGCCATGCAGATTATAAGGACTCTATCCTGGAAGCAAATCCTGGCTTCCTTACTCCTGCTCTAGAACCCTCTATCCCACATGTTTCCCACCACTCAAGGCAAGGCAGAAGTATTTAATGGATCAGTAACACATGGCACAAAATAAAACTTGTATCCAATTTTTTTGGAGTCGGGAGTTGAGAGTTGTGTCTCCAGGCCAACTCCCAGGAGGCCAGGCATGTCCGAGTATGTTCCGGGACATTCTGCCCGTTCTGCTCCTGCTGAGCCCGCAGGCCACAGAGTAAAGGGCCGTGTGTCCTCTGCAAAGAGTGAAGCCTCCGCCGGGCAAGTCGCAGCCTAGCTGAGGATCCCAAATCCAGAAGCCTTTAGGAGGCACCTGGAAGTTTTTGAGGTGTAACCAGCTCTCCAGGTGATTCCATGGGAATTGGGAACGGGAACAAACCTTAATTCATATTACAATGTGTTTAAAATAATTTCTAAAACCCCCCTTTTATTTCAAATAAGATACTGAGTGTAAAATCATTTATAAGTAAAAGTCAAAACAATATACATAAAACCTTAGGCATTAGGCTTTCACAAAGCAGTTTTAAGGCGTTTTGAAAAACTCATGGGTTTAGGCAGCAGAAAGCTCTGGGATGAGGTCCGGTCCTGATAGGCCGTGGGGCCTCGGGAAAGTCATTCGACCTTCCCAACTTTGGTTTTCCAACTGTTAAGTGATAACAATGGCGCCGATGATGACTGTCTGAACACTGCGTGGTCTTGCCGTGGTAGCTTTTTCAGTATGGTCTTGTTATGGTTACCTTGATAATCTGGACAGGCCACCCTGGGAAGGGCAGCGTTCTCCTCTTGCCAGCGTCACCGTTCACATCAGCCACCAGATTTGTGTGATCGCGGTCGACTATCTTTTGCTTTGCACTTTGCAGCTCGCAGGCAGCGTATAGGACAGTCGGCAACTTGCAGGCTTGGGGCTACGGCAACTGTGGGAGCACAGGCCGGCTCTTCCACTGAGAGTTTTCCCCAGGCTTGGTTCACACCCAGACTCTGGGGGACACAAAAGGAGTTTGGGGAGACCTCCTGTGAGTGAAGTAGGAGGACCGCTCGCCAGCCCAGCCCTGGACACGAGGGAGGCACACGGACCGAGCAATCGGAGCTCCAAGTTTGGTGGCGGTGGAGGCATCTCAGCGAGGCCTTGCAGAACAGGTGAGATTTGTGCCAGTAGAGCTGGCTGGAAGGGCTTTCTGGGTGAAGGGAACTGCATGGGTGGGAGCCCAGAGGGGATCACAGTGGTGGCCACTGGGCCGCGCCCACCCTGTGCCCACCCTGACCGTCCCCTCCAGCCCACCCCAGCAGATGGGGCTGCCCAAGAGCCGGTGGGGGGGTGGGCTTTCCTCCTCCCTGCTGGACCCTTCATTCGCAGGGAGGGGCTGAGCCTAGCAGCAGGGTCACCCTTCTGGTTAGCATTCAGAGTAGAGCGGTGCCTCGTGGGCCACTTGTAATCAAGAAACATCCAGAGCCACTCATCCTGAGGGTCCCCAAGGCCAGCCTGGGGGTGTCTGGGTGCTCCTGTCAGGCCGGGTGAGACCTGACACCGCGGCCTCAGGCCGCGTCCTCGCCAGGCTCCTTCTGGTGGGCCTCGCTGCACTTGCGTTTGGATTGGCCAAGAAAGGGGTCGGTGTTAAGTACACAGCCTCGCTCACTTCACTGGAGATACTCGGTTTCAGGTTAGTGCTTGCGCGGGGACGGGGAGGGCGAGGCCGTCTCCTTCAGGAACCTGGGCTACGCGTCATCTTGCCTCTTCCCAGCTGACTGGTGCCAGCGCCAGGCGCCGAGTTCCTCAGGCGCTTTGGCACAAAACACATCATCTCTCAAAAAAATCTGGCTCTTGGAAGTGGGATCCCTGCATTCCAAGGCCTCAAGCTTCAAGAGCCAAACTGAATGTGGAGTATTCCTTTGTCATCAAGACAACGGATGCCTCAGGTTGAAGAGGGAGATGGGAAGGGGGGAAATCAATCAGCCTTGCTAGCTATGACCCAACCCACTGGGGGAGGCTCGGTGAAGGCAGGTTTGGGGCCCGGTCGTGCCACCTTTTTGTCACTTATTAAATAGTGTTCTAATGAACAAGGTGAGAGGAGTTCCCCTAGCTCTAAAAGAAGATGAATGTTCTGAGAGCAGAGGCCCTTCTCTGGATTTAGGCTTTGCTGTTTCTTTCAGCTCTTAATCTGCCTTCAGGTAGATGACAGAAAATGTACCAGGACACAGCCTGCTTTTAAATCACACACCTGTAGCCAGAGCACAGGTGAGCCGACTGTGTCCTCTAGCTATTTCCCTGGGACGAAGCTGCCTTCCTGGACCTGGGCTTCAGCTGGGGTGCTGTGAGTGGTTGAATTGCATCCCCAGGGTGATAACTTCAAGTCCAAAGCCCCGGAGCCTGCCAGCGTGGCCTGCTTTGGAAACGGAGACTCTGCAGAGTCACGAGTTAAGACGAGGTCGTCCTGGGGTGGGCCCTCATCCAGTGGATTGAGGTGCCCCTCTTCTTGGAGGGGAAGAGACCAGACACAGAGAAGGCCAGGTGAAGATGGAGACGCTCAGGGAGAAGAAGGCCGTGTGACAATGGACAGAGATTGGAGGGCTGCAACCTGGGGCTGCCGGTGGCTGGGAGGGCCTTTGGTGGGAGCACAGGCCTGCCGACACCTTAGTTCTGGACTTCCGGCCTCCAGAACCTAGAGACGGCGCGTTTGTGCTGTTTTAAGGCGCCCACTGTGTGCACCGTGTTAAGGAGACCTCGGAACTGAGACAGGAGCTTATTAGAAAGCAAGCCCTAGGCCTGCTAAACTGGACAACCTGGAGTTGGCCTAGGAATCTGCATTCTCGCAAGTTCCTCAGATGAATCTAGTGGACACGCACAGCTGAGAACCACCGGCTCGGCCGCATCAAGCAGTGTCCTCACCTACACAGTGGCGCTCCCTCCAGGGACCGTGGTACCCAGGAGGGGCATAGCCAGCTCTCCCCGGCCCAACCTGCTACCTCCTTGGACCTCTTTTAGCAAGGAAAACATCACAGCTACCCACAAATCCACTGGGACCAAAACCAAAATAAAGACGAAGGGGGACATGGGCAAGAGCACACGTGCAACTGATGGCAAAGTTTCTTGCAGAAACACGACCCTGTCATTTATGTCTGCAGTACACAGACCCGACCCTGCAGCCCCCACCACCGTGAGCGAGCGGGTTTGCAAGCTCCTGAAACACATTCCAGCAGCGTTAAGGGACAATTATCTGTCGCTGCTGCATTTCATAAGCGGATGGTCGCTCTCCATGGAGGCCGCTTGCACAGCGCCTTCTACCGACCCCTGGGGCCGGCTGGTGAGTGGGGGGCCTTTGGACAATCCTTTCACAAACCTTCGGGACCGGCTCCTCTGTGTTCCCACACACCACGTCCCTCCGGTAATTAACCTTGGCAGTTAGCCATTATAAAGAAAAAGGTTTTACTAAAACCTTTCTAAAAGAAGCCTTCTTATACCCCAAAAGAGCCCCTCCCTCCCACCTCCCCACCCCACCCCAATACCCCGACAAACGCCCTGAACATTTACAAATCCCCAAATTGCTGAAGCCATGCAGGAAGAATAGGGAAAAGTTTAAAGAAGCATCTAGAATCAAGTACCAAATTCATCCCCTGGTTCCGGGGGGGGGGCTGAAGCAGAACCTCCCTGTAAATGCAGCTGTGCTTGGGGCAGCATCTCCTGCTGGAGGGGAGGAGCACGTGGCCACCGGCCTGGGGGTCCCGGCCCCCTCTCGGTGCAGGGAGCCAGAATGAGAGCACACACGGCTGGGGAGGTACAGAGAGCAAGGCCTGGGAGGGATGGCGGGCGCGGAGAAGGAAAGGGCTGCTCTTATCGCCCGCCACTGCATCCTGCCCGGAGACCACTCTGCCTCCTGCCTTCAGGAAACCGAGGCCTAAAGAGGATGGGCAAAGCACCCACAGTGGCCCAGTCCGCCTCGGCTTGCGGGTCAGCAGGGCCCTGGGCCCCCGGAGAGGGCACACCTCCCGGCCGGACCCCAGCTGCCCTTTCAGTCTGCTCCTCCTGTGCTGGCCCATGAGCATGTTCTGGGCCCCGATCGCTCACTGCCTCGGTTTCCCCAGGTGTCAGCAAGAACACAAGCATATTGGCGACTCTTGTCTGGATCAAAGCCTTCAGGAAGGTGGTCGCCACGACCTCGAAGGCTCGCCTGCAGCTTGAGCCTGCCCTGCCTGCAAGGGGCAGAGGCCGCAGAATCGATCGCACAGACCCCCAAGCCCACCCTGAGCAAGGAGTGCTGAGCCGGTCGGGGCCCTGCCAGTGACAGCAGCTTTTTTCCATGTCTGCCGGCCACAGTAAGCGACGTAGGCCACTGAGGCCACGCAGCCCTGACCTCTCCCCGTCCCTCAGCATCACCCCGTGTAGACACCCCACCCTCACCCCTTCGCAAGCCTGCTCAGGCGGCCGCGGTTGGGGCACGAGCTAACTGCCTCCATTTTGAATTTATTTCCACTAGAGCCAGGATTTTTTTTTAAAAAAACAGATCGATGTTAAAGAAATCCCTCAACAACCGAACACTGGCGGAACTGGAGGGGTACAGCGGCCAGAGGGTCCTCTTCCCACTGACCCCCAAGCACGCCTGGCGCTTGATCAAGTGGAATGCTCCAAAAGAGGGGAGCTTCAGTTCACTTCATTTCGCGGTTAACAGGAAGCTGTCACAATCTCTGGAAGGAAAGCCCGGTCAGTCCTCTGGCCTTAGCAAGCGTGGGAGGCGAACGTCATTTACGTCAGTGCCGCGAGGTCACGGCTCTGTGTCGGTCCCACGAGACAAGAGGGGTCAGCCCCCTCTGCCGCTCTCTGGCCTTGCATGGAATGGGGGTGTGTCCACTTTGTCTGCTTCTTAAATGCCTCTTCCTCCACAAAGTTACTTGTTGAGGAAACGTCCAGTTACGGGAGGACGTGGCTTAGCTGTTAGGCAGTGAACACAGGTGATGTTTATTAAACAAGCATGGGCCTAGAGAAGGTCCACGCCGTGGAACTTTCTGAGCCTGTGAAGGTAGTCCACGTCTGTGCTGTCCAGCTGGGCAGCCAGTTGCCACGAGCGGCTCTTGAAAACCTGAAATGTGGCAAGGGTGACGGAGGAACTGGAGTTTAGACTTTAATTTTTATTATTTTGAATTTAAGTAGCCACACATGGCGAACGGTTACCATCCTGGATGGCACAAGAAAGCCAAGAGGGGCAACCGAGGAAGGCAGCTGGAAGGAGGCCTCGGGAGTCAGGCCCTGGCTCCGCCCCAATTCGTGAAACAGAAAGTCAACTTAACCCCTCTGAGCCTCAATTTCCTCACCTATAAAATGGGAGCAAACAGCCTCCCTCACCTTGGGGGGGTGAGGATTCAGCGACATAAGCCAGGGGAGTCAGGGCGCCGCGCCCTCGGCTTCCAGCACATTCTAGGTTCTCGGTATATCTCAGCTGTCTTGTTCTGATACAGCCCAGTTGGGGCTGCTGGACTGGACAAACTGCAGCTTCCCCAAGCCCCCTGGTTCCCACCCTCATCGCTCCTTTAGACTCTTTCTAACTCAAGTGTTAGTGTGGGCTTAATTACTCAGAAAGATACGTCCTACCCACCCACCCCCACCCCGGGTAACTGTGCACGTGACCTCGTTTGGAATTTAGCTTGGACAGATGTGATTAGTTGAAGGAGCTCAAGACGAGAGCGTCTAGGATTTGGGACTGACCCTAAATCCAAGGACTGGGATCCTCGTAGACAGAGGAGAGGGGCGGCCACAGAGAATGGAGTAGAGCAGCCACAGACCAGGGAAGCTGGAAGGGGCCTCCCCAGGGGCCCTGGGAGGGAGCACGGCCTGCCCATACCTTTTCTGAACTTCTGGCCTCCAGAATGGGGAGAATAAATTTCTGTCGTTTTAAGACCCCCCCTCCCACACACACACCCCGTCTGTGGTGCTTTGTTACAGCAGCCGCAGAAACTAATACGGGGGCCATTAGTTCACCTCGTTAAAAACCAGATGTTCTCATTTGGTGTCTTGAGCCTTTGGGAAGTTGACTTATAATGGATTGGACCTGTTTAATTTAGGTCCAAATACAAAGAACCAAAGGGCTCAGTCGGGTTTGACCCCCTGAATGGGGGTCACCGTGAGGCCCCAGTTCACGAGGAGACCTTAGGAAAGAGAGGACGGGCTCAGAAGTGGAGCTGCCAGGGCCAGGCAGGGACCTGGGCTCAAGGGGGCCAGGGCGAGCCCCAGGGCTGCACAGCACCAAAGAGAGGAGGGTCACGTATCCCTCATCCCGTCCGCAACTCCAAACACAGAACACGGGGTCTTGGCTTGGGCTGGGAGTCAGGAGTCCATGGACTTGGAAGGGGAGAAATTCCACTTTAACGCTCCCTGACCTCCACCTGCACATCGGCATTTCCTTTCCCTGGGCTGCTGGTGGCCGAGCACGTGGTGTTGGTGGCACCTAGAATTGCCGGAATCATGGCTATTTTCACGTTACCCTGCAGTCATTCAGGTAGCCTGGAGTCTCTTTCGTGTTCAGCCGTTCTTTGAAACTGGGAGTTGCTAGGAGAACACTCCACGTTGCTTTTAATTGGGGCTTTTTAACCTTTTTTGTTCCACGGACCCATTTGCCAGGTGAAAAACATAGACCCCTTCTCAGAATGTAGCGGCAGATAGTTTTATGACACTCAACATCGGAAGTCAGAGAAAATAAAGATAACAAGTTGATTTTTTTTCAATTCAAGTTTCACGGACCCCCTGAAATCTTTCCGTGGGCCCCTGGTTAAGAACCCCTGCTTTTAATGCATCAGTGGGGAGGCACGGGAGTCACTGTATCACAGTTGTTGTTTTTTTAATATATTTGGTCAACTGTGTTTCAATATAATGAATGCCCTGCAATTTATGCCATGCATTTAAAAACCTCTCCTGCAAAGGGGTCCATCGGCTTCACCAGGCTGTCAAGGTAGCCCATGGCAAAGGGCAGGCTGAGAGGTCCTAGAAACCTACATCAGTGCGCAATGCGTATTTCACGACAAGCTCTTGGCAGCTGGAATTTTTCAAAGCTACACTGCCCCGTGAAGAAGTCCAGTTATTTCCCTATGGAGTGAAGAGAAGTGGGCAGATTTCTCCCCTTCTCCATAAAGCAATGCAGGGAATACACGGGCCACCATCTCCTCCAGCAGGCACAAGTGGGCAGCCTGAAGGGGCTGGGCACATCCAGCTTTGTGAATCGTGTTGCTATGATGCTGTCCCATTTCCAGGAATCACACAGTGAAAACTGATCTCTTTCTGCAGTTTGGCATTAAGCGCTGCACTCTGGCTTGGTGGGTAACTGCCAACATCTGCAAACGATCGTGTGTTTAAGGAAAGCAGCCTCAGGCTGCCGCACCGCAGGCCCTGGCTGGGACCAGGGGTGGCCAGGTGGGGCACCAGCTTTCCCAGGAATCCTTACACACCTTGGTGAACAGAGCTAGGTCCACAAGAGTGGGTGGCATTCTTGAAGTTCTTAGCTCCCACCGCTCATTGTCATTCATCTATTTGATGAAAAAGATAACAACAACAACAAAACACAATAAACCATGGATATCAAAAACAGAAATTACTCAGTTCATCTGTGTCACTGTAAAGAGACTTTTGGTTTCTAGACCTATTTCAGTCCGAAGCCACCAGAGCAAGGGATGCTCCATGTGGGTGCTTGTTCCTAAATGCAGAAGGAGAGGTTCTGGCTGAACCTCTGGCTGAGGTCCCTCCTGGGGTCACTGGAGATGCTCCAAGGCCCGGCCCCGAGGACCCCTCGTTTGCCGTCTGGGCTGGCTGGTTCTTGTGACTGCTTCTGAGCAGCAGGCAGATGCTTGCGTGGGAAGCCAGCCTTGCCCAACATCTGTCCTGAGGTGGGGAGGCTCCTGTGCTGACAGATTGCATAGCGCTGGAGAGCCTGGTGGGCGGCTCAGGCAATTAGCCGGAGCTGTGTCACCTGGAATCTAATGACGGGGAAGCAGGGCAAAACCCTGAGAGCTGAGCCAGGGGCTGCTGGGGCGTCTCTGTCGTTTTTCCTCCATTTATTTTCTCCATAACTAAACCTGAACACCTTAACGGTTCATTCAAAAGGCCACGAGTGGGCTCGTGTAGCTGAATAAAAGAGTGTCGAGTTTGCCTGCTCTAAGTCACCCAGGTACACGGGAAGGGGAGAAGCCGGCAGCACCCATAGAAGTTCAAGGGAAACCTAGTGGAATCAAGACCATAGAGTCAGGCAGCTTATCTCTATGAACCCAATTATGATACTCCCAGATTATATAAACAATGAGGTGGATGGCAAAGGAGTGGCTTCTGGAAGAATTCCTGGAAGAGGCAAACTCTTACAGGAGATGATGAGTGCACTTTGGGGCAAGTAGTCAAAAGAAAGCACACTGAAGCCAAGGAAAGAATAGGAGCAGAATCAAAAGGGCAAGAATCGCAAACTACAGCGTCAGAACCTCCACCCATGAACCTGACTCAGGGAAAGAGTCTCCTTCAGAGACGAGATCGGATGCAGGGAGCGGGAGCACACGTGGAGGGAGACAGGATTTCCATCTCCAGGCTACAAGTAAAGAACTGATGCCAGATGCCCAACCCTTGTCTGCAACCCACATCAAAGCCACCGAGCCGTCCCTAATCTCACCCGGAGTCCTCAACCTCCCTAATGCACAGGCCCTGCTGACACCTGCGGTTTGCTCATAGGTGTCAATTAACAAACACGTGCTACTCATCATCTCTATTAGTCATGGAAGAACTGCAAGGTGGAGTTAATTATTGATTATTCACGATAGAGATGGTGCATCAGCAGCAGCAGCAGATACCATATCTGTTTATTTTTACTTTTGCATGTAGAGTAGATCATATTAAAATCACTCTGTCTTTTCTGACGATACAGCAGGAGACGGAGTTGGAGGCAAGGTGGGGCACAGAACACCCCAAGGCAGGAAGAGTGCATGTGAAAGCCACATTTCCTAAGAGGATGGAGGAGTCTTCTTACCTAGATATGACACGGGCAGCTCAAGTGGCCTCTGATCTAGTTCCCTTGATGACAGTCTCTCGAGCAATTATTTTGAGACTTCATAATGACAATACAAAGATTGCTTGGGTGTGACTCCACACATCATTTGGAGGGCAGCTTATAACTAAATCTGATATCACGTGGTCTGCACTCACACACCCAGGTAGGAATATCTCTGGCGTATTTTGGGCGTCACCCAGCCCAGGGCAGCACCCACGGAGCTGGTTCTCCTTATTTCTGTGCTCTGGGTTTGCTGACCCTGGTAAATCTTCTCTATGTTCTCTGCTGTTGCGTTGCCCACTCTTCTTTGCCCTAGAATAGCTTCTTCTTGGAATTCAGGATTTGAAATGAATTGTGGCGCCTTCTCGGTCTCTCAGTCGCCATCGGGGGAAGGTCCGTTACCTGCACAGGCCTCCGTGACTACAACTGCGTCTCCTTAATTATGAATGCGTCTCAATCCTGCTGTGCAGTGCTGAAAATTAAGGAGGCTCCCTCCTGGCCAAACTTCCCTACACGCAAGTCCCAGACTCAACTAAGGGTTTCTAGAAGCTGCTCTTTCTCATCAGCCCTAAGACAATAGGCTGCATTTGTTGTTTTCCCACATGCCCGTCTATTGACACGAGGGCCTGGTAAGAGAATGATTTCCAGCTTAAGTACAATTTGAGAGTCTCCTCCCAGAAGGGTTGCCAGATTTAGCAACTAAACATACAGTATTTGGTACATACACTTAAAAAAGTATTCTTTGCTTATCTAAAGTTGGAATCTAACTGGGTACACTGTATTTTGTCCAGCAGCACAACATCCTTGCTATGATGACATCATTGATCTGTGTCACATGCTCATTCCCCACCTGCAACTTCTGTCCTCACTCCACCTGCTCTGTAGGCTCAGAGCCTTCCAACAGCCTCCATGGGTGGGCTACAAGCTGGGAAGAGCGGCAAAGGGGACCTTCATGGAATTTAAAGTTGGTAGAAGATAACTCCCAAAGCAAATACCCTCCATGGACACAGTCAGGATTTGACTTCAAGAACTCAATGATCATCTTCGTCACCCTTCTCCTCATAGTCTGATTAAATTTCCAGTTTTCCATAAAATTGGTTCTCAGTGATACATAGCACAGCTTTCCAAGCTGATTTTCATTTCCAAGTTGCTCTGACAGCTCTTTGCAAGAACTCGCCAAGAGAATCCTCAAACCCTTTCTTCTCACCCAAACCGACTCGGCAGGACCTCCTTGGGGCGAGAGTCCTTTCTCCAACCCTATTCTGTGCAATTGGTGAAACTGGAGACAGGCTCTCAGAGGCTCAGGGTGTCTCTGTGACCCGAGTCGGTAGCTGGCCTTGGTGGGTGGCAGCTTGTGGGCTCCTCCGGGGGCTCCTTGAGGACACATTTGGGATCCAGCAGACAACCTACCTGAGTGGCAACCCAGAGACTTTCAGGTCCAGTTCAGATCCCAGCTCTGTTTGGGGATCTTAATCCTTCACATGCACAAACATCCCTTTAAACAAACGAGTGGTCAGTGTATAATTTTCTAAAACCACCGGCCTACAATCTGATTTCTAATTTCCAGAATCATTTCACAGCCTTTCCGGACCTCCGCCCTCTCTCTGTGCCTCCTCTCGGCCGCACCAGCCTGCCTGTCCACCGCTGTCCCCCTCCACGCAGAAAGCTAACACTGACCCGGAGGGCCCCATGCGGCGAGGCCGTTCTGTTTGCCACCTGCCGGCATTTTCCCAGCAGGTAACTTTCCCAGCAGGTAACTTTCCCTTACACACTCAAGGGAGAAGCCTCCCTTAAGTCTTGACTTCTTGCAGGAATGTCTCGAAAGCACAAAGAAAATTGTAAGAGCCTGAGATCATGGGTGCAAGCATCAGGGGTGGACAAGGAGACGGACGCTGTGCCCGGTGGGAGGGGCAGCAAGTGGGGCTGGGTGGGCGCTCAGGCACCAATAAAATAGGAGGCAGGCGGCAGCCGTTACAGCTGAAATTCCTTCACCAGGTGAGCAAGTCTGTCATGCTGTCGGTAAACAGGGGCCCTTGGAGAACAGCATCCTTCTGGCCTCTGGAACTGAGCTGAGCCTAGACTCAGGGTCCTGGACGTCTCCCACCCCACTCCTGCCCCAGCAGAATCAGAGGTGACCCTCCCTGAGCCTCTCGCCGTAAGCCCTGCCACCATCTCCAGCTCTCACTCCCCTCTGGGGATTACCAGTCCCTCCGTAAAGAAAGGGACAAGTATAAGTGAAAGACTATTTTATCTCAACTGGAAAACTCTTATCATCACCTCACCCTGAGAGCCGAGGCAGATGAGGCTACTGAACACTCACACGCGCTGGCATGGCCATCTCTGGGGTCTGGACACTCGCTGACGGTCATGAGAACAACTAGAAGAAAACGAGTGTGGGGTTAGAGTCCGTGGGGGACATTTTTGTTTGTTTATTGACATCTAGACAGCATGCTCCTTTCGTGTCCTGCTCCAAAAAAGGACCACATCGAGTTTGGAGGAAAAGGGGGGCCCAGCAGGGTGTAGGCGGCTCGCCCGGTTTCCTCTGCAGTCCTCCAGGTCCAGCCCATTCCTGGGAGCACGTGCGTGTGCAACCCTGTGTGTACCTGTGGGGCAGGGGCGTGCCAAGGGCAGTGACTGGGTCACCTCCTTTCCGTGTTTGTCAGGCTGCTCCTGCAGAGGCCTTGCCTGCTAAGTATTGCTTCTTAACTTCTTTCTCAAATCTAGATCCAGAGCCACTGAAAATGCTTAAACCTGCAGTTTCATTCACCTTCTCTGATCCATCTGTGACAGATCAGTTCAGTAAGAGCCTGCAAGCGGAAGCCGTCAAGGAGCTGGGCCATCACAGCGGGCAGGAGAGAGGGCCGCTGCCCAGACAGCCCCAAAGAGAGACTTTCCCCCCAAATACAGGGGCTTCCGCCTGCCACACCCCACAAAAGCGCTGGCGGGGATTGCAGTTGTGGGAACTGGAAATACAGGATTCACCACACATAGCCTGGCTCCGTGTACCCCACACTGCAACGGACATCAGAGCTGGCCTTTCCGAGCCAGGGAACCCCAAACTCCTTCCCTTGCTTTCTGCCAGGTGAAAACAGACCACTAACCTCAGCCAGCCACAAAACACCCCGATCAGCTGAAAGAAGGGTCTTCAAAGAATTCCACCACTACTCCAAATTCTCCCACAGAAACCCCTTTCCCAATTTGAGAGAGGCGTGTACCAAATTAAGGGTGTGCTTGCGTGGGGGGGGGCTGTGGGGGAATAGGAGGTTCATACTGTGGAGTGTGTGTCTGTGCTTGTATGTTTGTGCGGGTATGGGGGAGAGGGGTGTGTGCTTATCTGGTGTGTGTGTGTATGTGTCAGATGCGTTGTGTTTGTAGGTGTGGAGTGTGTGTCTCGTGTCGTTCGGCATCAGGTGACGGCCTTGGGAATGACCGTGGTTCGAGCGTCTCAGCCGAGTGTGCAGCCTTGAGGGGAGGCGTTTGTCGGCCAGGCCGTGGGCCCAGACCCCGGGAACGCCACCCGTCCAAACCCCGCCGACTCGGGTGCAGGGGCTTACGCAGAGCATTTCACTATATATGTGTGTGTGTTTCCCTCGTCTGGGAAAGGAAAACGAGTAAGAGACCAAAAAGGCTTCTTCCCACCTGAGCAAGGGGTCGCTGGGCTCACGGAAGTCTGCGCGAGCGTTGAGGATGAAGGGCCTCTAAGCACGCCTTGTCCTGCGGGTTCTCCTGGACGTGCGCCAGAGCGCGGGGTCCTTGCCTCTCATCAGGGTCCAAAAGGTCTTCTCATCGGATTCCCCTGACGACGGCAAGTCGCTGCCGAGGCAGGAGGCTGCCGAGGCCCCTGGCCCCGTCTGTGGAGGCCGCAGGGACTGGCCCGCACCCCCCCCCGGGCACCCTCAGGTCCCAGCCCTGCCCCGTGGGTGTGAGCGCGTGTGTGAGGAGGACTTTGAAGGTGCGACTAGCTAAGGTGCCCCCACCGAATGGGGGTGGCCCTTCATCCATCAGGGCTGAAGACTGACAAGAAAGGAAACTGGGCACAGGAGAGAAGCTGGACGTCAGCCGAACCCGTAAGAGAAAGGAGACGGCGCATCTGTAAGGCAACAGCCCAGGGGTCCCCCCAGATTGCCGGCACCCACAGGACACTGAGCTCGAGAGGAAGCAGCCCTCGAGCGCCTGCGACTGTCAGCCGATAAACTCCTGTCGTTTCAGCCAACCCAGCGGACGGTATTTCTTTTAGCAGCCTGGAAACGGAAACAGCAGTGAAAGCGGGACAGGGGACGTGTTCCTGTGAAACGACCATTGCACGAGAAGAGAAGCAGCAGGGTGCAGGTTGAGAGTCCCCTGAAGCGGGGAGAGCAAACGGAACCCCTCCTGGAGAACTCGAGTCCCTTGAAGGAAACAAGGCAGCAAGACGCTGGTCCACCACGAACTGCCAGGCGCTTGCTGTTTGCCCGCCCGCTTCGGTGAGGAGGGGGACCAGGTGGCTTCGCAACGCAGCCCTTTAGGGAGACCCTGAGCCCCGGGAGCTGGGAAACTCCCCTTCCCACAAAGGTAGGGCGCTTCTTTGGGAAACACACCTCACACAGTGACAACAGAAGGAGTCAAGCCAACCTCAAAACTTCTCTCAAGAAACTAAACATTACACCCAAATTAACGAGACCTCATGTGAAATCCCTGTTTCACACGGGTATTCACCAGGCCTCGTTCCATCTGCTGCCCGAACGGTGGCCAGTGTCACCAGGAGACGAGTCTCCTCACTCCCTCTGGGCTGACTCCTGTCTGGAAGGCAGCCGGGGAGGCGGGTAGCTGGGGTTAGGAAACCGATCAAAGGAAAACTTTTCATGCAATTCAGCTTTGTTGAGTGAGTGCTGAATCCTGCGGCATCCCATGCAGAAGGAGAAGGGAGCTCCACCAGGAGTGGGGAAAAGGGGAGCTCGTGGAGGGCAAATGCAGAAGAAAGCAAGGAAAGGTTCTGATTGGCTGACATGGAGTTTCCATTTTACTTAGAGGCGTCTTACGAAGTGGGGGGCAGATAGGCATCGCTTAGGGTGGTCTGCTTGTCCCGCTGTGATCAGCTCTCTCTGCCGAGACTGGTTTGATCATCAGATGTTGCTTACTGGCGACCCTGCAGGGTGTGTACTGTTTTCTCCGAAAACCCAAGCAGCTCAAATGATTTTTCCCTCTGGAAAAACCTTCTCTGAAAGGGGTTTCTCCCAGCAATGCCCAATGCAGACAACCATTTTATTTTACTTAACAAAACCCAATGATGGGACGTAGATGTGGCTCAAGCAGTTGAGCACCTGCTTCCCACATGGGAGGTCCCGGCTTTGATTCCCGGTGCCTCCTAAAAACAAAAGAACAAACAACAAGCAAACAAACGAAAAAACCAACTCAGGGGAGCTGATGTGGCTCAGTGATTGTCAGTGATCTCCCCACATATGAGGTCCCAGTTTCAATCCCTGGCCCCGGTACATCAAAAAAAAACAAAACAAACAAAACAAAACAAAAAACAATAGGTAAACAAGGAGAAAACTCAAGAACTGGTGATAGAAAGGTAACGATCATCACTCTCGAATTCTCAAAAGTTTTAGGTGACAGTCACATCCTCTGTACAAGCAGGTAGAAATTACACGACGCCACCAAGAGCGTGTGTCAGTGACAATCAGAGAGCCAGGACACACGCAACTCCCAGCCTGGACACCCCACACCACAGCCCCTCCCTGAGGCTCTCAGGGCCCTGGTCAAGCCCACCTGGCTCCCCCTCAGCAGCTCAGGGCCCTGGCTGAGCTCCCGCTGTTCCATGAGCCGAGTGGGCAGGGCAGGCAGTGAGTAGGAAGTGCGCCTGAGGGGTCACCTCCTCCAGGCAGCCCTCTCTGACTGCTGCCCCCCTCTTCTAGGCTGGGAGTCCTACAGCCCACCCCTGGGCTCTCAAAGAACCCTCAAGTCCAATTTATGGGGCCACTTTTGGTCATTCCATTGACCTGCTCCTTGCACCCTGAGGACATTTCTCCTTTTGTTAATCCTCACACCCCCTGTACCTAGCTCAGTGCCCTCCATGGACAGGGAGCATTTGTGCAACAGCCATTTGGAGGGGCAGGCCAGGCAGACAGCACGTGAGGTGGCAGATCCATGCCGCTGACCTGGCCGTCTCAGCATTGTGGGGGACCCTACAGGGTACAGCATCGAGCACCTCATCCGCTGAGGATGGATGGGGAAGACCACCCCCAAGGGTGTCACAGGGAAGCTGAAACCTGAGGGTGATTAGGACAAGGCCAGGCAGAGGAGGGAACAGTGTTTCAGCAGAGGGAACAGCATATGTAAAGGTTCAGAGGGAAGAAGGAGATTGTCCAGTAAATGGAAGAACCTTAGAATGGCTGCAGGGCAAAGCCTAAGGAAATGGGGAGGGGGAGGTTCTGAGGGGCCTTTGCCCACCAGGTTGAGATGGTGAGAAGCTGCTGAGACTGAGGAATGGTCTGGAGGAAGCAGCCCCTCTGCTCTGAACCCACCACCACCCCCCACAGGCCAGTGACCCTCAAATGCCCCCATGGACATCACAGACGAGGAAGGACTGGGCCTTCCAGGCTCTCCACCCGAATCCCTTGGGGAGGCTGTTGGCAACGCACAGCTTCGCAGAGCCTCCTGCAGCCCCTGAGAATGTCTGTGGCCTTTTCAAGGCAGGCCAGGCTGACACTGACCCTTGGTAACTGCCTGTCGAGCCACCAAGGGTGAGAGCTCACAGGACCAGTGATAAGCTGCCTCCCCCATCCGCTCCTGCTGGGGTCCCTTTCTCTCCTCACGTCATCAGGGAAAGCTGCTCCCTGAGATGACTGGGTCATGATGGAAAGATGATTTCACTTCAGTGGTCACACACGCTGATTTGATGGTCCCTCCGAATCCAAGCAGCGTCAGGACCCCAGGGCACCTTTGTCAAAAGGCCATCACTTCTGGTCCCTGCCCCCCCCCAGACTCCCGCCTGCCACCATGGGATGAAGAGAAGCAGCCAGGCTGGAGCCAGAGCTACTGCCCATGGCCCCGGCAGACAGCAAACAACACAAGCTCCTCTGAATGCTACCGAAAATGTGGGTGACTTCTTGGGGAGGGACAGTACCGCATGGGTAGCGTGTCCTCGGTCGCAGGGACTAGCTCAGGCAGAGACGGAACAGTGCTTCCAAAGGACGGCCTGATGGGGGAAGGCAGCAAGCACAGCAAGGAGCTTTCCAAACAAAAGGAGGAAAAGGCCAAGATGAGAGTTTTGTTCATTCAGCCAAGGAATAGAGGAAATGATGGTTCCCAAATTTTCTTGACTGTGCATTTCCCCTAGTATTTGTAAGAACTTTAAGGAAGTTTGACGAATAGAGTGATGTAAAAGTGTTGAAATTAAATTCTAAGGATTATTCGGAATTCTTCTAGGATGCTAAAGAGATGGAAAGAAATCTTTCTAGAATAAAATCATTCCACCAAAATGTTAAACATTATAGCAAACCATCTCAGGGTTGTGCGTGTCGTGAGAGAGCATTAACTATCTGACGTTTGACTGAAGAGCTGACTCAATCACAGATGCTCAGTAAATAATAGTTAAATGGTCGAGTGAATGAATGAAGTTGGGGGATAGGATCTGTATATTCAAATTCACCTAATAATGAACTTCAGTAGTTGTACAATTTATTGTCATCCACACATTCTGAAATCCAATACCTTCTACATTTTCTTCTCCTTATTTCCTTTTCCGAAGTTTCTAACAAACAAACTTTCTTGTGCTCAAACAATACCTGGCAACCTGCCTTTGTACACATCACCCTTCTCTTTGCCAGTCTCTCTGACCCTCAAGTTCTTCACTCTGCTTGCCCCTAAGTCAGGTCCAGCCGGTGAGCAGCCTGCAGCCCGCCCAGGAGAAAACCTGCTTTGCCCTGTGACGGACCTTTTCCCTTTCCCAAGAACTTTTCCATTGAGTCATCTCGTTTTCCTTCACCAACCTGTGAGAAGGTATTTCCCAGGCACGCATGCACATGTACCCACAAACATGTAGGAAGGCTTCCACAAACATGCCATGTGTGTGCACACCCACACACACGCACTCAATGAGAAGGAACCCCGAGCCTCCCCTCTCCAAGAGGAATTGTCTGGCCTGGGTCCTACCAAGGAGCGCCAGCATCTGGGCCGTCTCAAGCCCAGAGCTCCCCCTCTTCCTGTGCGGGGCTGCAAGTGCTGAGTTCCCAAGGAAAGATGCAAGTCCTTCCCACTCCCCACCCGAGGCCGGCCCTCACCCTCCGCAGGCTGAAGTCTGCTCATTCGGAGAGCAGTCAGCGCAGCAGAGACAGTTCCTGAGCCCTGGCACTCTGTGTTTCTCATGAGAAAAGCATCCCCAAAATGCCTCTGACAAAATGCCGTTAGAGTAGCTATGCAAAGAGATCTCCGGCTCCCAATCCAGATAACTCTGGGCACTTGACTTTGTTTCTTTTTTCTTCCAGAAAAAAATTCCAGATGACTTACTGGTCATTGTTACGGATGGAATCGTGTCCTCCACAAAGACCTTTCAAGTCCTAACCTCCAGCCGTGCAGGAGGTGTGGGCTCATCTGTAAGTAGGACTTTCGAAGATCCCATTTGGAACAGGCCAAATTGAATCAGGGTGGGCCTTAATCCAAGAGTAAAGTCCTTAGAAGTGGAGGAATGTGGGAAGTGGATGTGACTCAAGCAGGTGGAGTGCCCACCTCCCACGTGGGAGTTCCCGGGTTTGGTTCCCAGTACCTCCTAAAGAGAACAAACAGACAAGTAGAAAACATGCAAAAAACAACAAGCAGCTAGCAAAAACTATGAGCAGACAACGAGAAAACAGATGAGAGAGCCAACTCAGGAGAGCCGATGTGGCTCCGTGGTTGAGCTCCGGCCTCCCACATATGAGGTCCCGTGTTCAATCCCTGGTCCTGGTACTTAAAAAAAAAAAAAGTGGAGGAATTTGGACATAGTCAGTTAGAAGATGCCACTTGAATTCTAGACCTGACAAAAATCTTCCTTTCGGTTCCAGACCCAGTGGGTCATCAGCCTCCCTGGATGACACCTTCATCTTCCTGAGAGTGACACGTACTCACCTTCCCTCTGATTCTTCCGCAGGGTGAATGACTGAACCTGGAGTCATCAGAGTGACTCTTCTCTGAATCCCGAGCACCCTACCAGGGCTTATCACAACGAGATGATCACCCAGGCACAGACACGCGGGGAGCCAACTGTGACCGCCGGGCAGAACGGAGATGGAAGAAGGAGTCCAGAGGGAGAAGAGTGCCTGGCACAGTGCTTCTCAAACCCCTGGAAGGTTTGTTGAAATGCTGGTCGGACCCCACTCCCAGTGTCCCAGATTCAGTACATCTGGGTGGAAAGGGATATTTTGCATTCCTGGTGAGCCCCGGGTGGTGCTGACAACCAGCCAGGCAGGCAGACAGGGATAGAAGCTTCGTCACCTGCTCCACCACCAGCCACCACTTCCCCAGGCCCATGGCCAAATTCCTAGAGCTTCAGACGGGGGTGTCCAGGGAACATGGTGCCAGGAGGCTGTCAGAGATCCCTGTGAAACGGCAGCCCCTTCGCCGAGGTACCTCGGTTTCCATATGAACCTGGTGTCTCTAGGCTAAAGGAAGGACAGTCAATGAACCAAGACCAAACCCAAACATCACAAGCTTCTCTCACAGCAGAGCAGCAAGTCTGACCACAGCCCAGATTGGAAAGAAGCGCAGCCAGCATGCTCTGCGACGGCCAAAGCAAGCCCCAAGGGGCCATACAAGCTCCCCTGGGGCTCAGCATTGGACTAGAGAAACCTAAAAGGCATTTATCTGGGCTCATCTCTCCTGAAGTCCAGGGTCTCTAAACTCCTGCAGGGTTGAAAGCTTTCCCCCTAAGATCAGGAACAAGACAAGGATGCCCACTGTCACCATTGTTATTCAACATTGTACTAGAAGTTCTAGCTAGGGCAATTAGACAAGACAAAAAAATTAAAGGCATCCAAATAGGAAAAGAGGAAGGAAAACTCTCACTGTTTGCGGATGACATGATCCTGTATTTAGAAAATCCTGAAGAATCCACAACAAAGCTACTTGAACTAATAAATGAGTTCAGCAAAGTGGCAGGATATAAGATCAACATGCAAAAATCAGTAATGTTTTTGTACACTAGTACTGAACAATCTGAGGAGGAAATCAGGAGGAAAATTCCATTTTCAATAGCAACAAAAAGACTCAAATACCTAGGAGTTAATTTAACCAAGGAAGTACAGGACCTATATGCAGAAAACTAAAAAACAATGCTAAAAGAAATTTAAAAAGACCTAAACAAATGGAAAGACATTCCATGTTCATGGATTGGAAGAATAAATATCGTGAAGATGTCAATCTTGCCCAAACTGATTTATAGATTCAATGCAATACCAATCAAAATCCCAACAGCTTACTTAACAGAATTAGAGAAGGCAATTACCAAATTCATCTGGAAGGGTAAGTGCACCCGAATAGCCAAAAGTATTCTAAAAAAGAAGAGCAATGTGGGAGGAATTTCTCTGCCTGACCTTGAAACATATTACAAAGCTACAGTGGTCAAAACATCATGGTACAGGCATAAAGATAGACATATCGATCAGTGGAATAGAATTGAGAATCCAGAAATAAACCCTCACCTATACAGTCAACTGGTTTTTGACAAACCTACCAAGCCCACGCTGATGGGAAAAAACAGTCTCTTCAACAAATGGTGTTGGGAGAACTGGATATCTATAACCAAAAGAATGAAAGAGGACCCCTATCTCACCCCCTATACAAGAATCAACTCAAAATGGATCAAAGATCTAAATATAAAAGCCAGGACCATAAAACTACTGGAAGAAAATGTAGGGAAACATCTTCAAGACCTTGTAGTAGGTGGTGGTTTCTTGGACCTCACACCCAAAGCCCTTGCAACAAAAGAAAAATTAGATAAATGGGACCTCCTCAAAATTAAACACTTTTGCACCTCACAGAAAATTGTCAGAAGGGTGAAAAGGCAACCAACTCAATGGGAAAAAATATTTGGAAATCACATATCTGATAAGGGTTTAATATCCAGGATATATAAAGAGATGTTACAACTCAACAATAAAAAGACAAATGACCCAATTAAAAAATGGGCCAAAGATTTGAATAGACATTTCTCCGAAGAAGAAATACAAATGGCAAAAAAACACATGAAGAAATGCTCAACATCACTCATGATTAGGGAAATGCAAATCAAAACTACAATGATGGGAAGCGGCTGTGGCTCAATCAGTGGGGCTCCCGTTTACCATATGGGAGGCCCCGGGTTCGGTTCCCGGGGCCTCCTGGTGAAGGCAAGCCCGCCCGCACGGCGTGGTTAGCTGACCCAGCAAGCACAAGCAGCAAGGGGGGGATAAATGAATAAATAAATAAAATCTTTAAAAAAAAAAAAAAAAACTACAATGAGATATCATTTCACACCTATCAGAATAGCCACTATTAAAAAGACAGAGAACTACAAGTGTTGGAGAGGATGTGGAGAGATAGGAACACTTCTTCACTGTTGGTGGGAATGCAGGATGGTACAACCACTTTGGAGGACTGTTTGGCAGTTCCTAAAGAAGTTGAATATAGACTTGCCACGTGACCCTGCAATACCACTACTGGGTATATACCCAGAAGAACTGAGAGCAGTGACACGAACAGACATCTGCACACCGATGTTCATAGCCACATTATTCACCATTGCCAAAAGTTGGAAACAACCCAGGTGTCCATCAACAGATGAATGGATAAACAAACTGTGGTTTATTCACACGATGGAATATTATGCAGCTGTAAGAAGAAATGAAGTCATAAAGCATATGGCAACATGGATGAACCTGGAGGACATTATGTTGAGTGAAGCAAGCCAGACACAAAAGGACAAATACTGTATGAATGCATTACTATGAACCAAATATATTGTGTAACATATTGTTTGATTCACACACACACAAAAAAAAAATTTACATGTATCCATTACATTTAATTGAAAAATGTATATATTTATTCATCTGTGTTTACTTTTTAGTTTTTAATTGCTTATGTTTCAATTATTAAATGTACAAAATAAAGTTAAACTCCTGCAGGGAGCACCTCTGAGTCATCTCCAAAGCAGTCCCAAAGGGCCAGAGCCCTTGCTCTCGCATTGGCCCTTCTAGGCCCTGCTGCCCAGCGCCTAGCAGAAAAGCTGCAGTGCAGGAAGAGGTTCTCAGCCTTTGCTGCACACTGTTCTCCTAAGGAGTCTGCTCCGTCTCCCAGAGAGCCTGATGTGGCCCATGCAGGCGCTGCCTGGGCACTGGGAGTCACTTCCTGGGAAGCTGGGAGCCAGCGGCTCATCACTGTAGCCTCCAGGTGACCCAGGATGGGTTCCTGGTCACAGCAAAGAGACCCCAGGACCCGGCTGAACACCCCCGTGAGGCGGGGGAGGCGAGGGGCAGGGGCAGAGCAAGGCATTCACCACGTGGGATTCCAGCACTAGGCAAGCCCACGGTGCCACCTCCGCCTGGATGGGCAGGACGGGAGTGGTGTCCTCAGACCCCCGCTGGCCCGAGAGCAGGCAGCACCAGGACCCCCAGCCTACGGGTCTGGGTGCCAGGTCTGCACTGAGCCTTTCCAGGGAGGGCCCAGCGGCCCCGCCGGCAGCCTCGCCCGTCCCTGCCTCGGGAGCAGCCCACAGACCCCCTTCTCTCCACCCCCACCGCGGAGACCGCTGTGGAATGGGGTCCCGAGAGGCTCGTGGGACATGTCCTCGCCTCCAGCTGGTCTGATCTGCTCCAGCTGCTGCTCCAGCTCCTGGAGCTCCTGAGCCTGTCGCTGTCCCGCCCCGAATCTGTAAAAGCTGCCCAAGCCTACGCCCTCGGCCGGGGGCCCCAACCCACCGATTTACCACTGCTTTGCCCTCATAAAATCCTCCACTGCAGCCCGATGTGGAGTCACAGCACCCTAACAAGCTCCATACTTTCTTTTCACGGCTCAACTTGCCTTCACCCCACCCCTCATCCTGGGAGGTCCAGCTCCAAGTCCCCGAAGGCCAGCTCCTCTTCAAGACTTCCCCTCTCCCCAAGCAGAAAAACTAGCTCTTCCTCCTCTAGGGCCCATCAAGCAGCGACTGCTCTTTCCTGTGGCTTCATCTGAGCGATATTAAAATACACACACACTTTTATTGTATTGATACACGCTACCCTTTCCATATAGATGTGTGTATGTGTATGCATGTGTATATGTCTCCCTATATTTATATCTATATATTTATACCCTTGCTATACCAGAGGTCTTGAGGACAGGAAGCATGTCTAATTCATCTTTGTATCCTTTATAGAACCCAGAAAGTGTTCTCATAGAGAGGACATTTCACATATATTTGAGGAATTCCCCCCATATATTAGTGATTTCTAAATTCTGTGTGTGGTGGTTTGGAACGGTATGTACCCCCAGGAAATCATATATTTAAATTTAATCCATCCCTGTGGATCTAAATCTATTATAAGGAAGACCTTTTTGATGAGGTAACCTTTTGATAAGGCATGGCTCAGGGGGGTCTTTGTCTTATTATTGGAGTCCTTTATAAATGGGGTGAATACAGAAAGCGAAAGCCATGGAAGCAAGAGGCTGAAGGCAAGGAAGCCTGGAAGAGAAAGGAGAGGCCAGCAGATGCCGCCATGTGGCAGAGGAACTGCAGCTCGTCGGCAGCCGGTTTTCAGGAAGAGAGCATCACCTTGATTTGGACATTTTTCTCAGCCTCAGAACTGTAAGGTAGTTAAGCTAGTAAATTCCCATTGTTTCAAGCCAACCCATCTGATGGTATCAGCTAACGAACTAAAATACCGTGGAGCATACATCAATCGGGACAACATTCATTTCTAGGGCCACAGAGATTGGAGTGGGATGCAGAGAGGACCTGTTGCCCTCTTAACTGTCCTCTGAAAGGTTACCAAAATTTCTTGACTAGGGAGAGGCTCTTTGGGAGGAGCCATGGGCACAACCAGGCCACAAGTCATTGCCTCCTTGGCCTGTAATTATTTCCTTTGGCAACGACAGCCTGAAACTCATGCTGAGGCCAGGCAGAGCCTGGGTGGCTGAGCCTCCCCTGACGTCTTGTTCAAGTGCCATCACCTCCTGCTGACCCCACCCATGGGCAGAAAGGTGCTGCCAGTGCTGAGTGTGGTACAGAACATCAGAAGGTCTGAGGGAGGGCCCAGTCCTGCACCCTCCCCCAGGCTGAGTCTGGGAGTTGGCCTGGGCAGTGGGTGGAGGGTTGAGGAAGGCCCAGCCAGGTCCTGGGTGCCAGGATGCTGGGGAGAAGGCCTCCTGGACATCCCTGACTCCAGTCCCAATAGGCAGGGCACCGGGGTCATTGCCGGGTCTAAAGAGCCAGGCTAAGCAGCCTCAGCATCCAACGTCCCAGCCCAAACCAGGCCGGCCAGGGCCTGCGATGACACCAAGGCTCCCCTTAGCCCAGGAGCTTACCGAAATCGACTTTGGCTCAAGAATAAAGAAACACAAAATGATGAACACACGGATAAGTTATTGTGCTGATTCCCAGGTGATCGGAGGGGTGAGTAGTTTCCCCTGAAGAGACACTTAAGTAGCTCCCAGGCCTTGCCTTTGACAGTGTTCACCGATTAACTAATATTGATCGCATGCTTTGCATGGGCCTCGGTCCCTTCATCTGGAACGTGGGGGTGAATCCCGTATCACAGGAACACCGGCTGGGAGGAAGACCATGGAGGGAGGCAACTGACATTGAACCTCCAAGGATGACGGGAAACTGGTGTTAAATGGGACTGAAAACATGAAAAGACAATTTGAAACAAAAATTTTAAAAATAATAATAATTTAAAAAAAAACGATTGGAGTGGGAACACTAGGAACAAAAGCTGCATGACTGTAACCTCATGTCAGGATTCTGGACTTTTTTGCTACCTGTGCTTCCTCTAGATTGAAGATTGGAAAACAGATCCATGAGCATTTCCATACGGGGGAAATAATTATAGTTCCTTCTCTAGAAACCTCCATAAAGACAAAGTTACTGAAATGCTTAAAACCAAAGTCAAAATAGTGCCACTGTGGGAAGCGGATGTGGCTCAGGCAGTTGAGTGCCTGCCTATCACATGGCGGTCCCAGGTTCAGTTCCTGGTGCCTCCTAAAGAGGACAAGCAAGACAGCGAGCTGGCGCAATGGGCTGGCACAGCAAGCTGATGCAACGAGATGATGCAACAAAAAGACACAACGAGGAAATACAATGAGAGACACAACAAATGGGGAGTGGAGGTGGCTCAAGCCATTGGGTGCCTCCCTCCCACATGGGAGGTCCCAGGTTCAGTTCCCGGTGCCTCCTAAAAAAAAAAAAGAAGAAGACAAGCACACAATGAACAGACACAAAGAGCAGACAGCTAGCACAAAACAACAATGGGGGGCAGGGAATAAAAGAAATCTTTTTTTAAAAAGTGTCCTTTTTTTTTTTTTTTTTTACTTAATCTGAGGACAGGAGATATTTGACACCTGCTGATGATATCACTGCAAAAATAATTCATCTCTTGAGGGCCATGATACAAGCTGGTGCACTGACTGCTGAACTGAATGATTAACAGGAAGGGGACACCTACTGTGAATTTAGAAACAGTCCCAAAATTAGGGGGATGCTTTTATCTGGGGAAGAGAAGACAACAAGAAACTTGAGAGACAATAGGCTAGTAGTCAGAGGAGCAAATGAAACCCCGCTGCAAAAAGAAAAGAACTGCAAAGAAAATACAAGATAGTATCCTAAAGACTGGATAGAATTCCTAACTTCAAGCTGATGAATGCACGAGATTGCAGTGACCACAGAGATGGGAGGGAGACAATAGACAGTTAAACATTATTTCACCACTGGAAGCTTCTGTGTCCTATCAGATGAAATTCTTTTTTTAAAAATGTAGCCAGCACGTAGTATGTGTCAATAAATGTGAGCTGTTTTTGAAATTTCATTTTAGTCTCAGCGTTGTCACTGACTTGCTTTGTGGCCTTGGGCAACTTGATTTCTTTGCAATCCAACATAAAAGAAGGTGACCATCGTTGGAGAAGCCCATTACTGTGTTGATAATTATCCAGTTTCTAAGAAAGAAAACCCCCAAAGGAGCAGAAAACCTCTGCACGCCCCTCCCCAGCAGTCTAATGGACGTGGAATCCAAACGTTCTGGCCTTTGGCCTTTGGCTTCACATTCGTCCCACGGGCCAGCAGGCTGAATGTCCACCGCAGCTCTCAGAACCGTCGCTGTCGGAAGATGATGTCTTAAAGAGGAGGGAGGCATTTCTAAGAGCTCAGAGCCCAAGAAACATTTGGAGCCTTCCTAGAAGCAAGGGGTAAAGGTCAACGTGACTAACAAAGTTTGGTTGATTGTGGACATTTGTCCCCATTTTCATGTCCCGGAAGCATATGGCGCAACGGGTATGACTCAGTGCCCGTGTGTGTGCGTGTGCGCCCACACGTGGGCAGGTGACTGTGTGTTCACATATACGTGTGTGCGTGGGAGTATGCAGGCATGTGTGTGTGCACAGGGTGTGTGCATGTGGGATGTGTGTGTGCACACTCCCCCTGAACAGCTGCCCTGACTGAGAAGCCCCCTCCGGAAATGAAACCAGTTAGGGAACCTGGATTAAATGCCCCGAGGTAGGCTGTTGGCTGTAGGGATTTCCAGGAAATGGCCCCCCTCCCGCTAACACTGGAACATGGGGCGTCCTCACACCTGCCGCTCTCCACCTGTCCTCCCAGCAGCCTTGCAAGGATGCGTGTCATGTACTGTTATTCCGTTTCTGGGCTGCGATACTGAAACTCAGAACCCCAGCAAGCCAGAGCTGACCAGGGGCTCTGCCCACTGCCACAGCCCAGGACCCACTCCTCACTGGCCCCTCCACAGCCCGGGCCGCCCGAGGAAGACGGTGACACTGCCTCCAAGACGCTGGGCCCCCATTTCTCCAAGGGTTCCCTTCTGTTTCCTCAGTGCTGAAGCCCCAGCCCTCTCACTTCCTCCAGCTCCCTTATCTCTCCAGCACATGCTAGACCTAAAGGAAAACAATCAGCACAACAAGCCAAGATTCAGAGGCAGCTCGGAGCCTGGGGTGCCGCCAGACCTCCTCACGAATTCCTTTTGACAGTCGAGGCCTGGTCGGCGAGAGGCACTGGCCATTGCCACCGGAAGCCAGCAAGCAGGGAGAAAAGGGGAGAGCAGAGCCTTCGCCCATTTCCCTGCCATGTGCTGGAACAGGTTTCTTTTGATGCTTTCTGGCCCATGGGTCCCTGAAAAAATGTCTTCCCAACTGCCCTCCACCCACTACCTCTGCCATGGCCTCTCCTTAAAATGAGCAGCTAGAAAAGACTACACAGAAGAGCTTCCAAGCAGCCTTCTGGTACCCATCAGAGAGGAGGCGAGGGAAGGGTGGGACTTGGTTACCCGCCCCCCCATCATGCCCCCATCCCCAAGCCCTTTTTGTGATGCCAAAGCAGATGGCCGAGAGCCTTTGGTTTATGTAACGCCCTCTCCTTCCACAGCCCGCCCAGTTCCAAGCTAAAGACCTCTGAGTGTAGTAAGACATGAGTAACTTAAAAACTGCCAAGTGTCCAAAGATGACACAGCCCTCTAAGACCTCCAGAGCACGCGGATTGTACGGGTGGGACAATGAGTTGAACTTACGCCATATTTGAGGCACAACTTTGATGGGGTCTCCATAGGCTGCATAAACTGGAAACGGTGCGTTCCCATACCTGGCTGCCGGGCCCCAGCCGTTTGGCCTTGCTTAGAAGGTGAAGTGCATGCTTCCCAACTCGGGGTTTCTAAGTAGCCGTCCCTGAGGGTATGAGCTTCTCCATATGGACACCCTGCGGTTATGAGCTTCTGGGCTTCGTAGCACTGGGAAGGTCTCTTTCCTCACAGCCTGGGTTTTCCCACTGATTATGTGGAGAGAGATGATGTAGAAAACTCAGTTTAGTCCAAGGAGATTGTGGCAGCGAGGACTCTTGACAAGCAATAGGCCCTATATCACCACTACTGTCATTATTTACCAGAATGTATCAAATGGCCCTCGAGATATGAGCAGTAGGCAAGAGGGTGGCGGCAGACAACAGGTCTTCTCGGCAGGGCTCCGTACAAAAGAAAGGGGAGCAGATTACAAGGAAGAAACACCACGCTGCGTGGTCAAAGCGTCTCGCGATTTAGATTGGGTGATGGTTTGGGACTGTATATACCCCAGAAAAGCAGGTTCTTAAAGCTGATCCACTCCTGTGCTGTGAGTGGGACCTTTTGAGGAGACCCGCTTCAGTGACGGTGACCCACCTCATTCAGGACGGGGCTTAGTCCTCTTGCTAGAGTTTTTTTTATAAGAGAATGAAATTCAGTCAAAGATAGAGAAAGCCACGGGAAGCAAGAAGCTGAAACGGAACACAGGAGAGAAGGGAAAGCTCTGGAGACGCTGCCGTGTGTCTGGCCTTGTGACAGGAATCCGAGGCAGCACCAGAAGGCCACGGTCTTCAGGGGGACTGCATCGCCTTGATGATGCTCGGTTTGGACATTTTCCCGGTTTCAAAACCATGAGCTAATACATCCCCATTGTTTAAGCCAACCCAGTTCATGGTATTTGCTTAAGCAACCTAGGAAACTAAAACAGATTTAAAGAACAATTTAAAGTATAAAAGAATGCTACTGTTTTTCACTTGCTGTAATGAAACAGACAGCTCTTCCTCTCCCTTCCTGCATTCCCCATGTGGGAAAGGTATGGGCCATACCCTTGCATTTCCTCTGTCCCACCAGCCCCCCCACTCTCCAGGGAATCATTCCACCCTCAGCGATGTGACACCTGATGAAGAAGGAGAATATTGAGTCTTCCAAGCAGGGTGGGTCACCATGGCACAGCCAGCTCTCCCCAGGGTAACTCTCAACTCACTTTGCACTTCCAACATTGCTTTATTTAACCTGAACTAAATTTAGTTGCTAGCAGCAGCCCAGAAACCACAGGAAAGTTGGCTCCAGAACCCTGGCACCTCCCACCTCTTCCCAGTCCAGCCTCTGCCTTCCACCTTCCTCAACCGAGAGCTCTGCCAGGCTGGCCAAGCCCACAGAAGGTTCTGTGTTACCCAATAAGAGAGTTGGCAAAGATTTGGAGCAGCTCGAGCTGGAGTAGACTCAGAAAAGCACTTTACACCTAAGGAGTAAGTGTCCAAAAGGTATGTACAGCCCATGGCTGCCACTCAACAAAGAGAGCCCAAGCTGGAAAAGACACGAAATTCAAGTCTAGCCTCCCACAACCCCCTTCCCATGTTTACTTCCTCATCACCTCTAAGGGTAGATGAAGAATTAGAAACATATCATTGTTTTTGAGTAATGTTGCTTAGGTTATATTTCATGGGTGGCACATTTTCAAGGAAAAAATTTTTTTAATTTTATACTTTTACTTCAGTGATAATGTAGATATAAAAATTTATTTTACTGTTTATAAATTCACAGTCAGAAGATAGTGTTTTAGTTTCCCAGCTGCTCGAACAAATACCGTCCGGTGGGTTGGCTTACACAACAGAAACTTATTGGCTTACATTTCTAAGACTAGGAGAAGTCCAAAATCCAGGCACCAGCAAGGCGATGCTTTCTCCCCATGGACTGTGGCATTGGGGCTGCCAACCGGCACTCCTTGGTTCTTGGCTTTGCTGTCACATGGAAGTGCACATGGCAGTGTCTTCTCCTTTCTTTCCTGGGTTCCATTGACTTCCAGCTTCTGGCTGCTTCCCATGACTTGTCTCCATCTGACCTTCACTCTGCTCATAAAGGACTCCAGTAATGCAGATTAAATCCCAGTCTGCTCAGTGGGCCACACCTTAACTGAAGCAACATCTTGACGAGATCTTATTTACAAAGGTCTGCACCCACCAGAATGTGGACTGAGACCAAGAACATGTCCAAACTGGGGCACACAATTCCCTCCACCACAGATAGTTTCCTAGAAAAGGGCTAACTCCGAATTTTACAAATGAGAGCACATCCATTATTTTTCCCCCTGAAAATGGGATCTAAGCATTACTCAAGTTTGGGAGGAAAAAAAAAGTCCTAGAACCTAATCCATAATCCAGTGGTTCTCAAAATGTGCTCCCCAGGTCTGCAGCAGCAGCATTTGGGAGACTGTTGGAAATATAAATTATTGGGCCTTGTCTCAGACCTTCTGAATCTGAAATTCTGGGTACGGGCCCAGCAAACTGTGCTTCAACAAGCCTCCCGGCGATTCCCAAGTCTGAGGACCACTGCTGTAATCTAACAACTATTGAAATTGTTGTGCGAGAGCCTGGAATTCTAGCACATCTAGCCTCCTATTTATTTCGGCCTGCAAAAGCCTTTCTGTGCCTGTTTTCCCTTGCGAGTGCCCCTCTGGTCAATCAAATAATGCCTCAGATCACGTCACGGATGAATCATGTCTCCCACAAACACGTGTCCGAGTCCCAACCACCGGTCCCGTGGATGTGAAAACATTTATAAACAGGATCTTCAAAGAGCCTGTTAGGAGGAGGCCAAACTGAACCAGGGTGGGCCTTCCTCAGCATGACTGGAGCCCTTATCAGCAAAGGAGATCTGGTCAGGGTAGGAAGGCTGGGAGGCGAAGGAGACAGGTCACCTCGTGACAGAGGACTGCCAGCACACTACCACCAGAACGCGACGGACTTCAGAGGCAGCCTGGCCTGCTCATACCTTGAAGTTGCATTTCTAGCCACCAAAACTGGGAGACAACAGTTTACCGTTGTTTAAGCAGGTATTTGTTAAGCAGCCCTGGAAAACTGAGCAGATCCCCAGAGCAGCCTTGCCATGGCGTCTGGTGAGGCAGAAGCTCTAATTTACTGGGCTGCCTCCACTGAGCTCTTGCTAAGCTCCAGGCACTGCATAAATCCCACAGCCTCCAAGACCAAAACTATTACTGACTTTATATGACAGATGAAAAAAATGAAGCCCAGAGAAGCTAAGCAACTTGCCCAAGGCCACACAGCTCATTGGGACCCTGTCAGAGCTGGAGCCCATCTGGGCTGATTCCCATACCCACAAGCTTTCTGTGCTCCAGGAAAGAATCACGATTTGGGAATGCTTTCTAGAATGGCAGAAATATCAAGAAGCTACAGAGGCCATCAAATCCAGTGTCTTCATTTCATAGAAAAGAGACCCAGGGGTGTGGGGCAATGGCTCAGGGTCTCCAGAGGGTAGCAGTAGAATCAGGACAAGCCCTGAGGTCCATGACTTCTGAGCTGGCAGTCTTTCCCCCACACTTAAGAGAGCAAGAGGCCTCAGATGGCAAGCAGAAGGGATGGCTCTGAGGTGTGGGTCCCGCAGATCACCACCTGCTCCAGAAGCTTTCGCACTTCCCAATACCGAAGAACAAGAGACCTGACCAAAGATGAGTGCGAGAATCGTTCAATGCCAATTAACAATGAACCAAATAACTATTTTCTCAAGACAAGGATATTTTACCAGGAATCACTCTAGCTCTAATAAATCAGCCTTTTCCAAGGAAGTAATTACTTTTCCCAACACATCCCATCAAAGAGGATTTGTCCTTCAAGGCACTTTAACCTGTGACTATTTCCTGTCAGGGCTAGAGGTCAAGCGAGCCCCATGAAAACCCTACTCTTCTTGTCTTCTTTCTTCCCCATCACTCTGTTGCATCTGTTTTCATGCTCTCTCTGCCCCTCTCCACCGCCCCCTCACCCCCTCAAGCGCCAGTCTGGACATCTGCTGGTAAAGGATGGGCTTCCTTTTTTTCTTTCTGGGGCTTTCAAATACAGTTGGCTTCCATCCCTTATCCCTCTGTTCTAGAACTAGCTCTTCAGCACTCACCATGTTCCTGATCCTGCCTATTTTTCCTCAACAAAATATACCTATAAATGACCCCATTTACGCCACTGCCTCTGCTTCTTGAATGAATGTGCCTCCTTCGTGTGACTTTCATCAGGGATTTGAGATTTGCTTTTCCCAAAGCACTTGGTCCTGGGGCCTCGGGCCACCTCTTAGCAGTGTGTGTGCTTTGTGCCCCCTCACCCTCTACACAAGGCATGGGGCTGCCTCCAGGGGAGCAGAGGGAGACCAGGCCCCCACCCCCAAGAGGCCTTACAAACTCCTGGAGAAGACAGGATGTGAAATTCAAGACTGTAATGTGTCCATGGAGAGGCATAAGGAATTCCCACCCTGTATGAGCCATTGTCATGGGTGGAAACATGTCCCCCCAAAACAGACATGCCCAACACCTCACCCCCAGTCCTCCGACATGATCTTGTTTGGAAATAGGGCCTTTGGAGATGTGATTAGCTAGGATGAGGTCCAGCTGGATTAGGGTGAACCCTCATCCAATATGGCTGGTGTCCCTAAAAGGAGGGGAAATTTGGACAAAGTAAGAGAGAGGCAGCGAGAGTGAGTGCGACAGAGGCAGACTGAGCTACGGACAGCCAGTAAGACTTCAGAACCCTGCAGATCTCAGAGACCACATGGCCCTGCAGACGCCTCCAGAACCCTGAGGCAACAAATTTCTGTTTTCTTAAGCAACCCAGTGGGTGGTCCTTTTTTACGGGTCTTCAAGATGTGCCGACTTCACCAGGGTGCCTGGGAGCCACAGGCAGGGGAGTAGGCTTCTTGGAATCCAAGGCAGGAAAGGGGTGGGTTCCACTCAGCAAGGCCCTCTGGGGAGGGGCATCTGACCTGGGCCCTGGGTCTGGGTAGCGGGGGTTTGAGCAGATCTTAGAGGCCTGGGTGATAAGAGTGGAAGGACCATGTTCCTGGCAGGGGACGGGGCTGAGGCCAGCCGTGGAGGGAGAAACAGGCCTGACTGTGGCCGCCTCCGTCCCTTGCTTTGGCTCCGTTGCATTTGCTTGCTGGGATCTGAGGGTCAGAAAAGGACTTTCGTTGAGGGTGGCTCTGCGAGTCGCTCACTTGGGCAAGGAGCTGAACTCCCCAGCACCACCACCTCCCACGGGCCCCAGCCCCGGGCAGGCTTTGCCAGCTGCCCACCTGGCCAGCCAAGATGGGCCAATTGAAAATACGGCCCCTGGGGTGGAGGGACATGTCAACCCCAAAACCATCCAGCCCTCTCCCCCGGCCAATAGAGAAAATAGGAAACTAGACTCGTTCTTCGGAGCTGCCTTTGTGTTTTTGGGGGGTGAGCAGAGGAGATTTGGAAAGGAAGCTGAATCACCTAAAATGCCGACAGTCCGCCTTATTATTTGCACAAGCAACGATAACAGGCTGGGAGGATCAAAGTGGCTCTGGTTGCCGTGGGAGCATTTTAATTAGACCAAGCGGCGCAGTTCCTGCTGCTGAGTGCCAGGGTGAGGAAAGGGAGCCGAGGGGCCAGCCCCACACCTCCAAAAATAAAAGCACCCCCCCTTTTTTCTGTCTCTTCAGTCCTAGAGGCTCACCGTCAGAGCTCCCGAGGGGCTACAGCAGGATCGGAAGACCCCCGGGCCGACCACTCTTCCCTCACGCATGACGCGTGTCCTCTTCCTGCCCGGCGGTTGACAAGCCTGATCCCACATCACACACGGACTGAGACCCCCGAAGCCCCAGCGTCCACCTCAGCTCACACGTGCCTTTCATTAGCACCGTGTTGCCGCCCTGCTTGGCGTCCCCGTCCCACGCACACTGTCCCCCACAGCCCATGCCCCTGTTTAGAGTCCTCACTGCCCACCACTCCTCGGAGGAGTCCAGGATCGGAGCACGATGACGCCAAGGCCTCCGGTCCCTGGCCCCTGCCTCCCCGCCCCGGCCCACCCCAGGCTGCGGCCTGCCCCCAGCAAGGTCGCCAGCCGCGCCCCAGCTCCCACGGCTTCCCGAGCACGCCAAGGCTGTGCCAGGCCTCTGCGCCTTTTTTATTTTTGCACAGCTGCTCGTTCCAGGAATTCCCTCCCCCTCTCTTGTCCCCCTAGTAGACACACACTCCTTTTAGACTCACTCAGGGATTCCATCAATCACTCCATAACTATTTCTGGGAAACCATCAATGTGCCTGTACAGGGCGGAAACTAGAGAGACGCTGCATGGAGTTTACAGTCTAGTGTGCAAGAGAGAAACAAAGCAAAGTCCCCCGGGAAGGGAGGGACACTGCATGCATCCGAGAGGGGGTGCTCCGCCGGGGAGGCCAGGGGCTGCGTATACCAGAGGGATCACAGCCCAGGGAAAGACTCAGGGCCATCTTTGGTGGAAGGAGAAGTCACAGGGTTTAGGAGCAGAAAGTTTGATCAGAATGCCATTTGGTCTTCAGGCTGGCTCTGGCGAAGAAGGGCCCAAAGAGATCCTCTGGGCATTTTTTTCAGTCATCCAGGTGAGAGGTGATGCTGGCCGATCCCGAGGGCAAGCCATGGACCACAGGATTCAGCGATATGGGAGGGGAGAGATGGGGGTCTGAAGGACTCCACAGAACTGGGTCATCTCCCCAGGGGGAGGAGCAGAGGCAGGGGAGCACTGCCTGGGCGGCCTTGGACGTTGAATTTGAGAGCCCTCAAGACACCCGTGTGGAGGTGTAAGCTTGCCGAAGGAGAGAGAGTACATGGCCCCAGAGGTGTGTCCAGCACTGAGCCCTGAGACCCCCAAATTTGAAGTCTGGGGAGAGGAGGGAACTGAGAAGGAGCTCAGGTGAGTCTGGCCACAGGCTGCCCACCTGCCTGCCCGCCCCTTACCATCTCATCTGCTCATTCATCCCAACAATAGGGTTAGGGAGGAGAGCAAAGGCATGTGACTCTTTTAAAATGTATTTTGTTTGTTTGCTTTGTTTTTAAGGAGGTTCCGGAGATTGAATCCAGGACCTTGTACATGGGAAGAAGGCACTCAACCACGGAGCTACACCTGCTCCCCTAAATATTTTCGATATTTTTTCCTCTTAGAGTGACCCTTCCAGTTCACGCAGCACATTTACATTGAGATAAGATCCTAATCTTATTTTAGCATTTTCTATTAGTTTATTTTAAATGCATGAGACAATATTCACAAAAGAGACCCAATCTGAAATTTGGGGTTTTTTGGGAAAAAAATGAATTCTTTATTTTATAATCACAATTATTTTTAATGACCCTTTGCGTTTAGAGTAAAGAATACCAAAGTTCTCCAGAATTTGATTTTATGGGCTGTTTGTATCTACAGCATATAAAATGAGTCACAGCACAAATCAGTAACAAGAATAGAAATGAAATCAAACGTCCTATGGTTTTCAACTTTTGTTCCTCCCAAATTGTGCTCTGAAACCAGGTCTTCACAAATTATTTGGGAGTACTAAATGAGTGGTTTTATCCTTCTCTTTTATTAATAATGAGAACTTATTAGCATTCCCTTTAACGAAAGGGAAGAATTAGTCAATTATCTTAGCATTGGGAACTACTATAGACCCATAAAAAGGTTTTTTTTTTTTAATTACTTTCTTTGAAATGGAGAGGACCCAGGATGGAAGGGAATCTGAAATCACCTCCTATAAGGAGAGAAAGAAAAAAAAAAAAATTATATATATATATATATATACACACACACACACACACACAAATACATGTGCACACATACATTCAGTCACATACAGGCTCACACTTGTTTGGTTTATCCATTATGCATTACTTTATGTGAAAGCAAATATGACTTAGAGAGAAGATAAATGAAGAGGAAGAAGAGGCCATAAGGAAAAGTGAAATTCATGCCTCCTTTCTGGAATTGGGCAGGTTTTAGGAAGGCCTTCAAGGTTTTTCTAGAGAAAGGCCTGATTTGACTGTCAGATCACTGTCATTCATATGGCTGGACTTCCGTGCGTTTTTTGTATTAATTAAAGTATTGAAAGGAGGAGACTGTGATGAAGGGGTGCTCAGTTCCGGCATTCTTGGGTGCTGGGTTCCAGCATGGGGGTGGGCTGTTGGCCCTTCTGGAGCTAACTGCTTTAGAGCCAGTGGCCTTTGCACTCTGGTGGGTATTATTTTTTACAACTTCTTTGTCTTGGTTTCCAAGGGCTGCTATATCAACATACCACAAACGGTGGGGGGCTTAAAACACCTGAACTTATTTGTTCCCAGGTCTGGAGGTGAGAAGTCTGAAATCCAGGTGCCAGCGGGGCCAGGCTCCCTCTGACGACTCTCAGGAAGAATCCACCTTACGCCCCTCTCGTGGCTTCTGGCGTGGCCAGCCATCCCTGGTGTTCCTTGGCTCATGGCAGCGTAACCCGGCCTCTGCCTCTGTCACATAACCGTCTTCTGTCCCGGTGTCTGTCTGACTTTTCCTCATTGTAGAAGGACACTAGTCTTATTGACCATTTTGCATTAAGGAACTCCTCTTAATTTAACTAGTACCAAGGGTTAGGACTTTGTGGGGACACAGTTCAGCCCATAACACTCCTCAACTCGTTCCCCAAATAAAAGTATGAATGAACGGCATGCTCTTGCCCCGTGTGCTTTCCCTCGTGGTTTGCACCAGCCGCCCTGCAGGTCAGCACACCCAACTGCAGCCAGACCAGTAGCTCCACTCTGCTTCCCCGACAGTGAGGATTTAAGACTTGCTCATACTACAAACTCAGAAGGGCCTGCGAGGGAGAGGGGGAAAGCGTTCCCTGTGGCCCGCACAGGAAATCCTCCCTTCCAGGTACCTGTCGCCTCCCAACTTCCCCAGACTCGGTGGATTTGGGGGCAAAGAAAACAAATTCCCTCTGTAAAATGTGCCTAAAAGGCAACGTGGCCTGTAGCTTATACCAAATGCCCCAGCAGCGTTTATCCAGCCAAATGAACCGTGTCCTGCAGGGATCTTCTTGGAGAAGCCCTGAGCTTATTGCAGCAATGCTCCTCAAAGCGTTTCTGGACATCAGAGTTGGATTTACAAGTCGTGCACCGCACCCCTGCCCCCTCACACCCACCCATCCGCCGCCCCTTCCAGCCCGCCTTCCATCTCTAACTCGTTCTCCTCAGCCCAAGAACGCAGGTCCTCTCCCCTCTCCCCACCGGCCCAGGGACGGGGAGGCCCAGAAGGCGGGGCCGTCGGGACATGATTTAGATAGATGGGTCTTTAGAAGAAGCTGTTCCCCACCTCAAGCGGCAATAAAAAGCAGGGTAAAGGGAGTGAGGAGGTGAGGCAGGCAGGAAAGCGGGACTCTACAGGAAGAAGCAGTTCATCATTAGCGTCTCTGCTTCAGGTCACCACATCAAAGAAGAGATCCGGGGTTGCTCCAGGCTGCGAGAGCCACTCCACTGTCAGCTCTACAGGAACATCTTATGTCCCAGCCCTGCTCCAGGAAGACAGGCACGACACCTGGAGCAGGCAAATCCGGGGGAAGAAGGAAGAGCGTGCCTTTTGGCCACTAGTTACAGAAGGCCGAGGCGGTCTGAGCACCAAAGAGTGTGTGTGCCCATGATGGAGGGTTTTAACACCTGCGTGAGTTAAGATGCAAAAATGAAAATAATCATCATGGTAGAATGGTGGGTTTGGAGAGTTTTTACATCTGTTTCTCTAATGTACTTGTCGTTTCACATTTTTTAAAAACTTTTAATGAAAGGGAAGAATTAGCCAATCACCTCGGACCTTTCCAAGTGGCCAGGGTATCGGCTCCGTCTCCACAGCCAGGGGCCGGGAACTCTGCATTCCAGCCATCCACCTGAACACATGGTCACCCGGGCATCCTGGAAACTGGGCTTCAAGGGGCAAAAGTTGGCCAGCCCTCACACCACCCCACTAGGTCACCTTGAGATATTTTCCAAGAAAACCAAAACTTCCCTCACGATTGCTAATCAAGAGATATCCTTTCCTTGGAAACCCATGGACAGGCAACCCCAGCCTTGAAAGAAATCACATGAGCTGCCACTAATATGCCAACAGAGGAGAAGGGAAACCTCTGCCCACACTTGTGGTTTTGGCTTTTCTGGAAAGTTTGCTTTGTGCATCCTTATGCTTAAGCCATTACATAATATTAGTAAGCAAAGTTTACTCAGAGTACATAGAGTTGCTGAACCAGTAAAGGCCAGTGGATGTTCCTTAGCATAATCTTCCTCCCAGTGTGAAATTTTCCATGTTCTTTGAGTTAGGGTTGTCTAATCAGAACCATTTCTTTTCTCACTCAGCACTCAGAGCTTTCCGTTCATTGTTCTACTGGAGTGCCCCTCGGTGAATCACACAAATTCAGAATCCAGCAGCTTCTTGTGCTTCCTTCCAACGCTGAAAATAAACTATTTCCTTCTGTAGGGCCTCCAATCTTTATCAGGTCTTACTGGGTCACAGTTTTGGAGATAGCCGGTTTCCTAAACCCACATACACTCTGTCACTTGGGTTATCTAGAGCTTTTTTTATTTGGACATACACGCACACACACACAAATCCTTTTAAGATGAACTTTTACCCAGTGGCAGAAGCCTGTTTTGCTCACTGAACCTTTGACATAACCAATGTTCCTGGGACATAAATCTTCCTATACAAAGCAGCAGCTAGATCAAACGAAAAAGTCAAACAAGCAGGCTTCAAATTTTCAGGTCAATTGATTGTGCAAAGACTGGAAGCAATTATTCACTTTCATTCTGCAGTTCAAAAATAAGAGGGAAAAATATCTGGGCCTTGCTGAAAGGTTTTCTTGTTTTGGATGAGGGTTTGTCTCTCTCTCTTTCTCATGTAACAACAACAACAAAAATAAGTGAAGTGATCTTGAGTGATTTTATCCAGTATAAGTGCCACTCCCAGGGATGTTTTGAGGAGAAAATGCACATGAGGGGCCACAGGTGCCCGAGGAAGGAAGCACAGTAAGTACAGAGGAAGGCAGCAGGCTATTAGCAGGACGATGACGACGACGCTCGTCTAGTAACTGCTCGAGGATGCGGCATCAACATCCAAACAGCAATAATAAGTTAGAGGAGGCTTGCCCTTGACCTCGCTCCCCACCCATCAGGGCAACTCTGCGCAGCTTCTTGACTTCTCAAAGCCTGACGATAAGACATTTTTCAGCTCTTACCTGTCCTCTTCCAAAACCTCCCTCTTAATCCCAGGCAAAGTTTTCTGCAGGGGTCATTCAAGATACAGGTTGTGAGCTATTCAAGGAAGTTAAGTTTAAAAATACTGTCTTGGGGATGGATGTGGCTCAAATGGTTGGGTGTCCGTCTCCCATATGGAGGGACCCGGGTGAGTTGGTACAAAAACATTGACCAAGGAATTGAAGCCAATGGTCTAAGGCAGGGGTTGTTAAATCTTTTCTGTAAATATTTGTGGCTTTGCAGGCCCTACAGCGTCTGTATTAACGACTCTACTCTGCTGTTTTAGCACAAGAGCAGCCATAGACAATGTGTAAGTGGGTGGGCATGGATGTGTTCTATTTACGGGCACTGAAACTTGAATTTCATATAATTTCTACAGGTCATGAAGTGACCTTTTCAAATATTTGTTTGAAATTTGAAAACTATTCTTCGTGTTTGGGCCATACCAAAAAAAAAAGTAAAGAAAAACCAGGTGGAGGGCTGGATCTGGCTGACCGGGGTCTACAGCAACTCTGTCGGTAACAAGAACAGTGTGCACTGATCTCTACTAATTAATAAATAATGCATAGTACTCTGCTCCACTATATTGTGTATATTATAAAACATACTCAGAAAATCAACCCAGTGAGATTGAAAATCATATCAATTATCTTTCTCGGTTGTTCTTCCTGGACTCTCCCAGTGGCTCATCTTATAAACTCCTGGGTGTGCAAGCACCTGCTTTGGAGACATCTGATCTAGAAAATGGGGAGAGAAAACCCCTATGAGATTTAAGGTTTCCATTAACTTGCTCTTTCAAGAGATAAAGGAACTAAGGGTCATTTGACATCCTACCTTTCAATGTTTTGGTACAATGAAGAAGTGCTGCCTTGTCTTCTCAAAGCCTGGATGTGAGAAGTAGGGGAGAACTCCATATTTCAAGACTGAATTGGACCGTGCTAGAAACATTCAGTTCAAAACCAGAAGAAGCACTTTGGTTTGCCCTGAACCAGTTAAACCTGTGCTATGGGGGGAAAGGTTTAGGGTCTTATCTTGTGGGAGAAGGAAGATATGAAATGCCCTCCATCTATCCCTTCCCTTTTTTTCTGGAAACCATCCCACTTTCTTTTTCAAGGTCTGATAATAAATGCAAGGGGTAAGACTAGCTTTGGAATGACCCATTTCTGGGTGCCCGTGCATCCTTGTCTAGCCCCTGCAGCCCCAGGGGGTCCCAGCCATCAGGCCATCAGGCAATCAACACAATACTGGCCCTTCCAGAAAGCAGGCTGGGGTGTTGAGGATTTCCATCTAGGGCTATAGCCATAGATAGTGCTCCCTCAAGTAAGGTGCCACAGGCTCGGGTTTTCCAGGATAGTGCTGACTGCAAACATCCTATTTCTGTGTGTGTGTGTGTGTGTGTGTGTGTGTATAACTTATTCAGGAAGACAGACCTTGGTCAGACCATTTGAGGGTCAGAAAGTATGGTCATACAGACATTGAACATTTCCACAAATCGTGGCAAATATTCCATTCATTGTTCACTAAATGGGCGAGTCTACTCATTCCTCCATCCCGTGGGGATATCGAGAGCCCTAATAAATTCATCACCTGGAGAACTTCCAAAGGGTCCAGAGGCTCATGGGCCATTATGAAACTTGTGGGACTTCTAAATGAACCAATATTCCTTTGGCCTCTAAAAGGCTGAAGATGAAAATCCTGGTGAGTTGTCTACCTCTGGGAGATTACAATCGAGAAAGCACAGGGAAATGGGGAGCCAGCACTTTGCATTAATTAAAGGCCCACTGGCACCCTCCTCACCCCTGGGCACTCCTCTTCCCGCCCTCAGTATCACCTGAACATCAGCAGTTGTCCCAGTGGCCCACTTCTACCCGAATATCTTCTGCCTGATCACTGTCTTTCCAATCAGGAAGAAAACCACCACAGCGTGAACCTGCAGTGCTCCAGCTCACCCAGGTCAAAGATGCAGATGGACTCTAAAATAAGTTCCTCTCTGCTGTCCTGCAGCGTGCTAACTACCCGTAATGAGCAAATTATGGTAATTAAGGACAATTAAGCAGAACCTTTGACTTGGGTAGCAACCCTTCACACACGAATTTGCAAGGAAGGCCTTTCCTAAATATTAATTAAAGGCCACACCAGCCACCTGAGTTAAGTCAGTGTTTTCCCATTTTAGAGATAGGGAAAATAGAGGCACAGAGTAGGACGTTGCTTAGACAACCTTGTACATTTTAATCAATTTAAAAGAAATTATATGCATCATCTATACGGGGTTAGTTGCTTAAATAAGTTATTGTTTAGCCCTTCTGTGGAATGCCAGGGAACTATTAAAACTCGTGTTTTCAAAGACATGGGAAAACCCTTATTACAGAAAATTTTAATAAAAATATATCAAGCAAGGGAAACGGATGTGGCTCAAAAGGTTCGGCGTCCGTCTACCATATGGAGAGACCAGGGTTCGATCCCCGGTACCTCCCGGTAAAAACAAACAAAAAAAACAAAAAACAAAAAACAAAAAATATATATATATATATATCAAGCTACGTAAAGATGCAGAGGAAGTTTAAATGCATATTGCTAAGTAAAAGAAGCCAACCTGAAAAAACTACACGCTGTAGGATTCTCACTCCATGACGTTCTAAAAAAAGTAAAACTTCAGCAAGAGTAAAATGATCAGTGGCCACCGGGGGAGGGAGAAGGATGAATGCGTGGGACACGGGGGATGTTTAGGGCGGCGAAGCTTTTCTACACGATGCTCTAATGATGGATGCAGAGCATTATGATTTGCCAAACCCATAGAACTGCACAACACAAAAAGTGAGCCCTATTGTAAACTATGGGCTTTAGTCGCTAATAACGTGTCAATTTCGGCTTGTTGGTTACAACAAATGTGCTCCGCATTAGTGCAAGACGTTACTAATAGGGGCAAACGCCTCTTATGTAGCACATTCATTTTTCACCCCCCTTCGCACAGGAAAAGCAATTCCCTAGTGACTTGACCCCTGTTTGTGGCTGGGAATCTGCCCTAACTTGCCTCCCCGCAGGAATTCACCTGGGGAGGCTGGTCGTGCCCTGGGGTCTGGGGAGGAGGCCGGCGCCAAGCCCCGGGGCTCAGCAGCATCCGACCCTGCCCGGATTCGAGAGCGACCTTGGCCGGCACACCTGGGGTCCCCGAGCCCACGCCGGCTCCCTGGCCGCGCTCCCGGGGGCTTGCGCTGGCCTGGGGGGCAGGAGCAGGACGGGGGGAGCCCTGGGCCAGAGCAGCAGCCTCGCTCGTTTCTCCCTTGGGGCGCCCCTTGGGGGAGATCCGGGGTGGGGCTTGGCTGGGCCTTTGAGGCGGCGGCATCTCCGTGCAGGACCCGCTCTTGGGCCCCGTTTCTGCAGCGCTGGGACCTTGCACAAATGCCTTGTCTTCATTAGCCCGCACGTAAAACCTAGTTCGGGAGGAAGGACAGCTTTCCCAAGACCGCCAGGGCCTTTGGGGTGAAGGAGGGGCAGAGGTGGGGGCCCCCCCGACTTGACTGGCCCCGCCCCCCCGCAGGAGGAGGGGTGCAGAGGGACCAGTGCGACTCCCTTCGCGGCCCTTTCATCCCACAAAGCAGCCCCCCGTGGGCCAGGCTTTCTGTGTGGGATTCTGACAAACCGCAGGGAGGAAGGAAGCAGATGGCGCCTGGGGCCGCCTTGCAGGGCTGAGCTGGCAGGAGTCGTTAGGGGGGGGGGGGGGCGTGGGGACCCAGGAGATCAGGAAGGAGGTCTGAGGGCCAATGGCCTCTGCCCTCTCAGCTGCCCCTAAAGAGACCCCCGAGAGACTGTGGACTCCCTGTTACCTTCCAAAACATAGGTCAGCATTTCTCTACTGTGGCTTGTGTGACCTCCAACAAAAGAGAAAGCACAGTCTTTTGTTAGAGCTCAGTGGAGCAGATGGAAGGACGGTAGAGAGGACCGTCCCGCCGCCCCTGTTCAGCCTTCCTTTCCCCGGGTGGTAGCCCCGCCTGTGGCCCCCGAGCCCTGCTCAAAGAGCCCCTTGGAGGGGGTTCCTCCAAGCCCCTCACCTCTCACCTCCTCCAGTTCCCACACCTGGGCCAATCTCAGGTGCTTCCGGTTCTTTCCTCTTGGTCACATGTCTCCAAACACAACGCCACACAGCGCCCATCACAAATGCCTTCCCCAGGGCCCACCAGGGCCGCCAAGACTCCCACCTTCAACCTGCATGTGGCGTTTCTCCATTATGCCCATGGCACCCTCAGGGACCCCCACTCCTGGGCTGTCACCATCCACCCCTTCCTTCTACATGGGCCCGAGAAACCCAAGGAGAATAAGCAATGCCCTGCCATCCAGCTGGACGGGCATGCTTGGCTCCTGGGGAGAAATGCCCATCAGAACATCTATTGTCATGGATCTGGTGGACAGTTTTCTTGGTCCTGGATATGTGACAGGGAGGCAGCTCAGAGTTGGGAATTCAGGAGACTTGGGTTCCCACTCCCCTTGTGACCACCACTGTGTGGCATTAACAATGACATCGGCATACGTCTCAGCGCCAGCTCATTTATGAAAAGGAAGCTACCTCTGAAACTCATTCCAACAGTGAAATCGAAGGAATGGTGATAATGCCTTGGACAATCTCAGGGACTGTGCTCCCTGGGAATTTGCCTGATCACACCCTTGTTTAATCCCTACCTCCCTAATATGGGTTGAATTGTGTCCCCCCAAAATATGTTGACGTCCTAACCCCTGGTACCCGGGAATGTGACCTCATTTGGAGACAGGGTCTTTGCAGATGTCATCAAGGTAAGGTGAGGTCATATGAATTAGGGTGGGTCCTATTCCACTATGACTGATGTCCCCAGGAGAAGAGACACACAGAGACACGGACACGCAGGGGAGCAGGCCACGTGACAGTGAAGGCAGAAACTGGACTGGTGCGCCTACAAGCCAAGGAATGCTGAGGATGGCCGGCCAAGCTCAGCAGCTGGGAGAGGCCAGGAGGAGCCTCCCCTAGAGCTTCAGAGCAAGCCTGGACCTGCGGACACCTTGATCGCGGACATCTGGTCCCCCCAGCTGTGAGACAACACGTTTCTGGTGTTTTAAGCCCCCCAGTTTGTGGTCCTCTGTTACAGAGGCCCCAGGAAGCTAATGCCCAGCCTGCTGGGTGGGTACACTATTACCAACTTCTCCACCCCCCCTTCCACCCCCCAGGCGAGGGGGACTGAGCGGAGTGCTGGGGTTGAATGGAGGCTGGGTCACCACGCTGGTGTGTGGGTGGGACAGGGCCTCTCACCCTGCAAGTACAAGCTCACTCTAGGTTGCATACAAGAGAGAAACCCTCAAATGCTATTTTCAAGGTGGTTGAGAGGAGGATAGGATTCATGGGGCCGGGAAAGGGTCCCACACAGTCACTCAGCTGCTGCAACTGCCGGCCTTGAAGAGGGGAAGTCTTCCAATTGCTTTATGCCACAGAAAACCGTGTGGCCAAGGCAGCCGTCCAGAGGCTTGAGCCACAGCTGTGGCCTGTGCGGCTCAAGGCCCATCTTGACCTCAGGCCTTCTAAGGGCCTGCATGCCCACTAGTGACCGCACGTTCTATCGGTGAGATCTGAGTTTCCTTGAGAAAATGCTGGGCTCGGAGTCCTAACACCTGGGCTCAGGAGAAAGAAAACACAACAGCTCAAAACTGTTCACTGCAGCATTATAGTTTAGAAGTATGTAGATTCCACTCCCAGGTAGGGACTCAGACAGGTACCTGCGCGCCAATATTCATAGCGGCATTCTTAACCATGGCAAAAAGGTGGGACCTGCCCAAGTGTGCATCAACAGATGAATGGATAAACAAGATTTGGCTCATCAGTACAATGGAATAGTATCCATAAAAAGGAGTGAAGTTCTGAGACATGCTATAACGTGGCTGGACTAAAAAATATAAACTAAGGATAAAATATGATTTCATTATATGGAACGTCCAGAATAGTCCAATTCATAGAGATAGAAAGCAGATTAGAGGTTATCGGGGGCCAGAGGAGGGGAAAATGTGGAGATACTGCTTAATAGGTACAGAGTTTCCGTTTGGGTGATGAAAAAGCTTTGATAAAGGATGGTGAGGGTAATAACACAACATTGTGTGTAGTTAATACCGCTGAATTACACACTTGGAAATGGGTAAAATGGGCAGTTTTATGTTATATATATGCTGCCACAATTTTTTAAAAAAGAGAGGGACCAAAAGTTGTACGCCAAGATGTAAGCAGCCCTAACCACAAACAAACAAAAAAAAAGGTGAAGTGTGGCACCAAAAAAAAAGAGAGAGAAAGAAAAAATCACACACACGTATGTAAATAACCTAAAGTTTCATCATTTGGAAATTTTATTTGTTCGATTATTATGCAGCCATTAAAAATGATTGTTGAGAGTCTATGTGACAGTATGCTGAGTTGTTTTTAACCATGTTAAGTGATCCCTATGACTACAACTATGTGAAAATAAGTGTTATATGAACAAAACCTGAAAGGAAAAATGAAGAGAGCTGGGGCTGGGGAACCACGTTTTTTGTTTTTGTTTTTGTTTTCTTTTAACATGTTTATCTTAAACTTCTCTTTACTTGATATATTTTTTTAAGCTGAAGAAAATAAAAAAGATGGGTTTGAATCATCTCTAACACTCACCAGGTATGAAATTTGGGGAAGACATGTTCCCATGCAGACATCAGTTTTGTAACTGCAGAACAGGCGTAGATGTGTCCCTTCTACCTGGGAGGCTCACGTGGGCTGAAATGACCTAACCCTGGGTGGTTGTGCACCGGCCGGGTGAAACCTTTCATCATTCATGCTATTAGAAGGCAAGGCTGTGTTTGCCACCTCTGTTGGGGGTTGAACCACGTCCCCCACAGAAGACGGGCTCCAGTCCTGTGGCTGTGGACCCACTGGTCGACAGGACCTTTTGAAGATGTTATTATTAGTTAAGGCAGGGCCAGACTGACTCCATGTGAGACTTAATCCATGTGACCAGAGGCCTTGTAAAGAGAAAATTCAGACCCTGAACTAGAAGTCCGAACTCAGAAGTTGTCAGAAAGGAGAGTGTGCTGCTTGGAGGAGGACAGCTTTCACCCAACCACTCCAAAAGCAAAGCCTTGCCAACATCTTGATTTTGAAATTCTGGCCTCCAAACTGAGAGCTGATAAATTCTTGTTGTTTAAGTCAACCCACTGTGTGACATTTGTCATAGTAACCCTCACAAATTAAATCAATGCTTAAGAGACTTCCATGACCAGCAGATGTTTTTGGCGAGGAAGAAGAGGAGGATGCTACAGAGGTAAAGAGCACAGAATCAAAGTGAGCTCAACAGGTAGATGTGTGTAACATGGGTAGAAACTTCCAAGAAGTTTGGTTCAACATCACGGATTTCCCCGCTCCAGGCTCAGCCTTACGTCTTCAAGTCACTCCAAGAGCTCGCCATGTGTTTCACTGCGTTGGAACTCATAGAGCCAAGCAGCCTCCCCATCCTCTTCAATGTGCATCCATTTATTCCACGTTTACTTACTGAGCATTCACTATCTGCAAGACGTTCTCCAGTGCTTAGGACAGAGCAGTCAGACAACACAAAGTCCCTGCGCTCATGAGACTCAAACAAGAGTGGGAGACAGGCAATAAAGACAAACCTACACAGTATGTCAGGATGCAATGAAAGATAAGGAAGGGAGAACCCAGGGTCAGGGACTATCTCCCCAAGGAGGTGACATTAGGGCAAAGACATTAGGAAGTGAGGGAGCCAGTGTCTGTGTACTCGGGGAAAGCTCCTTTCATCCAGGAAGGAACTGCACATGCAAAGAGCAGACCAGGTGTATTTGAGGAGCCACCAGGGGGCCAGTGTGTCTGGAGCAGAGGGAATGAGGAACAGGTGATAGGAAAAGAGGTCGGGGAGATGACTGGGGCCAGACGGCTTAGGGCCTTGAAAACAAAGGTCAGGACTTTTCCATTTTATTCTGAGTGAGAAGGGAAGGCACCAGATGGTTGGGGGCAAAGGAGTGGCATCTTTAGAAGGACCCTCTGGTGGCTGTGTAGAGGATAGAGAGAGAGGTGAACAAGGTGGAGGTGGGGCGGCCAGTGGGGAGGCTGTTGCAGTATCCAGGGAGAGATGGTAGCAGCTTGGACTAGAGTGCTAGTGCTGGGGAGAGGGTGAGCAGTGGTCAGATTCTGGGATTTGCTGATGAATTGAACACATGAGAGAAGAGACACAGAGGACTCAAGGGAAGGCCCCAAGAGGAGCCAACTGGGAGCGGGTGGGATAGAAGGGTCATATTTGGTTTGGATTATAGTGAATGAAGCCCTACAGAGTGAATGCAACAGAAGTTGAGCTCTGAAGCTGCAGGTCCATGACACAAGCCAGCCCTGCTTCCAGAATTGCTCCCAGCATAAACCTTTCATCACCCAGAACTGTGAGCGTTCTTCCATTCAGGTTGGTGTTAATACACGGAAATGCTGCTGGAAGGATGGTTTAAACATCCCAAGAGAATGATCTCTCATTGGTGGCTCTTTGCATTGAGAAGAAGGAAGGCAATTTTTGGCCCTTCTCCTAAACCAAACATGCTGCAGAGTGTGTTTTCTTGCCCCAAGAAAGGAATTTGAAGGTGGAAGAAGAGGGACACATTGTTTAATATACACATATATGCCAGGGCCCAGCCAGGTGGTGGGGCTCCAGTCAGAACTCAGTCCCACTGGGAGTGCTATGGACAAGTGGAGGAGCAAGGGTCACCAGGGGAGAAACTCACTAACAGGCACGCCAGTGTGGACTGGGCAGGGGAATCCCACAAGCCAAGCTGGGTGGGCAGCTGTGGCCTCTATGTGGCTTCCACCTGTGGCATAGCCAAGTGGGGTAGGTAGAACCATGTACCCCAGCAAACACAAGTTCTTAGCGGGTATGAACGCATTGTAAGTAGGGCCTCTTAAAGATGTTTTTTTTTAATTAAGGTGTGGAATGAAGGTGACCCTTAATCTTACTTACTGGAGGCCTGTAAAGAGAACCTGGAGCCAGAGAAGACAGAAAGAAGAGGATATCACCATTGATGGGCATCAGGAATGCAAGCCGAGGAACCCCAAGGATTGCCACGTGGCCTTTAGGCATGTGGCAGGGCTGGCTTCTCTCCTTGAGCTCAGATGTGGGTGATCAGGCATCTCTCCCTGGGCCTCATTTCCTCGAGCCTCTCAGAGCTTCTCTGCCTTTCTGCAGCTGTAGGTGAACCTCAAGTCCTCTGTCTCACATAGCCAGATCAAAGTGGCGGCTTCCCATCTCTCGTGTGTGTTTCTTTCTCTGTGTCTCCATTTGTATGAGACCCAGCAAGAGGGCAGAGACTCAACCTAAGTCACACCTCACTGACATAGTCCAATCAAAAGGGTCTCGAACCCACACAAATGGGTTAGTTCAAAAACATCCTCTTTTTCTTTCAGGGACTCATAAAAAAACTTCAGTCAGTCACACTCTGTTTTTTCTCAGCACCATCCCTACTGAAATCGTACATTCATGGGTTTACTTATTTGGTGGTTTGTTACCCATCTCCGAGCCACCGGCAGGTCAGCTCTGTGAGAACAGGGACCAGGTGGGTTTTGTCCCCTCCTGTGTCTGCAGTTCTCAGAACCGTGCCCGGTGCAGAGCAGACTCATGACAAATTTTTGTTGAATAACTCTAACTTAAGTGCTACTTATTTCTCAGCTATAAAACGTTATAGCTGTTTTTATTATTCTTGATTAAAATAGTTTGCACCACCTGCTATAAAAGTCATAGACACAGTGTTGTGGAGGTTTAGAAAAAGGAAAATTTGTTCTACCTGGTCAGGGGGTGGGGAAGGACACAGGTATATACTAGGCAGAGTAGAAGCCAAAGTGTGTAGCTAGGAAATCCCCGGGCTTGGGTGGGAAGCCAGGACTAACTCATTTCCTTCACAGCATGGGACATGGAGAGACGGCCTGTTGCCCCATCCTCCTGCTAGGCCCATTGAAGTAATTCTCTGCTAATATATTTGTTAAAAGTGGCATTTTGTATCCATTAACATTCCTTTGATTGCTAATGAGGTTGACCATTTTTCCTGTGGGTATTAGTCATTTCTATTTCTGCTTGTAATTATCTGTTTATGTCCATTGCTCAATTTTCCATTGAGTATTTTGGTTTGTTGAAGTCTGTTAAAGTGCCCTTTAGTGAAGAGATGGATGCTCTATCTGCTATCATAGAGATTCCCAGTTTAGCTTTTAATTTTTTAATGTCACTTTTATGTAAGCAATCAAATCCTTCCTTAACTTTTATACACCTGGACTTAATTTGGGTCCACATACCAGCAATATGCATCAAGAACCTTTAAGAAGTTCCCACCCATTAACCCTGCCATTCCATTGCTGAAACACTCTACCCTCCTATCAAGAGTACTTTGGTAGAAAGTTAGAGAACTACTATCCAAAGCAACAAATCTGAGATATGCACCAAGATTCATCTGCCAAGAAGTTCATTACAACACAGTTTATTGTGATAAAGATTGGAAACTTCCTAAAAATCCAACGATAGTGAATTGGCATAAGTAGATAGTGAACAGGGGTCAACCAAAATGGTTTTTGTGAAAGAATTTTAGTCAAATCTTCTTTTTCTAAATTGAATGGGATCATTAGATAATGTGAAGTTGAAAAAGCAGGGTACAAAAAAGCTTGCCATAGACTAAGGATATGTATCCTATATCCCAGCTTTGTAACACCATGGAAACACAGAAGCAAGTGGTAGGATGGAAAAATGTCAAAATGTTCGCAGGGACAGAATAACTGATTTTTTACAATTTTCTTCTTTATACTTCTCTGAATTTCCCATTTGCTTTGCAATGACTTTGCATGATTTTATACTCAGAAAAAGAAAGTGTGGGGTTTGCGGTGGCTCTTTGGCTTGGCAGCTCATTTGGCTTTGTAATAGTGGAAGGGAGCAGAGCCGCCTCGCCCACTTACAGGGCCCAGGGGGCGAATCTCCTGGGAATGGGGGTCCTTTTACTTCTTTTCTGTGTGTTGGGCATAGAGACATTTTAATATTTTGAGATCTATTTTAAAAGTACGCTTAGCCAGCCTTGAGGTCTAGAAATGGCTCCGCCAGGTCTCTGTGCGTTTGGGAGCTCTGTTCCAGGCCGCACTGCGCCATTGGCGGGCTCACTTGGGGGCATATTTACCGCTACAAGTGTCTGATCAGCTTCATTTCCAAAGCAGGTCACGCACCAGAGCAGTTCGTGGTCCTTAGTGTGAGATGGACCCTCAAAGCCGTGTCCTTGTTGAGAACTCTGAAGCACAAGGGTGGCGCCAGCTCTCTGTATGTTGGGGACTGGGCCCATGGCTGATGGCACCTGCCACGTGCCACGTCTGTCCCCTCGCTAGACCCAGAGCAGCAGCCTCCCAACCTCTGGAGCACCCGCCCGAGACGGGCATAAACGGGCCAGCGCCAGGGGAAAGTGCACCCCCATCCTGGCTCTCTGGGGCCCCGGCGCGAAGGAAGTGCTTCTGGTTTGTCAGGCGCTTAATTACTTAATAAATATCAGCTGATACTGTTCTTCACACACGCAAAGATTAAAACCCAGAGGGAGACTGGCAGCTCAGGCAACAAGAGTAGGGGAAATGCCTGGGTGAAGGTAGCAGGAGAGGGAGACAAGGGCCCCAAGGCCAATCCCCTGAAGCTTTTCAGGACGGCAGAGCAGGTCCTCGCTGGTCTCCACAGCCTGCACCCACCCTGGCTTCCCTCCAGCCTTACAGGGAGGTAGCACAGGGGAAAGGAGGAGCGCGGGGCAGCCCTCCCAGGTCCCGCAGCGGGACACGAGCTCGCAGCGATGACCACAGCAGATCATCTCTTGTCACTGGGTCATCTTCGGCCTCCTGGAGAACCAACATGATGGGGACAGGACCAGGGATCCCACCATGACAAATTCCACACTGTCATGGGGGTAGATGTGACTCCCTTCCCTGCACCTCGTGGGTCTGGTCTGTGCCAGCAACGCCTCCTGCTGCCCCGGCTTTGCCTTGCCACCCTGGCCTTGAGGAGAGGGACCCTAGGCCCAATGATCATGCGTGATCCGTCAGGACCGACTGGATACATACCTTGTCATGCCCGGAGATTCCAGGTACTCCTCAAGTTCTCCGCTCCTGATTCTACCTCTGTGGCCTTTTGGGTGTGTAGTGTGTGCCAAGCACACATCGGAGAAGCAGGGCAGGTGTGGTACAGGGAAGAGCACAGGCTCAGAGATAGACGGGCTGAGTTGAATCAGGCGCCACCTCTAACCAGCTGTGTGACCTTAAGCAAACTGCTTAACCTCTCTGGGGCTCAGATTACTCAGCTCTTAAAAGAAAAAAATCCACCTACCTCAGAGCTGTCATCAGGGTTAAATGAGTTAACACATATATTAAGAGCACAGAGCAAGCGCCATGGAGCTTAGCTATTGGCATTGTCTTGTGACGTGTCCTACCCATGTCACAGCAGTCACACAATAGACCTTGTCGGTTGGATGATGATGATGACTGATGACCATTGCTTCAGTTTGCTAAAGCTACTGGGAGCAAATACCAGAAATGGGTTGTCTTTTACAATAGGGATTTATTAGGGTAAAATCTTACAGTTCCAAGGCTGTGAAAATGTCCAAATCAAGGCATCATCAGAGATGCTTTCTCACCAAAGGTTGCTGCTGGCAGATCCTGGATTCCTGCCACATGGCCAGACGGCAGCCGATCTCTGCTTTCTCCTCCAGGCTCATTCTCTCCCTGAGCTCAGCTGTGGGCCATCAGGCATATGGCTTGTCTCTTCCCGGGCCTCATCTTCAGCTTTGGGCTGCTCCCCTGATTCCAGCCTCCGGCCTCTCTCTCAGCTTCTCGGGGTTTCTCTCTCTTTCTGCAGCTATAGGCAATCCTAGAGTCCTCTCTTACATGGCAGGGAGAAATAGCAGCTTTCTTTTCTGTGTGTTTCTGCTCTTAGTTCTCTGCTTATGTAAGACCCTAGCGAGAGGGCCCAGGACCCAACCTGGATCATGCCTCACTGACATGGTCCAATCAGAGGCTCTAAATTGATCTAATTAAAGTGATCTAATCAAAAGGTCCCTTAAATGAATATAACCAAAAGGTCCCACATAAAATAGGCTTACATGCACAGGAATGGGTTCATTTAGGAACATAATTTTCTGGGGTCCACAAAGGACTCAAACCAGGACAGCCATCATCCGCAGTGGAAACTGGGATGCAGGTCTGTCTGATCCCAAAGTCCTTTTCTTCTCATCTTCACACCTCTTCTGCCAATAATACCCAAGTGGTGGCCTTGATGTGGAATTGCCTGACCCCCTTTCTCTTCCCCACTGACTCAGTACTTCCTCTCCCCTTCCCCACCCCCACCCCCCACTTTTCCACTTGTAAGCCAAAAAGCTAGCATCAAGAAAAAACCCAGTACTGAACAAAAGCCGTCTGCCCACCAATGCATGTCTCTCTCCTGAATTCCAGTGGGGCTGAACTGCCAACCCAATGTCAATACCTCACACCTCAACATCTCACACTCACACATCCCAAACCAAACTCTTGCTCTTTACACCCAAATGTGCTGCGTCCACAGACCTCCCCATCTCAGCTGACGGCAACCCATCTTCAGGTTGCTCAGGCCAAAAGCCTTGGTGTCACTCTCCTCCTCTTTTTCTCATCCACCTCCACTTCCTACTCAGAAATCCTGTTGGGTTTTCCTTCAAATTACACCCGACCCCACCACTTCTCACTGCCCTGACCACTCCCGCTCCTGTCCCAGTCACCCTGAGCTCACTCCTGGAATCCCAAACTAGCCTCCCAACAGTCCCCCTGCTCCTGTCCTCCTTCCCTACCATGTGGCCAGGCCCCTCCCCCACTCAAAACCCTGTCACAGCCCCCACTCAGAGCTGAAAAGAAAAGTCGTCATGGTCTTCAATAACCCGCCCACTCTACAACACCCCACCCACATGACAGTGCTCGCCCACTCTCTCGTACCCCACCCACCCTGGGATGTCTCACCCACCCCACAGTGCCCCGCCCACTCCTGGCTCCCTGCCGCTCAACTCCCATTGCTCCCAGCTCTGGTCTCCTCGTGTGCCTTCAATTACACCGGGCACGCATGTTCTTCTGGCACTCCTTCCGGCTGCTCGCTCTCCCTGGAACATGCTACCTCCAGAAACCTGCTGGGCTCCCTCCCTCACCTCCTCTGAGCTCTTTCTCTGCCTCATTTTTCTCACTGGGACCTGCCCTGACCACCCTACTGAGTATTGCAGCCTGCTCTGTCCCTACCCATCTCCCGCAGCCCCATTGCCTCCTACCTGGCCTCCACTTCCTTCCTGCTAGCATATGAGGTAATTTCTTACCAAGTGGATTTGCTGCCTGGCCGCCCCGTCCCCTGCTGATGTCAGGGCAGGAGAGCAGGCATCTTTGTTTTTAGTTGTGCTAGAACAACGTCGGGCTGAACAGATACTCGTGAGTGAATGGAATAGATAAATGAACTTCTAAAGACTCAGAAAAGACCAGAAATCCCTTTCAGAATCTGTACAATCTGCATCTTCCTCATCAGCCACTCTTGATTTAACTCCATCAAACCAAGAACCAGCTTTCAAAGTCCACAAGTGCTTCCCGGCTTTTGCTGCTTTCCTCTGCATGGCTAAGGTCCGTGCACTGCAGTAGAAATCGTCTCTGCTCCATCTCCCCTTAAATCCCCAGTGTGGCTCCGGGACCCGCTCCTCGGCAGCGAGATGAGCAGGCGCTCATGCTCAGACGCCACAGAAGGCTGCCCTAGGAAGGCTGTTCAGCCTGGGCTCCCCGGCACGCATGACCCTGTGCAGGTGTCCCTCCTGCTGGAAGGAGGAGCCAGTCCTACCGTCCACGCGGGGTTACTGCACAACTGCATGCCGCAGAGGGGGGAAGCTGTTCATGAGTGACCACTAAGCACCCTAAGAGTCCCGTCACCAGAAAGCTGCAGCCAGCAGGTCTTAGGCCTCACAGGAGCTACACCCTCCCCCAAGGTACCAGCCTGGGCCCCTGTTCATGGGAGGGTGCCCCCACTCCCTGTCCACTCCTGGGGGTGGGGGCCTGCTTCCCTCCAAGACCGACAAAGAACAAGAGGAAGGGCAATTGGGGGCTGAGGGCTGATAGTGACAATTGTCACTCACAGAACAGGGAGTGAAAATTATTATTAGAGAAAATGGAAATTTCTTAGAAAGAATGGGCTAAACACGCTAGGAGGCAAACGCTCCCCAGCAAACCAAGGAGAATCAGCAGGAACAGGGAAGGTGGTGACAGCACTGGCTGGCATTCATTTACTCAGCCACTCAGGCGGTCTGGGGCCCCCTCTGCCGCTCTCAGGCTGCCGTGCCCTCTGCAGGGGCCCCAAAGGACGGTTCTTTCCTGCCCGAGGTGGGTGGCCAAGGGCAAGTCCCCTCTGTCCCTGACTCTGCCTTCAGCAAGGAGCCGGCCTGGGGCACCCTCGGAGACACTCATCCGTGTCTGACCTCCTCTCCAGCTCCCCAGGGCACCTGCGTCATTTCCTGCATCCTCACTGCTCCATAGGGAATTCTGTAAATTCCACACAGCAGGTCTGAGCCTGAAACAGTGCTCACCACACATCTCTCTCCTGAACATCATTCAAATTGTTTTTTTTCCCCAGAGAAAAATGTAATATTACTTCGGCAATTTTATTTTCAAATTCATTCTTTCAGTACATACTGTATAATATACTTTGCAAATCATCTTGAGAATTACAGAACAAGATTTCTAAAACCCCATTTTGGTTTAAGAAGCCAGCAAAATAATCTTATGAAAATAACCCAACATATGGAAAAAGAAAAAAAACATCAGAAAACCCACAGTCAACTATCAAACCATCAATGATTTGCTTTGTGTCCTTGGGGCTGCTTCCTATTTCTCAGTGACATTCTAGGAGCAAATGAGAAATACAAACAAAGTAAAAAAATTTTGAGAAAAGAAATGCAAATTTAACACTATTATATAAATCACGCTCACTAATATTTTTAACAGCGTAGGCTGTTGGCTTGCCTTACCTAAAACCATCAGCTGCAAATTCAGTTTAGGTTGCCCTCCCTGATCACATCCCGCGACTACGCTGAAATATGTGAACAGACTTCCTATTCTCCAGGTGCCAATCTTGGGTGGGCCGTGGTGGCCAAGCTGCCCAGGGTCTCACATCCTTCTAGAAAAGTCTCTGCAGCCCCAAGTCTACAAGGCCGGCTCTGCATAACGAAAGGCAGCTTTTCTTTCAAGAGCCTGGCTTTGCAAATGAAAGCCTGGTTTTGTCGTTGTTCTTGTGACTTTCTAAAGTTGATATTTTGAAACAATTTCAAACTTATTGAACAGTTGCAAAAGTCATTCAGAGATCTCTCATATAAACTTTCCCCGGATTTACCCATTTTTAACAATTTTAACACCATTTATGTCAACACAATTTTAACACATTTGTTTTAATACATGCAAATACGTATACATACACATAGACTTTTATGTATATGCACATTTTTTTTTTTCTAAACTATTTGAGGGCATGTTATATACATGCTGGCCGTTTAGGCTTTAATATTTGAGTAGCAATTTCCTAACAACATAAATATCACCTTAAAGAGCCACAGTACAGCTATCAAATTCAGAAAAATTGGCATACATTCAATACTTTTATCAACTATATATGTCCTTTTTTCAGCAGTTATTCCCACGATGTCCTTTGTAGCATTTTTCCCTTTAGTCCAGGATCAGGGAGCACATCTCGCATTTTGTTGCTGTAACTCTTAGTCTTTCATCTGGATTCATGCCCTTTGGTAGAAAACGGGCCAATTGTGTTCCAGAACGTCCCTTGGGCTGTGTTGGAGGTTTCCTCACAGTTAGATTCCGGGTGTGCACTCACAGCTAGATACGGCGTGAGGAACTTTCTGCCTTCCTTAGAGTGTCCCCACCTAAGCTCAATGGGAATTTCAATCATCCAGTAAAGGGGTTGTCCCAGTTCTCCACGATATGGCCACTAGTTTCCCTGTGTAAAGAATAACCAACTTGTAGGGAGATCATTTAAGACCATGTCAATATCCTGCCCCTCGTAAACCCCCTCCCAAATCCACACACACACACTGGACTGAGCATCCACTGATGTTTTTGCTTGGAGCAATATTTACCACACAATTGAAAAAATGATAAATGATCATTTTTGCAACCCCAACACTTCCCTACATTTATCAGTCAGCATCCTCCTGTAAGAAAGAGCCCACTCTTCTCCAACACTCATTTATTTTATTTATCAACTTCTTATCAGTAGGGAGAAAGTCCAGCTGTTGAGACACTGTTGGTTCCATGCACTTAAAAACAGGTCAATATTTAAAGTAGAAGCTGAGCAGTGTCTTCTTTGTTCTTAGTTGGATCTACTGCACTTTGACAGAAGCAAAAGCCTTGGCATCCACAAAAATTCCAGGAATAAAAAACAAATCAGGCAATATTTTAAAAATATCATTCCCAGGTGCCTGTATTCCAACCCAGAAAATGCAAGATTGCAAGCCAAGTATCCTACAAATGTTAACAGAAAGAAAGTAAATATGATGTATTCCTGAAATTAGATGAAAACGCTTGACGATTAGAGTATAGCAATGAAATAATCTGTACTTTGTTGAAAGAAACAGATCTAATAGCTGAGGAGCAAGCACCAGCGTTCTATGTCGGAGAGTGTGGATGGAAACACATCGGCTTTGGTCTGGAAGCTTTAGAGGGTTTAGCCAAGGATAACATGAAAGATGACAGAGAAGTGAGCTTGTTTTCAGATTGGATGACAGGCCACCAGCCAGGTGGAAGAAGGACCATGCTTTCCAAGTACAGATCATGAACCTGGCTCAGAGGCCGCCTCCTGCAGAGGTGGCGCTGCTGGCTCCAGACGTTGGCAGGAGGTCTGCTTCTTATTAAAGAGAAACTTGTGATTAATTCCTGGCTTGTCTCATTAGACATTTCATCTCTTACGAGGGTAAAGAGACCAGAGAACTAGGTGGGAGGTACTAGTCCTGATCAACAGGCTGCCATAAATCCTGGCCACAAAATGGGCACCACTAGACAAAAGAAGCAAGTGGAACCGGCGAGCTGGTGCGTGAACCTGGTTCCCTCTCACTGTGCCTGGGTGGCAGGGCTGGGCCCAGCAAAGCCCTCCTTTGGTGTCTTTTTCACCGCCTCTTCCTCTTCTAGATATCTAGACCAGTATGTTCTACAAGCACTCAATTAACTTCTTAACGGAACATTCCCAGGACACAGCATAGTTCACATTTGACCCAGGAATCACATTCAAAAACAATACATAATGCTTACTTCATGATTTTCTTTTTCATAATTGTCTTTAGGAAAAAATAAATAAATAAATGAAATATATATATATATATATAAAATTATAAAATCCACTCCCAAAATGATGCAGGTTCATATGACACTGTTGTATATGTTAAAATTAATAGAGTAAATATGTTCATGTCGTCTCCCAAATTCTGACCCCACACTGTACATGATTGTCCACTAAAAATGACTGCTTTCATCATTTTGGTCATAGTAGACTGGACTGTGATTTCTGGCATAAGTTAAGGGAGATTATTCATCTCCAAACATATACAGAAGGACAAGTGAAAATATTTAGTAGAATAAAGAAGAATAAAATAAAAGAAGATTAAAAAAATTTTTTTTCATTCTATTTGATACCATACCGGCAGATACATGACATTACACAATTGTCAAAGCCCACAGAACTGTATGCACAAAGAGAGAGTCTAATGTAAACTGTGGACTTAGTTATGAACAATGTGTCAGTATTGGTTCAGCGATTATAACAAATGTCCCCAACTAATGCAAGAATATGGAGACTCTGTACTTGGTGTGCAATTTTTCTGTAAACCTGACTGTTCTAAAAAATAAAGTTTATTATTAATTTTTTAAGTTAAGAAAAAATTCAATTGAACATTTCTTTCTGAAACGATTGAGTTAAAACCAAGTCTGTCAGTACAATTGGTCCCAACACCTCCTAATGAAATAGTCTAAAGCCTGAGGCTGCTCCCTGGGCCAGCATCCTGCCAGCCCACTGGTGCCATTGTGTACTGGTGCTTAAACAGCAGCCCTTGTTTTTCATATACCCGCCATTAAACTGGGAGATCATCCTTCAGTGGAACGCAGCATCACATTTCCAAAACTATAAACCACTTTCCGGCAAAAGAGTAAGTCCTTGCCCAATATGTGCTTTGAAATTAACACGCTCCACGCATTCCAAGAAAAATAGAAGGATATTTTCTCTGGTAGCTATATAGATCACACTAGAAGTTCTACTTCAAATTGAATCTAAACATAACATCCACCTATAATGACTAAAGCTGTTTAAACACCCAGCATTTATAATAAATGACTCCATGGTGCCGAGTTTCATTGACCTTAGAGGGAGGCGATTTAACAACAAACATCTCATTCCAGGAAAGATTATTAGCCAATTATCAGAGGCTATTTTACAAAACTGCTCCTGGGCAGACAGATTGCCTTTAGAGAAAACCAATCTACAGAGTGTTTTAAAAATGAAGTAAAATTCAAGAATAGCAGACTTCTGTTTAAAATGTATTCTACCTGGTAAGTTTAATTAAAAAAAAAAAAAAAAACCTATTGTGGAATTTTTTGGTTCCAGACATGATGACATAAGTGCAGGACGGCTACATAATTTGGGGGGCTCACTGCAAAATGAAAATGCAGAGCCTCTTGCTCAAAAACTAAGAAATTCAAGATGGCGAGAAAAGAGCATTAAACCAAGCATGGGGCCAAGCTGGCTCTGGGTAGGTAGCCTTGGACTTACCCTAACACAACTGTTTGCACTAACCAAGGACTATAGTTCACACTATAGTTTACACTTTGCCCTGCACAATTTTACAGGTTTTGACAAAATGTAAATTGGCCTGTATCCATCAGTGCAGTATCATGCAGGACAATTCCAATGTCCCCAAAATGCCCCCGTGTTGCACCTGTTCTTCCTTCTCCCACCCCTCAGAACCTCTGGTGACCTCTGCCTTTACATGTGCTCATCAACTGTAACAAATGCACCACACTAACGAAAGATGTTATTAATGTGGGAAAGTGTGGGAGGGGGAGAGGGTGGGGTATGTGGGAATCCCCTATATTTTTCATGTAACATTTACGTAATCTAAAGCTTCTTTAAAAATTAAAAAGAAAAGAAAAGAAAGAGGGGGACGGATGTGGCTCAAATGGTTGGGCGTCCGTTTCCCATATGGAGGGACCCAGGTTCGATCCCCGGGACCTCCCGGTAAAAAAAAAAAAGAAAGAAAGATTAATGAGAAAAAAATTACTTCAGAAATTAATTTGCTAGTAAAAAAGTACTCTTAACAGTTCCTTAAATTTTGTACATGAGCTTTACTTTTTTGTTCTGTTTTGTTTTGTGTCCATGGGCTTTAAAATAATAAAATTACACATGCAATTATCAAAATTTTAGCCATATGGGTCATCAAAAATTTTATAACAATCATTGGAGTTTTACCATATCTGTGATTAAATCAATTTTAGTTTCAAAAACAAAAAACAACTGTTTGCAGGCACTGGACAGCACCCAATGCAAAGCAGAGATATTTGAGAAAAAGGAAGAGCACGAGGGAATTTTCCAAAGCTTCATCTCCTCATTAATGAATTAAACTAAAACTCTGATGTGCTCACTATGAGAATCATGTGTTCTTTTTTTAACATTTTGCAAAGGATACTTTTCATCAGTACCCAGCTCTTTTTTTTCCTGCTGTGCTTGAGACAGTTCCAAACCCATAGGCACCCACCTCTGCATTTTAAAAGTCACGACCTTCCTCACTCTGCTAATTGAGAGCTTCCCCAGAGATGCCCAGCCAGTCATGCTACCCTCGAGTAAACGGAGGACCTAACTTCACGGCCCTGGGGCCCCACCTAATGGATTTGCACACTCGAGTGCTCTCTCAAAAATGCTCGGAGCACATGAAACCCTTCCAAAGAAAACTATTAACATTCCACCCTCAATCCAACATTTCCAAACACTTGGTGTCTACGTTCCCCTCCCAGGCTCCTGCTAAGAGCCAAGATCCACAACATGGATCAATAAAGGTTTGCTTTGCTGAGCCAAATTGTGGTGACTTTGCTTTGTGCCTTTTTAAATTTATCATAGTTAAATGCACTCATTAACTCTGACGTTTGTTAAAACTAAAATGTCATTAACCCCGGCCACAAGACTGCCTCGGTTTACATTCCCTGTCTAGAAAAATGAAGGGGCCTTAGTGAAAAAGATTTGGATTGCCTTCCATCTGGATTTTATTTTATTTTTATTATTTTTGTATTATTTAATCTTCGAATTTGGAATTCACATGGCATCAAAAAGTGTAAAGAGGTATACATGTGAGAACCTTCTCTCCCACCCACTGCCCCCAGAGTGCCACAGTTAGTAGATTGTTTTATGTTCTCCAAAGATTACTACGCACACACAGGCAAATACAGATTCTGCACCGCCACCCACTTTTTATTACAAAAAAGGTAGCATGGCATATATCCTGTCCAGCACCTTCCTTTAAAATTTATCACTTTTTTGTGTGTGGAAATCTTTCCCCATCAGTACCTAAAGGGCACACTCCTTGTTTCGGGGCCACTGTATTCCATGGTATGGATTTCCCACAGTACTTACCAGTCCTCTCTTAAAGGACGGTTGTTTGGTTGCCAACATTTTGCTCTTACAAAATCATCTAAATTTATTTTTTCAGATGATCTGTTCACTAGCACCTAGCACTGTGCTTGAGGAGGCATTGCAATGACCCATGAAAGACTCTTCAATCCTGCAATCCCAGGGTCCCTCAAGCAAAGGGTCTCGGTTGTGAAAAGTGGATTACTAGCAGACAGCACAAAATTTTACCCCACAGACGTTTGGAGCTAAAGAAAAATTTTCTCTTTCCACCTAAATTCTTCCGGAAATTTTTCTGAGAATTTGCCTCCAATCCAAGGATGTGGAACCCTTCTTCCCAAGATACAAAAGAGTTGGTGGATTCCAAAAGTTTAAACAAGATCAAACTATCAAAACAGTTAAAGGACCCACGAGCATCTTTAAATTTCCACTAACATTTGATTCTTTTGACCCAAATCCCTTTGTTATGGAATGAGGCAGGAAAAACTAATTTAAGCAAGAGAAAGCACATAGCAAAATGCCTATCACATAGTAAGTGTTCAATAAATAGTAGCTAAACATCAATGAGTCACTTCCTACATCTTACTTGCTATAGCTAATAAAAATAAGCATTAATGAAAACTCAAAAGATATGGATAAACACTATATCTAATGTTCAGTGCCTGCAGAAATGCCCCAATTTCTAGGTGAAATGCCCCAATTATCTAGGCCAGTCAGCTGATCCTAGACATCCCCTAGAATCAAGACATGACACAAGATCTTCAGAAAAGCTTAAGCCAGTGGATCTCAAAGATTGGTCAGGCCAGGAAGCCCTGGGGATCTCCAAGACCCTTTCAAGAAACCCATGAGGGCAAAGCTGTTTTAACTGTAATACTAAAACATCATTTGCCTTTTTCACTCTCACTCTCTCACAAGTGTACGTTAGAGTTTTCCAGTTGCTACACAGTGTGTGATGTCATCATAGATCAAATGCCAAAGCAGATTTGAGAATCCAGCTGTCTTCTATCAATCCAGGCACTAAGAAGATTAGAAAAAGTGTAAAATAATGCTGCTCTTCTCATTCAATTATTTTGTTTAGGAAAATATAGTCATTTTTAATAAAAAAGATGTTATGTTAACATGTAATGGATTTACTATTATTTTTCAATGAATTAATAAATATTTTTAAATTTCTCAGCTTTGTTATCTAATATAATAAATATGCTCAGTTGAGCATAACCACACAAGCCAAAACTCTTTGGGAGTCCTCAGTAATTTTTGTTAACAATACACAGGTATCCTGAAACCAAACATTTTGAGAATCACTGGCCTATACAACAAAGATATGTTGGTCAAAGAAATGAGACTCTAGGTCTAGGAGAGCCATGACCCTATCTGCTTTGTCCACTCTTATATTCCCAGCAAAGGCTCAGCGCCTGGCAGGTGGCAGGGAGGAGAAGACACGAGGACCTTCCCAATGATTACATTAAATAGCACAGTGAAGTCAAGTAGAGGAAAACTCCCCAACGGTCAATGGTGGAAGTTGTTTGGAATAAAGTACCAGCAGTGAGGAAAATAAGGCAAATGGAACAAGATGTGGACATCTGGGTGGAAAGGGAAGGAGGGAGCCAGGCAACAGTTCTTTCCTGACCCAGCGCGGATCCTGTGCCACATCTGCCCTTCACCCCTCATGGCCGACCTGCCCTCTGCAGCACCCACCCACTGCCCCTGTGGTGGGCCCCCGGAACCCTCATCCTCACTCACATAGCCCTGTGGGTCTGACGAGCATGCATTGAAATCAATGTCCAAGAGTACCACCGCTGGGTAACAAGCGCTGGATTCCAGCACACGCTGCCATTTTGTCCTCCAGAGTGGCTGCACCCATCTCTGCCCCCACCAGGAAAGCTCCAGGCCAACCCAGGCCACTCACCCACCAACACTCATTTGAAAAGGCTTCTGAATTTCGCTAATAGACCTTAAGGAGGATCTTCTTCTTTTACTTTGCATTTCTTGGAGTACTGATGAGGGTCTCCTCACATGTTTGGGCTCTTTGTGGGTTGCCTTTCCTGTAAATTACTTGTTCGTGGCCTTCACCCATTTTTCCATTAGAATACCTTCTTTCTCTTATTGATTTCGTGGTGTTTCTTGTGTACTCTTCATTAGTTTTTGGTGATTGACACATCTTTCTGAAACCTGACACCTTCTCCATAACTGTCCACAGGGTTCTCATGATTGACAAGGTTTTATCAACAGTTTCCTATGGTATGTGCATTTTAAATTATTTTTAGGAATCCTGTCCCATCCCCAGGACCAAAGGTATCGTGCTACGTTTGCTTCTATTGAATGTTTGCTTTTACCTTTCACTTTTAGGTGGAGTCAAAGATGATTATGGGGGTCGGATGTGGCTCAACTGGTTGGGCGTCCGTCTCCCATATGGAGGGACCTGGGTTCGATCCCTGGGACCTCCCGGTAAAAAAAAAAAAAAAAAAAAAGATGATTATGAAATATCTTTAAATTACAAAAGGAGCAGCATAGTAGAAGACAGGGCTTTCTTTCATCTTTCGTCTTTCTTCAGTTCCTCGGGGGGTTTCTCGGCAGGTATGTTTGAAATCGCAGTGGCTGGTGGCACTACAGAGGATACCTTCAATGGAGCTGTTCCATCCGGACCACCTGGGAAGAACACCTGGCCTGGGTCCACATGACCCGCCCCACCGAGCACCAGCACGGAAGAGTCATCTTGGTCCCCCAGTCCCAAGAAAAACTCATTTGTATTTCCAGCGTAGAAGGAGCAGGTGTCCGCAGAGTAGTATCTGATGATATACGTTCACATTTGCCCACCTGGTGCCAGGACCTGTTGTAAGCACTTCAGCCCCCTTTATCCCGTTGCCTTGTTGGCTGTGTAAATACCCACCTACACCTCGATGGAGACACTCCAGGAAGTGTTGAGACTCAGCCTGGTTGGAAATCCATGGGGCCAGCTCGGCTCCTGGGGCAGAACTCGCAGCAACACGTTACACCACGAGAAACGCGGCAAAAGCCAGTGGTGGCTCTCCTCCGAGCATCTAACAGGAGACCATAGCTCGTGTGCAGGTTTCTGGAGCCCAGGCCTTTGCCCCTTTGCTGGCAGCTCCTGGTGACAGCTTGGCTCCTTTAATCCAGCTGAGGCAAATCCAGACCCACTGTGTGAAATTCTCTCCATTCGGGTCGTAACCTTCATGTGGGTTCAGGTTCTCCTGTCCCCCAGGCCTCGGTGACATGAGCTTAAGCCCCCAAGAACACTCAGGCTGCTGCAAAGTGAGGCCGAGTCACTGTAATAGTTCACTGGGTTACGGCCGCACGGCCTGGGGCCTGGGTACCTGTCCCCACTCTACACTGGGCTGACCAGACGGACAGAGCAGCCCCCTTCTTCCGTCTTACACAGAAACGCACGTGCGCCCAAAAAGCCTGTGAGCAGCTGAACGTGCGTCCGTGTGAACACGCGTGTGCCTGCAAACATACATGCACTGAGGACACGTGCACACATGAACACACGCACACTGTCCGCACATACTTACGAACATGCATTCAAACGCGGGTGCATCGCATGCAGGAGCACAAGTACGTGTGAAAAGGCATGCACACACACAAGCACGTGCACACACACACATCGCTGCCTCCCACAGGGCGTCCACTAGGGGAATCAGCTTTACTGAAGGTTTGCGGTGACGAAGGAGTTAATATTGCAGGTGTGCAAACAGCCTCAAACTGCATAGGAGGCTTTTCTTTTCCCTAACAGTCCTTTTGTCTCCTCCTCCTGTCCCAACACAGCTCCAACCCATGCAGCACCCAGTCCGCCTCTCTCCCAGCGCTCTCTTCTCCCTCCCTCTTCTTGTCTCCCCTTGGCAAAGTGGTCGCTCCCTTAAGTAGTGTGAGCCTCCAGAACACACAGCCTCTTGGGGGCCTCTTTTTTTTTTTTGCCCCAAGCCCTTCTCGAGGTGTTTTCTGGAAACCATGATGATTTCCTCCCTGGCAGGTATCCTGCTTCCAGTTGTGCAGAGAATCAACATTTTTACCCCCCGATGTAGAAAGAATGAATCTACAATTTCAGGGAGTCCCTCTCCTGGGCTAGCCTTTCAGCATGGTTCCTTGAAAGAGGCTCTGTCACTTTCCGTGGAAGGGTGGGAGCCTCTCAGGGGCTTAGCCCCTCTTCATAGAAGCCTCACCCCTCAGGTTTTCTCCGGATCAGTAGCAAGGCCATGACCCAGGCCGCCCAAGAGATTCTGAAGGAGCATTGTCGATGAGCAGACAGGCAATCCTCGTGGGTGGCTTATCAGTGCTTTCAGTTCCTTGGGACATTTTCCTACTGACCACCTTCTCCACACCTAGTTTATTTGCCCATGAAGTCCATCAGCCTAGAAGAGAAATTTGCAAAGCCGATGGAGAGGGAATCCTCAGTGGGAAATGGTTCAAGATATCAACAATTGCTATGGCTTGCTCAGGAACGCAGACCAGCCTGTAATTCTTAGTGCTGAACCAGAAAACTCCACGACCAAGTGAGGAATGGCATGATCAGGGGCACAGAGATGTCCTTCGGAGGATGAACAAGAATGAAGCTTATCTCATTTTAAAGTAGGTTCATCCTGAGCTGTCCAAACTTTCTGATGGATCTGATATCAGTATCATTCATGCTGTACCTTAAAAGGGTGACAATAAACCTTCCAATTTCACATTTTGCTCCCTTCAGGGTCCAGACTATCAAAATCTCACAGGAATTCCTGGAATCTTTCCTCATGTCCATCCTCTGTTGAGTTGATGATTAGGATATCAAAATATGGTGCCGCGACTGGAACCCTGGAAGGCAGTGACTCTATGAAGTGCACAAAAATTCAGCTCAACAGAAACTCTAAACCCAAGACTTTTTGGAAAGTTGAGTGATGGTTGTTCAGACATTTGCAGAAGCAGCATCAAAACTAGTCACCAACAAGCTTGAATATGATTAAGTTTGACAAAGTGTTCACAGTCCCACCCCCAACCCACACCAAAATCACGAAGTGTCTGATTGCAGGAACTAGCTGTCGGTGCAATATAATTGGCGAGTCCTCAATATTCTGGCACCTGCACTGAGACGCACCTTAGAATTGGTGTTAAGTGTGTGTGACTAGAATGAAGGCACCCCCCCACATTTAGTAAACACTCAGGTTCTTTTACAAGAATTTTCCCTTTCTCATGGGCAGGTCCAAGGGGATAAGGTTGGGTTCCATATGTAAGCTTCGAGTTCCTCAGAGCCTAGCTGGGAAGTCTAGACCTGTGATGACCTCCCTGTACTCTCGTCAACAGTGGGATGAACCCGTTTCTTCCCAAGAGGACTCTGTGCCACTGCCTTGCAATGAAAAAAAGTCAATATATAATTACAAATTGAATTTGGAAACGGATCCCTCCTTCTCTGCCAAGTCATATGAAACATAATCCACCAAGTGACCAAATATTCATTGTTTTGCAATTTAAAAACTGGACAAGGATTGGCTTGTATAAAAGACGACTGTTGTAGGGTATATTCTACAGGGGTCTGAGATCCTCTATTAAGTGTCTCCTAAATGCCAAATATTACCTTTAATGCTAGCAACAAACTTATAAACATAGTCTGCTATTCCTATATTACTTATCAAGCTCAGAAAGACTAAATAAATTGTCCAAAATCACTCAACAAATGGAAGAACCAGAATATCAACCTAATTTCATCTGATCCAAAACTACTGGTCTTTCTATCACATCCATCTACTTCTCTGCATCAATATACCAGTTAGTAAAAATAGCATGAAAATTGTATTTTCTGTCACAGCATCATAGACTGAGACTCAGGTCTTCACTGGCCTAAAAATTAAGTACTAGCAACTTTTTTTCTTCCTTTATTTATGAAAGAAGATGTTAGAAACAATCAAGAAGTGCAACTACAAGTTAGCAAGGTAGAATCAATCTTCTTGATGACTTCCCAGAATTCCTTGTACAATTTAACCTATTTTCGGGCTTTTTTGTTTTTTTTTTTTTACAGAGGTAAGATTCACATAGAATTAACCATATCAAAGTGAACAACTCACCGGAATGACGTACATTTGCAATGCTGTGTAACCGCCACTTCTGTCTAGTTCCAAAGCATTTTCATCACCCCAAAGGGAAACTCCATTCCCTGCTCCAGCCAGCTGCTAGCAACCACTAATCTGCTCTCCATCTCTATGGATTACCTATTTAACCTACATTTTAATCCTCTCTCAGTTTTAGGTATTACAAATCTTTCTTCCTAGTGTGACACTTGCCCATCCACTTTGTCTATAATTTCCTTTACTGAACAGACATTCTGCATTTGTGTGTGATTAATCAAATAGTATCTGGACAGACACTCTGGAAAGACAACCTGGAATTTTGCTTCATTCAGCTCAGAGAGGCATTCCCTCCGTTCAATAATCAGCAGGGCTTGTCTAACTCCCAACGCAGTCATGTCCAATAAATCCATTCCTCTCTCAGAACACTGTAGATTTAAGATATCCCCCCGCCCCAAAGAACCTTGAGTCCATAAATCAATGAAAGACAGAAACAAGAGAAAATAAGAGTTGCTCCCCGCTGTGAAAGACAGAATCATTTTTTAATATTTTGATTCTCTCGCAGAGCAAAAATCATTTTTCTCAGTTCACTGCACTCACAAGGAAATTCTCACCACAGGAAGAGACTTTGAAATATACAGGGTGGGAATTCCTGCTGCAGCATACTTTCACATCATGGGCTCTGAGGATTTGTGGACAGGCAGGGCCTGGTTGTTATGTCCAGAGCAGGAGGAACCTGGCAAACAAGGATGAACAAGACACAGCTGGCTTTGAGGACCTCATGGTCCAATGGGGTAGACAGATGGGCAAACGAGTAGATGTCCTACAGAAACACAGTGCCCTGGGAACATGCAAAAAGAGCAACTCCCAGGCAGGAGAGTTCAAGATGCTGCCAGTGAGGAGAGGAATCTGAGATGATTTTTGAGAAATGAACAGCAATAGAGAAGCATTGCTAAAAGTCATTGGCCTTGGAATAGACTGACAAGAGTTCAAGTTTGGATTTCCAGCACTTTCTAGCTGTGTGACCTTAGGCAAGTAACTTAAGGGAAGCGGGACCAGTGGGACTTGGAAGAGATGTGTATAAAAATAAAGAGCTTGGACCAGTGCTGGGCCCCTAGTCACCACCCAGAACAAGTTTGGGGGTAAGGAAAGAATTTGCTCTTGAGGACAGAGGTTCCACAAATTAAGCATCTTGAGTTTTAAACAGAGACCTCTGCTCCAGCTTCAGGGCTTGGAGGGGTGGACAGAGAGCAAGGCTAAGAAGCAGCATACTGTAGTGGTTTGAAGCTGTACATACCCCAGAAAAACATGTCCTTAAATCTAGTCTATAGCTGTGGGTGTGAAGGTGCTGTGAGTAGGACCTACTGATGAGGCTGCTTCAGTTAAGGTGTGGCTCACCTCAATCAGGATGGGTCTTAATCCTATTACTGGAGTCCTTTAAAAGCAGAGTGAAGTTCAGACAGAGAGAGAGCCATGAATCAACGAGACCCAGAAGAGAAAGGAGAGCCCAGAGACACAGCCATGTGCCTTGCCATGGGGCAGAGGAACCAAAGATCTTCGGTAGCCAGTCTTTAGGAAGAAAGCATCACCTGATGATGCCTTGATTTGGACACTTTCCTGGTACTGTGAGCAAATAAATTCCCATTGTTTAACCCAACCCGTTTCATGGTATTTGCTTTGAGCAACCCAGGAAACAAAGTACATGCTGAGTGCGGCCAGGGTCACGGTGCCTCCCAGGGCTTTGATAGAAAGATCCCACGTTCCTTCCAACGCCTCTCTCCTCACACTGCCTGATCCCTGGTCCCGACTTTGGAGCTATCCGCCTATATTTATTTGGGACTTTTCAATGATTCTTCATTCAACATCTCACTCTTAGGTTTGAATAATAGCAATGCCTTTTTTTCCAAGGCACTGAGGAGGTGACTATTCCAGGAAAAATTCCCAAATAATCCCCTGCAAAATGCCCTGGGGCACTGGCAGCTGGGAAGGAAGCCCCGTGTCCCATCTTCCTAAGCTAGTACACAACATTTTAAGGAGAGGAGGTCAGACAAAACAATATCAATATTCATCTGAATGTCCAAGAGAAAACATTGCTTGTCCTTCTTGCCAGACAATTTAGAGACCTATGTAAATAGGGCACAGCATTTTCTCCTGGTGATTATTAGCTGGTCCAGTATAATGCACACATCAGATCATTGCATCACACTCTATAAATTATTCATATGTGTGTGTGAGTGTGTGTGTTTGTATGGATGAATGCCTGTGTGTCAGTAATGTAGAATAGTACACATCAGTAATGAGTAGAGAGAATGCAAGAATGATCTGGCATTTCCTAAACCCAAAGTCAGACAACCTCCAAGCAAGGAGCCTCCATACAATCCTGGGTCCCCAGGCCACGAGGATGACCCTCTGGGGATCCCAAGACCTGACTCAGTGTTCCTCTGACTGGGCAGTTTGCAGCCTTGGGTGTGCATGGTGGCGAACCAGGACAGTGTAGAGACTTTACTTGAAGAGCTGAGTTGGGGGTAGAAGGGTTGTAGAGAGGAGCGAGGAAGTCTTGTGTTTACTTGGCAAACAATATACAGATTTTGAAGATGAAAGCAAACAGAGACATTATGAGTTAGAATCCAAAAATTCTCATGGATTTCTGCAGAGCATGAGTATCTGTTTAAACACCCTCCAAGAACAGGGCCATCTTGGTGCTGCCCTGCTCCTTCCTTTACCTCCCCCTGCCTCCTGCCTCCTCCCTCTGCCCGGAGATGTCAGAAGCCACCGTGGGCCACGGTGGTAGGAAGGAGCTAGGAGAAGAACCAGCCCTGTCCTGCCCCCACTCCACCCCTCCCCCCAGTCTGCAGCAGGCCCTAGCTGGGGAAGGAGAAGAGCTTTGACTTTGAATGAAATGAGGAGTTTTGAACATTGCATTGGGTTGGACATATTAATTACTGAGCTGAGACTTTGAGGAAATAAGGTGCCTGGAGATTTTTTGTTATTCCAAAGTAACTAGAAAAGTCACGGGCTCTGCCAACCTTTCAAACAAGGTATCAATCTTCTCCACTTATGGAGCAATATGCAGAGAAGAATAGAATTTTCCACGTAAACTCTAAATCCTGCTTGTTCATACTAACAGTTCTGAGAACTTCTAGGAAAGACCTCTCTGGCAGGTGGGGCTGGTTGGCAAGTTGTCTGGAAGTAACCAGGGAGACCTTTCAGGCAGGGCATTCGGAGAGCAGCAGTCACCTCTGAGCCTATGAGCTCATGAGCCTCTGGGTTGATTCGATGTCAGATCTAGGTAGCCTACAGGGATAAAAACATATCTATGGAAGAGATGAATTGGGGAACAACACTGTTTCCCTTTTATAGATTAGTTTGTTTCTAAATTATGACCAAAAATATTTTGCTATTTCTTTCTTTATATATGGACATCTTTTCTGTAAACTTCTTTACCTGGTTCCATCTTCACTAGTAAAAAAATAAATACTTTTTAGAAAAAGAAAAAAAAAAAAAAAAGATAGTGAGCAGCTTGAACGATTTTTAGTTATGCTTACGTGATTGAGTTCACTCAGATGTGAGATTGCCAGATAAAATACAGGATGCCGAGTTAAGTTTGAATTCCAGATGAACTGAACAATTTTAAATTCTAAAATAATTCTAAATATTTCCAAGAACATACTTATACTGATAAATTATCCACTGGTTATCTGAAATGAAAATTTAACTGGGTATTCTGTATTTTTTTGCTAGATTTATTGAGCTATAATTCATATACAATATAATTCACCCATTTAAAGTGTACAAATCAGTGTTTTTTACTATCTTCACACAGTTGTGTGACCATTACCACAATCAATTTTAGAACACTTTCATCACCCCAAAAAGAAACCTCTCACCCTTCGCAGTCAGTCCCCATCTCCTTCCCTTATGCCTCAGCCTCTGGCCTCTGGCAACCACTAATCTACATTTGTTATCTATAAATTTGCCTATTCTAGACATTTCATATAAATGGAATCATACAATATGATTTTGTGACTGGCTTCTTTCATTTAGCGTAAAGTTTTCAAGGTTCATCCACGTTGTAGCATGTGTCAGAACTTCATTTCTTTTTATTGCTGAATAATACTCCATTGTATGGACCTACCACATTATATTTACCCACTCAATAGTTGATGGGCATTTGGTTTGTTTCCAATTTTGTGGGGCTATTATAAATAATGCTGGGAGAAATGTTCAAGTACAAGCTTTTTTGCTTGAACATACACTTTTCTCTTGGGTATATACCTAGGAGTGGAATTGCTAGATCATATGGTAACTCTGTGTTTAACATTTTGAGGAATTCTCTAGCTGCACCATTTTCCATTCCCACCAGCAGTGTCTAAGGATTCCAATTTCTCCACATCCTCACCAACTCTTCTTTACACTTGTCTTTTTTACTATAGCCATCCTAGTGGATGTGAAGTGGCATCTCATTGTGGTTTTTTGTTTGTTTGTTTGTTTGTTTTAAAGATTTTATTTATTTATTCATTTATCCCCCCCTTGCTGCCTGTGCTCGCTGGGTCAGCTAACCATGCCATGCGGGCGGGCTTGCCTTCACCAGGAGGCCCAGGGAGCCGAACCCGGGGCCTCCCATATGGTAAACGGGAGCCCTACTGATTGAGCCACAGCCGCTTCCCTCATTGTGGTTTTGATTTACATTCTCCTATTTGCTAATGAGCATCTTTTTATGAATATATTGGCCATTTGTGTATCTTCTTTGGAGAAATACCTATTGTTATGGCTTGGATTTCTGTACCCCAGAAAAACATGTTCTTAAACTTAATCCATTCCTGTATGAACACATTTTAAACAGGAACTTTTGATAAATTACTTCTGTTAAATTGTAGCCCAATCGAATCAGGATGGGTCTTAAACCTACTAGTGGGAGCCTTATAGAAAAGGCCACAGAGCAAGAAAGCCACAGGGGAAGAAATTAGAAGTCAACTGAGCCCGGAGGAAATAACAGAAGATATTGTCGTGTGCACTGCCATGTGACAGGAAAGCCAAGGAACCCCATAGATTGCCAGCCAGCCAGAAGATACCGACCCCAGAAGGAAGCAAGCCTTCTAGCCTCTGAAACTGTGAGCCTATAAGTTCCTGTTATTAAGACAACCCATGACATTATTTGTGTTAGCAGCTGGAAGACTAAAACATCTATTCAGAGCTTTTGCCCATTATTTCATTGGATTATTTATCTTTTTATTATTGAGTTGTAAGAGTTCATTATATACTCTGGATACAAGTCCCTTATTGGATATATGATTTGCAAATACTTTCTCCCATTCCATGGGTTGTCTTTTCACATTTTGATGGTATATTTGAAGCACAAAAGTTTTTTTTATTTTGATGAAGTTCAATTTATTTTTCCCTTGTTGCTTGTACTTTCAGTATTATAGCTAAGAAGGCTTTGCCTAACCCCAAGGTCATGATTTTCTCCTAGCATTTTTTTCTAAGCATTTTATAGTTTTAGCTCTTACATGTTGGTCTATGATCCATTTTTAGTTAATTTTAGCACATGGTGCAAGGAAAAGGTCCACCTTCCTTCTTTTGCATGTGGATATCCGGTTGTCACAACACCATTTGTTAGGGCATCCTGTATTTTCATTTGCTAAATCTGGCAATCTCAATCAGAGATTTACAACTGGAATGAAGTACAGGCCTATTAACCCTTGCCAGTTTAGGACTGATCTTTTCTAGGAGGGTAATCTTCCCCTGTTTCCCCTCAGCCTGAATTCACATCTTCCTTCAACCCTTGGCCTTAAACACTAGGAGGGGGCTCAAGAGGAGAGCCTCACCTCCTGCATACAAGTCCTAACTCCATGCTAATAGTGTCCCATTAACTTCCCAAAGTCAACATGGCATTCTCTGCTTCCAGCTTCTTGACTAAGGTTCAAACTAGCTGCTCTAACCTCCCATTATGCCTCAAGATTGGAGCTCTAAATCCTGAAATGGTAACTGAAACACAAATTTTCCTTCTTCCCATAAGTGAGCTCCCACCCAGGTCTCTAATTTTTCCTCATTTTAGAATTTGTACTTTTCCAAGATGGTGGGCCCAGAAGTCCTTTCTCCTCCATCCAGTCCCTCTGAATTGGGCCACTACCCCTGCCCACGCCATCTTTGTTGCCAAAAATCCTCTTTGAGTCCATAAGTCATTACTCAAATTGCATAGAGTAAGGGTCCTACCTATGAGAAATTAGGGAAACATTTGCCAAGCTATATTTCTGCAAGTTGGCATGAAGGCTAATTAACACGGCAGCTCTCTGTGAAAAGGTCCAGCCCCCATCACCTAGGCAGGCCCTGGCCAGGCATTTAGCCTGAAGCCAACCTGACAATTCACTTTAAGGTTTGGAGTTGACATGGCTCATAACTTTCTTCTGAGCCCCTGAAGTCACTTCTCCCCTGAAGTCAGCTTTATTGTCTGCACAAGATGACTTATTCATTAGCAAGGGTGAATAATGACTAAATACAGCCCTGGATTTTCCCCCAAGCCCCGCTGGGGTATCGTTGATGAGATGTAATCTCGCCTGCACATAAGAGTTGGAATTAGGTGTCTTCGAGTCTTGATTCATAACTGGGAAACATGACTGAACACCTACTCCAAGACCTCTCCAGCCAAAACAGGAATTGGGGGAGGGGCATCAATGCCTGTCCAAATGATTTAGGAGAACAGAAATCTCAATGTCGCTTACTGACTTCCTGAGATAATTCTAGAGGAACCAACAACATATCCACCTTCTCCAAGACAGATTGTTTTTCTACCTTTGCAGTAGAAAATGTACCATTCAACTTCTACTCTATTCATGAAATGAATCATCATAATTAGACTTCAGTTTTGCCCTTTCCATGAAATGCTTTTCTATCATTTGATGAGGGTCACTGGCACCATTATTTTCCAGACAGGTGAGTAATCTGGTATCTGACACAAGGTCACAAGGTCACAAGGTCACACAGACATAAATGGCTGAACTTGGGATACTCTAAGGAATTACCAGCCCTGGCCCTGGGCCAAACTTGCAGAGGTCTCAGACCTTACCCAGAGGTCCTTGAGGCAGGGCCAAGCATCCACTCCCAAACACCACCAGGGAGCCCACCTGTCTCTGCCCTCCCTTTCTCACCACTCTCCAAAAGATCTTTGTAAAACCTGATTGTGTTTTGTCAGCTGCCTAGAACTCCTCCATGGCTGGGTACCACCTACAGGAGATAATCCTTCATGTGAAGCAGTGGTCCCTTCAGTTTGGCCTTAGCCAGCCTTCCTAGCCTCTCCGGCCATTGAAATGGGCTCCTTGACTTAGACGATGACCCACCAGAGCATGTATGAGCCCCACACACTCCATGCTGGGCTATGTCTCTGTGCCTTTTTTCATGTGCTATTGGTTTTCCTTAAATGTTCTTCTTTACTTTGTCTGCCTGGAATTCCTACTTCATCTTCAAGACCCCATTAAGCTCCACGACACCTGACCAGCCTCCCGAACCTCTGCCTTCCAATTTCTGTCATCCAACCTTAGCCCCTCATATGGAGCAGATCAGTGCCACCCCTCTGTGCTCCCCTAGCACCCTCTACATTTCTCTATCTGTTCTGTTTTGATCAGTGTGAATAATTATGCTGCTATGTTTAGTAAGGTGAGATATTTCAAAACTAATTAGTGCCCCGCCTTTTCTTTCTTATGGTTAGAGTGACTATAGACCAGGAGTGGACAAACTGCGGCCTGCAGGTCAAATCTGACCCTCACCTGCTTTTGTAAATAGTCTTATTGGAACACAGCCATGCCAATTCATTTATGTGTTGCCTATGGTTGCTTTCATGATAAGAAGGCAGAGTTGAGTGGTTGCCCAGATGGCCAGAAAAACGTAAAATATTTACTATTTTATATTTACTATGTAGTGAAGTCTAAAATATTTACAGGAACAGTTTTCCAGCCCCTGCTATAGATTCATCAGCGAGAAAGTGCTGTTCCTCTCTTCCCTCTCAGGAACAGCAAGCAGGTTAGCATGCTCTTTAGTTCTAAAACCTTTGGCCCAAAGGGGATTCACCATAGTTTGGGGGCTTTAAGGACTGCTTGTGAAGACCTCCTAACTCCAACCTTTGTTAGGAGGAGGTTGCCCAAGAAGGGACAGGGCATCTTGGAGAAGAAGGTGAACCCCACTCTAAAGGTAGTCTCAGAATTGGGGGCATCCCCAAAGTTTCTTAAAGTCTTTGCAAATATGGTTGAACTGCTTGCTCAGCTCTTCATTGGCTTGTAGCCTTGAAGAACAGCTTAGGGAAAAAACTCCAAAGAATTAGAGGCTCTCTCACACGACTATGAGAGTCTCGGGAATCTGATGTATGAACGAGAGCTATTTCGTGGTGCGTGAGGCTCTAGAAAGGGCAGAGCCTATAATCAGTTTCTAAAGGAAAACATGAGTTCACTGGAGGCAAAGGGAAAGAGGGACAGATATGGGCCCTTCCACCTTCAGATAACCAAGTTTCTGGGAAGAGGCCCCAGGCCCTGGGGTGGGCTACATCTTTGGAGTCAGAGGCCCCATGAGTGGACTGTCCACCCACAAGAAACCACAAATCTACAGCAACCGTAGCCAGGACCAGCAAAGAGCCATTCAGATGCCATTTCTCCCATTGGAGGGTGCTCTACTTTCCAGATCAGTAAATAACTCTGGGAATTTCACACCAGAACAAGAGCCCTGAGGGAAGCCTTCCTTTCTGCTAACTTTCTGAAGTCCCAGTTATATGGACAAGGCCACATTTGCTGAAGGCGGGCCTTGGAAGGAGAGTTCAGCTACCCCAACAGTCTCAGCTTAAATCTGTCCATATTGGTCTGTCCTTTCCAGGGGGGGCAACTGTCATGAAATAGTTGGGCACTACGGTGTATCTCCCATTCATCTTCAAATATCCCCATCTTCCAGGCAACCCAGAATTTCCCCAGGATTTCAAATTTTCAGAGACACAGGGCCATTTATCGATTTGATGCCATCTGTTCTGAAGCCTTACACAAGGGAATCCGGCAAAATCGTTGCCTAAGAGAAGGGAAAAATACTTCCATCTTCCCCCTCCCAGAGGGAAACTTCAAACTACTCTTGTTTTTCTGAGCCATTCTTTCCAGAGGATTTACAAAGGATCCAGAGCGGTTTCTCATCAAAGGGATTCAAGACAATGGCAATTCCCAACATGATTGGAATTGCAACTGCAGAGATGACTGGTCTGCTATTCAATGTTTAATTGCCCTGGCTGCTCTCTCCCTGCTTCCAGGAATTTCACCATTGTTGTTGTTGTTCTTGTAAAATGTCTCAGTGTGTCTCCAGTAGTGGTCATGGAGAGGTGGCACCACAGAAACTTCCTGTAGAAAAATTACTTCAAAGGCTAGTGTCCTCAAGACAAAAAGGAAAAAAGGACTTTTCAGGAGAAAAAGAAAAGAACTCTGGAGACAAAAATATTGTGATAAGATCTATAAATTAATTTCTCCTTGCACTCATTTCGATCCCCACCATCTGCCATCACCTACAAATTTTATTGGCTTTTATTACAATATTATGATTATACATGACAACAAAGACAAACTTTAACAAATTAACAAAGCATAATTAACACAAATGACAAATGATTGAAAACCAGCTGCCAAAAGAAGCTCCAGTGAGTGGAGAAAGGCCCTGGAGACTGTGTCTCCATGGAGCTACCTAGAAGCATCATTGTACCAAACCTAGTTGTAAGCTCAAAGGTGCAGGCTGCTTGCCCAATCAACAGACATTGCACAACTTCAAGGCAGTTCTAGATAGGATGACTCCTGAATGATCCACAAGTGCGTACAAGTGCCATTATGTTAAGTGTTATGATCAAAGCATTCTGCATTTTCCACAAGTCAAATGTATTCATGCCTAAGACCTGACCACTATTTCTCTCAACTGTAAACATCAGCTACATGGTTGGAAGTGGCCTAAAAATGGCATTCTAAGAAACAAAAAGAAGAAAACAAAAAGAAAATGAAAATGGCAGTCTTTGTACAGTGAACAAAATGGCACCATGACGCCACGCTATGGAAGAAAATGTGGTCTGTGCTCTAAGACTTTGCTATCTAAATTGGTGAAATTGCTCTTCAGAAAGCTTGAGAAAGAAATTATATCACTCCAAAAGCTGTTTGTTCTTTCTGATGAGATAGAGCTTTTAGAAAAGACATCTCATAGAAGGTGAAAGGTAGAACATAAAAATCAATCGTTTTTTGTGTCCCACGCATTCCTCCTAGGGCTTTCTATGGTTTGTGGGAAATCCAAAACCTTCTGTTTATTCTCATCCATATGCCCGCTTTGGGAGGCTGGAAATATAAGCTCTTCTTCAAGGCTCCTTCATTCTCTTCCCTGAATTTCCCATCTCATCCCCAATGACTTATGCCTATTGCTTCATCTCATTTTTTCCTTTTGCTTTCATTTTTTTCTCTTTCCTCCCTCTTTGATTCCACTTGAGCATTTTCCTTTTTTTTATATTCTCCCTTTTAGAAATTTAAAACTTTCACTTTTCAAGTTCCACCTGAAATTTTCTTTTATCCACTAAATTCTAAGCACCACTGGAAAACCATGAGGGAGAAGTAAGCAGGGGAAGGAAAGAACGTTAACAAGGAAGTGAAAAAGAGAAAGCTATCATCTTGGCAATCAGAACGTCATCACCAGGAAAGGCAAGCTGACTAGAACTTAATCTCATTGATGTGAGGCAATCTGGAAAATCACGAGGGAAAGAAAAATCCTTTCCTCACAACAACAGGAGGGACGGTTTGGTTTTATTGAGACACAGTGCACCTAATTTAAACCTCTCTCTTCCCCATGTATCCCCACCCCCTTAGACACAAATTTAAAATTCCCAATCACATGATCGGAGGAGCCAGCACCCTCCCTTCTGGCTCCTTTTCCAGCCTGGCATGGAAAGCTCATCAGAGACTCTGATCCCTTCCCTCACCTACCTGCTAAGCACCATCTCCCTTCTGTGCCCAACAGAACTTTGCAGGGGTGCAGCCCACACCAAAATGGGTCTAGTGAGCTTAGCAATGGAAAATAAAGGAGCAGCAGGGCCACAATTGTTGCTGAAGGCTCTGAAAGCTCTAGGGGAGAAGCCATTTCCTTGCTTTTCTTCCAGCTTCTGGAGGTTGCACACATTCCTTGGCTCATGGCCCCTTCCTCCATCAACCAGGCCAGTCCTTCTCACGCTGCAATTTCTGTGGTTCTCTGTGGCCAGGAAAGGTTCTCCACTTTTTAAGGACTCATGGGATTAGACTGAAGCCACTTGAATAATCCAAGATAATCTCATCTCCAACTATTAACCCTAATCACATCAGCAAAATCCTTTTGCCATGTAAGGTAACCTATTCACAGGTCCTGGAGATTAGGGCGTGGGCATCTTTGGCGACCATTATTCTGCCAACCACACCATGCCTCATGGATCCCACCACAATTTAGACAATTTATAAAATCACCAATCAGAAAAAAAAAAAAAAAAAAAAGAATAAAGCCCAAATCATCCTTCCTCAGCTGTGTAAATGGGAATGTAGTTTTACCCCTGAAAGCTACACACTTCAACGTACTTTATTTTAGGCCTGATGAGTCTGGACAGATTTATGTTCAAATGAATTCTTCTCTTATTTTAATCTTTCCTTTGGACTCAAGTGGCCAGACTTTCATAACTGAGCCGAGAGGGCAGAAATCCAAGCTATGTGTGTTAGAGTCAAATAACCTCGGTTCTCAGCACCCTCTCTCACTGAGGCCAAGGTAAGCACGGCCTCGGCTCATCTAGCTAAAAAACATCTGGCAGTTGCCCAGGAACCCAGGAGACCACCTGCTTGTGAAAGCCTTTTAAGAGAGTTGCCAGATAAAATATAGGAATCCATGAAATATTTGGGACATACTTATACGAAAAAAGTATTCATTATCTGAAATTCGAATTTAAATGGACATCTAATTTCATTTGCTAAATCTGGCAGCTCTATTTGGGGTTCCTTTGTGAGCCCCTGGTCAGCAGATTTATTTCTACCCTCATGTAATAAAGCTTCAACCTTCATAAAATAAGAAAAATGAAGACCTAAGCACGGTTACCAAAAATATGGTGCACAGAACATTCCTTTGTAGGGGTGTTAGGTGGTCCTCTAAGTCTGGAAAAAACTGGATGAAATAATGTCAAATGAGTTTCTTAATACAAGACTTTCTCTGAGCCTTTACTATGCACATTGTGAGTTCCAGAGAGAAAGGACAAGAGAGTAACGGAAAGATTATTTCAGGAGGACCTCTCACATGGCTTGTGCCCCAAAGAACAGGCTTCGGCAAACACTTCTTCCTGAGCTTGTGTTTTCACCTTCAAAACAAATATGAGTTGTACTACTTAATTTGTGAGCTTTCGCCTCACTTCTGCCTTTCTCTTAGTCTAAGGAATTAGAGTTGGCACCACATCAGCCAGGACCCTTTTGGTAACAGGTGGCAGAGAGCTAATTCCAATCATCCTAGGCAAAGGGGGTGCTTAGAGGCTGATGGGTTCAAACCAAGGCAAAGGATGATAGGCAGACAGCCTGAGGGGCTTCTGGGACCCCAACACTTCCAGAACTGCCCTCAGCATCCCCACCTCTGCTCATCTCTTACATGCAGCCTCAGTTTCTCCTTCCGCACACCAGCTCCATCCACATATCAGGGAGCACAGAGGCTGGCTGCTTCCATGTTCACATCTCAGTGCCCCAACCAGAGCAGGACTGCCCCGCACCCTCTCTTAATCCCCATCCCATACTCCCCAGGCTCGAGTGGATGAAGCAGACTCTCTCACAGTCAGGGAATGGGCATTGTGATTGGCAGTCCCCATTAGAATAACGTGGCTGAGGAGGAGCCATTCTCCCAAAGAGAGCATTTCTGAGGCGTGCATTTCTGAGGAAGGGGGGAAAGTGCTGAGAGAGAAAATCAAAGTCCAACTAAGGCAGAAAACTGAGCTCCTTATAGTCACGGCATGTTAACCAGCTGACTGGTGCATAAGACAGAAGGATGATGACGTGGCCCAGACTTCCTCCCCTCTCTGCCTCCTTCCCACCATTTCCACCACCAAATGGACTGCACATGAGTAAGAAATAAACTTCTACCGTGCTGAGCCCCTGAAATGTTCAGGTTGTTTGTTACGGAGGTTAGCCTACCCTGACTAATTCAAACAGTTTCAATAATACGTGTATCTGAGAAACGTCCCAGATACAAGTATTATAATTGCTATTATTTTTTGGCAAGTTTTTAAAACATCTTTGATTTGGATTGCCAAGGTTCAACAAGTGACCTCTCTTGCTTAAGAAAAAAATACCCAAAAATGCCACTTGATTCAGAGGGAGGCACAGATTTTCAACAAGAGGAGACACTGGTAACCTAGCCCTTCCTCATGGATACTGGGAATTCTGCATCTGTGCATTTTGTTTTGGGGATTTATGCAACAGTGCATCCTTCGGCACCTTCTTTTTTAATCAGGAGTCTCCTTTGTGGAAGCTTCGGTGGACAAGCAGCTGAAAATAAGAAGAGCCAGCCTCTCCTCCCAAAGGAAGACTTTGGCCTTATTTGGTATATATTTAAACCGTGGCCCTCAGCCCAAGACACACCTTTATGGGCAGGGAAGGCCGTGACCAAATGCATGACTTTTTGTCTCTGCTTTGGTTTTAGCCTCTGCTTTCTCCTTTTCTCCTTTCCTGACCTGAGCTATTCAGGTAACATTTTAAAAATGGAATTAATAAAAATGTGATGCAGCAAATGTGTATTGAGTGCCTGCACATGGAAATCTCTGTGCTCAGCACTTGGAAAGATACTCAGATGGGAAAGTCACAGTCCCTGCTTTTCTGGAGGGAGCACCAGTCCATTTCATGTGGACACTGGCCTTTGCAACTTACAAAGACTGCTCAAATGTCCTCTCCTTTTCTACAGAAAATAAGGTCGAGAGAGCACAAGGGACCATTCCAAGGTCACAGAGCTCATCAGTGGCAGGGCTGAGACTGAAATGCAGATCTGTTCAACATCCAGGCCGGTGCTCCTCCAGCCCCTCCTGCACCACATGAAAAATTTATTACGATTAATCCAAGTTATGTTCTACCGATAATCAAAAATATTCAAAATACAAGAAGCAAACAAATAGCATCTCAACCAACACAATCTAACCTAGAGGTAAGGCAACGATCTGGGTATTGTACACTCACACGCCTGCACGCACACACATACACACACAGAGGCGAACCCCACCCCCGCCCCCACCCCTTGAATTGTCTAGAACATTGCAAGTCTTCGCTTGATACAACTTGTGTTTGCAGCCTCTCTTGGTGGGGGCCCACAGGGTGAAGTCACCGAGTGTCTCGTTGGTGAAGAAATCGCCTGTAAGATGAACTGCAGCTGGAACTTCTTGTTGATGGGCTGCCAGCTTGGCGGTGCTGTGATCCCTGGAGTCTCATTTCTACCCCAGAGCAGGTTACAGCATGCAGCCTTGCTGGAAGACAGAGATGACGGCAGTGATGGGTATTTGTGGCGCAGGCACCTTTCCTCCACTGCAGCCACGAAGCATTTGCTCATCCACGTCCCACCCCCCAGCACCTGCAGAGTAGACTGGAGCCTGCCTGTGCTCCCGAGACAGGGCCACTTGGGCAGAAGCCCAGAGCCCACGGACCACATCTCCACAGCTCAGCCCCAAGCACAGGGCAGGCCCCGCAGGAACGTGGCAGGGTGGGATTCACGGGAGCAGCAGGACCCCTGGCAGCCACCCCAGGAGCCACGAAGCATGCCGCGTCCGCAGCACCTCTTTGCCGTCTTTCTCGGGGTGCTCTGCTCAGCCACCTACCTCTCAAGCCAGTCTTTCAGCCCATGATTCCACAGCCCACCAAGGCGGTCGAGAGCCCTTAATATTTCCGTACCAGCAGTTTGGTCTCTCAAGCTGGTCAGAATCCCCACCACAAGGAGAATAAACAGGCATCCGATCCAGAAGTGGCTTGAAGCCTGCCGGGTCTGGAGATGATGTTGAGTGATGAAGCATTTTCCAACCAATGTGAGGGCTGTCTTGTCCTTCAGGCAACAGACTTTATGTTCACCCCATGGAGGAACAGGTCATTGCAGTTGTGGCTGCCAAGAACGTAGAATGAGCCTTGGGTTCTATTGACCAAGTAGACACAGCCCTGTCCTCATCCTCAGAGAGCAAAGGAAAGAGAGCGGGATGAGAGCAGCGGGCTGAGAGTGTGACCTCTGTGCTGAGACCGATTGGATCTCATGAGCTATCCTGCTCTCCCTTATGGGGTATGATGGTTTGAAGCTGGATGGACCCCAGAAGCTAATTCATTCCTGTGGGTATAAACCTGTTTTAGGCAGGAACCTTTTGATTAGGTTACTTCAGTTAAGGCATGGGCCTTAATCCTCCTACTGGAGTCCTTTAAAAAAGAATGAAATTAGACAGAGAGAAAGTCACAGAAGCAAGAAGCGAGAAGCAATGAAACCCAGAAGAGAAGGGAGAGACCAGCAGATACAGCCATGTGCCTTACCATGTGACAGAGGAGTCCTGGATTGCCAGCAGCCAGTCTACTGGAAGAAGGTTTCATCTTGATGATGTCTTGGTTTGGACATTTTCATAACCCTAGGACTGTAAGCTTGTAAGCTGATAAATTCCCACAGTAAAAGTCAACCCATATCTGGCATACTGCTTTCGGCAGCCTAACAAACTAGAACATGTGGGGTCTGACCATCGACAGCTCTGCTGTGGGCATGTTTGTATCTGCACTCACAGAGCCATGGGTACCTGAAGGCAGTGCCCACTCTTGCGAGATGGGGCCACAACAATTTGCAGCCCACTAACCTCCTTCTTTACTTTTCCCTGCCCTCCTTCACCTTCCACATTGCTTTCTTAACTCGCAAATGCTCACTGGCCCTCAACCATGGAATATACTATGAGGGAAGCTTTCTTGTCCTATAGAATTGTGCTCAAGGCCTGCATGACCTGCCTCTCCAATGCTATTTTCCGCTGCTCCATTCCTGCAGCTGGTAGCTGGAAGGGAAGCTAGGCTATGAGAGCCCATGCCATGGCTGCAGGATCAAATGTCTAAGATTGTTCATATGGGCACTCAGCCCCCCACCCTCTGAGACAGCCAAGACGCATCAAGTGAAACGTTCAGAGACAGATGAGGACTATGGAGACAGCAAGAAAAAAGTCAGCACTGCTAGAGCCTTTGAGGGATTTAGAGTCTTCTGAGAGTGCAGGGCTGCTTCTCCCTTCTTTCTCATGACACCTACCTGAAAATTTTGTACAGATGTGTGATGGTCAAGTTCCTGTGTCAGCTTGCCTAGGTGATGGTGACCAGCTGTTTGGTCAAGCAAGCACTGGCCTGATTGTTACCGTGAGGGAGTTTAAATCAGTAGTCAGTTGATTGCATCTAGGACTGATTGCATTTACAATCAACAAAGGAGATAGTCCCAGCAGTGTGGGGAGTCTGTTCACCCAACCAGTTGGAGGCCTTTAAGCCAGACCTGAGAATTTCAGAAATCAGAAAGAATTTTTCCCTGTACTTCAGCCAGTCAACTTCCCTTGAGGAATTCAACTTTACCTTTATTAGAGTTTCCAGCTTGCAGCCTGCCTTATGGAGTCCAGACTTGCCAGACTTCAGAATCACCTTTACTGGAGTTTCCAGCTTGTAGCCTGATCTATGGATGTGCCAGTCCCCATGGATCTGTGAGACAATTCCTATAATAAATCTCTTGATATATTTATGTGTATATGTATGTGTATATGTATGTGTGCGTATAGATATCTTCTGACGGTTCTGCTTCTCTGAAGAACCCTGATACAAGGCGTATCCAGAAAAAGTGGAAAGATATATACATAAGCACTAGTTGTGAGCATTAAATAAATACTTACCTGCAGAACTAAGACAAATGAAGGTTATAATGGATGGAGTGTGGTATGGAATGGCTATTGCTCTGATAGTGAAATACAGCTATAACAAGTGGTGCAATGATGGTAAGCATGTATGCAAAGCAGAATAAGCTTTCTGATTGCCTTAGGGATATTAACTAGCAGTAAATGGATATTACTTCAAATAAGATGCTGGGGAAGAAGGAGGGGGAAGGGAAGACGAGGTTAAGAGCTAATTTCAATATTGTCCGTAGTAGGTAACCAAGACACCATAGACAAATATTAAAAAAGAAAATCATAAGAGTTAAACAAAAGTATTAGTATAAAGGTAATTATTAGGACAAAAATACAGACCTTTGGTGGTACAGATGATCATGTATTCTTTGATCGTCCTTTCTTGGAGGCGTAGAGTCTTAGCCTGGGCTGGCTTGAGTGACCTGCATGAACAACAGAATGTGGTGAAAGTGACATTCTGGGACTTCTGAGGTTAGGTCAAGAGAAGCCTTGCAGCTTCTGCCTGGGGCTCTCTCTGGGAGGCCTAAGCTGCCTTGTAAGAAGTCCAGCTACCCTATAGGTGCTCAGGTCAAGAGTCCTAACTGGACCCAACCTTCCAGCATCCATGTCAAGTCCCCAGATATGGGAGTGAAGCCAGCTTGAGCCCTTCAGACCAACCATCTACCAGCTGAATTCTGCCCATCACACGTCCACACAGGTGGAGCAGGAGAACCACCCATCCAAGCCCTGTCCCACTTCAGGATTCACAAAATCATGTATCATTATGAGTTTGTAATGAGTTATAACTTTAAGGAAATATATTTAATTTCACATAATTAAAATTTGAATTATTTCAAATGGGCCATCTGAAATAATGCTGAGTCTTCAGTGATTAGGTAATATCCTCTCAGGAAGGGCCAACACCATTCCACAGTGTATCTCAGTACTTAAAACACACACTTGGAGTGAGACTGCATGGCACTCAGTGTTTAACATAAGCTTCCGTATCATGGAATGAAGGATATATTTCTTTATGCTTCCAGAATCCCAGTCAGTGTTACTAAAGGAATGAAAAAAGTCCAATAATTTCACATACTTGACTACCTGAAAGTCCCTCAAAGGAACCGAGCCTGATAAATAACTCTTACTGGGTAATCACTTTGCTAGAAACTTCTGAGACAGTGTGAGTTAGACATATTACCTCTTATTTGGGTGAGAGTTATGATCCAGAAAATTCCACCCACTCCTCTACCTTTCTCCATAGAGAATCAGACTTTCAGGCCTTACAGCACACGGCTGGTGTGCCTGGTGTGGTTCCACTGGAGGCTTTTTCCTCAGAGATCCTGAGCCACACCACACTCTTAAAGGCAGCAAACTTGTTTTCCAGTGGAGTTTTTGTACAGAAGGAATTTTTATGCCCTTACTTTCTGAAAAGGCTTTCTTTCTAATTATATGAAAGGAATGCTGATAGAGATCTCAGCAAGTCTTGCATTACTCACCAGCCTAGAAAGTTCCAGAAGGGTTTGAAATGTTAGTATAGCTATCACAGGGCCTTTTCCACTCCCACGGAGTTACTTACACCCTCAGAGGAGGACCTGGCTCAATATTTTCCTCCAAAATTTCTTGGATTTCTGCGTGGTTTTCTGTTCTTTTGTTTCATCTTTTTCCCACTCTGCCTGAGGATGACTTGACTTGCCTGGTGAAATCTTAACTGGTGAATTTCTTGGATTTCCTGCTTGGAGACTATCACCCCAACATCTCCAGAGCACATCTGCATGTGTGCTGTTCCCAACATTTGTACTTCATTCCTTCTCTCCCAGGGGGGCTCTCAGATGTCTTCACCAATCTCAGCAAACCACCTTCTGGGGCTTTAAGCTCCATTTTAATTGATGGGAAAATGGAGATGCCAAGAGGATAAGCTACTGGCCAAAGGGCTTAGCTCCAAATCTGCTCGCCTATACCATGGAAACCATTCCTGGCTTTCCTTAATGAGGAGAGTGAAGATAAAATATATGCACATGCTCTCACCAGGTCCACACGTTCCATTCTGGCATCCACCCCAAATGGGAGACAGGGCCGAGTCTTCCTTGCCAGGCTTCAATTCCCAGCCGCAGGCATGTCTGCATTGACCTTTGTCTATTCAGCAGGGGAGTGAGTAAAATTCACAGCATAGGATAAAATTGCAATTTACAGGGGTCTTGTATATGGGAATAAACTTAGCCAGAAATGAGAGAAAAGCTAACTGTGAAGTTAGATAAAAAAGATCTTCAATATTCAGGAAAGTGGAATAAAAGCTTAGACCCCCTGCCCACCTCCCTTTCTCTACCCAGATATGATTAAATAGCTGGTCCCCTGTAACTTTAGGACACAAATATGACTTTCTGCACTCCAGGAAAAGTTCTTTACCTCAGCTAAGGGCTAACCACAAACAACAGTCCATTCACCAATGCTGAATGCCTCCAATCACAGTCAGGGTTTTCTGAAGCCCCAGTCTGAAGAAGAGAGAATTGGACATTTCTTTCCTCTTCTGCTGTTTCCAAGCCAGCTTTCATCACAGCATCCGTCAGGGGAAATAATTCATGGTGCCTCTCCCAGAGAGCAATGGAGGCCCTGAGTAGTGGGTAGTCAGCCCCAGGAATAACAGTTGGGTCTGGGAAGGGGCCCCGAGTCCAGGAGAGCCACCCCGGTATTTATTTCTCTTTGCACAAAACCATCCTGCCTCAAGTTGAATAGGTGATACTGAGAACAGAGTTTCTCAAACTGGAATGTCCCCACAAGTCATCTAAAATGCAGATGCAGATTCAGGAAGTCTAGATTAGCTCTGAGAGTCTGTCTTTCTCATTCACTCACAGCTGGTCTACAGAGGCCTCACTTTGAATAGGAAAGGTCTAGAGCTGAGCTGTCCAATATGGCGGCCACCAGCTACTATGGCTACTGAGCACTTGAAATGTGGCTGGTCAGAATTGAGGTGTGCTATGAGTGTAAATTATACACTGGGTTTCAAAGACTTAGAATGAAACAAGGAATATAAAATATCTCATTAATAATTTGTATATAAATAGATGGAGATGGTGTTTCAGTTTTCTCATTGCTAAAGCAATTACCAAGCAACAGGATGTCCTAAACAATGAGAATTTATTGGCTTATGCTTTAAGGCTATAAGAAGTCTAAAACTGATGCATCAGCATGTCTTCTTCCTGAAGATGGACATTCTGGGGCTGGCTGCTGGCAATCCTTGGCCCTTGACTTTCTTGTCATGTGGTAATGCACATGGTGGCATTTTCCCTTTCTTTTCCAGGTCCCATGGACTTTTGACTTCTTGCTTTCTGTGGTTTTCTCTCTCTCTCTCTGTCTGAATTTCATTCTTCTTATAAACAAATCCAGGAATAATATTAAGACCCATCACAATTGAATTGTGCCACACGTTAACTGAAGTAACCTCATCAAAAGTCTTATTTAAGTTTTCACAACCACAGGAATAGATAATGTTTAAGAACAGATTTTTCATAGCTCCAAACCATTACAGATGGTGAAAGGGCAATAGTTTGGATATATTTGGTTAAATAAAATATAGTATCAAAAATTTCAAAAATCTATAACCCTAAAGCTCCTGGAAGAAAATGTAGGGAAACATCTTCAAGACCTCGTGATAGATGGTAGAGTCTTAAACCTTACACTGAAAGCACAAGCAATGAAAGAAAACATGGATAAATGGGACCTCCTCAAACTTAAACATTTTAGTGATTCAAAGGATTTTGTCAAGAAAGTGAAAAGGCAGCCCATTCAATGGGAGAATATATTTGGAAAACACATATCCTACAAGGGTTTGATTTCCATTCTATATAAAAGATCATACAACTCAACAATTAAAAAGCAATCAATCCATTTTAAAAATGGGCAACAGGGAAGCGGCTGTGGCTCAATCAGTAGGGCTCCCATTTGCCATATGGGAGGCCCCGGGTTCGGTTCCCGGGGCCTCCTGGTGGAGGCAGGCCCGCCCGCGCGGCGTGGTTAGCTGACCCAGCGAGCACAAGCAGCAAGGGGGGGATGAATGAATAAATAAATAAATAAAAATCTTAAAAAAAAAAAAAAAAATGGGCAACAGACTTAAATAGATATTTCTCCAAAGAGGAAACACAAATGGCCAAAAAACACATGAAAAAATGTTTAATATCACTAGCTATTAGGGAATTGCAAATCAAAATGACAATGAGATATCATCTCACACCACATAGAATGGCCATTATTTAAAAAAAAAAAAAAAAAAAAAAAAAA
>JAKSZT010054040.1:8897071-9109200 GCA_026826555.1 Tolypeutes matacus
AATGGCCATTATTTAAAAAAAAAAAAAAAAAAAAAAAACAAAAACAGAATAATAAGTGCTGGAGAAGATGTGGACAAATAGGAAAATTCCTTCACTGTTGGTGGGAATGTAAAATGGTGCAGCTGTGGTGGAAGACAGTTCAGTGGTTCCTCAGGAAGCGAAATACAGAACTGCCATATGATCCAGCAATTCCTCTCTTAGGAATATATCCAGAAGAACTGAAAACTGTGGCACAAACAGACATCTGCACACAGATTGTGACAGTTTGAGATTTTGTGAATCCCAAAGAGAGAAAGATTATGTTTGTAAATTAATCTATTCTTCTGTGTGTGTTACCCTTTGGTTAAATCAGATTCAGTTGAGGGGACTTTGATTAAATTATTTGTTAAGATTAGGGCTTTGATTCAACCATGTCAGTAATGCATGACTCAGGTTGAGTCCCCACCCCCTTGGTGGGCCAATATAAATGGAACAATCACTCAAGAAGACACACAAGAAGAGAGAGCTCTGTCATTTTTTATCCTGTAGCCGCAGGGAGAGATGAGCCATTTGACTGATAGTTTGCAGCTAACCTTGGGAAGAAAACAGGACAGCTGAGAAAGCCCAGAAAGAAATGAGCCCTACACCAGGAGAGAGAGGAAGCCCTATGCCAGGCTGCAGCTGAATGAGAAGAAGCCCAGAGGAGAAGGTTGAACCCTCGCAGAGATCAGCAACCATCTTGCTTCAACACATGACAACTGACTTTGGTGAGAAAGCAACCTTGAGTTGGGCTCTTTAGGACCCTGTAACTGTAAGCTTTTACCCAAATAAACAACCTTTATAAAAGTCAACAGATTTCTGGTACTTTGTATCGGCACCCCTTTGGCAAACTAATAAACCAATGTTCATAGCGGCATTTTTCACAATTGCCAAAAGATGATAACAACCCAAGTGTTCATCAACCAATGAATGGATAAACAAAATGTGGTATATACATATGATGGAATACTATGCTGCTATAAGAAGAAATGAAATTGGGACACATATGATAACATGGATGACCCTTCAAAACATTATGTTAAGTGAAATAAGTCAGACACAAAAGGACAAACATTGCATGGTCTCACTAATATGAACTAAATACAAAGAATAAACGCTTGGAGTTAAAACCTAGAGTATAGCTTATTAGGAGATAAGAGGAGGGCTGAGAAGGTGTTCTGATGCTTAAAGTATGTAGAAGTTTTAATTTACTTGACTGTAAAAGTGTGCCAATGGATAGAGTTGATGGTAACACATTATAGTGAGTAGAACTAACACAGCTGGTTTATAAATGGGATTGTGGTTGTAAAGGGTAGTCTACAAATGGAAATGTCAGTTGAAAGAAAGCTAGAGAATAATCTGGGCCCTGAATAACACAGTGAACCTAGAGGTAGATGAGAATTGTGGTTAATAGTACAAATACAAGAATGTCCTCCTATGAACTAGAACAAATGTGCATCGCTATTGCAAGGTGGTAAGAATGTGGAGAAGCATGGGAAAAATACAATTAATGTAAGCTATGGACTATAGCTAACTGCAATACTGTAATATTCTTGCATCAATGCCAAAGATTTACTGTTTTAATAATAAAGGGGTATGGAAAAAATATACCAAATGTACGCTATAGACCATAATCTGTAACAAATGTTCCACAACAATGCAGTGTGTTGGTGGAAGGGTGTTGTATGGGAATTCCACACATGTGCATGATTGTTTTGTAAGTTCACAACCTCTCTAATAAAAATACCTTTTTAAAAAGTTAATTTCACCTGTTTCTTTTTTACTTCTTTTGATGTGCCTACTAGAAAACTTTGTATTACAAATATGGCTTGATGGTATTTCTATTAGGAAGCAATGGATTCCTTTGCTTTACCAATGAGATCCAGTCAGTACTTTTTTCTAATGATACCTTCTGTCTTTTTCAGCTGAAAATATCTTTCTCATTAGCAGGCATTTTTTAAATAGAAGGGTTATTTGTTTCAGGCTTCAAGACTGAGACAAACATTTGTTAATAAGGCTCCAAAGGATTTTGCACGTAATTCCCATCCATTCCTTCCCAAGCCAAAGCTGCTTGTGTAATGGTTGTGCAAATTGCGTGGGCTGCTCACATGAAACAAGTATTTCCAGAAATGTTTTCTTTGCAGAAGTAAGCATGCCTTGTTCACCACTCCCATTTGAAAACTTCCACATGTCCTCACAACTGTTGGTCTCCATGCAGCTCTGAGGCTCTCCCTGCATCCTGATGAGCTGCTCTTCTGTTATTTGTTCCTCTTGGTTTACCCATGCCATCACCCCTTCAAATTGTCATCAGAATTAAGACTGATGGATTAGTCAAAGGCCAAGCACAGATGGCTTCTCCAGCTCTCTAAGTTTAAGAATGGAAAGGCCCTGGAAAGCTCTGGGACTGGAATTCCGACAGTTCCCATAACTGGTTCGTTTGCCATTAATCAGACATGTCAGCCCAGCTTGGTCTCCAGATCTGCTTCAGTGACTTGGAAACTACCATTTATAGTCTCAGTGTCTTAAGAATGTGTTACATATAGGGTTGCCAGATTTTGCAAATAAAAATACAGGACTCCCAGTTAAATCTGAATTTCAGATAACAAATAATATTTTTTATAAGTATGTCCCAAATAGTGCATGGGTCATACTTAGACTAAAAAATTACTTGTTATCTTAAATTCAGATTTAACTGGGAATTTTGTATTTTATCTGGCAACTATAGATAGAATTTTGGGGATATTTTGATCTCCCTGGAAAAGACATGTGTTTGGTGCCACATAGCAGGCTGGGAAATTTTCCACGAGGCTGGGCCAAAGGACAGGCTTCACTGTTTGGCATCAGATCACTTGATGTTACCACAATGACAAACAGAAAATTAATTGCCTTGGTATAAAGCTCAATTCTGGCATTTCCTAAGTAGGTAAAATGTTTCTGTTCTTGTCATTTGTGAGAACAGAATCATATAGCTATGTTAAGGTTGAAAATAAAGAATCTGGCTTCAATGCATTTCCATAATTGAATTGTTCCACCTGAAATGACAATCGTCATCCTAGACTACTGCAAACAGGCAGAGAGGGTCTCAGAATAGCCTTGCACTTTGTTCAATGCTCTGCTGTTGCCATCTTGAAATTCTTAATGTTTCTTAAGCAAGGGGCCCCACGTTCTCATTTTGCACCAGCCCCCACAAACTACATAGCTGGTCCTGAGAACAGGTACCTAAAGACACGTAAGCAGCCTGCATAAAAGTGTTGTCTTCCTTGAAACCTGAAAGATCTCTTCATCTGTTCTTTGCTGTCTCTCTGAGCCTTTCTGTCCCCAGCACCTCTTCTCGGTACCAAGCTGGCATTCCCAGCACTGTTTGGATTTAATTAGGGTCTCGTGGGTTCAAAGGACTGGTTTTGATTATGTGTATGATCTCTAAGCTATTGTCCAGATCCCCTTCCAACTTAGCACTGGGAAAATCCAGGTAGAGTCTGCTGTCTTTGGCTTCGGCCACAGTAACTAAAGGACGATTGCAGATCAGAGCAACTGAAGGCCAGGTGGAGATTTGCTAAAGCCCCCTTTGAATCAGCAGATCTGGTACTATTTGATTTCTCACCAGTAGCTTATTCCCAACTTGTGTTTGAGTGGAACCAGATCTCTTTACCATCCACTACATTTATTTTCCAAACTCCATCTTTCCCTCCCTTGTCACAAGTAGGTTTCAGTTTTCCTTCCCTTCCTTTTAGTCTTTCTAAATTTCCCTTGTTTGTGTGAAGCATACTCTTTCCTCACCATCTCCTGTTACAAGCCCTTTCATCATTCCAAAAGGGCAGTGGCTGACCCACTGTCTGGTCATGCCTCTCTCCAAAGAAGAAGAGCCGAAAGATAAAATTCAAATTCATTTTGCTCTTACTGATGTCCATTTTAAAGGCCTTGTCAGGGGCACTATGACCAAGGGACAGGGGAAGAATTTTGAAAGTTGGTTTTCCAACTCCATTCCATTTCTAAATCGGCCTTTTCAGTGATTATACCATTCAAAAAGCATCAGAAGAGGAATACAGAGTTCTGGCTTTGTAGCCTCTGCTACAGGACCTTGGTTAAGTCACTTTACCTCTCAGGGACTTGGCTTCCTCATCTATAAAAAAAAGAGTGTTAGATTGGAGTAGATAATTAGTTCATACAATTCTATAATATGAACATCAGTTATAATCACGAATTATCCTACAAAGCTGAACAGTTGTTTTAAAAAGCCTGAGGTTCATGATCTACAGTGTTAATCAGTGATTGCTGTGATAATGTGACATAACAAACAATCTCAAATCTTGGTGGCATAGAACAAAAAACATCTATTTCTTGCCACGGTTCTGCAAGTTAGCTGGGGCAGCTCAGGTGCAGATCAGGACAGATACAGGTTGGCTGCACACATTTCTCTTTCTGGGACCCAGGCTAACCAGGCTGCAAATAACAGGGCATGTTCTTTTCATGGTAAACAGCAGGGGAACATGCCATGCCTCTGCTTATGTCACATCAGCTCACATTCCATTAGCCAAAGCAAGGCCCGTGGCCAAGTCCAGGGAAGCCATGCCAAGGGCTAGAAGTAAAGGAAGATTGTGAGACAAAACAAAAAACTATCTACCACATATAGGCCCTCTGAACCCTTTAAATTACAGGCAAATTTCCATTGCCAGCATATATGCATTTACTTAGATTCTTAAGGAAGAGTGATGGGTCCATCAACACAACTAACCACTACCATGAATTACAGTTACTTTAGCTGCCATGAAAAGGCAAGGGTTAACCCATTGTCTCCCAGACCACCAACGTTGTTCAGAGATCCGACTTGATCCACCACCAACCTAGAAAGTCTCTATAGCCTCATCCAGCCCCAAGGAGCACACGACCTTTAGAAGCAGGGAACTCTGACCCTCTTCTCTGCTCTCTTACTGCCAGGGCCAGCCAAATCTGCTTCGCTCCTTGGGATTTGGGTTTGTCCTTGATCAAGAAGGGTCAGGCATGGGCAAACAGACGCATGCCTAGAATGTCAATGGTCATCAATCACCAACCAATATCTTTTTCAGGATGACAGGTCATTGCCCTACAATCAATTCAGTTAATACCAATTTTCCAAATCACCAAGAGGCAAAATTTGCCAAATTAACCGACTGAAATGTTTTACAGGATTGTTTTGCCAAATTAACTGACTGAAATGTTTTACAGGATTGTTAAAACCTTTTAACAGAAATGTTTTAACAGCATTAACAAAAATTTAGCTTCTGATGATATTTCATCATCCATAAGCAAAATGTTAGCATTTGGCATTGAATTTTTCGTATTATGCCTGCATCTAAAAGAAATGATATTTAGGCCAATGGGGCTGACATTCCAGGAGGTTTTCATGAGCAATTTGACTGGAATATTTCCAGTCATGGTGAGCTCATAACCTTAACAGGACAGCCTCTACAGTGGCTGAACAGTGCTTTGCTTCCTAAAAAGTACCCAAACCTTATCTGAATCAAATTATCAGCTGGCACCCCCACCATAAGCAGGGATAAAGAGAGCAGGTAAGGAAACGAGGAAATAGCAGGCAAACCAAGGTGCATTTGGGTGTAGGCAGAAGCTTTTTCACTCCTGATCTTTTGTTTTTTTTTTAAATCAAGACAAAAAGAAAACAAAATTTTAAATAATTAATTAAATCAAGACAAAATCAATTGTGCATCCAATGACTTCTGTAAACTTCCCTAAGTTGGGCAGAGTGCTTCCCATTAAGAAGAGTACTGGAGTTGAGTGCCTGCTTCCCACACGGGAGGTCCCAGGTTGGGTTCCCAGTGGCTCTCAACAACAAAAAACAAAACAAAAAGCAAACAAACGAGAAAACCAATTCAGGGGAGCCGATGTGGCTCAGTGGTTGAGCAGCGGCTTCACACTTAAGATATCCCGGGTTCAGTTCCCAGCGCCGGTACCTCATAAATAAATCAACAAAAATTTTTAAGTACATTCTCCCTCCAAGGGAATTATCAAAACTCTTCCCAACTCTTCCCTTCAACCACGGTCTCCATTAAAGGCAAATGAGAGGTTGGACAGCATAGAGATTAAAAACGCAGGCGTGGGGGTGGGCAAACTACGCGCTTCAGGACCTGGGGCACATCATTTAGTCCTTGGAGGAGGCACAGCCTCCTAGGTATAAACCGGTGAGAGGCGTGCCGGCTTCAAAGGGTCGCTGTGCGACCTGAACGAGATGCACCACCCCGGGGGACTGCGCCCCACGAGGTGGAGGCCTTGTCTGCCCGCGCAGCCCTCCCTGGCAGCTAACGGGAAGGTGGTGCCAGCCAGGGCAGAGCCGCGCTCACAGGCACCATGGGAAAAAACAAAGCTAGGCCCTATCTGGAGAAACGCAGGCACGCCCAGGTCAGGAGGTGAGGGCAAGGTCAGCTGCGGGGCTCCGACCCGGAAGCAGCCGGCAGCCAGCCTACCCGCCCTGCCCCGGATGCACCGCTGGCTCCGCCCCTTCCTGCCCACACACCAGCTTCCGGCCGCCCATTAGCAAGTTATGAAACCAATTTACATGGGCACATCTAAGCTAGACCAGAATAGAAAATGTCAGCCACCATAACATACGGCAGGGTAAGTATTGTGTTATACTTTTCCAGTAATGTGTTGTTTATACATACATTTGCTATATATATATATGGACAGAGGCATACTTACAAAGGCTACAAGAGAAAATGCCAAAGCATATAGTGTATGTTGAGGGTAAATAGTGTTTGAATAAGCCTTTTCAATTGCATATATTTATACACACACATATGTAACAGATTGAGTCATGCCCCCCACAAAGATGTGTTCAAGTCCTCACCCCCAATCTCATGGATTTCTGCAAATAGGATTTGAAAACAGGATCTTTGAAGATGATATTAGTTAAGGTGAGGTCAAACTGAATCAGGGTGGGCCTTAGTCCAATATGAAGAGGAAATTTGGACATAGTCAGCAGGAGAATCCAGGAAAAAGACAGCCATGTGACGGAGGGAGAGACTGAGGATGGATGGATGGCCAGCCACCTCCAGAATGCTACAAACATCAGAGAGAGCACAATCCTGCCGACAGCTTGATTTTGGACTTCTAACCTCCAAAACTGTGAGACAATAAATTTCAGTTGTTCAAGCCAACCAGCCTGTGGTGCTTTGTTACAGCAGCCCTGGCAAAGGTGATATATAACACACATTCAGTCAGTTCTCATTATTTATGGCAGTTATGTTCTATAAAGTCACCATGAGCAGAGTTAGCGAATACTGAACCTTTGTTAGGGGAAATATAGGGTTAGGTCCCTCCTCTAAGCCCTTGGTCACAAAATTTTCATCAACTAATCCTTACATAACCTTGTTCCATGTGTGTTTCTATTGAAAGACCCTTTATTTAATATATAAATATATATATAGTTGATTGATTAACATTGAACTCAGCCAACTGCACCATAACTCCTGCCTGAATGAAGCTTATCTAACACATGTATTTCTCCATAATGTACATCACAACCTTCTTGAGCTTAGGAACACTAGACAGCACTTCAGCACTATGCTTAAGGGGCATTTTAAACATCAAAATGACCAACAAAAACCACAAAAATGCAAAAACCATGATACTAAAGGACACTTGAGTGCTAAAACAAGAAAGGAGAGTGTCGCCTTGTTCACCGTTAGCTGGGAGTGTGAACATCAGGTGATGCAAAATTTTCAGCACTCTACGCATGCCCATGAATGACCACAAAAGAACCAAGAATATTGATTCTGGGGTTACTAATGAATTTTTGCAAGTAAGCAAATTCACAAAATACGGACTCTGTGAATACAAAGAATTGATGCTAGTTTGTTAAACTTTTTCCAGTTTTTTATCTGTGTATACAGACATAACACAACAGAAGATGGATTTCTTAGTGTGAATTACTGTCAGAAAGGACTGGAAGCCCCTATCTACTGCATCTTGCAAGAACAGCTCACAAGGGCTCTTGGAGTGAATGAGGGAAAAAAGCCTGTGGTCAATTTTGTCATCCTGTAGTCCAGATTGGGCCATCTGGAGTGGCTGAACAGAGCAGTACAGCAGAAAGAGGAGCTGATGAGCCTGTATTTTATATATGGAAAGCAGTGGGTATTCACCTATTTCCTGAAGAGATAAGTACATGAAATTAATTCCAAATGCAACAATTAAATTACACAGTCAATTGAAAAGTGTGAAAAGAGGGGTTCCAGTAGTTTCCAATCTGTGCCTCTTTGCATCCATGAGACTTCCTGGTCCCATATGCAAAAGTTATGAGCAAGGTTTGTGCCCAAGAAAATTCTGAATTTTGATGAGTCTGGTCTGGATATGCTCAGGAATATGAGCAGGATATACCCAGAAGCAAAGATTAGACTGTTGACTCTTCTAGCATTCAGCACCAGCTAATAGTTCCTGGTGAGTTATAAAGTGCAACAAAACCAGTGAAATATCAGCTCAGAGAATAGAATTCTTATTTTATAACACACTTACAAAGAGATCCCAAAATGTTCTGTTTTTTTTTTTTTTTTTTTTTTTTTAATTCTAGTCACCAATCAGCTGTTACAACAAACTATCTGAGCCCCAGAATTCCTAGCAGGCACCATCAGTGGTCATTCTATGACTGGGAAGCCCATTGTGAAGCAGGGCTCAGTGAAGGTGGCTCCCCTTTCGATTCCAAGCCACTCTTCTTGCCAGAGCTTCTGAGATGTATGGCTTTATGTCTTTTCTTTTTCAGCTTTCCCTCAGGTCATAAAGGGTAGGCACCCTTTTAAGTTAATTGCTAAGAAAGTCAAAATCCCACTGGGTTCAATGTCCCTTTGAAGGTCAGGCTTGGAGTCTCCTGCCCTTCAGCATCTCAGCATCACCCTCAACTTTCCCACAGCTCACATACTTTAGCAATTAGGAAATCTTCTCAAATCCAGAAAACCATAATGGTAGCTAATGCTTCCTGAGGCCAACTTCTTAACAGGTAGCCAACTTCTGATTTCCCTGGGACTGTTCCAGTTATAAAACTGAAAGTCTTGTGTCTAAGGAACCCCTTGGTTCCCTTCAGGGAAGCCCAGACAAACCGGGACAGCTGGTCAACCTAACCATGTGCTAGGAACCGACTGTAAACACTTTGTATACATTAACTCATTCTACATCTGGACCCTGTGAGGCAGACTCTCTTAATATTCCCTTTTTTCAGATGCGGAATTGAGCCACAAAGATGGGATTGAACTCACCAAGTTCATACATTGGGTGGGCTTGGAGCTGGGATGCCAACCCAGACCCTCCACTCCTCTACTCCATTGCCTCCACCCCGCAAGCACCAACCATGCTTCAGCTGCCGTGCTTCCCCCTGGAAAAGTGATAAAGATGTGATGAGGAAAGCAGAGGTCAGAGTGATGGAATCCCTGCACAGGGCCATGAGTCAAGGGATACATACAGGCAGCCCCTAGAACCTGGAGATGGACCAGGGCATAGCATCCAAGTTTATAAAATGTGTTCACAGAATATGAAGTTTCACACTAAATACTGTGATAAGCAAAATAAAGGTCCCCCAAAGATGTCCACATCCTAATCCCCACAATCTGTGAATATGTTATCTTACATAGCAAAAAAGGACTTTGCAGATGTGACAAAAGACATGGACCTTGAGATGGGGAGATGATCCTCAATTTTCTGCATGGATCCAATGTAATAACAAAGCTCCTTATAAGAGTCAGAGAGAAGTTGGAAGATGCTTCACTGCTGGCTGGAAGGGGCCATGAGCCAAGGAATGCAGGTGGCCTCCAGAAGCTGGAGAGGGCAAACAAAAGGATCCTCCCTCAGAGCTTCCAGAAAGGAACACAGCCCTCAATACCTTAACTTTAGCCCACTGTAACCCACTTCAGACTTCTTACCTCCGCAACCATAAGATAATATATTCGTGTTGTTTTAAGCCACTAAATTTATGATTTATAATTTGTTACAGCAGCAATAAGAACTAATACAGATTTTGGTCTGTATTAAATTCACCCTGAAGGATCTTGTAATATAGTGAGAAAAAAATACTACGAACTTTCATGGTGAACATCAAGTAGTTGTTCAAGACTGAAGCCACCTGTTCAAACAACTAATCATCATCTGCCAATATATAGCCAAATGCCATAGCTAACAAATGGAGTAATCTTGTTCATTTACGAAGTGCTCTTACCTCTTTAAAACCACTTTTACATATGATAGCTGCTGATTCTCACCCATGGTACCAACATTCCCATTTATAGTGAATTTGAAGCAGGAAAACTCACAGTTCAAAACTGGGGCATAGATGTATTTTGTTTGCCCACCAAAAAGAAGAATGTTTTAAGTGTTGGCTTAGCCACCAACATTTAAAATTCTGGAGATTTGATATAAAAATAAAGATTTACTTCTTTCCTTAGAAAAATCAGGCTTCTGTCTGTAACAACCACTCTCAATGGAAGCTGAAAGGAGGCTTTATAGAGACATAACCTCATTCCCTTCACCAAGGTGTTTTTCGCCTGCCTCCACCCTGTAAGCTCCTTGAGAGCAGGCCTGTATTTGCTCTTAAAATATATGCCAAGGGAAGTGGCTGTGGCTCAATCAGTAGGGCTCCCGTTTACCATATGGGAGGCCCTGGGTTCGGTTCCCGGGGCCTCCTGGTGAAGGCAAGCCCGCCCGCACGGCGTGGTTAGCTGACCCAGCGAGCACAAGCAGCAAGGGGGGGATAAATGAATAAATAAATTTTAAAAATCTAAAAAAATAATAATAATAATAATAAAATAAAATATATGCCAAGACCCCACAACCACTCCACCCCACCGCGAACCAGAAACGCCTGTTAACTGCCCATTCTGTTGCTTAGCCACGTTCCACAGTGGAACCCATCCGGGTCCATGGCAGCAGTGACACGTCAGAGCACTCCTTGCCTAATGAAGCCTTAGGAGAAACAGAAAGGCCATCCAAAAAACGGCGGAAAGTCCTGGAGTTTCATGCAAGAAGAAGAAAGCAATATGCTGTGACGAGGTCCTGATGTGGAAAAATTCCTTTCAGGATAGGCAAGTTTTAATGTGGAAACCCATGAACTCTCAAGATTTGTCCTGAATACTAGGAAGGCATGATTAATTAACTAAAGTGAAAACAAACCCTGGCTCGTGTATATGTTTGTGGGCCCAAAACTTTACTGAGTGGAAACACCAACACTGGTGGGGACTCCGGGCAAGGAAACTTGGATGCATATGTGGAAAGAGGACCCAGTGTCGGGGCCGGTTGTCAAGAGAGGGTCTCGAGAGGGCTGGCCGGCCCCAGGCAGAGCCCAGAATGGGGGATTCTCCCTCCAGGGCCAAGCTGAAGCAGCAACCCTGAAGCACTTTGAGCCCACACCACTCACCTGACAACAAAACACAGCACAAAACTGTTCCACATGTGGGCAGTGTGTTCTCCTGGCCAAATGAAGCTTTCTCGAGGTGGAGTTTGAGGTGGAGTTCTTTTTTTATCAATGCCTTACAGAGTCCTGTGCCCAAAATAGAAAGTTCCCACATGCCTGTTCTTGAAGGAATTCATTCATCACTTCCATAAATATTTACCAAGGGCTATTGTGTGCCAGGGGCCATCTCTGGGTTGGACGCATAGTGGTGAACATAGATCTAAGAACAGGAGAGAGAGAAGGAAAGAGGAAAGAAGAAAAGGGCTGGGGGGAAGAAAAGCACAGTTGCGGGAAGATAGGCAGGCATTCCTGACAGGGAAGCTGTACTTCAAGGGATCTTAATCAAGAGTTCACAGACCCCCAGAGTGTCTCTGTGGAGAGAAGTCAGGGAGTCCATGAAGTTGGATAGGAAAACAATGACATTTTTCCTCTCACTGACCTCTAACTGCAAACTTGTCTTTCCTTCCACCATGAATGGTCACAACAAACCTCAGCAGCACAGTCAGTCCTGGAGACCTGGTCACCCTAGAATTCACAGATTCTTTCATATAACATGCCATTTGTTCCAGAAATCTCATAGTAACATTTACTTACATCACTATTTTGAAATTCGAGTAGTCACAACTGCTGACCAATCTTATTACAAAATGCATTTAAAAGAAGAGCACATTTTTTCTAAAGTGATAACCCTATCAATCTAACTGATCTCCTTTGTAATCTGGAGTGTATTACTTCATGCTAAAAGCATTATCCTAACAAGGGGCTCATGGGCTTCACCAAAGAGGGCACCCAAAAGGCAAGAACCCTGCCCTAATCAGACTTCAAAACTCCCAGGGCTGAGGACTCGCCACAGGCGCCCCCACCCCACAAGGCTGCCAACCACCCCCACGTGAGCCACGTCAGCAGATTCGGAGTCTCAGAGGAAATGGCTGCTTCTCTGGCATCCATCAAAATCTTAGCCACAGCCACATCTTTGAGTAACTAAACTGATTCAAAACCTTTTCGCAGAGGGGAGGTGGCTGGTTTGCCGGTTACTAGAACTCCATAACTGCGCAAGTCGGATACTTTGCCACGTTTTAAATGAAGAAACTGAGACTCCAAGGTATTTAGCCACTGAATCACCTGCTAGGCGAAGCCTGGCAACGAAATCTTCTGACTTCCAATCCCCCTTCCCGGCCCCAGGCTGCCGGGAATGTCCTTGGCCCCGGGATGTCCTGAGCTGGCCACGCCCCCGGCAGCCTCATCGTCCCCCTCACCTGCTCTGCCCGCCCCTGCCAGCCCCTTGGTGGGAAGGTAGTGGGGTGGGATAGCATGGGAAGGAGGATGTTGGGACAAGCTTGCTCCACTGGCGCGGGGATCCCCATCTCCTATCCCTATGCCATTGTTGGGAATCCCATGGCAAGCCTCGCAAAGGCAAACCATGGCGTTGTTGATGATAATGAGAGGGATATGCTCCCCCAGTCACCCTTTGTCTCCAGGATATCTGTTGAAATCCGAGATCAGCTCAGAAAGCTTTCCCAAGCCTTGAACTACCGCTGCCCTTCCGATCCTCCCACCTCTCCACGCAAAATCCGCCACCAGGCAGGGAGGGCGCCCTACCCCTGTCACTGGGCAAGGTCAGGCTGGTGGCCTTGGGAATTGCTGGGAGGCTGCTTCATGAGCGTGGATCCTCCCAGATCTCCCTCCAGGGGCAGCAGGAAAAGCATTTCTCCCTCCCGTTTTACAGATTCAGAAACAGAGATTCCACCGGTGGGGGGGTGCCTGGCTGGCGCCTGGTGCCCTGTCCTGAGCCCTCACTCCCACCCCACCTCATTCTGCTGCAGGATGAAATAAGCACTAGCTCTAGATGAGCCGGGCTCGCTCTTCCACTGCAGTCTACAGTTGTCAGTGCCTCCAAACACGACCTGGCAGCAAAAGCTGCCCTTTCCCTGCTTCCCCTGCCCTCTGACCTCTTAAAGCCCCTTTAGCTTCTGCGACTTCCTCGGGGAATCTCCCAGACTACTAGTCACAGGATTGCATGGGGTGGGGCTGGAAGGTCCCAAATAAGCTGCACACTGTTTTGCAAGCCACCCGCGTTCAGCAACAGTCAATGTCCTGAGTAGGTTGGGGTGGCATGCGCCACTGCGGGCGGGTTGCATCAGCCTTAGATGACTGAGAATTCGGGAGCACATATTTGCATGTGCATCTGCACATCATTAACATTTGGATAGCACCTCTGCTTTCTTGGGAGATCTGAGGCAAGGAACCAAATGTTGCAAACAGGCTGTCCAGGGTCTCCTAGCAGCGAAACTGTCAATAGCCACTAAAGGGGGGGGGGAGGGGGAAGGTGCTGGGGGTGGGTGGGTACTACAAGGTCCAGGACCAGCCCTGTCAAGCTGGAGCCAAGGTTGAAATTTTTGGACAACTACTGGGTGTTTCATCGGTTGAGAATATAAATAGTGTGGGCAGCTTGTCAGGTGCCAAGCACAGCACTGTAGACAATTGGGCACTTATTTGTCCCACGTTGGTAGCTGCTGCCATGGCCTGGCTTTGGGGTGGGGAGTAGGAGAGAATCAGGGTCCACAAAGGGGGAACAGATGTTTCTCCCCAGTGCAGCAGGAGGCCCCACCCAGCCCTCTCCGTCATTTGGCTGGTGCTTCACACCCAGCTTAAGAACTACCTGCCGTGCTTGTTAAAGATACAGGCTCCAGATCCGCCCTAGAGCTCCAGGGCAAGGGTTTGGGGAGCTGGAGGTCAGCGCGCACCCTACTGAGAGGTCAGTGGTTCTCAAATGTGCGTGTGTATCAGACTCACTAGAACGCTTGCCGCATGCCTTCAGCCCGGCCACGGCACACCTGCTGAATTCCGCGCAGGCGATTCTGGGGCATCCAAAGTGTGAGACCCCATTAAGCAGTCCTCAAAGTAAGGACCCCAAACAAGCGGTTTCAGCATCAACTGGGAGCTAGATAGAAATGCAAATTCTCAGGCCTACTGGGTCAGAAACTCTGGGGGTGGGGCCCAGGCCTCCAAGTGACTCTGATGTAGCTAAAGTTTGAGAACCACTGGCATAATCTGTGAGCTACCCAAGGGCATGGAATTGTCTCGGTTGCAGCTGTACCCTCCCTGCTAAGAACAAAGGCTGGGTACTGGGCTTCTCCCCAGCTCCTAAGGTTCCAAAGGGCTCACAGGGGGAGCTGTCAGCTCTTCCCAGGACACAGAGTTCAGAGCACAGTTCCTGGGGCACCTGTGCTTGGGGAAGAGCTGCTGTGAGGGGAGAATGCAGGTGCCGCCCACCTTTATTACTTCTTGCAAGCTCTGGCTTGGTCAGTCTTGCTCCATAGCTGCCAAACAACTGCCCAGAGCCTCACCCGTTTATTCTCAGAATCCCAGGTATGCGAAGTCCATTACAGGATGTGCCTTCTCTCTGAGTTTGTAGCAGAAGGCAAATATCCGTTGCTTCCATATGCACATGGATTGCTAATTGTAGCATTGGCTCAAATGAAATTGAGGGACTACTTGATGCCCCCCTTTTGCACTGACTCGGATATTTGCATGTCTGTTGCAGAAGGATGCATTTACTATAACTGCTTACATACCGAGCCTTCAAAACCTTTGCCACCACCGTGCCCAGTCCCCACCCCACCCCTTCCCTCACCCTTCAGAGTCCAGCTCCAATGAACCTCATCCACAAAATTTTTCTGAACCTTTCTAGCCCTCACTGATTGGCGGGCCTTCCAAAGACGGAGAAGCCGTCGCCTGTAACAAGTATTTGACACTTTGGGGGCCTTCTTGAACTTTTGTCTTATTTCCCAGCCAGTCTATGAGAGCAGGAAAAAATTTTTGTTCCCCTTCATTCCCTCAAATTGCTCAGCACCCATAAAGGCGTTTTTGTTGCACGTAAGTAAGTAAGTATTTTTGGGTGACCATGGTGAAAGGCAAATCACAGAAAGCAAGAAATCATATTGCCGCTATTCTGCAAAAATGGCTCTAGATTTACACGCACGCTCTTGGAATGGTCCAGTCCAACTGTGCATTCATCCTCGGGTTCTTAGCCAAGACAGGGGGACAGTAACAACCCCAAACACTGTGCCTCATTGCTGACCTGGTTTCAAGGGAAGTCACACATACCCTTCAGACCTACTGCCACTCACGAAGAAGAGAGTGCTTGGACTTTGGTGTCAAGTAGACTTGTGTTCAAATCCAGCTTCACCACTTAGTCATCATAGCATTATAATTATTAACCCACTGGTGATCTCAGCCCCTTCTTATCCCTGGCCCACCCTGGAAAAATCTGGCTTCACACATCCAATTTCTCCCCTCCCCACACCCTCTCAGGAAGCTTCTGTGATGTCTCCATTTTGAGAGACATTTGAGTTTGGAGATCAAGGGGAATTGGCAGAGTCTAGGGTAGGGCCAGAGGGAGGCCTTGGAAAGAGGTCAAGAGAAGAAAGCGATCAGAGAGTGTGAGAAAATTGGAAAGCCAGGGAGAAGGCAAAATGAGAAGGGTGGCTGGGAGTTATAAATTGGAGCCCTTTAATGTCTTTCCAGAGGCACAAATAAAGAGTGGAATTTCCTTTACATTGATCGTCACTGAGCCAACTGCTGCTTAAATGTGATGCTTCACAGAGAAGTGAGGTGGCAGTCATGACAACAGGCATTTCCTGGGCGCTCGAGCGCATCACGTCACCTGCGGTCACCCCCTGAGACGGGTGCTGTTGTCCTGACTGCTTTACAGGTGGGGAAAGTCAGGCACAGAGAGGTTGAGGAACTGCCCCAAGCCCCACCGCTGGGATTTGGCGAAAGCTGGTTTCAGGTCTGGGCTCTTCGCCACTCTTCTGTCCTGCCTTTAGACGTGGAGCCTGGGAGCCGGCACGTCCCCGTGCAAGGACTTGACCACACTGACATCTGCCAGGCCCTCGTCCCCTTTCCCTGAAAGGGAACCAGGCCCAGAACCGAATGCTTGAGGCCAGCAGCCTTGGAAACCATCCCCAAGCTGATGTCTGGGGCTCAGATTCGCCGTGGTGCCTGGCCCGCAAGGAGCCAGCTGGGGTCTGAGCAGAGCTGTGGGACTCTGGGGCGCAGCCCGTGGGCAGAATGGAAACCAGACAGTGCTCCCCAGACCCACAGCGCCCGCCATCCAGAGAGTCTGCAATTAATTAAGACGGAAGGCAACGCTGAATAACCCTTTTGTGGATCAAAAGCGCTCCTTTGCAAACTCAGCCTGCAAGCCCAACAAAACTGACTTCATGGCTTCTCATGAGAAAACTGTTACAAGCAGGACTGAAGAAAGGCTTTGTTCCTGCCTGCCCGTGAGCACCCGAGGTTCGGATTACAAAGCAGCACTGCCCAGTTACAACAAGCATCGCCAGGTCTAGTCCGAGGCTGTCCAGGTGTAGAAATGCCAGAAATAACACATTACAGCCTAAGCCAGAGCAGAGGGTGCCCACGACTGCTCTTTCATGAGGTGTCATTTACAGAAAAAGAGACGTCCCCCGCCCCAGTCTGTGTATGCACCAGGCAAGACTAGAAAGGTGGGTAGGAGTCACACTGAAAGCTTCCACCAGGTAGGTCTCCACCAAGCCTTTCTTAATTTGGACTTTTCATTATATAAAAGTTGCCTGAAAACACAAAGCGTCTCTTTGCCCTTACCGCAGTACTTCGCAACCTGCCAGCACATTGGAATCCCTTGGATAAACTGCCCGTGCCTGGGTCCCAGCTCCAGGGAGTCCAGTTCAATTAACCTGGGGTACAGCTGGATTTTTCAAACCTCCCCAAGCGTAATGGGTTAGATGGTGTCCCCACAAAGATATGTCTACCCAGAACCTCAGAATGGGACCTTCTTTGGAATAGGGTCTTTGCAGATGTAATGAAGGCAGGGGTCTCCAGATGAGACCATCCTAGATTAGGGCAGGTCCCAAACCCAATGACTAGTGTCCTCATAAGAGGCAGAAAAGGAGACAACACAGGAGAGAAGGCCACAGGAAGCCAGGGGCAGAGATTGTCATGGTGTGCCTACAAGCCAAGGAATGCCATGGATTGCCAGAGCCTCCAGAAGTTGGAAGAGGCACGGAATGAGCTCTTCTTCAGAGCCTCCAGAAGGAACAAGCCCTGCCAACACTGGGATTTTGGATTTCTGGCCTCCATAACTGTGAGGCAATCAATTTCTGATGTGTTAAGCCACCCAGCTTGTGATAATTTGTTACGGCAGTCCTCGGAAACTAAGACTGCCCGTGACTGCCAGGAGCAGCTGGGGCTGAGAACCCACAACTGACCAAAGTTCTTGTTACAGGAAGCCTCCCTGGGAGGCTGGAGATGAGGCCCATCTGGAAGCCTGGGGGGGGGGGGGGGGGGGGGGGGGGTGGGGAAGGCTAGGTGTTATGGGTTGAGTTGTGTCCCCCAAAAACATGTTCGAGTCCTGACCCCTGGTTCCACGAATGCAATCCTGTTTGGAAATAGGGTCTTTGAAGATGTGATTTGTGAAGATGAGACCGAACTGGATTAGGGAGAGTCCTAATCCAATATGGCAGGTGTCCTTCTAAGAAAGGCAGAATTTGGACACAATCAGAGAGAAGACAGCTATGTGACAGAGGCAGAGCTAGAGTCGTCACAAGTCAAGGAACATCATGGGTTGCCATCCATTGCCAGAACCCAGCAGGTTCCAGAGGGAATGTGACTGACAACTTGGCTTTAGACTTCTGGACTCCAGAAACGTGAGACAACAACTTTCTGTTGTTTGAAGCCACCCAGTCAGTGGTACTTTGTTATAGCAACCCCAGGAAGTTAACAGGCTGGGGAAAGCTGGCTCATTAGCTGGATATAGAACTCTGTATCTGCACTTTCTGAACCGGTGGTCCCCAAGCCTGGCTCTGTACCAGAATCCCCTTTGCAAAAGCACTGATATCCAGGCCTCGCTGCCAATTCTGACTTCACTGGTCTTATGTCGGGCCCTATCATGGGCATGTTTTAATAACTCCATGGGTGATTCAAATATGCAGCTAGGGTTGAGAATTGCTGCCAGAAATTCAAGGTCTTTTGAAAGCAGACAGTGGCTGTGCCACGTGGTGTACACCGATGATGTGGCGCTTGAATAACCAGCCCAGCAAACACAGATGGAGAGTTAGGGTCTTTCTTTGCTAAACTGCCCACAGCTTTGGCTGAGCCGAGCCATCCCAACATTGGAGATGGAGCCTCTGCCAGCCATTCTTTCATGCAACCTGGACCCTGGAGCCAAGTTGCTATTTCTTTGGTTTTTTTATTGGTTGCTCTTGTTTTTGTTTGTTTGTTTGTTTGTTTTCTCTTTGGTTTTTGAGATGTCCCAAACAAGTGATGCTTGGAAGCAAACCAGAAATGCCTGGAAAGCAGATCCACTTGGATTTTCCAGGGGATTTATACAAGCTGGTCAAAAACCCAACAAGGAGGGCCTTCTTTGCCTTTGCGCTGAGCCTCGGCCTTTCTGGATGGACAACCCTGAGGAAGACTGGACAGGGCCCAAACTCACACCTACCCAGACCCCAGGAGCTGGCTCTGGTCAACTCATGGTAAAAGAGGTAACTGGGAACCAAGAGGACTTCCAAGCTCACCTGCAGGACCCAGAGGCTCTTACCAACTCCCAAATGGTCACAAGTCATGCTGAGTCATCAAGTGCCCCCAGCCTTCACCCTGCTCTCCTGCTTCTACCCATGACTTCCTCCCCTGGCTACCTCCCATGTGTCCTTCCAACCCCCACCCAGACATCTCCTCAAGAGACCCCCAGACCAGCCTGTTGGTGAAGCTCTGCCCCACCCTGGCCATGCAAGCTCAGGGGCACATAGAGCTGTGCTCAGCCTCAGTTTTCTTGTCTGTCAAACAGGAATCATCATGGTAGCAACAAGCACGGAGGGGCATGGGAGGACTCCCTGAACTTGTCTGTCTGCGTGCCCCGGGCAGCACCTGGCTCACCGACCAGCAGGGTCAGGATATGGACCCATTATCATGTGCCATGGTGCATGAGATGCTCCCTGCAAAAAGGATTTAGGATAACATGGACAGTTGGTCCCAAGCCTTCATAGAGAAGTTCAATCAACTTTATCAAAAAATGATCACAATGAAAGGTCACTCGCTTTTTATTTTGCCACATAAATATCTTTTTTGAACTTCTACCTCTTAGCATCATTCCACCAGAAAAAAATTAAGAAGGATATTTTAATCTCTCTCAAAAAACAGAAAGAGCCTTTAGAATAAAGGGCATACCTTTAAATAGAATCAGTTTAGCCTTGTAAGAAAGCTCCCTGCACCATCCTCACTTCTCTCGCATCACCCCCTACTCTCTGGACGTGTCTGCAGGGCCCCAACGCAGGCGCTGTGGCCTCACCTTTGGCATCTGGGAGCATGGGGTAAACCCACAGATGCAGGTCGTGCTCCCCATCAGCTTTGTGGCTTGAGCAGTGTTTCACTTATCTCTGCCTCAGTTTCCTCATCTGTAAAAGGGGACAATACTACCTTCCTCGTGGGGTTTTGGAAAGATCAGAGAGCACTTCCTGGATTCCCAGCACATGAACGTTACTGTCCTTGTTTGTCGGTGATTAGCACTGAGTTAGCTACCCCCAAGCACAGCTCATCATCCCAAAACCTGCCTTTCACCTCCCAGAGCCCCGGTTGTCACAGAGCAGTAGAGAGGCCTGCGGTTCATCACTCAGCGAAGGACCAGCTCTCGAGGGAAACACTTCCTCCTTCTCATTCCTTTCTCTACCTCAAAATGCTCTTTTACAGCAGAAGTAAAACCAGAGCAAAGTACCCCACCTCCAGGGGGCAACATGTTGCCATGTGCCCTCAACACCTGCCACTTTGGCTACAAATGAATTAGTCCCACCTTCCCAGAACCCAGGCGTTATCAAGGGTGGAAGAAACCACCCAAGAGGTGACTTCCCATCTGCTCCCCGACAGCCCCACGTGCAATCAGCCAACATATCCAGCAACTCCTCTTCTCCTAGGTGGGAGGGGGCCCATCCTGGCGAGAAGGCCCCTGGAAAGCCAACGGCAAGGGTCAGCCAAAATGGAAATGAGCTGCGAGTAAGAGGAATGGCAGGTTGCCTGTCCTGAATTAAACTAAGTAAGCAAAGCCACAGTCCCACGTGAAGGTGCTTATGAGGCAGGCCGCTTTGTGAACTTGCCATAGCTTCTTTTCAAGTCAGTTGGCCAGTGCTGTTTTCCAACCATGGGCCATAACTCTTGTAGGGAGAATCGTCTTGGCAGGGGGTCATCTTCCAATCAGAGCGCAAGGCAGACCAAACACCCAAGGGACTCCGGCTGACTCCTTATTTCCTCATTTTGTTCTTAAAAAACTATCTCAGGGTCTCTTGCAAAGTACTGTTCCTATTTTGGAAGGCTGGTTAACGGTAAACACAAGTAATATTTCTATAGGCGGTTTATTTTTTCTTGAATGGAATTGTTTTGCTTGTTTCTTTCACTTCCTCTTTGTGGATACCAAGGAACATGAGTTCCTCCTTTTCCTAGTATTAGAAGTACGTCAGTTCGAGTATGAGTAAAAGAAAAGTGCAGACTCAGAGGCTGCCTTCAGTTGGTTGACAAACTGCATCTGCTATAAGATTTCGGAAACCATGCTTTGTCATTGTTGTCTTTTGTTTTCTTCTCCAAAGTACCCACAGAATGTGAGTGAGTCTCTAAAATGATGACTACCTGATGATGCAAGCAGAGAGACAGGGGAAGACAGAGGACATGGGTAGCCTCATGGCCACCAGAAGCTGGACTGAGAAATCCAGACTCATTGTTAGAACAGGGAAAACGGAGGAACACGAGGTCAGGCAGTCAACAGCAGGCTGGACCGATGAAAAGCTGAGGCCACATCCTGGCCAGACAGCAGCGGGTGGAAAACCAGACTTACAGATCTGTGCTTTCCCTAACCTCGTTAGGATTTTGAGCTTTCTGAACGCTTTGGTGTGAACAATCAATTCTACATATGAAAAGGACCACTTCTGGCCTATCAATTTATAACGTCTCACCATTATTCAAATATGGATTAGCAGACATACACATCATGGGCTAGTATTTGGCCATAGGGAAGAATGACGTTCTGAGACCTGCTGCAACATGGAAGAACTTGAGAACACTGTGTTCAGTGAAATAAGTGAGGCACACAGGAAGAATATTGTGTGATGTCACTTATAAGAGATGACTAGAAATGGAAAATTCACAGAGCGAGAAAGTAGGTTAGAGGTGACTAGGGGGTGGGGGAAAGAGAGAAGGGGAAATGTGTATTTAAGGGGAAAAGGGGTGAATTTTATCTTATGTGAATTATATCTCAATAAAGATGTTTTTAAAAATAGATTAGCAAAAGGATACTTACCATAAACTGCAATGTTCTCAGATACAAATGGTCACCTAGATTTCCTCTCTAGCCCAGGGTACAGAGCAGAAGCACAGTATGATCTGTGCCCACAACACAGTGGGACAGCAGATGTGAAAGACAGTTTCACAGAGAGCTTGAATTTACGAAACCCACAGACTGCAGATCTCACAGCCTATGGAGGCACGTTCACCCCATTCCCTGCAGAACCCTGTGACCGTCTGTGTCTTCCTGGTGTCACGGACCTTCTGACTCAAGGGTGATGCTAAACCTAATCCTCCCTCATTGAGTTAAATCATGAGCTTAAAATAATTGCATCTTTTAAATCCATCACCTTTTGAAGTTTCCCCAACTCCCCTTCTCCACTGAGAAGAGGGCCATTTCATATGGACCCACAGACTATTCTCAAATCCTCTGGTTCTTGGTTTCAACCCCAAGGCTGGGAACTTTGATCATCAGGTTTTCCACTGTGTGTTTGCTTCCTTGGCATTCATCTCTAAAAGAACCAGTGGGATTCTAACAGCAGGACCCAGAGTCCCTTGTGCAGGGTAAAGAGAGATGCAGTCGTGGACGGGCAAAGAGGTTAAGAGTAAAGACTCTGGGCACCAGACAGTAACGCTAGCCCAGCTCTGCCCCTTCCTGTGTGACCATGGGCATAGAATCTCTTCTCTTATCTGGGTTGTTGAGATTGGATGGAATAATTGGTATAAAGCTCTGATGGTTGGGTCCAGCCCAGGTATCACTGTGAGTGGTCCCCAGTGCTGAGTCTCAAGACCAGCCCAGGGAAAGGCTGGAGGCAGGCCAGCTCAAGAGACAGGATGCTCTCCAAGGCCCAGTCCCTCGTGAGGACAGAAGGCACGTCCCAGGAGGGAGCGGGCATTGGACAGGCCCTGCAAAGAACCAACCACAGACCTTGGTTGCCAGACAAGTCATTCTTTTCCAAGCAGCGGAGCCACATATGAATCCCCTTGGAACACATCTAGATGCTTTAAAATCTCACTCTATGCCGAGGCTGCCAACAAAAATGCTTCCCATAACACGACAGGGTGAACTACAGAAGTGAAAGGGGAGAAGTAATTCCATGCACAGGACCACCAGCCAGGGAATGACAGCAGATGAAATGAGGCGCGTGATGAAAAGTGCCCACGGGAAACTCTGACACTGAAGATTAAATTGCAAAGGACTCAAAGCCCAGATAAATACCATGATCTAATACCAGCCCAGGAAAGAATGATTCGCCTGATGGAAATAGGCGAGTTCACACTAATGCTTACAAACGGACCTTTTACGAATTTCTTCCAAAGGAAGAAACTTGAGAGCTGATTCTTCAGTGTGGCCCACAGGTGAGGAGACAGTGATGGACTTGAAGCCTGGAGGCACCCATCCTGGCTTCCACCCCGTGGGTGCAGGAGGCCCAGCTGGCAAAGCCCACCCAGGTTTAATCTGGCTGGAAACAAGACAGAAAACATCAGGGGAAAGAAGAACACACCCTCTCACACACACATACACACATATATACATATACATATTGTACTAGGGTTTTTCAGAAAAACAAAACCATATATATGTAGAAAGAGAGCAAGAGGATATATATATATATGTATATATGTGTGCGTGTGTGTATATATATATATATATATGTATGTATATATATATACATGCACACATATACACACAAATAAAGAGATTTATTTTGAGGAATTGTTTCACACAGTTGAGGGGAGTGGCAAGCCTGAAATCTGTAGGGCATGCCAGCAGGCTGGAAATTCCAGTAAGAGTAATGCTGCAGTCTTGAGACAGAACTACTTCTTCTGGAAGCCTCAGTTCTTTGCTCATATGGCTGCCAAGTGATTGGATGAGGCCCATCCACATCATCAAGGGTCATCTCCTTCAAGTCAACTCACTGTAGAGCTAATCACATCTGTGAAAAAGTTGCACAGCAATATCCAGGCCAGGGTTTGACCAAATAACTGGGCTCCACAACCTAGACAAGAAGACACATAATATTCATATGTATGTAGGTATATGTAGGTATATGTGTGTGCTCTTTTTCTTTTATCACAGACCATGTATCTTCTCTGTTACATGAGGCAAACTATGATATAAGTTCAAGTGGTCAAAAGAAAGTATGAAGAACATGAAAGACATTTCAGCTTAAGAATGCTATCCAAAAAGAATAGGCTATGGAAAGCATATGGGCTTATTCAGGAAATATTGGGAGATGCACAAAAGTAGAACAAAGAATGACTAGTTATCCATATTCCATCACTTAAGCTAAGCTACTGCTCACATTTTTCTATTTCTTTCATTTTTTCATTGAATATATTTATTTCACATGCTATATGCACTTTTCCCTTAATATTATATTTTAATATCTTCAACATTATCCTTCCCTTAACAATCATCATTTTTATGGATGCATTACATTCCATCAAGAAGATACTCTTACTTAATCCATTCTTCTTTTTATTATCTCTTTAATTTATATAATCTATTCTTCTATTTCCAAGCATTCATGTTGTTTTAATTTCCTCCTAATAATCTCACAGCCATGAATATCTCTGAAGAAAGAGAGAGAGAGAGAGAAGGAGGGAGGGAAGAAGAGGGAGGGAGGGAGGAAGAGGGAGGGGAAAAAACCTCTATTTGTAGATGTTCCGTCTTTCCTTCGTTGGAAGCCAGGACTGAAGATAATGCTCCCAGTGCACTGGTCTGACCATCCCTGGCCCACATGCTGCACTTCTACCCAGACAGGCTAAGGACCAGTTAGTTAGTGCTATGGATTGAATTTCCGCCCCCCAAAAAAGGTATGTTCAAATCCTAACCCCTCTCCCATGAATGTGACCCTTTTTGGAAATAGGGTCTCTGAAGATGTGATTTAGTTAAGATGAGGCCAAACTGGACTAGGGTGGTCCTTAATCTAGCATGACTGGTGTCCTCAGCAGAGGGGGATTTGGTCATAACACACCCAGACACCAGGGGGCCATGTGAAGGCAGAGGCAGAGACTGGCGAGCTGCAGCTGCAGGCCAAGGAAGGCCACAATGGCTGGCAACCACCAGAAGGTAGGAGAGGCCAGGGAGGCTCCTTCCCTGCAGGTTTCACAGGGAGCCTGGCCTGCGGACATCTTGATTTTGGACTTCCAGGCTCCAGAACTATGAGACAGTAAATTTCTGTTGTTTTAAGCCACCTACTTGTAATGCTTTGTTACCACAACCCTAGTAAACTGATTCAGTTGGTGATGCCACAAGTCACCTAATATTCACCATGAGCTTGTGGTCACCTAGATCTCTTTCCAATAAGCTGTCAGAATCAAGCAGTGCATGTAAAACTGGTGAGATCTGAGTCAGGTCTGTATGTTAGTTAATGGTATTGTGCCAATGTCAATTTCCTGGTTTTGATAACGTACTATTAGGTAAAATGCTACCATTGGGGGAAGCTGGGGGAAGGACGCACAGGAATTCTCTGGACACATTTTCCAATTTCTTATGAGTCTATAATTATTTTTAAATGAGAAGTAAAAAAAAATTTTTGAGCTACCAAAATTGCCTCTTACACATAGGAGGCCCTCAACCATTTACTTAACTATTGAAACTGAGGGAAATCCAAACACATGCATGCATGCACTCATTTTTCTACATGTAAATGCAAGACTTCATTCATCTGCTGTCCTCTTCATCCTGCTGGCTTCCAGCCAAAATTCCAGCCCGTCAGATTTTGGAGATCTTTTGGAATATTCTATTGTCCTTCATTAGTTCCCTTGCCCAATTTGCATATTTGATACAGATACCTTCGATGACCTCAGCTATGCTTCCTTTCTTCCCAGATTTTCCATTGACTTGACCAGCATTTTTACTGAATTTTTTTTCTATTATATAATCACTGTTACAGAACAATAGTAAATAAGTTGAAGGGTGGAGATGGAATAAGACGGAAAGACGGCAACTTTCCAATGAGATAATGGTGGCACATTGGGAAGCTACAGCCAGGAAACCAGCAAGTCTTTTCAGAGAGATTCTCAAATGGGGGAGCAGGCCCAAAGCTGGAGGGAAGAAAGCAAGCCAAAATGATAGAAACAGGGGAGACAGAAGAAACCAGCTCTCTGTGGAGCAAAAGGGGTCAGGGGTTTTCAGTGAGAAAATGCAGTTGTTGGCATAAAGACTGTGTCGATTGAGAACAAGCTGGCACCATCACAGAGGATGACATCACCGAGCAATCCAGCTCCGACCCTGCTACTCCTCCCCATGAGCTCACAGCTCCATAACTACCCATTTTTCTGATTCCTACACCTAGTTAGTGGCTTCCAAAGACACACGCATCCCAGGGATGAACCCAAGACCCAATGGAATGGGGGAAGGAGGAAAGACTCAAGAAGAAAATATTAGAAATTAGAACATCTACTTATATTTACTTTGTTTCATCCAGTTTTCATTTCCTATTTTTAGGTCCATTCAATAATGTACATAAGATATTAAGACAGTAATATGTGTATATAATTTATAAATAAATACATATTTGGGGCAGCCAAGCTTAAAATGTTTTACTGCTGGCGTGCATGATCGACTATGTTTGAAGACCATTAGACCAAGCTATAGGCTTCTTAAACCTATGGCCTTGTCTCACTTGTCTTTATGTGCTCATCAGTACTTGGGGGAAATGAAGTGAAATGAATGGATGGATGGATGGATGGATGGATGGATGGATGGATGGATTAGGGGCTTTAGTCATATATTTCTTTATATTCAGAACTCTAAAAAAATTTTTTTATCTCTCTAACCAGGATATGGGTTACCTGCCATTTCTGATATGACAGCTAAACCTCCTCTATATAATTTTGTGGCCCAGGTTTCACCTACTTCTTTTTATAAGTAAATTTTTTTGTATAGTTTCTTGAAAATATGGAAGAAAATCCAACCACAAAAACCATTCATTCATCCAACAAACATTGGTTTAACACCTTTTTTTTTGCAGCTCTTTGGACCAGGTACAAAGAGACAAAGGTGAGAGGAAGGCCTTACAGGTCTCTGGGTGGCTGGGGAGGACAAGGACGGCTGGTAGACCAAGGCTGGCTCATCTGTGCTGTCAAAGAAAGGAGAAGACACCATGCTTGGATGGCTAATACACAGAACCATGGGTCCCATGGAAGGGACCAGGGAGATTGGTCTTTGATTTGTGGCTAATGAATTTGGATGACAAGAAACATGGAAGCATTGGATGTAGGGGAGAACAGTAAATAAAGGGCAGATCATGAAAGACTGTATGTGCCAAATCAGGGAGGTGAGACTTCACTCAGGTGACATCAGGAGCCCCTGAAGCACTAGCAGCTCATTGACAAGCTGTGGGGTTGCTCCAACCCTCCCTCTAGAGACCCTGGGCTGGGAAATGGCATTTCTTAAAAGTCATGTCAAGACACGGCCTCTGCAGTGGCCTTGCTCCAAAGAGAAAGAGGACCCGCTTTGCGAGTCAACCTGTGTCCTCTCTCTTCTTCCTCTTCATCTTCTCTCTCCGTGGCCTTCCTGCCCACGTCTGTCCCCAGCTCTGCCACCAGCTCTGTGTGCCTCGTGGAGGACTCACACCTTTCCGCCTTGTTTAAGTCCACGCCTGTCCCAGTGCCCAAGGACTCTCCACTGTTTCCCAGCCTAGCTCTTTCAAACCAAAAGATTAGTTCATTTCTCCCTCAAGTCCAGGAATCCTGCTGCCTTTGCAAGTCAAATGTGCTATTTCAAAAGATGTCCTTTGGCACAAAATTATTTGTTCCTTTTCCTATGGCCTTAAGGAGATATTAGGGAAGTGAGAACACCTGTCAGGCAATGAAAACAAAAAAAAGCAAACTTTGAAGGGAAAACTTTGAGAGTCTAAATTTTCAGCAATTAAAACAAATGGATGTAGCTCAGTGGTTGAGAGCCTGCTTCCCACATACGAGGTCCTGGGTTCGATCCCTGGTACCTCCTAAAAACAAAGCAAACAAACGAAAAAACCAACTCAGAGAAGCTGGTAAAGCTCAGTGTTTGAGCGCTGGCTTCCCACATGCCACGGTTCAATACCTGACCTCGGTACCTAAAAAAAAAAAAAAAAATGAACGGCTGCCGTCCTTTCTAGCTTGGGTTCACCTGTGGGCTGGATGCCTCAAGGACAGAAAGACAAGTCCCCCGGAGGTGAGCCCTGATCCACAATGTGACCAGGTCACAGTCCTGATTAAACATGCATTCTGAAAGAAAAGGCAATTCCAGGAATCCCCTCCTGCTGCTGGCCTCACATTTTGAGTGGGAAAGTGTGGAACATGCAAAAATTGCTGGCATGATTTCTTCCTGCAACTTGAATGATAAACAGCACATTTTCAGCATTTCTAAGTGCAGATGAAAATATCTCCTTTATTTAAACTCTAAACAAAAATAAAACTTGCCTTTTCCACATTGTCCCCTCAATCGCAGTACCCCTGTCCTATTCCCGAAGTTTCCTGTAATTACAGTCTTCTTTGCATCTGCTTTTCTTCAGCTGCATAAGTGTCAGCTCTGTTCCACCAGGGCCAGCTGGCCGTTACTCCTGAGAGCAAAGCTGTCGGGGACACACGGCACTCTGGCTCCCTAATTACGACGTTCCCGCAGACCCACCCAGGACTCGGCTCCAGCCTAGCAGGGGTGAAAATCTAATGAGGCATGCTCTGGAGATTTTCCACCTTCACCTAAACTGGGTGACAGGAGTTCAAGTGTCTCTGAGATGATGCTGACATCAAATCTCTCACACACCTCTTCACTAAGTGAAAATGATCCTTAGTACAAAATCCGTCTCCGTCTGAAACCTGCAAGGAAGATCAAAAGCAGCAGGTGGTGGGCTAAGGCGTCAGTGAAATCACATTGATTAAAACGAGAGCGTCCTAGGGCAGGGCCAGCACAGAGAGGCCAGTGCATTGCAGATCACAGCACGTGGTTTCTAAGCCCTCCCCTGCCATGCAGTCTCCCCTTTCTCCCAGGCCTGACTCCGGGTCTGCGTTACTATGTCCTCACCGGACTGCTCCCTGCTTAGGTCCTGGAAATGCGGAAATGCCCACATGGGGCGGCTTTGAGTCCTGGATTGGAGGCAGGACTCAATCCAGGAAATCACAGGGCCAAAAGTCATCCCGAGAGGAAATTTGCCCTCAGTGCCCTTGGCCTCCCATCTCTGTCTCCAAGAAACTCGCATCTAACAAATCAGACATTAGCACCGTGAGCCCCGAGCACCTCAGAGTCAGGTTAGCTTCTGGACTTATCAAATGACACCCAGGCAACATTTGGAGTAAGTTACTCCTCGTTGACCCCACGAAAGCCAAAAAAGAAGGAGTCACTCTGCAGGACTCTGGTGGACATTTGACGGGCATATTTACCTGTTGTTGGCATCTTTACAGCTTTCCCCTAAAGACCATTGTTATAGTAACAGATGGTCTCGCCTTCAACTGCTCAATAAACAAAAGGGCTTTTCTTTTATTATTTTTTTAATCTCTTCCAAGCTTCACCTCAATTATCTGAGGAAAGAAGTCTCAATTGCAATGGCCAGGCCTTTTAAAATAGATTATCTAGCTGTCATAAAATTTTCTAAGTTAGGCTTAAATTTCATGGAGTGCTTAATCTTTGCCGGGGCTAAAGCTGGCTTTCTGAGAGGGGTCTTGACTTTCCCAGAAGGTTCTGAGAATCTGCTATTGCACTGTTGTGCTTTTCTGGGTGGCGGGGGAAGCAGCAGCCTTTCTCTGCCTATAATGAAGTACGGTAAGCTGGAGTTTACCCCAGGGCGCACACCCCTGCTGGAGTGCTGCTCCTTGACGGGGGCCTGTGTCTCAGGGTAGGCAATGACTTCCAACTTTTTTACATGCCAAGAGCGCCAAGCATTGGCTCATTCCTTCCTTCACTATCCATCCACCCAACAGCCGTCATGTAGAGCTTACTCTTTGCCAGGCACTGTGCTAAGGGGCAACAAGTCCCTGCTCTTGTGGAGCTCATATTCTATTGACAGACACCAAATAATACATAAATACATACCAGGTAGTGTACAGAAGTAGCACCATGCGGCTCCTGGGAAGATGGCAGACTAGAAAGACACAGGACTCTCTCCTCTCTCAGAAAAATAGCTAGAGGACAGGCAGAAAAAGCCTAGGGGGAAAAAATCTAGGGTTTAGGACCCAGGAGAAGGCTAGACACTGCCCAGAAGAGAGAGGGGCAAAGGAAAGGAATCTTGACGGCAAAACTGTGAGTTAAAGCTGCAGCTGCAGCTGTGGGCACCCTCCCCTAGCCTATAGACAATTTGAACTCTCCAGCCTCAGGCCTGTGGCTATTCCACCTCCCCAGGAAATGGGAGGGAGAAGGACACAGTCTAAGGCTGACTCAGCTTCTGACCCACAGATGTGGACTGCTGTGTCCCACGAGCCCTTCCAGGCTGGGTGGAGCCAGCACTGGACTAAAGAGATCTGACCCTCTCAATCTCCCTCTCCACTGACCAGGACTAGTTGTTGAGGACGCAGAGGGGAGTGGAGTTATTTCTACCTGGGAAAAGGGAGGGGGCTGCCAGCAAAGGCTAGAGAACTGCCTCTGAGGAAGTTTGAACTACGAGGCTCTTGGCATCCAAGCAGGATCCTCTATCACATTGATCCAGTCCCTGTTGCAGCTAACACACTCTGACCAGGCATTGAACTGAGAGGGCTGCCAAAGAGCGCCATCTGCTGGCAGAAAAAGAAAGTGCACATGAGAAAATTAAAAATGAGAGGCTTTTTCCAGTCTTTGTAGCCTCCCTCCCCAAGGCCCTAGGAAGTGGGTCTGCAACCTGTTACTGGGTCCAGAGCCCAGATTTGAGAAACTAGCAGGGACAATCATAATGATCCAGGTCAAGCCAAGAATCAAAGAGCAGTGGTAACACACAGCCTCCCGCCACTAAATGCCTACAAAAGAGAAAGAAATTGAGCATCTGAGTAAACTACTTCCTAATCAGATGCCTAGACATCAGCAAAAAATTACAAGGCACACTAAGAAAATGGAAGACATGGCCCAAGAAAGGAATATATCAAAGCCCCAGAAGAGACACGGGATTTGAGAGAATTAGTGAGATGCATACAAATCTCCAAAATCAAATTAATAAGTTGAAAGACAATATGGCAAAAGAGATCAACAACATCAAGAAGACATTGAGTGAGTACAAAGAAGAACTGGAAATCTTGCAGAAAAGTAACAGAGCTCACGGGAATTAAAGACACAATAGGTCAGATAAAAAAACACATTAGAGGTATACAACAGCAGACTAGAAATGATAGAAGAAAAAATAAGTGATATTGAAGACAGAACAGCTGAAACTGAAGAGAGAGAAGAACAGAGAGAGAAAAGAATGGAAAAAATTGAGCAGAGGCTCAGAGAGTTGAATGACAACATGAATTGCAACAACATATGTGTCATGGGAGTTCCAGAAGGAGAAGAGAAGGGGAAGGGGGCAGAAAGAGTAATGAGGAAATAATAGCAGAAAATTTCCCAACTCTAATGAAAGAAATAAACTTATATGTCCAAGAAGTGCACTGTATCCCAATCAGAATAAATCCAAATAGACTTACTCCAAGACATATACTACTCAGAATGTCAAATGTCAAAGATAAAGAGAAATTTCTGAGAGCAGCAAGGGAGAAACAAATCATCACATACAAGTGATGCCCAGTAAGACTTAGTGAGGATTTCTCATCAGAAACCATGGAGGCAAGAAGACAGTGGTATGATACAATTAAGAAAAAAACACCAGCTGAGAATTCTTTATCCAGCAAAATTGTCCTTCAAATATGAAGGTGAGTATAAAATATTTACAAACAGAAACTAAATGAGTTCGTAATAAAGAATCCACCTTTGCAGGAAATATTAAAGGAAGCCTTAGAACCTGAAAGAAAAAGACATGAGAGAGAGGCCTGGAGGAGAGTATAGAAGAAAGAATAGCAGAAAGGATAACCAAAACAGTAAAAAGGCAGACAAAAATATGATATGACATATGAAAACCAAAGAATAAAATGGTGGAAGTAGATAATGCATTTACAGTAATAGCATTGAAAGTGAATGGATTAAACTCCCCCAATCAAAACATATAGGCTCGCAGAATGGACTTAAAAAAATATGACCATCCACATGCTGCTTTCAAGAAACTCACCTTAGACCCAGGGATATAAAGTGGCTGAAAGTGAAAGGTTGGAAAAAGATACTCCATGCAAATAGTATCAAAAAAAAAGAGAAGGGGTAGTGATACTAATATCAGACAAAACAGACTTTAAATGCAGAAAAGTTATAAGAGATACAGAAGGCCATTATATATTAATAAAAGGGACAATCTACCAGGAAGATATAACAGTGATAAATATCTATGCACCTAACTAGGGTGCCTTAAAATACATGAGACAATACTGACAACACTGAAGGGAGATATAGACATCTCTACAATAATTGTTGGAGACTTCAACACCCCACTCATATCATTAGATGGAACAACTAGACAGAAGAACAAGAAACCAGAGATGAAAGAGGAAAAGCTACAACTGACCCCACACACATAAAAAGGATTTTAAAAGGATATTATGAGAAACTTTATGCCAACAAACTGTATAACCTAGATGAAATGGACAAATTCCTAGAAATGCACAAACAACCTACAATGACACTACAAGAAATACAAGAACTTAACAAACCAATCACATTTAAAGAGATTGAATCAGTCATCAAAAATCTCCCAACAAAGAAAAGTCCAGGACCAGATGGTAGAAATTCTACCAAGAATTTCTAGAAGAATTAACACCAATCCTGTTTAAACTCTTCCAAAGAATTAAAGAGGAGGGGAAATTACCGAACACATTTTATGAAGCCAACATCTCCCTAATACCAAAGCCAGATAAAAATATTACAAAAAAAGAAAATTACGAACCAGTCCCTCTAGTGAATATAGATGCAAAAATCCTCAGCAAAATACTTGCAAATAGAATCCAATAGCATATCAAAAGAATTATACACCATGATCAAGTGGGATTTATTCCTGGTATGCAAGGGTAGTTCAACATAAGAAAATCAATTAACGTAATATACCACCTTAACAAATTGAAGGGGTAAAAATGCAGAAAAGGCATTTGACAAAATCCAGCATGCTTTCTTGGTAAAAACACTTCAAAAGATAGGAATAGAAGTAAATTCCTCAATATAATAAAGTGCATATATGAAAAACCCACAGCCAACATCATACTCAATAGGGAAAAGTTAAAAGCTTTCCTACTAAGATCGGGAATAAGACAAGGATGCCCACTGTCACCACTGTTATTCAACAGTGTGCTAGAAGTTCTAGTCACAGCAATTAGACAAGAAAAAAATAAAAATAAAAAGCATCCAAATAGGAAAAGAGGAAGTAAAATTCTTATGATTCCTGGATGACATGATTCTATATTTAGAAAATTCTGATATGTCTACCACAAAGCTACTTGAGCTTATAAAGGAGTTTAGCAAATTGGCAGATTCAAGATCAACAGCAAATAACAGTAATACTTCTGTACACTAGTATTGAACAGTCTGCAGAGGACCACAGGGGGAAAATTCCATTTACAATAGCAACAAAAAGATTCAATTACCTAGGAATCAATTTAACCAAAGAAGTACAGCACCTATATTCAGAAACTACAAAACAATGCTAAAAGAAATCAAAGAAGACCTAAATAAATGGAAAGACATTCCATGTTCATGGATTGGAAGACTAAATATCCTGAAGATGCCAATCCTACCCAAACTGATTTATAGATTGAATGCAATACCAATCAAAATTCCAACAGCCTATCTTACAGAAAAAGAAAAGGCAATTAGCCAATTTATTTGGAAGGGAAACTGCACTCGAATAGCCAAAAGCATTCTAAAAAATAAGAGCAAAGTGGGAGGACTATCACTGACCTTGATACATACTGCAAAGCTACGAGTGGTCAAAACAGCATGGTATTGGCATAAAGATAGACACACTGATCAGTGGAATAGAATTGAGAATCCAGAAATAAACCCTCACTGATATAGCCAACTGGTTTTTGACAAACCTACCAAGTCCATGTTAACAGGACAAACCAGTCTCTTCAACAAATGGTGATGAGAAAACTGGATCTCCATCACCAAAAGATGAAAGAGGACCTCTGCCTCACTCCGTATACAAGAATCAACTCAAAATGGAAGAAAGACCTAAATATAAAAGCCAGGACCATAAAACTACTAGAAGAAAATGTAGGAAAACATCCTACAAGATCCTCAAAATCTTGTGGTAAGTGATGGTTTCGTGGATCTTATACCCATAGCACGAGCAACAAAGGAAAAAATAGATAAGTGGGATCTCCTCAAAATTAAACACATTTGCACCTCAAAGTACTTTGTCAAAATGGTGAAAAGACAGCTGACTCAATGGGAGAAAATATTTGGAAATCACATATGCAATAAGGGTTTAATATCCATGATATATGAAGAAATGCTACAGTTCAACAATAAAAAGACAAACAACCTGATTTTAAAAATGAGCAAAAGACTTGAATAGACATTTATCCAAAGAAGAAATACAAATGGCAAAAAAAAAACATGAAAAAATGTTCAAAATAACACTAGTAGATTAGGGAAATGCAAATCAAAGCTGCAAATGAGATATTATTTAACACTTATTAGAATGGACACTATTAAAAAGACAGAAATGTACAAGTGATGGAGATGATGTGAAGAGATAGGAATACTAATTCACTGTGGTGGGAATGTAGAATGGTACAGCCCCTGTGGAGGACTGTTTGGCAGTTCCTAAAGAAGTTGAATGTAGATGTGCCATGTGACTGGCAATATCACTACTAGGTATGTACCCAGAAGTACTGAGAGCATTGACACGAACAGACACCTGCATAGCAATGTCCATCGTGGCATAATTCACAATGCCAAAGGATAGAAACAACCCAGGTGCCCATCATCTGATGAATGGATAAACAAACTGTGGTGTCATATGAAGCATATGACAGCATGGATGAACCTGGAGGACATTATGTTGAGTGAAGCAACCCAGACACAAAAGGACAAATACATTATGATTGCTAAATAATTGTGTAAAGTCATAGAGTTAATAATTTGAATATGGGTCACCTAAAATAGAATGAGGTTAGAGAATGGAATGCTAAAGGTTAACTTCTGCAGAATTTGTAAAAAGAATGTGTGTTAATCTTTGGAAATGAATAGAAAAGGTGAAAGCACAACATAATGTTTGTAACTGGCATTGCTATTATATGGGTATAAGAGTGCTTGAAAGGAAAATCTAAGGTCAAGTATATTACTAAAAGGAAAGCTAAAAAATGTAACATGGGACTGTATAGCATAGTAAAACCTCATGTGAAATATGAATATGGGTAATATTGCATATATGACTGTTTTTCTTTGAAACTGAACAAATATATGTTAATGTTACAAGATGCTAATATCAGACAAAAAAAAACATTATGCCAAGTGAAAGAAATCAGACACAAAATACTATATATTGTATGATTCCATTTACATAAAATGTAAATATAAATCAATATATAAAAATGAAATTAGATTAGTGGTTATGTAGGGCTTGGGAAAGAGACTAACTGAAAGGTGGCTTTTTCTTTTTGGAGTAATGAAATTGTTCTAAAATTTTTGTGGTGATGAATGTACAACATTGTGTTTATACTAAAAGCCATTGATTATACACTTTGGATAGATTGTATGGTATATGAATATACATCAATAAAACTGCTTTAAAATGTATAGAGGTGATGTGAATAAATCCATTATATATTATTGAAGGGCAAAAATTGAATCCTATAAAAAAGCATAGGTATACTATGAGCTTGAATAGAAGTCAAATCATAAAATATGTTAATTCTCTGCAAAGAATTGTGTACTGGTTTAATAGAAGCTGAACAAGAACTGTGAAAGAAAGAAAGAGAGGGAGGGAGGGAGGGAGGAAGAGAGAGAGAGAAAAGGGAAGGAAGGAAGGAAGGAAGGAAGCGGGGGAGGGAGGGAGGGAGGGAGGAAGGGAGGGAAAGAAAGAAGAAAGAAAGAAAGAATGAAAAAAGGAAGAAAATGAGGGAGGGAGGGAGGGAGAAAGAAAGAGAAAGAAATAGCACCATGTGAGGAGGCAGAGAGAATAGAGAGAACCCTTGGCACAGGAAGGAAGGGCACTTGGGGTGATCAGAGAAATCTCCAAGAATGTGATGTTCATGCAGAGACCTGAATGAAGTGAGGAAAGAAGCCAAACCAGTATCTGGGGAAGAACTTTATAGGCAGAGCAAAAAGTAGTCATGACTTTGGAACAAGCTTGTGTCCAAGGGCCATTCAATGAGGAAGGTGAGAGCAGAATAAGCAAAATAGAAGGCAGTAAGAGATGAAATCAGAAAGCTGCACAGGGGCCAGGTCGAGTCATCCTTGTCGGCATGGTAGGGAACTTGGATTTCATTTTTTTAAGATGTCCTCTTTGTCTTTGGAGGTTGACAGTTTGACTGTGATGCATGTAGGTGTCATTTCCTTTACATTTATTCTGCTTGGGGTTCAGAGTTTTTCTGAAATATGTAGCTTGATGTCTTTCATCTGTATTAGAAAATTCTCAGTCATTATCTCTTCAAATATTTCTGCCTCGTTTTCTCCCTTCTCTACTTCTGGGACTTCAAACATATGCTTGTTAGATATTTTCTCAGCATCCCTACTTCTCTGGCTTTTTTTGCTTTCTTCTCTCTGTGCTTCTTTTAGATCATTTCTTATTCTAGCACACTAATTTTCTCCTCAGCGGTATCTACTCTGTATTAAACCTATATCCTGGGGTCTTAATTTGTTATTGTATTTTTCAGTCCCAGAATTTCCTTTAGATTCTCTTTTATAGTTTTTAGTTTGCTGCCAAAATTTTCAATTTGTATTTATGTGCTTGAGCATATTAAGCATAGCTATTTTAAGTTCATTATTAGTATTCACTATTGGTTTGTTTCTTTTGTCTCTTAATTCTCTCTCTCTCTCTCTCTCTCTCTCTCTCTCTCTCTCTCATAACTCTGCCTTGTCTCCTCGTGCACCAGGTTATTTTGATCGAATGCCAGGCATTGTGTATGAAAAACACAGAGACCTAGGTGACCTAAGAAACTGTTACCTTTAAGGCAGGTAGCCATAGGCATCAGCAATCCCTACTCACCTTTTTCCAATCAGGCGTTGAGATAATTCAAAGCTAGACTTCATTCCTTCAGAGGACCTGTCTATTTCTGGTTAAACCTTACTCTTAAATTGTAGCCCTGTGGCATCTCTCCAAACCAAATACTGGTGGGGATGAGGGGTTGTTTCCATGGTCCCCTGGTACCTTACAGACCTTGAATTCCAATGTTTGTTTTCCTGTCCCTACTGTCTATCAACGGCTCTGCTAGCTTCTCATTCTCTCAGTCACCTTTTCTGGAAAAAAAAGATATCTAGAGGGAAAGTGGCCACAAACACTGACTTACCTTTTGGGATTCCATTCCTTTCCCAGACCTTGGCCCCATAATTCCTCATTGCCTTGTTAGCTCTCCAATGCCTTTAGATACTTTTTAGTATTTTCTCCATTTCTAGCTATTTTTAAGAGGAGAACTGAATTTTATTCCATGTGTGAGATAGATTGCTTGAAAAAAATGTCTCAACTTGTCCTTCTCCACTCCTTCCTATACACACATAAACACATATACATACACAGCATTTATAGATTATAAATATATTTGTTGTAATATATCATGTACATTAGAAAAATGTATATTGTGTACATTATTAAATAGACAGTTAAAAGCATGGGAAACAAGGAAATAGAAATAAAGGTCAAATGTTGTCCTCTGCATCCCATCCTGGTAACCATTGGTCTAGCAATCATCAAGGATGATGTTCACCCTGGCGGGGCAGGTGGCTGGTGTGGAAGTGATGAGAAGTGGTTGGATTCAGAGCACAGTTTGCAGGTGGAGTTGAAAAGACATGCTGGTGAACTGAGGTGGAATATACAGGAGAGGGGAGTCAAGGACAAATCCTGTATTTTCAGTCCAAGCAACTGGGTGAACACTGCTGCCACATACTGAGCTTGGAGAACCAGAGGGGTCTGGGGGTCGAAAGTCTCTTGCCCATCGTGGCATGTTCTAGACCCTGAAATCTAAGTCAGCAGCAGCTTTTACCCAAAGAACCTCTTCCCATTTCAGAGCTGGAGGCCCCTGCTGACGTGGCAGACTCTCTAAGAAGGGTTCAAGATATGTAGCCGTTCCCATGTTATTTCTTCTGAAGGCCTATTAAGAGCTCATGAGGTCATTTTTTTTCTACTGAACAATTCAGGACCAAGGGGCCTCTAGACCCAGGATTGGCAAATGGCAGTCCGCAGGCCAAATCCGGCCTATCACCTCTTTCTGTATGGCCAGCGAACCAAGAATAGTGTTTACATCTTTAAATGGTTGGAAAAATTTTAAGGAAAAACAATATTTCATGACATGTGAACATTCTATGAAATTCAAAGTTCCGGGTCTATAAATGAAGTTTTACTGGAACACACCCACACTCGTTGACTTGCATCTTGCCTCTGGCTGCTTTCGTGAAGAACTGAGTAGCTGTGGCAGAGACCACATGCCCCACAAAGCCTAAAATATTTACAGCCTGGCTCTTTACAGAAAAAGCCTGCCCACCCCTTCTCTAGACCTTGCCCGCAATTGCACGTGAAAATGTGTGCTTTGTCATTCCTCTTTCTTCACGGTTATTCTTATTTCCCCTCTTCTCTTCACCGCTCTGCAAGCAGGAACCATGCCTTATCATTTTGTTTTGTTTTGTTTTGCCTCTGGCAGAACCTGGCCCAGTTCTGAGCACACAGATGGAACTCAAAAGTCTCACTGGTGGTTTTCTCGCCAAGTGTCCAATATTTGTTGGGAGGTGTCATTTTTCAAAGAAGGCCATTAGGAGGTATGTGGAAACGGCAGCTGCGAGAATATTTCTACTGGGGAAACAAAGCTGCTCTGTGTTACTTCAGACAAGCCAAGACAGACCCACGACATGGAAAAACCCCGGCGTTGAATGCACATTGGGCACCCTGTGACAGTCCCTGATCATTTTTCTCCTAGGAAAGAAATTTAAACTACACAATTGGTTTATATGGTGTATTAGCTTCATAGCATTTGACCGTCTAAAGTCAACCAGGGATAATAGTAGTTTGGGGTGGTTTTAAAAGTTAAATGAGAACAACCGAAAGAGACCACATACGTTTTAAAAGTGCTTTGAAAATGGTTAAAGCACTATAATGGTAGCTCACAAACACCATTCTGGGCAGCCCAGCCCTAACATCTGTGGGCCCAGTGCAAGAATAAAGACAGAGGCCTATAAACCACGTGTCGAAATATTTAAAATAATAAATCAAGCTAATGAACTGTTAAAATCAATTCTGTTATAGCCTTCTACCTTGATAAATATACCTTATAACAACCCAGGAAACCAGGTTTGCATTTCAAATCCTTGAACTAGGAGTTCTGTGGCAAAGCAGGAACACAGCAGCGTGGGAGGAGCTGCCCACTGCCCACAAGCCTGCAGCCCACACTCCTGTTCATTCTCCAACTCTTCCCTCACCCCAGCTCTGCCCCACACCCTAAGAAGCCTCATGTGCACCTTGGGAGCATGTTGGCTCATCCAGCCAACTCCACCCACCTTCCTGAGCCTGCCGGTCTTTGTTGTGGAGGTCACCCCACATCCAGAGGGTGCGTCCCGTGCTTAGGATGGGGCGTGCCACACCCTTAGCACCAGACAGACCCTGATGGGTTCAAGGGTTCACTAAGTCAGTTCACTCAGAACCAAACGCAGGAAGCTTGTTAACAAGGGAGGGAGGGAACGCCACTCTCTCCCCAGATGCTAACCACGGTGTATGAGCCTCGGTGCTTTGGGCCACCATCCTGCAGCCAGGAGGGAAGCCAACCTGCGGGCCGAGGTGACTCGTGAAGTAGCTCGGGGCAAAGTCAAGAAACCACAGAGCCCTGGAAAAGTCACATCTCAAGCCCAAAGTGGCAGAAGTAGTGGGTGTTCATCAAACACTCCACGTGCTCACCTCTACTTCCCAGCATCCCCTGCAGTTAGAGCTTTGTGACTAGCTCTGGCCAGTGGGTCATAAGTGGATATGATGTGTGTCACTTCTTGGCTAAAGAGGGTAGGAGCCCGTGAGCCACCTCTGTCCTTCTCTCTCCTTTCCAGGATGCTCTTAGTAGCCAAGTGTTGAGATAGCGGCATCTCAGGATGACATCTCTGCCTCAGGAAGGGAGGAGAGCCCCACAGGTGGCTCCAGATTGTCAGTGAGCCAGAAAAAGACTTAGATGTGTTAGGTCTCCACCCCTTCAACACACATAACCCTGATTCACACCCATCCCACCCTCAGACTTCTAAGTTGCCAATAAATCTCTTTCTTGTTTACAGCATATTAAGTTAGGCATTGGGTTAGTTACAGCTGGAAGCTGGAGGTGACACTAGCGTCGCCATTTTGAAAATTTAGAAACTAAGGTTTAGGGAGGTAGTGACATGCTCAGGGTCACATAGTTAATACGTGGCAAAGGTGAGCTTCCAACCATGCCTGATGTCGTGACTCTGATGCCAGGGTTTCACAAAGTGTGTGGTCCACAGACCTCCTCCATCAGAATCACCTAGGAGACAAATTAACAAGTCCCCTGGCCCCACTAACACTGGCCAATCAGCTCCCAGGGAGTGGCCCAGGAATGTGTATTGAATAAGCTTCTTGTCAGAGAAGCCCTGGTAGAAACTAAGAACCCTCACAAGTACGCACAGTGACACATGTGAGGGGAGCTGGCTAAGAGAACTCCATCTGAAGTACAAGCAGACGTCAGCTGGCTGCCCTCCTCGGTGCATGGTGTGTGCAAGTGTTGATAAACACAGCTGAGAAGACATGATCAAGCGTCATAGCCCTTGGCAGCTGAAGCAAACAAGGACGCTCTACACTGGCCTTTGATGTGATGCTGCCAGTAAATGGCCGCAGTCTTCCTTGCGGTGCTGCTGTGGATCGAATCAAGCCCCAACCCCCTGGATTCTGGATATGAACTCGTCAGTAAACAGATCTTTGTAGATGGTGTCAGTTCAAGGGAGGCCAGACTGAAGCAGAGAGGGCCTTAATCCAAGGTGACTGAGCCCTCATGAGCAGAGGAGACAGGCAGCTACGCGGTGGCGGCAGAGATGGAGTGACAGGTGGCTTCAGAGAAGGAATGGCCTGCTCACACCTTGGTTTTGGAGGTCTAGCCCCAGAACTGTGAAACAATAAATGCTTGTTGTTTAAGCCGACTAGCCTGCGGCACAGTAGCCCTGGCAAACTAAGACGGGACAAACTGCAGCTTTCGTGACAAATAGTTTCCATATCCTCAAAATTATAAATTCTATGTTGAATCAGAAATCATTCATTCAGAAAATACCTTTTATTGATAGAGACAGAAAGTTTATTGCCCAAGAAAACAGAGCCTGGACAGTGCCTGGGACATGGGTGGAGCTCGAGAAAGAGGTGGCATCTACCAAAATACACCACAAGGACCAACAACGTGAGCTTCCGACAGGCATATGGCACCAGTGGAATTTAAAAATAAGTAAATAAAAATGATACATGAATACAATCCATTGTTCTTGCCGTCCGCCCCCACAGGCTTTCCAGGAAGACAGATGGGATGGGGGAAGAAAGAGTAATGCTGATTCATTTCATCTTGGGACTCTCTTGATTTGCTGTCCAAATTATACATACTGGCCGTTCATTCTGCTCCAGAATGCCCGAAAAGGGAAGGGGAAAAAGGGACACCCTCGGACAAAACTCCAGCAGCCAAGCCAAGATGCTAAACCATATGCATGCATTGTGTGGGTTGAAATCTATTTTCTTCTGGGTTCGATGGATTATAGCACCCAAAGTTTTCCAAAAACTGTCACACAAGTTTACCACAGCAGTTAAGTCTTCTGCCATCTGCAAGAGGCTTGGCTTAGGGTTTACTGAAGCTAAATATATTTGGGAAAGAAAAAAATTAAGTCTTTCGATGTTTTGCGTACCCATCAAGCTCGGCAGCATTAGGTCTTGGAGAGTCTTAAGGGACTCTTGTTATCCCTGAAGGAATCATTTAGCACTGGCATGCTGAAGTTTCATAACTGTGAAAACACATTATTCCCTGAGAAACACTGCCCCTCTTCCTGGGATTGGCAACGTTAAAACTTCCCTGGGAACCTCTGCCTTTATCATCCTCCCAAATGGCAAGCAATTTTCAGGAAACCAGACCTGATCGTGAACTGATTCTCACATTCCTGCTGCACAGTGCCTTGGAAGTAAACAAGTGTCTAAAATGATGACAGTAAGCCCTATGGTTTGAAAGTCTGAGGAGGGTCTGTGTGCTCTCAGCAAGATTTCCTGGCTGGACCCATGCTTTTGTGAGAAAGGGAGGAGGAAGATGATCTTTATTCCCTTGTGCACATGTGGCTTGGAATATTATCCTTATTTTCAGTTGCCCATCTTCAGCCCAGGGTTACTATTCATTCTTTCTTGAGAAAAAAATATTCCAAGAAACAAAAAGCATAGTTTAATTCTCTCCTCTAAGTGAAACAAAGCAGTAGGAATCATGTATCTTCCCACTTTTCTCCAGGCAGGGGGAGGGAGACCACCTGATTTGTAGTATTTGCCAATTTCCATGGTGTAAGTATTCTTCTATGGCCAGTGTCAAGCTATCATGTTTAACAACCAGATCGTAAAGCTCCTGAATATTTAACAACTTACTCTCAGAAGCCGATACAAGCCAGCTTCAGCCCATCACTGAGTTGAAGAGAATCGTCATTATCACCCATACATGTATGACTCATCCCATATATATAGATCACTTTACCAAGCATTGACAAAATCCCAGTAGAAACAAATAGACAGCAGAAAAGCTTCCTGACATTAAGAACCTTGCAATTTAACAAGAGGAAAAAACACGTAACAGTGAAGGTCTCTAAAGAAAATAAAATGTTGTATACAGGTTTCTTTTTTTATATATACTATATCAATTTGGAATATTCTCTCCCCTCCTGGACCCTCTGAAGATAGTCACAGTACACAAGAGTTTCCAGACAAGTGCAGCTAAGGAGGTGACAGGCACCAGAGCCCCATGGCCTTGGCATGGTGGAGGAGAACCAAGCCTATTTAGTGTGGATTAGAGATGTGCAGGACGTGGGAAGCTCTTTACAAACCCACGAGAGTTGTCATTTGGAAGAAGATTTAGGAATCACTCTCTTGCTCCAAAGACCAAAGCTAGGTCTATTGGGTATAAGACATAAGGAAGCAGATTTCTATTCAACATAAGGAAAAAGACTTCTAAAGGAATATTAGATGTAAGTTGTGATATCAGAGGACACAAGACCCTAATAGTAAGAATAATCTCCTACTTATAACACTTCTATCAGTTTATATTATTTCATGCATAGTCTCTTGCCCAATTCAGACAAAGACGTCATGATACATGTATTAGCTACCATTTTTGTTTCCTAGTTTCTAAAACAAATACCATACAATGGGTTGGCTTAACAATAGGAATTTATTGGCTCAGAGTTTCAGAGGCTGAAAGGCTTGCTTTCTCTTGGGCTCAGTGTCTTCTGGCTGGCTGGCAATCTTGGGGTTCCTTGGCTTTTCTGACACATGGCAATGTACATGGAGGCATCTTCTGCTTTCTCTTCTGGGTTCCATTGACTTCCAGCTTCTGGCTTCTCCCTGTGGCTTCTTCTTCTGTGTCCAATTTCCTTTGCTCATAAGAATTTCAGCCCTATTGGATTAAGGCCCACCCTCATTCAGTTTGGGCACCTTCATAGTCTTGTTTACAGATGGGCTCACACCCACAGCACCAGGGGTGGGACCCGAACATGCCATTTGGAGGAGACATGACTGAATCACAACACCCACCCCTAGAAGGTAGCTAATGATGAGGAAACTGGGGCTCAGGGATCACATAACTTCTCTGAGGCCCTCCACAGCAGGAGAACATAGGCCAGATCTCCTAATTAAAATGATTTTTTTTTCTTGGCATGACTTTAAAAAGTGCCCTCTTGGGGGTGAACCACTGGGTAAAGACACTGGTCTAGTCCCTGGACTGGACACCATCACAGACATCCAATTGGAATTTGAACAGGACGCAGGGAAGCATCTGTCACAGTGAGTGTAAAACAGCGGTCTCCTAAGGATGATCTCTATTTACTTCCCTACATAACCAGAGGGGAGAATTAAGATTCAACAGCACAGATGCTCCTGGAGGACCACAGACCAGTTTGGGTGTGTTCCTGCAGCTCCACGTTCTCCTAGGGATGGCTCAGAACAACTGATCTCACAACTGGGGGGTATCATGGTAAACCCTCTCATCCTGAGCTACCATCCACCAAAGTAGTGTTCACTCGAAGATCATGCAACACTGCTCCAAAGCTAGGACAGTTTCTTCTCCGGGGTTTGTTAAGGGTTATCACAGATTCAAGAGAGTTCCAGAGCAAGATAGACCTTCCACCATCTGCCTTGGTCCTACCGCCTGCACTCATAGGGCTCAGTCTTAACCTGGGACCAGAGACGATTGACTCAGATCCTTTGTCTCTCTCACTGGTAATTCACTGTATAAATATCTATTGCAATATATTAAATTCATCTGTAAACCTCGTAACAAAATCTGAAATTAGAAGACCTTTCAGGTAACATTTTTAAGCTGCAAAAGGCACCCCGCCCACCATTGGGATAATCACCCAGATGTTGGATGCCCCTTTGAATTGACCCCAAACCCGGGCCATGCCAGATCTGCTTAGCCACATGGTCCTTTCTACATGTTCCTTGTTCTCCACACACACACAGCCATCCTTCTGGGTGTTGGGAGGCATGGCTTCTGAGCAGCTACCCTGTCATCAGAGTGCAGGCTGCAGTCCAGGGGTTGACACACCTGGCCAGCGAGTGCCAGCAGACCCCAACCAAGGAATTGTCATTCCAATGCTGTCTTTTGGGCCTCCACGTCAGACTTGCTCCTGCTGACACACACACTGTGAGTCAGGAGTTTGTTCCAGTCCTGGGTGGAATCAGGAGAGCTGCCTGAAAACCACCAGGCTGGGGGCAGCTTCCCACCAGCCTCCCCGACTTTGGACTTCGGCTGGGAGTGCACTATCTGTAGCTGTTGCAGGTGGAATTATGTCCCCCAAAAAGACATATTCAAGTCCTAACCCCCCAAGCCTGCCAATGTGACATTATTTGGAAATAGGGTCACTACAGATGGAATTAGAGAACTTAAAGATGAAGATGAGGTCATACTGGAGTAGAGTGGGCCCTAATCCAATATGACCGGCATCCCTATAAAAAGGGGACACAGACAGGCACGGGGAAAAAGGCCATGTGATGACAGAGGCAAGATTGAGTTATGCCATAAACCAAGGGTGCCCTGGATGGCCAGCAACCCCCAGAAGCTGGAAGAGGCCAGGAAGGACCCTCCCCTACAGATTTCATAGAGGGCGCGCAGCCCTGCCGCCACCCTGATTTCAGTCTCCCCGCCTCCAGAGCTGTGAGGAAATACATTTCTACTGCTTCAGGCCATCCCACTGGTGGTACTTTGTTACAGCCTAGGAAGCTAGGACACTGCGGAGTGTCTCAGACAAGCTGATGCTTCTCCTGCAATGAGCGCTACTGTGCCCAGGGTTCGGGAACTCAGCCCTCAGAGCTCAAGAGTCCAGCACTGGGCCCGGGGTGGATTCTCCATGCACGGGGGCTTGTGGGCCCCTCCCACAACAGCAAGCCCCAGGGGGCCCAGGACAAAGTCAGGCTGGGGGTGAGGGACCAGGCTGGAGATGCCTCCCTGTCACCCCATCACATGCCTAATGGAATCCTCCTCCTCCTCCAACTTCAGCCCCTCTTTCAGAAAGTTTTCCAGTCTCCTCCAAGACCCTGGTCCTGGGCTCCCAGGATACACAGCCCCATCCTGCACTTAGGACATTCCATTTAAATTCTGATCATCAGGAAACGTACGGGCATCCCCGAATGCTATCTGGATTATAAACCACACAGAAATGTAAAAATAATGACATATTGTGGGGGTTATAGACTACAGAAGAGTGAAAAAACAAGGTGGGAGGAGGGGGGTATGCATCAGTTTCCTGTAGCTGCTGTAACAAAGCACCACAAAGGGAGTGGCTTATAACAACAGAAATGTGCTCTCTCAGTTCTGGAGGCCAGGCCAAAATCAAGGCGTCAGCAGGCCTGGTTCCTTCTGAAGGCTCTGATGGAGCATCCTTCCTTGCCTCCCTCCTGGCTTCTGGTTACTAACACTCCTTGCCATCCTTGGCCTGTAGATGCAGTACTCTAACCTCCACCGCTATCTGCACATCACCTTCTTCTCTGTACCTCTATGTCCTCTCCTCTTACAAGGATAGCTGTCATTGGACTTAGGCCCCATGCTAAATACAGGATGATCTCATCTCAAGATCCTTAACTTAATTACATCTGCAAAGACTCTTCTTCCAAGTAATGTCACCGTCACAGGTTCTGGGAGTGAGGGCTTAGACATAGCTTTTGGAGGGCCATGATTCAACCCACTGCCCTGGTCTGTACATGGGCCTCCCCAAATGCTACCTGCATGGTAAGCCAGGGGGAGGCAGAAACTGAGTGCCACTCACCTCTGCATCTCCCAGCTGATCCCAGCCACGGCCTGGCCCAGAACGGACCCTCAATAAAAATACATCGAATAGACCAAGCCCACAGCTTAGGCCCCAACTAGGGAAGTGTGGAACACAGGGAAGTGCAGGGCATCCCACCCTGAGGGCAAGGACCTCCTCAAACTCTGCACCCCAAGTGCCTCTCCTCCCCCACCCATGCCCACACACGCATGTCACACGCCCTCAGGGGTGAGCCCTAGGTTGGCACCATCCTAAGATCTTTAAGAGCTTGCTTGGCATGAAAGAGGTTTAGGGATTGTCTGAGATTTTCAATCAGCCATGCTCTCCCAAGGTGAATCAGAACCTTCCGGAATCACAGGCCATGCACTGTTATACTGAAAGGTGGTTGCTCACTACCAACAGCCCAGCACAAGGTGGATGCATCAGCACGTCGTGTGCAGACCACAGCACAGTCTTTCCAGTTTTAATTTGGCCTTGAGGGCTGAGGTCTGGCTTTGCTTCTGCCCACTCAATCCTGGCTGCGTTCACTGGTTTCTCCCCAAGCTAGGCAGACTGCGTGGGAGGAAACGGCTCCTCTTGGATTACTGGGTTATAAAACTTAAAATGTGTGAACACTTTAGTGGTAATATAAAATCCCAGTGTACCCCCGGGAGCCTCGCAACACAAAGCATGCTCCTCCAGGAAGTTCCTGATGAAGGCACGTTTCTCAATACACAGGCTGCTCCTCGCAGCTCTTGGGTTTTCCCATCCACAATCCCAACAGTGGCTCCAGCTCTTTCCTGGGGCTTGGAACACTGGTTCCTCTTGGTTCTGTAGCAACTCCCAGTCCCCCACTGCTAGGATGCGGCTGTGCAGTTAGGAGCAACAAATACAGCAGAACTTTCCTAGCCCCTGGGATGGGACAACCCAACCTCACAGCTTGTCCTGAGTGTGGAAGACATTGTTACACCTTGTTATGAATTGAATTATGTCCCGCAAAAAGACAAGTTGAGGTCCTAACCTCCCGGACCTCAGAACCTATTTGGAAATAGGTTGCATGTGTACCCAGTTCAGATGAGGTCACACTGGATTAGGGAGAAGCCTTAATCCAATGTGGCTGGTGCCCTTAAAGAAAAGGAGAAAGATGCAAAGTCACAGAGAGAAGGTAGCCATGTGCCGACAGAGGCAGAGACTCAACTGATATGTCTACAAGCCAAGACACACCAAGGACTGCTGGCAAGCACCAGGAGGGAGAAGGGCCAGGAAGGACTCTCCCCTGAGGGTCTTAGGGAACAAGACCCTGCTGACACACATCAATGTGTCACACCTCCAGAGTGGTGACAGAAGAAAGTTCTGTTGTTTTGAGCCACCCAGTTTCGGGCACAGTGTTACAGAAGCCATAGGAAACTAAGACAACCACCTCTCTCCTCCTCCGTCCCCCACCCCCACAAAATAAACGTCTCCCAAACAGATGCACAAATTCCTGCCCGATCTTCGGTGTTGACACAGGCATTATTTAAGGGTCTATGTACCTCTCAGAAAAAACACAGGAGGCCACGAATGAAATTCTTGATTTATTCCCAGAGCTTTGTGGCCTCCACACAAAATGGAGGAGTGGGGCTGAGTAGGGGCTGCTGGTTCCTGCAACGGACCCAGCTGTTGAGAACGAACAGGTGACAAAGGGATGGTTCTAAGAGCCTCGTCAACAGCCAAATAGCTGTGAGGAACCCACGGGGAGCAGAAGAAGGGAGTCTGGACGGTCGACCACAGGCCAGGGGTATCAGACAGAGGCTGCTAAGGCACTTTGGACTCGTAGCCCATTCTCTTCCCAGAAACGTTCAGGACAGGGGTAGGGGTTGTCTGCCAGGTGGGAGCTGGCAGACAACCCCTACCCCACCCCTGCCGCCCTGGTATTCCCAGCTGAGAGCCACAGGCTGGGCGGGCAAACCAGGGTCCTCAGGACCCTGCAGGATGGGGGGCTCCGAAAATGCAGCCACCGGGGGCGCCGACATCCACAGCCCTGGGGTCTGGCCCCCAGCATCTCCGCCCTGCCTTGGGGAAGTCCCTGCAGCTTGGAGCCCTGCAGTGTAGTTGGAAGGCAGCTTCCCCAAGAAGAGAAGAGCCGGGAAGAAAGTGAAAGAGGGGCTGGAGGAGCAAGAAACAGGGGCTGGCAGGGCCTCTGCACACGAGAAGCTTCTCACCTTTCTAAAGCTCAGCCGAAGGACCCCAAGGCAGGGCTCACCTTCTATCCAGACCCAGGGAGATGACACCAGCACAAGCACCTGATCAGGGAATGGAGGTTGTGCCTGCAGGAGAGCGTTCTGGGAAGACAATCACCGAAAGACAGAGAAAACCATCAGAACAGCCTTCTTCAGGAGACACCGAACTAAAGCAGCTACAACAAAATTTTAGCAAACATGAAAAATGTCCTCAGTGAGGTAAAGGGGGATTTTGGAAACATGAAGCAGAAACAGTTATAAAAGAGAAACCAGTGGCAATATTAGATATGAAATGACAGTATGGAAATAAAGGCCCTGAGGGACGGGTTAAAGAGCAGGGACAGGGCCAGCTGAAGAATGAGCTGGTGGTCCTGGAGGCGGGGTCAGGAAGGGAAAAAGGGATGAGAAGGGCAGAAAAGTGAAATGAAAAGGAAAACAGCGTAAAGGAATAGAGACGTGAAAAAACATAGTGCAGGAGAGAAGTGTAAGAAATAATGACTAAAATCTCCCCAAATTAAAAAAAAAAAAAAGATATATAAATCCTCCAACAGACAGGGCTCATAGATACAAGACAGAATAGATAAAAACCCACATCAGATAGATAACAGTAAATATAGGAATCGGGAAGGAGAAAAATTTAAATCTTCCAGAAGAAAAAGTAGATTATCTACCAAACAATGAAAATAAGGTTTTCATCAGGCCCCTCCATGGCAACAACAAGGGAATATTTTTTTTTTTAATGAGTGGAGAAATAACAAATATTTTTAACCTAAAATGGTATATCCAATTAAATTATTGTTTAGCATAAGGAAGTAATAATGCTACTTTCATACATACAAGTTTTCAAAGAGTTTATCCCACAAAGCCCTCTTTGGGAAAATTCCTGAAGGCTTTTCTCTGGCAAGAAGAAGAAAGCAAAAAAGCAGAAAGATATCATGAATAAGGATCAGTAAAGAATTTCGTCTTAAAATGTCAAAATTAGCAGTGAGTGAAAAATGTTCCGTTTCCTAGTGCCTTAGGGCAAGTTGCATGGAAGCAGAGGCTGCCACTGGGGTTCTAGTGAAAGTAGTTTCTTGAGGCTTTAGGAGTAAGGGTTGAGGGAAGCAAGCCAGGGCAGGGAAGGGCAGCTAAGCGAGGCAGTGGGCTCCACTGCATCAAGTTCAACCTGCTCAGCAGCGCTCACTGCACAAACTAAGGTGGAAATAAAAAACCCGGTGAAAACTGGTGAGCAGGTGGGAGGTGCAAGGAAGGGGAGGGAGAGGAGAGAAACGAGAAATAAGAGATTCCTGTTTCATTCCATGAAAATGCAAATATATTGATAAGCTTTAAACTTGAAAGGAAAAGTATGCAGAAGTAGTGGGGTTTAATAAGTTAGGAGTAGAGGACAAAGGGGCTTAAAAAAAGGCCTAACTCTGGTATCAGGTGAAGCAAGGTCTGTGTGGCCACAAGCCAGCTAGCTGGACCCTTTGGCCAGGTGCGGGGCAGGGGGGTCCCTACTCCAGAGAAGGCACCGTGCAAAGCAAGACAGGGAGAGGGGAAGGGGAGGGGGAGGGAGGGGGAGGGGGCGTCGAGATGCCCTGAATTGCCAGCAGTGCCCCTGCATCTTGTCTCCTCCGCCAAACACACTCTCGTGGACCCAAGTTCAGAGATATAACTGTGTCATTTTCCCACAGAATTGTCCTCGCCCCAAACCTGTATGCCACCCCTCCAGGAGGCACTGCTTTCCCTGCGGGCTTTAAAGGAATACTGGGGGGTGAGAGCAGTCAGTCCAGGCAGCCAGGGCTCTTTAAAGATGACTTGGGGTTGACTCAGTGCCTCGGCGGGGAAAGCAGCCTCCGTGACTCAGTCGTGCCTGGCTCTCCAAAGCTTGTTGTCTGCAGCATGGACTTCCACAGGAGGCTGTTTGGGCTCATCAGGTGATCCGAGAAGAAAAGAGCTGAGGGTGTATCACTCCTCAAAAGGGGGCAGTCACTGGGCCCTGTCACCCACCTTTGCACCCTGGCAGGGCAGGTGGGAATGAGCAGTGAGGGGACAGGAGCCATTGTTATCCCCACTTTAAAGACGAGAACGTAGGAAAGCGGCTGTGGCTCAATCAGTGGGGCTCCCGTTTACCATATGGGAGGCCCCGGGTTCGGTTCCCGGGGCCTCCTGGTGAAGGCAGGTCCGCCCGCACGGCGTGGTTAGCTGACCCAGCGAGCACAAGCAGCAAGGGGGGGAGAAATGAATAAATAAATAAAATCTTAAAAAAAAAAAAAAAAAAGATGAGAACGCGGAGGCTGGGGCCGTTCTGTTCTGGAGCCCAGGGCTCCAAGCTTCCGAGTGGAAGAGCTCGATGTCCAGACCCTCTCCAGGGCCCCGGGCCTCACAGACAACCACCAGCCCAGCGGTGTCCCCTTTACTTGGATGCCTGAGCCCGAGGGGCATGTGGGAGGCCAGGTGCCTTTACGAGGTCACACGTGGGCCAGGCCTCCCAGGTGGCCTGCTGGAGCTGAGGCTCTGAAGCTGGAGGAGGAGGGGTGCAGCCCTCCCAAGCGCCGCCTGGCTGCAGGGGTGAAGAGACGAGTCAGCTGCGAACACTCTTCCGTATTTCAACTTGTTCCCTGACAATGGAGCCCGCGTGGACAGGCCTTAATGAGCCTTCAAATCTATCAAAATTAAGACATCAGAGAAGCACCAGACTCGCCCAAGCTTACTGCCAAAAAGATGTGCATGATGGAAGCAACCAGCATCTCAGTTATCAGGAAAATGGGGGAGGGGGCTTCTTTCCACCCTTATGGGCCACGACTGTGTTCCCAGGCAGGACTCCTCACCCCAAATCGGTATCACACGTCTCAGCACACACGCGCCCCCACGCGGTCCTCCCGAAACGGCTTGGAGTCCTGCTTCTGCACACGCAGGACTGTTAACAGAGACTCGTCCAGCCTCAGCGCGGCCCTGCCACGTCCATCTGTGCCTGGAAAACGCTAAAATGGAAACTCTAATGAAAGAAATCGCGCCCTGCCCCCTACCCCAAATCATGTGGGGCCAAGAACATGTGCTGATTCTTCCTGGAGCATATTTAGGATATTTTCCTACTTGGAAAAGCATCCACAAAGGAAAATAAAATACAGCGCTCAGAACCAACTCTTCCACTGTCAAGGAAAAGAGGATGGGAATTCCTTTCGGGGGACTCTGCCCAAAGCGGTAAATAGCCCACCCTAGAAACAACGTGAGGGTATGCTTGGGGGGAGGGCCAGCCTTCCAGAACTTCCCTCGCCCTTGGAGGGCAGCAAGAGTCCATCTGGCAGACAGCGAGCACAAACAACGGGGAAGGGGGGCGGAGAATAAATAAAATAAATCTTAAAAAAAAAAAAAGACTCCATCTGCAGCATAAGGGGCCACAGCCCCGACAGAGCCCCAGGCACCAAAGGGCCTCTGCTGGGGTTCCCAGCGAGACTCTCTCACGCCACCCACAAATAGACACAGATGGAGCCTCCCTTTCATGGTGTTTAAATTATTTCCACAACAGGAAAGGGACATGTAGAGGCTGGGGACAGAGCAGAAGGAAGACTGCCTTTTCACAGTATAGTCATGTGTGCCTTTTGAATTTTGCACTAGGAAAAAATGTTTATTTTGTCGGGCACATAAGCTGTTTTAAGATATTGGCACAATTTCCTAATCCGCAGCAGGGGTTGCCGCTCCTTCAGGAACACACCATGCCCTTCCCAACACACACATGCACACACACTCGTGCACATGCATTGTCAGGGAAGCGTCCTTGGGCGGGTGCAGGGCGAGGTCAGAGCAGGGTCCCACTAAGCCTGCAGTGTGGACAGAATGCCCGAGCACGCTCAGCCTCCAGGCTGCAGCGCCACCTAGAGACCCCTCCGCCGCACTGCTTCTCAATTCACGGAGGGGTGGGAGGGGGAGAAGGGTCCTGGGCTGTAAAATGCAAGGCAGGCACCACCAGCCCCACTTCTCTTTAGGGCCTGGGGCTTGGGGCTGCCTATTCGAGGTGCTGGTGAGACCTCCAAAACACATGGGCACGCTCACCCTGCCCTGGGGATTTTGCTACTCCACCTATTTTATGCGTTGGTAACTCCTCATACACACACACACACACACACACACATGCAAATATCCATATAGTTTTCTAATTATAAAAGTAAAGCATTTGAAAAAATGCTAAACTTTATTAATCAGAAAGTGCAACCCAAAACCATACACACTCACCAGAAAGGCTAAATGAGCAACACCAAGTGCTGATGAGGATGCTGAGCCATTGGAACGCTCCTGCCCTGGCGGCAGCAGCATCTCTTCAAGCCCCTCGGCCCAGCAAGCCCAGTCCTGGGACACAGCCAAGAGCCACGCAAACACAGAGACCCCCCACGGCCCCCTGCTCCGGCTGGGCTCTGGGACAGCATGGGCCTTTCCTCTCTCCAACGCCCCCTCTGTATTAGTCAGCCCAAGGGGTGCTGACGCAAAGTGCCAGAAATCTGTTGCCTTTTATAAAGGGTATTTATTTGGGGTAGAAGCTTTGTCACAAGGCCATGAAGTGTAAGTTACTTCCCTCACCAAAGCCTGTTGCCACGTGTTGGAGCAAGATGGCTGCTCTCTGCGAGGGTTCAGGCTTCCTCTTCGTCTTAAGGCGCTGCGGTCTCAGCTGCTTCTGATCTCAGCTGTAGGCTGGCGTAAGTCTCGCCTCTCTTCCCGGGGTTTGTTTCTGTCCAGGCTCAGCAGCTCTGTTCTCTTCAGCTGCAAACTATTAGGTCCTCTCTCTTCCCAGGGCCTCTGCAGTGTCTATGGAACTTTCTTCCTCTGGTTCTCCTTCTCTGTGTCAGAGTCTGTTTTACCAGCCCACCAAGGCGGCGGGGACTCCGCGCCCTACTGATGTGGCCGAATCAAAGCCCTAAGCTTAATTTAATCAAGTAAATGTAACCTTTGAGTTTAATGCAATCAAAGGGTATCACACCCAGAGGAACAGACCAGTTTACAAACACAATCTATATTTCTTTATGGAATTCATCAATAATATCAAACTGCCACACCCTCCAAACCAGCACTTCTCAACGGGGGCCAGTTCAGTCCCCCAGGGGACATCTGGCAACATCTGCAGACAGTTTTGACTGTTACCACTAGGGAAGGGGGTGCTAGTGGCATCTGGTGGGTAGAGGCAGGGATGCGGCTCACCAGCCTCCAGGGCACAGGACAGACGCCCCCCACCATGGGCTTATCCAGCCCCAGATGTCAGTGGTGTTGCGGGAGAGGAACCCTGCTCAAAATGCCCACCAGTCGTGCACTTGCTGCTGTTTTTAAATAAGTGACGTTTTTAGCTAAAAAATTAAAATAAAAAATTCGAAGGAGAGTTATTTTATAACGAAAATGCATCTGCTGTATAATTTTGGTATTTAAAAGAGCAAAGCTTCATGACCAAAATGTCAGGAAACGAGGTCATGGGCTTTACGGGGCTGGTGGCACCTGTCCTGGTTTCCTGGGCTCCTCAGGCAAATGCCATGCAATGGGCTGGCTTCAACAACGGGCATGCAGGGGATCCAGCGTTGAGGGTGAAAAAGTCCACGTCACACCATCGCCAAGGATAGGCTGTCCTCCTGCAGACTGTGCCGTGGTGGGCTGCCGGCAATGCTTGGTCCTTAGTTTGTCACGTGGCAAGGCACATGGCGGCGTCTCCCAGTCCCTCCCTCCTCTTCCAGGTTTCACTGAAGTTCAGCTTCTGGCTGCTCTCTGTGGCTCGCTCTGTCTGAATTTCATCCCATTTATAAACGGCCCCAGTAAGAGGGTTAAGACCCGTCCCGATTGGGCTGAGACACACCTTGACTGAAGTAGCCTCATCTAAAGGTCCTCCCTACAATGGGCTCACCTCCACAGGAGTGGAGCAAGTTTAACAACCTGTTTTTCTGGGGTCCGTACAGCTCCAAACCACCACAGCGTCTTCTGACATTCCCTTTACCAGCCTTTTTGAACTGCCCTGTTCTCCAGCTAATGCTTCCTCCTTCTTTAGACTTCTGGGCGCGGCCAAATGTAAATGTTTATATGTGGAATTATTCAAAGAGATAAAAATATATTTCTGCTTATTCTATTCTCCCCTGAGAGAAATATCTTGTTTAACATTCCTTTCACTTAATTGGGGAATTTCATTGGTAATTAAAAAGTCAACCTAGTCTTAATCAACTAGTCTGCTGTAGAATAAGTGACATTGGCTGTGAAATTGTTTTGGAGCCACATTCCACCCAACACAGGTTTATTAAGCATTTACTAAAGAGTGCCTAGAATTTAATGGATGCCAAAGGAGGGAGAAAAGTCCAAGACACAGTCCCTACCAATGAGAAATTCTATGTATTCTGCAAAAGTTTTCTAGATCGTTGCTCTCTTTGGTACTCTGGAAGCACTGAAGGCTCTTTTAATTACTGTTTTATTTATTAATTCAAATTATTCAAATTCAATCCAACTGAATTTCAAAATTTACTTTTGCTGTTCTGCTTTTGAAGAACTAAGCTTTATTCTTTGAAAAGCAAGAGTTTTATAGGAGGAAACAAAAATCCAACAGCCCAAAGCATATCAGCAGAAATCAACTCATAGGAATAATCTCTCAATGGCTAACTTCAGAGTACTTTAGGGAATCAATGTAGGAAGAAATCTAATCTATTTATTAATCAATTGTTTTAAATTAAAAAGTTAGACATGTACATGGTAAACTAAAATTCCAAACAGCGCCAGAAGGTACATAATGAAAAGTCTCTTTTCCTGTCATCTGATTTCCCAAACTCCCTATTGGATAAGATTTTTTGTATGTGTTAAAACAAATTTTACTCATACAACAAACATAAACATATATTTCTTATACAGTGGGGTTGTGCTATATATGCACAGTTTTGCAGGTTGCTTTTTAAACTTAAATATGTTTTATCTTTCCATATCAGCACATACAGAATTGCCTCATTCTTTTCAAGGCTCCATAGTATTCCATTGTATGGATGTACAATCATTAATTTAACCAGTCCCTGCTAAAGGACATGAAATGTCTTTCTGCTTTGTTTGTTATTTTAAACAATGCTAGAGTGAAAGCTCTTAAGTATAGCTGTGCATGTATATGTGTGTATTTATACACACAAAAAAAATCCATATACATAAACATGTGTGAGCAAAGCTTTGGGCTAAATTCCGAAAAGTACAATTTCTGGCTCAAAAAGTAGAATCATTGAAATCACTACCAGATAATCCATTGCATTTTTTAAATAAAATTCATTGTAATAAAATTCAAGCAGTACGAAATGGTATACAAAATGCAAAGGGAAAACACTGTTCACCTCAACCCCAGCCGTTCTTGTCATTGCTGCCAGAGAAGTTGTTTATGTGTGTACTCCAAAATAAGTAATTATATTTTATTTGCATAAGAGGAGCAGACTTTAGACGCTGCTATGTAGTAAGTATATATTTGAATATTCAGCTTGTTTCTAGTTTTTGCTGCGATGAATTTCATGTGTTTGTGTGTTTATGTGTGTGTCTCCCACAGAAGTTACACTAATGTACATTCCCACCAACAGAATGACCGTTTCTTTACACTGATGCCATAATTGGAAATCATCAGCATTTTAATATTGTCAGTCTGATGGGTAAAATGTCTAAGAGAAGACAAGCATTACTTTTAGAGTAAAATGGAATAGTTTCATATTTTTATTAGCCACTTATATATCTTTTCTTGTACCTATTTGTCTTTGATCCATTTTTCCATTAGGTGGTATTTTTATTTTTTCTTGAATTGAATGTTTTATTTCTTAAGGAAATTAGGTTAAGGCTGGCTCCTATAACAAAAAGCCCCCATAATAATTCAGTGGCTTAAATAATATAGATGGTTGCTTCTCTCGATGTCTCAGGAGAGCAGGTGCCTCTGCTGTACATGGCCACACCCATGGTAAACTAAGATTTCATTTAGACACCATCTCCTTTCTCCACCATGCTCTAAGATGCTGTTCTCATCTGCAATGTCACAGCTGAGTTCCAGGCACATCGTGTTCTAGCTGCAGGGCAGGAGACAGGGGATGGGCAAGAGGGCAAGAGACACCCAGTTTTCAGGCCCCCTGGCCCAGAAAGGACCCACAACACTTCTGCTCATAGTCTATGAGCTAGAACTCAGTGCTACGGCCACATTTAACTGCAAAGGAAGGCCGGAAGGTGCAAAGTAGATGACCTGTGTATTAGCTATCTATTGCCACCTAACATTTATTATCTCAGCTTGGTTCTCTCCAAGGCTGCAAAAAAGCTGTTGTCCAGGGCTGCAGTCTCATCTGAGGCTTGGCTGGAGAAGGATCAACTTCCACACTCATTTGGGCTATTGGTTGAATTAAGCTCCTTGTGCTTGTAGGCTTCTTCTTCTTGTTGCCTGTGATCAGAAGCTACCCTCAGCTCCCAGAGGTGACCCTCAGTTCCTTGCCATGTGGAGTTTCCCAACACGTCCACTTGCTTCCTCAAAAGTAGCAAGGAAGAGAGAAACTCCATCAAGCCAGGTGCTACAACTTACAACTTACATGACCACATTGGTGGAATCATGTACACCCTGCCATCTTTGCCATATTCTATTGGTTGGAAGTAGGGTCACAGTTCCCCCCCATTCACAAGGGGAGGAGGCTATGCAAGGAAGCGTTAGGGAAAAGAATGAAAGAGGACCCCTATTGGCGCCCAACGTGGGGCTCAGCAGCTCCACAAAGAAGGTAAGATCTATGCTCATTTCTCTCTTTCTTTCTCTCCCTCTTATCCTCCTACTCCTTTTTGCCATCCTATTCCACTGCTTCCCCAGTGCCTCTAAAACCCCGCTTCCATCTGTGGCCTTAGTACTCCTGCTGTTCATTCTCCTTCTCGTGCTTATCTCTCTCTTGCTCTCCGGACATGGGGGCATCCTCTTTAGGCACTCCCCTTCCATCTGTCAGATGGAAGGATCCAGAAACCCAACAATGGCAGGGACCTCACCCCCTCCTATGTCAAGGGAGGGGATATGCTTGTGTCTTCCCAGATGGCGCCCCACAACCCATCTGGATCCCGGCCCGAAATGTCAGACCAGCACCGTCGCTCTATGGGAAAGAGACGCAGATGACAAAGAAATAGAGAAGAAGCTGAAGAGTGTCGCCTGCAGTCAAAATTCCTGGCCCTACCCTCTTTCGAAAACTCTTGCAGGCGATTCGCAACTCCCTCTTCGATAAGCCAGTGACCGTCCGCTATCAGCGAGTCCAAACCCGTGAAGTTGAATATCTGCATCTCTCCAACAACAACCAATCCTTCAATCGCCCAACCCAGGTCAATCACTCACCCCTCTAGGCCCCTACCCTGTCCCTCCTCCCCTTCCAAACAAACCTCTCCCCCTATTACAATTTGGCCAAGACAGAGCTGAACTGGCGAGCCAACGACGGGCAACTTAGCCAGGCACGCAGAACGGCCAACCTAAGACAGGGCGCCAGCCACTGTTGCTTTGCTGGGCTGTTATCCGATGACGGGCAACTGAACCTTCTCTTAGCTCTGCTGGACAACCTAAGACAGGGGCCTAGCCGATTGTTGCCACTGGGCCCTGGCACAGTCGAAGCTGCTAGTGCACCCAAAGACGGGTAAGCTCCAGCCCTTTCCTCTAGCACGGTTCTGACCTAAGACAGGAGCAGCCCCTATCATTTATGCACAGTTGCTGCTGGGTCAGCCCAATGACGGGTAAGAGCTGTTAAGTGCCACAGCCGGCTACGACCTAAGACAGGCCCAGTTCCCTACCCTTAATTCTTCTAAATTGCTTCTTAAAATTAAAACTAAGGGAGGAGATGAGGTAATGTTTACCCAAGCCAAACCTTGCCTCAGGCGTTTGCGGGGCACTACGCCCCACCTTCTTCCCGGACCCAACTTCCCCATTTCTCTCAGCCTATCACAGCATTCCCTCACAGCCATAACCTTATTTGGACATGTTGGCCTTCTCCTCTAGCCTCCCCCCTCCCTCCCAAATCTTCCCTCCACGCCCAGCAACAGCTTAGCCCTATCAGAAGACAACACGCTCACCCCGCCCCTAACACTGCCTATAAAACTGCACAGCACTCGCTGAATAAAGGTCTTACCTTCCAGCAAGCAAGTGAGTGGTGTCTCTTCATTTAGTACTGTCAGGGAGACCACAGGGCACCAAACGGCGACCCTGTGACAACTTCTCCTTAACCTCCGTGAAGACCAGGGAGCCGGGCCTGCGCTCTCCTGACAACTTCTTCACCCCCCGCCGTTCCCGGAGTGCACGCCGGACGGTCCACAACTAGCCAGTGTCGCCCCCCGGGCTGCAGCAGGGCTGATCACCCTCAGGCTCGGGAACAAAGCGGCACCCTATTTCACCCCCTATACAAGAATCAACTCAAAATGGGTCAAAGATCTAAATATAAAAGCCAGGACCATAAAACTACTAGAAGAAAATGTAGGGAAACATCTTCAAGACCTTGTAGTAGGTGGTGGTTTCTTGGACCTTACACCCAAAGCACATGCAACAAAAGAAAAAATTGATAAATGGGACCTCCTCAAAATTAAACACTTTTGCACCTCACAGGACCTTGTCAAAAGAGTGAAAAGGCAGCCAACTCAATGGGAAAAAATATTTGGAAATCACATATCTGATAAGGGTTTAATATCCAGGATATATAAAGAGATGTTACAGCTCAACAATAAAAAGACAAATGACCCAATTAAAAAATGGGCCAAGACTTGAATAGACATTTCTCCAAAGAAGAAATACAAATGGCAAAAAAACACATGAAGAAATGCTCAACATCACTCATGATTAGGGAAATGCAAATCAAAACTACAATGAGATATCATTTCACACCTATCAGAATAGCCACTATTAAAAAGACAAGAGAACTACAAGTGTTGGAGAGGATGTGGACAGATAGGAACACTTCTTCACTGTTGGTGGGAATGCAGGATGGTACAACCACTTTGGAGGACTGTTTGGCAGCTCCTAAAGAAGTTGAATATAGACTTGCCACGTGACCCTGCAATACCACTACTGGGTATATACCCAGAAGAACTGAGAGCAGTGACACGAACAGACATCTGCACAGCGATGTTCATAGCCACATTATTCACCATTGCCAAAAGTTGGAAACAACCTAGGTGTCCATCAACAGATGAATGGATAAACAAACTGTGGTCTATTCACACAATGGAATATTATGCAGCTGTAAGAAGAAATGAAGTCATAAAGCATATGGCAACATGGATGAACCTGGAGGACATTATGTTGAGTGAAGCAAGCCAGACACAAAAGGACAAATACTGTATGAATGCATTACTGTGAATCAAATATATTGTGTAACATATTGTTTGGTTCAAAAAAATTTATATGTATGCAGTACATTTAATTGAGAAATGTATGTATTTGTTCATCTGTGTTTACTTTTTAGTTTTGAATTGTTTATATTTTCAACTATTAAATTTACAAAATAAAGTTTAAAAAAAAAAAAAAAAAAAGGAAGGGTCGGGGAGAGCCCAAGAGTTCTTTGTAGGCCCCCCTATAATTCCATCACAATACATTGTGGATATTTTTCTTAGCAGCGGAAAATTGCTGGGTTGAAGGTTGGCTTCATATTTTGATCTGATGGCTATTTTGTGACTGGTGTTTTTATTTTGTTTATTGCATTCTTGACTTTAGAAGCTTTCAGTGTGAGTGCAAATTTATCAACATTCCCCTTCACAGCTTCTAAATTTTATTAGGAATTAGAAAGACCTTCCCCCTCCAATATTATCTACAATTCCATCCACGTTTTCTCCTAAGATAATTCATATTATTACGGCCAAGCATCCCATTTTTAGGGCTTTTCCTTACCTCCCAGAGTAATTTGATTATATAAACTGTTTTACTGCTGACTTGCTTAAAAAGCTATTTATTCACAATTTTGCTAATCGGTGCCTTTTTAAGAGGAAGAAGTAGGATTTCAGCAAATTATTTTGACCCTTTACTATACAATTCTTAATATGGCTCTAAGATAAGCAAGAAAAAAATCATGGAAAGCCTTTTTTGGTGCAAAATCGGCATCGTTCACATGTAGTCAATGATAGAGTTTATTCCAGCTCCTGTAGGCTTTTACTGTGCTGGGCACAACTTTTGTGGTTTCAAGTGTTTACCCACAGATGTCACCTGACACCAACTTTCTGTTTACTTCCAAAAAGAAAACAGTGGTTGTGCCAACAGGTCTCATTCCCTTAAAGTCATTGGCCTCTCAAACAGAGGCTAAATCATTGGGAAATCCCAAAAGAAATGCAGGCTGTCCTTCATTTCTTCAGCAAATATTCAGTGCACCCCCTCCCCTATGTAAAGCTCTAGACACAAAGTGGGTAGCCAGTAGCAAAAAAAAATACTTTGAAAAGTTACCTCCAGCAAAGGAAACCTGTATTTTAGTTCTACAGAATCTACACTTACAATATTATAATATTCCAGTACTCTTCAGGTGGCCAAGTGGCATCAATATCCTCAAATGCGGCCCTCCCTGGTGGCTACAGTAGAAAGTAAAAGGATCGGCAACGTTTTTTTTTTGCAACGTTTTTTTGTATCTGCAACAGCCCGCATTTGCAAGCCTGAACGGATGCCCAGGATGCTTGTATAGCAGATAATCTCTGTCACTCGATTCAGACGGGTAAGAAATGTAACCCTGCCCACTCCTCCACGCTCAGCTTAATTCCTACTAGGAGCACTCACCCTATCGGTGGCAGAAACTCCATCTGAGTCTCCACCTTGCTGAGGTGCAGCTAAGTTCTAGGGACCTGGCACAGTCCCTGGGCCCTGGGGTGGGGGTGGGCCAATCCAGCTGGGGCGACCTCACTGCCACCCACCAGAGCTGAGCCCCGCTCCGCTCCCTTGGCCTGGCTGCCCGCGTGGGCCTGCCAGCCTTCCTCGGGCACTGGGCCCGGCCTGTGTCCAGACCAGCTCGGTCGTTTCTTGCCCTGAGATGCCCTTTATATTGAGCTCTGGGGACCACAGACGCCTCCCATTACCTGCCCAGCACCCGAGCAACTCGTCCACACGCTCACGCTCACACACACACACGCTCACACACTTCTCTGCCAGCACAACCCCAATGCGCCCCATGGTAACAAACGTACCCCCAACAGCGAGAGGCCCCTTGGGGCGATATTGGTGAGGAGTCAGGGCCCAGGAAGCAGGCGACGGGAAACGCTATCCAGCGCCATGACTGGCCGGGCCAGACAGGGCGGCTCCTTTCCCCTTTGCCATTGGTTGTTCAGAAGTGGCCCGCCCCAGTTCTGGCCAATGAACCATGGGTGGGCGTGGCCTGCAGGGCCTTCTGGGAAACCTCGTGGCTTCTCCTGAAAACAGGGACCTGCGGTGGCTGGCGAGGCCCTTCGCCCTTTTGCGTTTCCCGCCTTCTCCTGCCACAGCCTCGCAGGTGCTTCCTGGAGGTGCAGCTGCCGCTTTGCAGCGCCGAGGGGATAAAGCCTGCTGTGACGGCGGGGCTGAAAGAGTGAAAGGGCGGTCCTCGGAGCATCGTCCAGGCCCCCCGCCTGCGCGCGACCTGACTGCACGTCCCTCTCTGCTGGCGCCTCTGGTCGGGGCTTCTGGGACTTGCGGCCAAACGCTCTTCCAACCTGGAATAATCTGCAACCTGCCTTCCCGCCGCTTTTCTTCCACCTCCCTGGAAACACACAGCACTCGGCCAGTTCCTTTTCTGGACAAAGCTGCCCAAGTCCACGAGCACACTGCTGCCTCCGGCCGGCCCAAAGTGCTGCCGACAGGAACCACATCCACGGCGCCCGGCACTCCCGTTCACGGGGTCCAAAGAGGACTCGGGAATCACCGACGCCCCGAAATCTGAGCTCTACATGCCAAGCCGGTCACCCACCACCCGAATCCGCCACCCCAGCCCACACTGGCAGCATCCAGTCGTAACCGGGGCTCTGCCGCTCCTCCAGGCTGCTCATAGACATCTTTTGCTTTTCCTTAACTTTTCATTTTGAAATAATTTCAAACTTACGAGACAGTCGCAAAAATAATACAAACCTCATACAGAGAACTCCAACATACCCCCATCCCCCCACACCCAAATCCACCAATTTTATTTAATATTTTGCCACACTTGCTGTATCGTTCTGTCTGTCTATCCATCAAGCTATCAATCCACTTTCTGAACACTTGAGTGTAGGTTGCGTATATCATGCTCTTTGAACAATTACCTGCCATGTACATTTCCTAAGAACAAGGATATTCACCTGTGTAACAACCTACCATTATCAAGTTCAAGAGACTAAACACTGGTATAAAGCTTACAGTCCATATTCCAATTTTTTCATGAGTCTCAGTAATGCCCTTTTGAACCTTTTCTCTTCCATGATTAGACCCAGTCCAGGATTATAGATTGCATTTAATTGTCCTTGTCTCTATAATTGCTCTTTTTATTTTTTAATTGTTGAAACATATGTACAACATAGTTTCCATCCCAACCCCCACATTCACCTTTGACCCTGACTCCGGAACCTGGCACTGAGCAGGAATCTCCAAGCGTTTACTGAAAGAAATACCAAGAAGCAATATCGAGCTCCTGTTGAAATCTTACCATGCCTTTCATCGTACTTTGATTTCAAATTGTCTCTCTCTCCTTGGATTCTACATTCTGTCTGATCATTTAACTCCCAGCTGTCCACAGGAAGCCTTTGTGGCTTCAGCCCAAAGAAGAGGGCTCTGAGTTAAATGGAAGACAGCAGTGAGAATACTGTGCCCTGACACCCAGAATCAAAGTTCCATACTGAGCGTGGGGTCCTCTTCCCGAGCCAGCAGAGCCGCCCATAAAGCCTGCCACCTGGGGACCCTCTGCAGATCCGACTTTGGTTGCTGTGAAGTGTGGCCACGTGTGAGGAGGAGAAAGCTGCCTAAAAGGAAATCCATAGACGCAGGACAATTTATTGTCCCAGAGAGGGGCCCTGAGAGGCTCCTTCTTCAAAGGTGGCCTGCAGGGTCACATATGGACACCATACCAGGAGAGGAGAAACAGGGCCGTGACAGTAAGCAAAACGGGTGCCTGTCGAGGGCTGGGGGAGGAAGTCAAATACTTCGCATTCCTACAACTTTCAGGGAAGACACTTTGGAAAGAGACAATGGAGGAAGCCACCTGGTTTCCATTTTAATAAACATGACAACATGAGGCCGATATTGGTGAGGAGGAGACAGGGCCCAGGGCACTGATGCTGAGATGGCCTAAATTTGGAACACTCGAACGTTGGCACAGGAAAAATCTGTGATCTTGGAGAGCCTTCATATTTCCCTTTAACTGGTAACAAGCCCCACGCGGAAGCAACTGAGGCAACAACCAAAACATTTGAAATAACACAATATTGAGTTTCTAAGTCAGTAGATTTCCCCACAGATCAATTTCTCCCCATAGAACAAAACCTCCTGGATCCAAGTATATTAATATCTCTAGGGCAGAATGTTCCAGCACTGCCAACAAAGTACAGTATCTTCCCAGGAAAGGATCACTTTTTTTCCTCTGGTAATAACTAGCTAGAGTCTCATAAAAACTGCCAGAGAAAAAGGAAACCCTTTAAAACGTATTTAAAACCAGTCAACAGATATTTTAAACGGGCTGATGCATACAGATGTCTTTGGTATGTTTTTACTTGCTTAAGGGTCCTCGGAGAAATAAAGAACAACAAAGGGTATTTATTATCTGATTGACAAATACAATGGCATTTAGAGAACAGGTTATAAACTTCAGGGCCATGGAGAAAGGAATCTTTGCTGAGCAATACTGCCCCCTGGTGACAAACGTTTGCTTCACTTCTGTCCCTTAGCCTAGTAGAAAGCTTTAAAGCTTTGCATTTTCTACAGTAATAGACGTTGTATATTTTGCTCCCCTCCCCCCTTTTAACACTTATACTCCTGAAGAAAAAATGTAGACGCAGTGCCAAGTCCAAGTGAGGAGAAATTTCATTTAAGAGCACTGTCATCAAATCATCATGATGGGGTTCATAGCAGGGCTTAAGAAAATGTCGTAAAGAAAGTCTTTCCTCCATCCAGCTTCTTGAACTTTCCCCATGAATGAGTGAACTGTGAATGCCGGAGGGAGTTAAAGTGTAAATTCCTTCCAGCCCATATAATTTACCTGAATTTTTTTTTTTTGCAGTAATAAGAGCCTGCTGTTCCAGACATTTCCAGTGACTTTCGAGACTTTCTGGAAAGAGGTCCACACTGGTCATTTTTATGCTGTTTATGATGTGCAAGCATTGGAACTATCCCACATTGCACTTAACCCTCGTCCTCACCAAATATTTATCCAATTCAGCAGGAACTTATGGAGCATCTACTCGCGGCCCAGGGTTGGATTGAGTACTCCAGGACCTCTTACTCAGCTCCTCGGACCGGCAGCCCTTGGGAGCTCGCTGGAATTGCAGAATATCAGTCCCACCCTAGACCCCCCAAATCTGAGTCTGCATTTGAAACTATCCCCACGTGATTCACATTGAAGTTTGAGATACGTGCAGGACCACATGGAGGGCTGATCACACCACAGCTCACTGGGCCCCACCCCAGAGCATCTGATTCAGGCCTAAGGTGAGGCCCAAATCTGCACGTCCAGCAAGGCCCCAGGCGATGCAGGTGCTGCTGGCTTGAGGTCCACGCTGGTTCTCAAAGTTGGCTGCATATTGGCATCATCTGAGGGGTTGCGGTAATGCTGATATCTGGGTCCCACCACCAGAAATGTAAATAGTAGAGTGGGGTGCTTGGGCATTGGGGTTTTTTAAAGCTCCCCAGCTGATTCTAATATGTAGCAAAGTTTGGGGACCACTGCTCAAAGGGATGGAAAGGAAGAGATGAGGAATCCTTTATCTTTAAATCTCATTGTGCCTTGCAATTATTTGATAGATCTTTTGGTCCCCTGGCTCTCCAGAGGCCTGCATGTGTTGTTTTTGTGCACTAAGACAGGACAAGAGATGGCATGGCAATAGAGGGCGGTGTGATGTCTGTCTGATGGGGTCATGGTAGAGGCCATTGGCGCCCACAGACCGAAATTCAGAGAACCACTGGGCTCACCCGGGGCCTTCAGATACACTAGACTGACCAAGAAGGCCACTTTTCAGCCAGACTCCCAGGTTAGGGATGAGTGAAGCCCTCGGCGGCTGCATGCACCACGTGCCAGGGATTGGATTTTATCCCATGAAAAGCCAGTAGAAGGGTCATGTCCATTTCATGGAAATGGTGCCTGAAAGCCATTCCTCTGTTCTTTTTGTTGTTGTTGTTGTTTCCAAATAGTAGACAGATGTGGTCCTCACCTTTTATGGCAGCAGGTCTAATACCAGCAAGCCAAGAAACATGGTACTTCAGCATACCATGGTGGTCCTGGGTTTGACAGGTTTGTTCCTGGAAAACACATCTTCACACAAATCATTGCAGGTTGTTTTCTGAAAACACGTGTGATAGGAAAGGTTTGTTCTCCTGACCAAGAACTCAACAACAAATAAACATGACCAACAGATGTCAGAAGAAACGCAGCAATAACAGCCACCCAAAATCACTTAAAATTGTAAAAAAGCTGATTTGAAAAATAATCACATGTCTCCTGGGATTAAAATAGATGCCTACAAAACACTCAGCCAGGCTTTAAATATTTAAGGGGAAACAAAGGAAAAGGAACCTTAACCATTTAAAGATAATTAACATTTTTGTAAAGCTTTCAGTTTCTATTTAAAGAAAATTGAATTACAATTTTTTTTTTAAAGAAAATAAAGGAAAAAAAATAGAAGACATTTAGAAAGTAAAAAAAAAGTAAAATGAGGCTGCAATGCCTATGCTATGGGCATAAAGATACAAGGAACTGGGCTGGAAGGATACCCTGGGGCAAGCCTTCATAGAAATCAGATGACCTGGCTTTATCAGCTGAGGGCAATGTCAGTCAAGCCTCTGCATCTCGCCAAACCTGACAGAGTTACCTGTAAATCAGAATTAAGCCTCGTGGCCTGTCTCTCTAGGATGTTGTGGAAAGCACAAGGAAAGTGTCAATGTAAACACTTTTAAATTATAAAGCCTCAATAAAATGTATTCTTACTATATACTAGACACTTAAAATAAACTGTGCAGGGAAACGGATGTGGCTCAAAAGGTTCGGCATCCGTCTACCATATGGAGAGACCGGGGTTCGATCCCCAGTACCTCCCGGTAAAAAAAATAAAAAAATAAAAAAATAAAATAAACTGTGCATGAAATACAGCTGTTTGATAAATTTGAACTCAAAGTAGTGGGGATATTATATCAAACACTACATATTTCCTGATCAACCTTTTAAAATGTTTTTAAATATACTTCAGGTAGAAGGAAAGTGAGTTCAAATAGAAGGTCTGAAAATGCAACAAGGAACAGAGAACAAAGGAAGTGGCAAATAAGTGGGTAGATTTCAATGAACATCAGTTACATAAAATTAATTTATACACATAGACCTAAAATCCTATAAGTCAGGAGGAGAGTGACTAGATTAAAAGTTTTCTAAGATCCATGATTATTCAGGAGAGGGTAGAGGTTTTAATTAACTTTATATAATAACTTAATTTTGCATGTTGTAATTTCTAAGGTAATCACTAAAAGAATGTAACAGATGGTATAACTTACTTACAAACTTGTGATTGGAAAAAATTGGAATGATTTAAGAAAACAGTAGATGCCAGAAAAAGGCAAAAAACAGAACAATGCACAAAATAAGATGGTAGAAATAAATCCAAATATATCAATAATTATATTAACTGTAAATGGGCTAAATGCTTCATTTAAAAGTAAAGATTCCATTTTTTAAAAAATCCAAATATATGCTGTTTATAAAAAAGACAAGAGAAAAAAATATTCCAAGCCAATATAAATCAAGAGAGTTGGTGTTGCTAATGAATAGTGGACAAAACATCCTTTTAGTCAGAAAACATTTTTAGGGGTAGATAAGGTCACTTTGTAGTGTAAAAGTTCTAATTCACAAGGAAGATATAAATATTTCAAATTTGTTTACAACTAAAATCTTAGCCTTGAAACATATATGGCAATTTGAAGCTTGGTGGACCCCAGAAAATCCTGTTCTTAAAGCTAATCCATTCCTGTGCATGTAAACCTATTGTAGGTGGGAACTTTTGATTGGATTACTTCAGTTAAGGGCCTTTGGTTAGATTGCATGACTTAGGGTAGGCCTTAATCCTCTGACTAGAGTCCTTTATAAACAGGAATAAAAAGCTGCAGACACACAAAAGAAGGCCACAGAGACAGACAGGAACCCAGAAGCGAGAAAGAAGGTTCCGGACCCAGAAGCTGAAAGCAAGAGGCCCAGAGCATAAGGGAGAGATGAGCCGACTCCACTACTGTGCCCTGTCATGTATCTGATCACCCATAGCTGCAGCTTGGGGAAAAGGATCTCCTGATGATGGCTTGATTTGGATACTTTCACAGCCTTAGAACTATAAGCTTCTAACCTAATAAATTCCCACTGTAAAAGCTAACCCATTTCTGGTACATTGCTCCCAGCAATTTTCAGCAAGCTAAAACAGCTACTAAAGCCAAAATCAACAGTTTTAAGAAGAATTTGGCACAATGATCATTATGGGAGATTTGAGCACAATCTCTCAACAACTGATAGAACAAGCAAACAAAGCAATCAGTAAAAACATCTAAGGTTTGAATGCTACGACTGACTGACTTGTTTTAATGGGCATATATCGAACACTACACCCAATAACTACAGAAAACTTAAGCACACACATAACATTTATGGATACTGACAACATAGGAGGCCATAGAGCAAATCTTAACAAGTTTCACAGGATGGGGCAAGCATAAAGTATGTTAAGCTAGAAATTTATAGCACAAAGATCATTTTAAAATCCACATATATTTGGAAATTTAAAAACACATTTCTAAATAACCCATGCATCAAAGGGTAAATCAATCACAGTGCAGCAGCTTTGAACTGTGTCAACTTAGGTAAGCTAGGGCTGTATTTGCCACAATTCCCTTCCCTGCATAGTTTTTGGATTAAGGTTGACCACAAGAGAAATTGCACAAGATTTGGAAAGGAAAGTGAAGCAGCAACCACTAGTGTTTTGAAAGTCAGCATGAGGCGCCAGCACCAGTTCAGCTCACAAGCAGGGATGTCGACGGGCTGACTTCTCTTGTTGGTATGGGCAGCAGTCAGCCTGCGACTCCTCCAGCTCCAGTCAGTTTTCCTTCTTTGCTTTTCCAAGTCCCGAGTTAAATTCACGTGCAGCTCCACCGTGAGGAACAGCAGCTCTTCCTGTGTATCACTGACTTTGTCAAGATTGAAGGTGGTGAGAAGGCATCTTTCAGTGTGTCCTCATGAGTGTCCATTTGTCCTTGCTTTGCCTCACTTTGCTCCCAGCTCTTGCTAAACTTCAGCAACTTGAGGATCCCATCCTTGACCTAAGGGCCAAGCTTCCGTAGGTTTCTTCATCAGTTCCCATAATTACATAAGATTGAATCTCTACAACACAGAACTTATTTCCTACCACTCATAGTTCTTCTGTTTCTCTGACGGAACCCTAACCAATACAAAGGGTATACAACTTCTTGAAGATGGCATCAGCTTAGGTGGGCACTCCCCAGCTCTCTCTCAAAAAACAGCTGAGAAAGGCAAAATCCTACCCGAGGGAGCTGTTTTGGGAACCCACAGAGCAGGAGGCTTCAGGGCATCGATCCCGAGGAAACTGGACAGAGATAAAGAGTCCAAGGGAAAACCATGAATTGCTAGAAACAGTGAGCAGCTAAACCCCACCCTCAAGACAAAAAGCCTCCATGAACCCCCTGACTCCCACCAGCCACCGAGTGGAAGGGAGTGTTCTCTGGAAGGAAGAGCGTTCTGGTGAAGGATGGAGAGGGGTTACCTTTCTGTGGGTGTGGCTACCTGGGCCCCTTTGAACTTCTGGGAGCATACCAGCCACCACCGAGATGGCCCCGGGAAGAGAGGAGAGGGGAATCTGCTCAGGAAGCCTGACAAACCCAGCTGCCAGGGGAGAGGGGAACTTGGACAGCGAGAGGGCAGGGACAAGCAACTGACTAGCCCAGCACTGAAAACTATCAAAATTCCAACTCCCCTAAAGGACGCAGGTGGGAGGAAGCTTTCAAGGACCTATTTAGGGTCCCCTGGCAGGAGGAGGGGTCTGGAAGAGGGCCGAGAGTGGTTTCTTTGCGGTGAGCTCGGTCACCAGGGTCCCCTTTGAATCTCGGGAGGGCCCTCAGCCTGACCAGGGGAGGGGACGGGGATCTGCTCACACGGGCTGTCACGCCCAGCTGCCCTAGGAGAGAAAGCAATTAGAATAGAAAGGGGGTGGGAACAGACAGGCCCCTAATCAAAGATTCTGTCCTGCCCGAGGGAAAGTGGGCAGATCGCTTTCTGAAAGGCCAGCTGACCCCAGAAGAAGGTTCAGCTCAGTGGAGGAACTCCCACCACGAGTGCACCGGGTCCCTCGTGCGACTCCCAGCTCCTCTGAGAGAAGTGATCCTCTGGTTACCAGACATCCAGCTGATGCTTTAGGACAGGGAACATATAGACATCCTTTTTGTATTAGCTTTTCTTGGATCTCTTATTTTTCTTATTTAAACTTTTTAAATTTAACTTAGTTTACTTGCTAAAATCCGGTTCAAAACCTGCAGAGGGCTGGCTGCAGGGCAATCGACTGATGAACACCTACAGCCTGAGAAGCTCTTAGAGGCCTAAGAGGGAAGGCTGTTTTTCCATGGTTTTTGTTTGTTTGCTTGTTTGTTTGGCTTTTGTTCTTTTTTTTTCTTTTCTTTTTTATTCTCTTTCTCCCTCCCCCCTTTTAAGTAATCCCTGCTGTCTTGTTTCTCCTTTGTTGTGTTTCCGCTCCCTTTGTTTCCCTTTTTTTGTTTGTTTGTTTACCAATTTTGTCTACTTATGCTATTTTTTTTCCTTCCTTCATCTTTCTATCTTCTGCTTTCTCTTGTTGTTCTTACATTCCACCTCTTTTTGTTTGGTCTTCAATTTTTCTTGTTTTTATTTCTCTCTCCTTTTTCTCTGTTTTCTTTCTTTTTCACTTTTTTTCCATTTTTCTTTTCTCTTTCCCTCTCTTCTCATCATTCTGGTCTTTCAATTCATTCGATATATTTTTCTCCATTCGGTTTCTCATCTCATTGTTTGTACTCCACTTTTTTATTCTTATTCCTCTGCACTTCTTACTTGAGTTAATTATTCCTTTTCCTAGGTCTTATATGGTTCCTTTTCTACCTTTTACTATTATTATTACTATTATCCTTTTTCTCTTCTCACCTCTTTCATTTTCTCTGGCCCTATTTTTTTTTTCCAAGGGAACATAGACAACAGCAAGAAAATAGAATAAAAGGAACAAAGTGTCAAAGTGAAAACTTATCACACACACAAAAATAACACCAAAATAAAACCCTAGATTAGAAAGAGAATCTAATCAACTGAACAAACCCATCAAGATAAACTGATGCCTAGACACCAACAAAAAAATAAAACCCATATTAAGAAACAGGAAGACATGGCCCAGTCCAACAAACCAACTGAAAAAACAGGAAGAGATGCAGAACATAGAACAACTTATCAGAGATGTCCAAACAAATATTATGAATCAACTTAATGAAGTGAAAGAAGAGATTAGGGATATTAAGAAGACACTGGGAGAACACGCTGAAGAAATTGTAAATATGCATAAAAAGATAATAGATATGATGGTGATGAATGGCACAATACAAGAAATCAAAAATACTCTAAAAGTACTACACAACCAGCAAGGGAGAAAGGGCAAGAAAGTCCTAAACTAAAGAGAGAAACTCCACCCAGAATAAATACTCTAGTAAGCCAGATGCCACCAACAAAAAATTACAATCCGCACCAAGAAACAGGAAGATATGGCCCAGTTAAAGAAACAAGATAAGCCTCCAAATGACATAAAGGAATTGAGACAACTAATCATAGATGTCCAAGCAAATCTCCTTAATAAATTTAATGAGATGGCTAAAGAGATTAAAGATATTAAGAAGACATTAGATAAACACAAAGAAGAATTTGAAAGCATACATTAAAAAATAGCAGCTCTTATGGGAATGAAAGGCACAATAAATGAAATTAAAAATATGCTAGAATCATATAATAGCAGATTTAATGAGGCAGAAGAAAGGACTGGTGAGCTTGAAGAAATGGCCTCTGAAAGCAAACATAAAAAAGAACAGATGAAGAAAAGAATGGAAAAAACTAAACAAGGTCTCAGGAAACTAAATGACAGCAAGAGATGTGCAAACATATATGTCATGGGTGTCCCGGAAGAAGAGAAGGGAAAAGGGATAGAAGGAATATTTGAAGAAATAATGGTAGAAAATTTCCCAACCCTATTGAAGGACATAGATATCCATGTCCAAAGATCCCATCCAAATAAATCTGAATAGGCCAACTCCGAGACACATACCAATCAGAATGTCAAATGCCAAAAACAAAGAGAGAATTCTGAGTGCAGCAAGAGAAAAGCAATGCATAAGATATAAGGGATACCCAATAAGATTAAGTGCCAATTTCTCATCAGAAACCATGGAAGCAAGAAGACAGTGGTATGATATATTTAAGATTCTGCAAGAGAAAAACTTCCAGCCAAGAATCTTATATCTGGCAAGTTTATCTTTCAAAAATGAGGGCACATTTACAATATTCACAGATAAACAGAAACTGAGAGAGTTTGTAACCAAGAGACCAGCTTTGCAGGAAATACTAAAGGCTGTGTTATGGGCTGAAAAGAAAAGACAGGAAAGAGAGACCTGGAAGAGAGTCTAAAAATGAAGATTATATCAATAAAAGTAACTAATTGTGTCAAAAGAGTGGTGAAAATAAAATATGACAGGTAAAACCCAAATAGTCAGGAATTAACTTAACCAACAATGTACAGCACTTGTAATCAGAAAACTACAACTCATTGTTAAAAGAAATCAAAAAAGACCTAAGTAATTGGAAGAGCATTCCATGCTCATGGATTGGAAGATGTCATCATTAAAATGACATCATTAAGATGTCAATTCTACTCAAATTGATGTATAGATTCAATGCAATCCTGATAAAAATCCCACCAGCACTTTTTAAATAAATGGAAAACATGATTGTCAAATTTATTTAGAAGGGTAAGTGGTCCTGAGTAGCCAGAAACATCTTAAAAAGGAAAAGCAAAGTTGGAGAACTCTCATTTCTAGACTTTAAATCATATTACCTAGCTACATTGATAAAAAACAGCATGGTACTGGCATAAAGACAGACACATAGACCAATGAAACCAAACTGACAGTTCAGAAACAGACCCTCACATCTATGGTCAAGTGATTTTTGACTAGCCTGTCAAACCCACCCAGCTCGGGCAGAACAGACCATTCAACAAATGGTACTGAGAGAACTGGATATCCATAACCAAAGGAAGAAAAGAGGACCCCTATATCACACCTTATTAAAAAAATTAACTCAAAATGGATCAAAAACCTAAATATAAAAGCAAGAACCATAAAGCTTCTAGAAGAAAATACAGGAAAATATCATCAAGACCTGGTGGTAGGTGGTGGATTCCTTAAGAAGATAAGAAGAGGACTGAGATGGACTGCTGATATTTAATATATGTAGATGTTTTAATTAACTTTACTGTAAAGGTGTAGAAATATACAGAGTTGAATGTAACACATTATAGTGAATGATAGCTAGTTTATAAATAGAAATGTGGGTGAAAATGGTAGTCTAGGGATGTAAATGCCAACTGACAGAAAGCCAGAGAATAATCTAGGGACTGAATAAAACAGTAAACCCAGATGTGGATGAGAATTGTGGTTGATGGTACAGATGCAAGAGTGTCCTTTGTGAGCTAGAGAAGATGTACATCACTATTGTAGGGTGGTGGGAATGTGGAGAAGCATGGGAAAAATACAACTGAAATGACCTATGGACTGTGGGTAACAGTAATCATGTAATATTCATGCATCTATACCAAAGATGTACTGTGTTGATAATGGGAGAGTATGGAAAAAGTGTGTCAAATGTACACTGTGGACCTGGTGATAATCTGATATTATCTCATAATCTGTAACAAATGTTCCACCATGGTGTGGTGTGTTGATAGAGGGGTGTTATATGGGAATTCTGTACATATGCATGATTGTTTTGTAAGTTTACAACTTCTGTCATAAAAATATATTTTAAAAATAATAATAGGGTGGGTTGGAGGGGATATACACCAAATGTAAGATAAGGACTATAGTTAGTAGTAAGATTTTGACAATATTTTTTCATAATTTGTAAAAAATGTCTCACAACAATGCAAGGTGTTGGTGGTAGGTTGATGTGTGGGACCCCTGTATGATGTTATGCATATTTGCTGTGTAAGTTCACAGCTTTTACTTTACACTTATTGTTTATGTGTGTTCAGGTAAAAATGATATAACAATAATAATAATAATAGGGTGGATTGGGGGAAAAATACTTTGGTTAGTAGTAATATTTTGAGGATGCTCTTTAATCATTAGTTTAAAATATTTCACAATGATGCAAGGTATTGATGGTGGGGTGAGGTGTGGGAGTCCTGTATGATGTTATCTATATTTGTTTTGTAAGTTCACAACTACTACTATACACTTATTGTTTATGTATGTTTATGTGTGAGTGATATACGTCAATAAATTGAAGTTATGGAAGTACATAACAGTAGATTTGAACATACAGAGGAAAGAATCAGTGATGTGGAAGACTACGGCTGAAATCCAACAGATGGTAGAACAGATAGATAAAAAGATAGAAGAAATCCAGCAGGGACTCAGGGATCTGAATGACAGCACAAAACGCATAAACATACGCATTATAGGCATCCCAGAGGGAGAAGAGAAGGGGAAGGGGACAGGTGTGTTGGAGGAAATAAAAGCTGAAAACTTCCCAACCCTACTGAAGGACACAGATGTACATGTCCAGGAAGCACAGCACACCCCAAACAGTATAAATCCTAATAGGCCTACTCCAAGACATATACTTGTCAAATTGCCCAATGCTTAAGACAATACAAAGGGTATATTAGCCAAGGTTTTCCAGAGGATCAGAACCAACAGGGTAGGTTATATGCATATCTATATTTCTATAAAATTTATTATAAGGGATTGGCTTACACAACCATGGGGGCTGGCCAAGTCCAAACTCCATAGGGCAAGCAGCCAAGGGTTGGAAACTCCAATAAAGGTGATGTTGAAGTCCTTAGTCCAAATTCCCAGAGTAAGCTGACTGGCTGGAAATTCTAACCAGAGCTGATGTTGAAGTTGAAGAAGAAATTCTTCTGACCTCTGAAACCCTCAGTTTTGGCTTTTAAGACTTCCAACCATTGAATGAGGAGAGTACCCATACTGCTGAAGGCAATCTCCTTTGTTGGTTGTAAATGCAATCACCTGCTTGTAGATGCACATAACTGATTGTAAATGCAAATCCCATCTATGAAATACCCTCATAGTAACAAGTAGGCCAGTGCTTTGACTAAACAACTTGACATATGAAATTAACCATCACAAAGTGTTTCTAGAAAAATTTTGGCCTGAATGAAAATAATATATATTAAAGCCTGTGGGATGCATCCAAAGTCAAAATTAGAAGAAAATTGTAGCCTTAAATGCATATTTAGAATTGTTATTATTTTGTTAATCCTCTGGTTACTAAGTTCCAAAGTTGCCCCACACCTGTTTTCCACATAATCACTATATGTTTTAACATATCATTTTTGAAGAATATGAAGATTTTCAAGAATGTTTATTCACCTTTGTAATAGAAACACCTGTACTTGATGGTGAAGCATTGAAAATTAGGAAAGATAAGAATGAAGCAAGAGATGGCTGCTGTCCCCACTTCTAGGTCAACATTATATGAATGCTTCAACCAGTGCAATAAAGCAAGGCAAGGTATTGCTTTAGTACATATTGTAAAGGAAGAAATGGAACTGCTATAACTCACATCAAATGTGTGTATAGATCTGGGGTTGGCAAACTACAACCGTCTGGCCCAATCCAGCTTTTTGCACAGCCCACAAGCTACGAAAGAAGACTAATATCTTGTGGCACAGAAAAATTATATGAAATTTAAATTTTAGTCTCCATAAATAAAGTTTTATTGGGACATAGCCATGCTCATACATGTACATTTGTCTATGGCAGCTTTTGTGCTACAACAGCAGAGTTGAGAACTTGCAACAGAGACCGGATGGCCCACAAAGCTTAAAATATTTACTATGTGATCTTTATTAACAGAAAAAAAAAAAAAATCGCCAACCTCTGAAAGAGATAAACAAAATAATAATTGATTAAAATTAGTATGCATAAGTTTATACAAAATTATGAGACAATCAGAAAAATTTGGTCACTGAATGGATACTTAATGCTATGATGGAATCTTAACTTTTTTGGTACAAAAATGGTATTACGGCTCATATTTTTTAAAGAATTCTTATTTTTAAGAGATATTTATTAATATATTTATAGATGAAATGACCTAATGTTTGGAATTTCCTTCTAAATAATCCAGTAGGGATGGGAAGGCAGTAGATGGGGGCATAGATGAAAGAAAAGATCCCATGAATTGTTGATGGCTAAGGCTGGGTGAAAAGTACAAGGAGGATTCACTGACGTGTTTTCTCTGCTTTTGTGAACGTTTAAAATTTTCCACAATAAAAACTTTAATACATACACACAAAAATAAAATATAAACATTAGTCCTGGAGAGCGGATGTAGCTCAAATGGTTGAGTACATGCTTCCCATGTACAAGGTCCTGGGTTCACTTCCCAGTACCTCCTAAAAACAAACAAACAAAAAGCAAAACCAATTCTCATTGGGGAGGAGATGTAGCTCAGTGGTTGAGTGCCTGCTTCCCGAGCACGAGGTCCTAGGTTCACTCTCCAGTACCTCCTTAAAAAAAAAAAAATCCTAATCATCAAGATTACTGGGCACATGGTCAATGTACAAAAATCAATTTTATTTCCATATACCATCAAGAAGCAGTTACATACCAAAAAAATCTAAGATACTATTTACAATAACAGCAAAAACATCATATACTTAGTAATAAAACCAATAAAATGTGTGTAAAACATCAACACACAAAAAAACTACAAAACATTATTGAGAGAAATTAAAGAAAACCTAGATAAATGGAGAGATATACTCTTAAGGGACTGGAAAATGAATTGTAAAAATGTAAATTCAGGGAGCGGATGTGGCTCAAGAGGATGAGCACCATTGAGTGCCTGCTTCCCACATGGGAGGTCCCGGGTTCAGTTCCTGGTGCCTCCTAGAAAAAACAGAAAACAAATAAGCAAAACAAACAAAAAAAACCAACTCAGGGGAGCCAATGCGGCTTAGTGGTTGAGCTCCAGCTTCCCACGTACAAGGTCCCAGGTTCAATCCCTAGTCCTTGGTACCTAAAAAAAAAAATTCACCTAGAGTAAGTGATAGTTTCTATTCAATCCTATCAAAGTCCCAGCAGGTTATTTTTGTGGAAATGTATATGGAAGTGAAAGGGCCAAAATTAAACAAGAACTCTACAAGAATAACAAGGTGAAAGGACTCACTTTACCAGTCATCAAGACTTAGAATAAATCTTTGGCAAGTAAAACAAGGTGGCATTGGTGCAAGGATAGACAAAAAGACCAATGGAACAGCATGGGGAATCTAGAAACACATCTATACATATGGACTTGATTTATGATGATGTGGCACTGCAGAGCATTAGGGAAAGGTCAGTCTTTTCACTGGATATCCACATGGAAAAAATTAAATGTCTCCATTGCACCATAACAAAATCGATTCCAGGTGGCAGGTAGTTATAAATGCAAAGGGTAAAAATAATAATGCTTCTCAAAGATAATGTCCAAGAAGATCTTCATGATCTTGAGGTTAGGGAAGTGTTTTAGTTTGCAGAAGGCTGCCAATGCAAAATATCAGAAATGCGTTGGCTTTTATAATAGGAATTTATTATTATGGTAGAAGTTTACAGTTCAACACTGTAAAAATGTCCAAACGAAGGCATCATCAAGAGATGCTGTCTCACCAAGTTGCAGCTGTGGGCAATCAGGCACATGGCAGGACATGACAGCGGCCCGCTCATCTCTTCCCTCTCCTCCAGGCCTGTCTCTTTCAGCTTCGTGCTGCTCTATGGCCTAGCCTCTTGGGGTCTCTTTCTGTGTCTCTGTGCTCTGCTGATTCCAGCCTCTGGTTTCCGGGACCTCTCCTTCTGGCCCTTGAAACTTTTTCCCTGTGTGTCTCTGCTTTTAGTCCTCTGTTTACATAGGACTCTGGTGAGAGGATTAGGACCCACCCTGGTCCTGCAATCTAATCAATGGCACTTAACTGAAGCAAACCAAAGGGCCCCACATACAATAGGTTTACAAGCACAGGAATGGGTTAGCTTAAGAACCTAATTTCTGGGGTCCACAAAAAACTCAAACAAGCACAGGAAGGATTTCTAGAACAGGTCAAAAAATATTTATCACAAAAGAAATGATTGATAAATTGGACTACATTAAAATTGAGAAGTTCTGTTCATCAAAAGATGCCATTAAGAGAGTGAAAAGTAAGCGACAGGGGGCGGATGTGGCTCAAATGGTTGGGCAGCCATCTCCCATATGGAGGGACATGTGTTGGATCCCCGGGACCTCCCAGTAAAATAAAAAAATATATATATAGAAGGTGCGCCGGCCGTCAGGCCCCACTGAGCCACACAGCAAGATGATGATGTAACAGGAGAGTGACACAAGGGAAAGCAAAGACGAGACACATCAAAAAACCAGGAATGAGGTGGCGCAGGTGGCAGAACGCCTCTCTCCCACAAAGGAGATTCCCAGGTTCAAATCCCAGTGAAGACAGGAGGAGAAGGATGAGAAGAGAGGGCAGGAAACAGACACAGAGAATTGCCCAGTGAATGGAAACAAAACAGCAGAAACGGGGGGGGTTAAAATGGATAAAAGTAAATAAATAAATCTCTAAAAAAAGCAAGCGACAGAGTAAGAGAAGATATTTGCTACCCATATTACCAACAAAAGACTCATTTCCAGATTGCATAACCATAACCAACAAATCAATAGGAAAGAGACCAAAAATGTTTTTTTAATGAACCAAAGACTTGAACGGGCAAATACCCACAAAAGAGGGTATTCAAATAGTCAATAAATATACACAGGAGTTCAACCTCATAAGTCATGAGAAAATTGCAAATTTAAACCACAAAATATTAATAAATACAGACCAGGCTGGCTGACAATAAAAAACTGACAATATCAAGTGTTGGCAAAGATGTTGGGCAACTGGAAGTCTCATACACTGCTGGTAAGAATGTAAATTGATCCAAACAACTACGAAGACTAGAATGAGGTTATTTCCATAACCCAATGACCCAGCAACTCCAGTCCTAGGTATATCCCCAACCAAAATGTATTTAAACATATTCCAAAAGAAATATATAAAATTGTTCATAAAAGCATTATTCATAACACCCCCAAACTGGAGACAAGGCAAATATTCATCAACAGAATCTTGGAAAATTGTGGGCTATTCATGCAATGAAATACAATGCAAGAAGAATGAATGAATCACAGCTACTGGTAAAACACGACTGAGCTTGCAGAACATAATATTGGGCAAAAGAAATCAAACAAAAAAAAGAATACATACTAAATGGTTCCATTTAGATGAAGATCAAAAACTGGTAAAATTATTCCATAGTGTTGGAAATCAGGATAGTAGCTCCCAATGGGGAAAAGGACAAGGTTTTGATGGGGGCTGGCATGGGAAAGCATCTTACCCTCTTCAAGGAATGCTCCACTTCTTGACCTGAGTGATTTTTGCACAAATGTGTTCACTTTGTGGCGATTCGTCGAGTCAGATATCTGTGATCTGTGCATGTTTCTGTATATGGGACTTGGACAGGGCGAGTGCCTGGTAGAGCTGCCTCAAACCACATTCCCCTTCCCAAGATGTCTGAAAAGGACTTTAACCTAAGCCAGATTAGGGGCTTTGTGAAATAGCAGGCTCTATCCTGTATATAAAATTGAATCTTAAAACCTCTCCCTTGTGCTTCCCTGAAGGGCCTTGTATTTCCTGGTTCTCTGGCTGTACCTAAGTAAGACTATCTGGATTTCTGTGACAAGCACTTATGGTGCTCACAAAAGCACGAGAAGTCAAAAGTAGACTTTGTAAATAAAGTGAAAACTAAAATCCCTATTTATGAAAGAAAATACATGTTTTTAAAAGAGACATAGGGGGAAGCGGCTGTGGCTCAATCAGTAGGGCTCCCGTTTACCATATGGGAGGCCCTGGGTTCGGTTCCCAGGGCCTCCTGGTGAGGGCAGGCCCACCCGCACGGCGTGGTTGGCTGACCCAGCGAGCACAAGCAGCAGGGGGGGGGATAAATGAATAAATAAATAAAATCTTAAAAAAATAAAAAAATAGAAAAAAAATAAAAGAGACATAGGGAAGCGGATGTGGCTCAACCAGTTGGGTGCCCGCCTACCACATGGGAGGTGCTCGGTTCAGTTTCCAGTGCCTCCTAAAGAAAGACGAGCAGAGACCACCTGCTGCCGTAACAGAGCCAAATACTGCCACAAAAGAGCTAGACGCCACCTCAGCAGAGCTAGGCTCCACCCCCACTGCAACAAGCAGAGGCCACAAGCCAGCAGAACAGACACCACAGCCCATGGACAGCAGATGTGGCTCAGTCCACTGGGCACTCGCCTCTCATGTGGGAGGTCTTGTGTTCAGTTCCCAGTGCCTCCTGGAGAGTGAATCATTGCACAGTGGGATAACATCAAACAGATAACACTTGATGCATGTGGAACTGGAGTCTCCAATGGAGAAGAAACAGAAGAGGAAAGAATGACCAAAAATTTTCCTTACCCATGAGATGTCACCGCAGCCTATGACCATGGGCCTGCGGGATCCACCACCATCCATGAATCCGGGTTGCACCATAGGCAGTACTAGATCAAGGGGGCTCCGTCTGTAATCTAGAAGAAATGCAATGTCACAGGGCTGGGTTAGCTGGCTCGGGGTTTTCTTCCCCAAAACACTCATCATTCCATTGCTTGTCTTTACACACTTTCTACCTAATTATGCAGCCTGAAACAATATATTTGTAGTTTGAGGCAGTGAGTAGAGAGTAACGAATCAGATGAGTGAGGAAAGGGCAGCATGTCCATTTGGTGAGGCCCCCAAGAGAATTTAAACTTAACAGAGACTCAGGATCCGTGTCTAGATGGGCTTTTGTATTAGTCAGACTTCTCTAGAGAAACAACAAATATTTCTTGGATACGTGGATTTATCATTTTCGTTAAACTTAGAAAAATTTTGGTCATTCTTTCCTCTTCTGTTTCTTCTCCACTGGAGACTCCAATTCCACATGTATCAAGCTTTATCTGTTTGATGCTATCCCACTGTGCAATGATTCACTTTCTTTTTCCTTCCTTCTTTTATGGGAATTTTTTCCTGTGTTTTATTTTTATTCATTCCTATAGCAATGGCAACATGGTCACTAATCTTTACTTCTGCAAACCAAATCTTCTGTTACTAATATCTAGTGTAGTTTTCATCTCTAGTTGTTTCATTTTATCTTCTATCTTCTATTTCTTTGCTGAGACTATCTTTCCATTCATTTCAAAAGGGTTCACCCTTATTTCTCAGATCATTCTTAAATCAGCTCCTTTAAAGCTTTTGTCAGATAAGCCTTTGTCAAAAGAAAATGCATGGAAAATACATACACCTAATCCTACATCTACCCACCCAGGCCTGCAAAAGCATCTCGTGATGGTCTTTCTATGTCAATAGAGGTTTTCCTGGTTTTTCATGCTCTGAATGACTTTAGATTCTATCTTGGACATATCTAATATTGTTACAAAACTCTGAGTCTTTGTTAATTTTGTCATTGTTGCTTTAGCAAAAAATTAACCCTGCTGGGTTCCGGCTGTAATTTCCAACCAGCTTAATGTAGATCCTTGTTTCCATGTCATTTCAATTTGCAAAGCCAATGTGATGCTATTTGCATCTGCCCTAAGGGTGTGCCACAGTGATCCATCTGGGTCATGGTGATGATTCAGCCCTTCATTTTGTTCTCAAAGGCTTTCCTTTTATGCTTCCAATCAGATCATACATGAACAATCAGAGCTGAGACCAGTAGTTCAAGAACAATTGGCAGGTGCTTTCCTAAGCATATCAATTCCCAACATCTCCCCAACACTTCTTGTTATGTGGGCCTCCCCTTTACAGTCCTCTGACCAAAAAACTGATGGTACTTTAGTTACTCACTAATGCCATGTATATCTTATGACATGAATATGCATATTCATGAAGCCCAGAGAACACTAAACAGGATAAACATGAAGAAAAATACACCCCACCATACACTGATCACACTATTGAATGCAAAGGAGAGAGTTCTGAAAGCTGTAAGAGAAAGGCAGTGTGTAACGTACAAGGGATTCCCAATAAGGTTGAGTGTTGATTTCTCATCAGAAACCAAGGAGGCAAAAATACAGTGGATTGAAATACTTAAAGTGCTGGAGGAAAATAACTGCCAGGGAGTGGATGTGGCTCAAGAGTTGAGCTCCTGCCTCCCACAGGGGAGGTCCCAGGTTCGGTTCCTGGTGCCTCCTGAAAAAACAAAAGAACAAGCAAAGCAAATGAAACAAACCAACTCAGGGAAGCCGATGTGGCTCAGTGGTTGACCACCAGCTTCCCACATATGAGGTTCCAGGTTCAATCCCCAGCCCCTGTATCTCAAATAACAACAACAAAAAATAATAATAACTGCCACCCAAGAATTTTATACCCAGTGAACTTTCAGAAATGAGGGAAAGAGTAAGACATTCTCAGATAAACAAAAGCCGAGATAGTCCATTACCCCTAGACCTGCTCTAAAAGCAATACTAAAGCGTGTTCTTCAAACTGAAAAGAAAGGAGCTAGACAGTGGTTCAAAGCGGCATAAAGAAATAAAGAGTGGTAAACATTTGGTTAATTATAAGTGTCAGTATTATTGTAGTATATTGTTGGGTATGTAACTCCACTTCTTACTTCCTACAGTGCTAAAATGCAAATGCATAAAAAGTAATGATAAATCTAGGTTTTCTGGACATACAATGTACAAAGATAAAAGTGGTAACAAGTACCAAAAAAATGGTGTGGGGACAGAGGTGTAGAGGAAAAGTAAATGTGTTTGCTATTGAAGTTAAGTTGGTATCAAAACAAATATGATTATTACATTTTTAGGATGTTAAAATTTAATACTATGGTAACCACAAGGAAAACAGATGAAAAATATATTCAGATAGAAATGAGAAGTCACTCAATGTAGTACAACACAAGAAAGCCAATACATATAAAAGTAAGTTTTAACAGAAATGAGGGATAAATAAAAGTATAAGACTTACAAAGACTAAATAGCAAAATGGCAGAAGAAAGACCTGTATTATCAGTAGTGACTTTAAATGTAAATAGATTAAACTCTCTAGTCAAAAGGCAAAGATTGACAGAATGGATAATAAAGCATGATCCAAGTATATGCTATCTGCAAGGGACTCATCTTAAAGTCAAAGATACAAGTAGGTTGATGGTGAAAGGATTGAAATAGATATATATATACTATGCAAGCAGTAACCAAAAGAGAGCTGGGGTGGCTATACTAATACCGGATGAAATAGACCTTAAGTCAAAAACAGTTACTAGGGATAAAGATAGTCATTATATACTGATAAAGAGGACTATTCAACAGGAAGATGTAACAATTATAAACATATATTCACCTAACAGCAAAGCCCCAAAATATATGAAGCAACTACTGACAGATTTGAAGGGAGAAATTGATAGTTCTATATTGATAGTAGGAGCCTTTAATACAGCACTCTCTATAGTAGCTAGAACATCTAGACAGAAGATCAATAAGGCAATAGAAGACTTGAACAATACTCTAAACCAACCAGACCTAATACACATACACAAAGCACTTCATCTAACAGTAGCATAATATACATTCTTCTCTAAAGTACATGGATCATTCTCCAAGATAGACCATATGTTGGGTCACAAAACCAGTCTCAATAAGTTCAAAGTTATTGAAATCTTACAATATATATTTTTCAACAATAACAGAGGGAGAAATAGAAAACGCACAAATATGTAGAAACTAAACAACATACTCTTAAACAACCAATGGGTTAAAGAGGAAATCAGAAGTGAAATTAGGAAATAACTTGAGGCTAATGAAAATGAAAATACTACATACCAAAACTTATGGGATGCAGCAAAGACGGTACTGAGAGGCAAATTTATAGCTCTAAATGCTTACATTAAAAAAGAAGAAAGGCTTCAAATCAGAGACCTAACCTCAAAACTGGAAGAACAATAAAAAGAAGAGCAAACTAAACCTAAAGCAAGCAGAAGGAAGGAAATAACAAAGATTAAAGTGGAGATAAATAAAATGGAAAAAAATAAAGTTAACTAAACCAAAAATTGTTTCTTTGAAAAGATCAATAAAATTGACAAGACTTTAGCTAGACTAACAAAGAAAAAGAGAGATAGGCTAGAAGTAACAAAAATCAGAAACGAAAAGGGGACATCACTACTAACCCCACTGAAATAAAATGGACTATAAGAGGATACCAATGAACAACTGTGTGCCAATAAATTAGATAACTTAGAAAAAATGGACAAATTCTTAGAAACACACAAACTACCTACATTGACTCAAGAAGAAATAGAAGAGCTCAACAAACCAATTACTAGTAAAAAGATTGAATCAGTAATCAAAAACCTCACACAAAAAGAAAAGCCCAGGACCTGATGGCTTCACAGTAGATCTTTCCCCTACTCCCTGGAGACAAGATGAGCAAACAGACAACCAACCCGCATTCCTGAGAGTCAGAACATCCCTTCAGGGATCTTCCCAAGCTCAGACCACTCCCCTTCCAACCCCTTCCATACCCCCCAAATGACCTCTGCCAGCCTGCTCCCCATCCTGAAACTAATAGAACTTTCTGGAATCATGGATATGTTCCACATCTGCATTATCTAAAAGCCACAACTGAGTACTGGAAATGTGGTTAGCGCAACAGGGAAACTGAGATTTTAATTTTATTTAGTTTTTTTTTTTTTTTTTTTTTAAAGATTTTATTTATTTATTCATTTATCCCCCCCTTGCTGCTTGTGCTCTCTGGGTCAGCCAACCACGCCGTGCGGGCGGGCCCGCCCCCACCAGGAGGCCCCGGGAACCGAACCCGGGGCCTCCCACATGGTAAACGGGAGCCCCACCGATTGAGCCACAGCCGCTTCCCTTTTATTTAGTTTTAAGTAATCTAAGTTTGAATAGCCACGTGTGGCCAGTGGTTGCCATACTCGACACTCAGTCTTAGAGAAATCTGCTTAGATCCACGTGGTTCACCCTAAGGAGCAGACGAAACCCTAGAGGGCACAGTCCAGCATTAATTAAATTAAGCAGTTCAAGGATCGCTGGTAGGAACACATATGTGCCACCCAACCAGACAGCCCCACAAAATGTCAGATTCCCTGCCTGGGATTACAGAGTTAAGACAAATATTTATTTTTATACCTTGATAAAGCAAGTAACTCTGATTGGACATAAACTCAAGCCCCAATTGAGCCTTTTGGTGATTTGCTTGGAGAATTATGCCTAAACCATTTCTTGTTCGTCTCTTCTTTTTTTTTTTCATACTTCACATGCCCCCCCACACACACACACACGTGTGCACACGTGCACGCTCACACACATAAAACCCCACATACTTAGGACTCTGATGTCCCAGTCTCCACCATCTGCTGTCCGGCTGGTCGCCAAAGTCACGTTGTGTGCGAGAGCTAGAGTTGCTGAAAACAGAAGCGTGCTAACTGCTTTACTGGCCTCCTGCAAACTCAGAGCCTGTGTGGGCTCCGCAGACTGGCTTGGCCAGGCCCTGCTTCTCAGGAGCCAGAGTCATCAGAAGATGTCACGTGCTTTAAAAGGAACTTGTTACCAGGCACAGTGCTGAAGGCCCCACTCTCAGTCCTTAACCCATTGTGCAAGGCTTTCTGTGAGCAAAGCAAGTGCAGGCACTTTTCTAGAAGGTGGTACCTCAAGGCTCAGCCTTCACTTTACAGAGGGAGACTGGCAGTAAGCAAACACAGAAGCAAATAATTCAAGGTAGTGATTACTGTTATAATGAAAAGGAAAGCAGGGAGGAGTGATACATAATGACTGGGTGATCGTGGCTACTTCAGAGAATGTGGTCAGAAGGACCCAGGGATAGAAAGGTCAGGCTGACTCGGAACTTAGCCTCTTTGAAGGTAACGTAAAAGAGCCGTAAAAAAAAAAACGGGAAGGGACCACTTTCACACCCACTGGAATGGCTACTATTAAAAAACTGAAAATAAGAAGTGTTGGCAAGGTTGCAGAGAAATAGGAACCCTTGAACCTTGTTGGTGGGGATGTAAAATGGTGCAGCTGCTGAGGACAACAGCTTGGTGGTTCCTCAGAAAGTTAAATATAGAATTACCATATGACCTGGCAATCCCACTTCTAGGTATATACCCAAAAGAATTGAAAACAGGGGCTCCAACGGATATTTGCACACCAATGTTCAGAGGAACATTATTCACAATAGCCAAAAGGTGGAAACAACCCAGGTATCCATCAGCACATGAATGGATAAACAAAATGTGGTCTAGCCATACAATGGAATATTATTCAGCCATGAAAAGGAATGAAGTTCTGAACATGCAACAACATGAATGAACCTTGAAGACATCATGTTGAGTGAAATATGCCAGGCATAAAAGAATAGATATTGTATGATTCCACCCATGTGAAATAACTAGAATATGCAAATTCATAGCGACAGAAAGTATATTGAAGGTTACCAGGAGTAGGGGTAGGGGAGTGGAGGAGGGGTGGTAAATGAGGAATTAATGTGTAACGGGTACAGAGTTTCTGTTTGGGGTGATGGCAGAGTGTTGGTAATGGACGGTGGTGATGGTAGCACAATATTGTGCATATAATTAGCACCACTGAATTATATACTAGAAAATGGTTAAAATGGGAAATTTTATATTGTATATATATTTCTACAAAAACACATATTTAAAAGCAGTAAGAGAAGCACTTGCTTGTAGAGTGAGATCGGCTTAGAACCTAATGCCAGTTTGCTTTATCATTCCTGCATCCCAAGGGAAAGGGTTGAATCCTTTCCCAGTGCCATGGATGTCAGAAGCTGCCCACTGCAGAAAGGGCTGTTGGGATTCCTCTCTGCCCACCTGGGAATGCACACAAAGGGCAAGTCAAAGTTCCCTGGACTGAAGTCAGAAGGACAGCATCTTGGATCTTTGTAACCTAAAACCTAAGGAAACAGGGCAGCCCCGAGTAGTGCTTCCCATTGGTTAAGTTTCCTTAGGAAATGGCTACATGTTAGTATGCGTCCCTGGAAAGTTTAAGGGAGCTTCGAGATGCATGCACCAAAGAAAGACCTAGAATGTTGCTGTTGGGTTCCTATAAGCACTGAGCATGGAGAACTGTTCTTTGCTAAAGAAAGGTGAGTCGGGAGGTCATTTCAGAGGTGCATACGCTTATGCACATCTCAGCAGGATCTCATCGACTGCCACAGTAAACAGCGCCTCCATTAGCAGAGCTCCTGAGGGCTCTAGAGACATCTAGACACTATAGGCAGGGCAGACAGCTCAGGAATTCTGCACCCTGTCAGTGGGCCTTACTTTGGAATTTATGCTCCCCCGTGTAACAGAGTTAGACTCATTTATAGGTTCCCTACACATGGCTCTTCTGCCCCATTTATTTGAACCTACATATAATTAGCACTATACTTGATAAATATGTATCCCAGAAACTTAAATCTTTGGTCCATCCATGTGCCAGTTGAGCCCTGAATTTCAGCAGAGTTGTAACACCTACTCTCCAGTTCACTGGACTCACCTAGGACAACTAACAAGAAGATGATGATGGACAATGCCCATCCCAAGGAACAGGGAGTGTCTGCAACTGCCAGCAAGATAGTTCCAAATCATCTGCCTCAAGGTATCTAAGCCCCCTCTCAGTCAGAAGCAGAGTGGGCTTGGGGAATGAAAACTGGACTAAAGTAGATGTAACCGCTGGGGAATTTGATGTAATTATGAATTCCAAAAATATAATTGAATCATGCTTGTAAACTGATCTGTTAATCTGGGCATGATTAGGTTAGGATTAGGGCGTTGAGCCCCACCCCTTGGTGGGTGGGGAATCGAATATAAAAGGCAAGGCAAAGGACAGTTGAAGCAGTCTTTTGAGAAGAAGTTTTGATGTTGGAAAGAAGGCCCCAGGAGAAGAGAAGCAAGCCGTTCACCTGATCGTCTGCAGCTGACCTCGTGGAGGAAACAGGAGCTAAGCCCGGAGAGAAACGCAGCTCCGGGAAGAGAGGAACCCCAGAAGCCTGAACCCTGGCAAACGCCGGCAGCTGTCTTACTCTAACACATGGCAATGGACTGTGGTGAGAGAAGAAACTTAATGCTTTATGGCCTGGTATCTGTGAACTTATACCCCAAATAAATACCCTTTATAAAGACCAACCCATTTTTGGTATTTTACATTAGCACCCCTTTGGCTGACTAATACAGTAGACTAATTATTATTCTAACAATGGAAGAACTCTTATTATTGATAGAAAGGCGGTGGCCACCAGAGGTTCTAAGGGATTGGAGAGGGAAGAATAGTTGTAATATGGGGCATTTCTGGGACGTTGGATTTATTCTGCATGACATTGCAGTGATGGATACAGGCTTTTGTATATTTTGTCATAACTTACAAAATTTTGTGGGACAGAGTGCAAACTATAGTGTAAACTGTAGTCCATGGTTAGTAGCAATGCTTCAATATGGGTTCACCAATTGTAACAAATGTACCACACTAATGAAGGATGTTGTTAATGTGGCAAAGTGTGGGAGGGGGAGGGAGTGGGACATATGGGAATCCTTTATATTTCTTATGTAGCATTTATGTAATCTGAATGTTCTTTACAAATAAAAATTAATTAATTTTTTAAAAATGGAAAAGTCAACAACATCCCAGGAACAAAATGCTGTGGGCAGACATGACAGGGTGGAGCCCAATAGTGCATGGGGAGGCTCACCTCAAGCACAAAAAAAGCAGCCCAAAAGGCTTGTATAACACCAGATAATGCCCTACTGTCTCCAGGCCCCAATGGTGTGAATTTCCACAAACAGGAGAAAGAGGAGAGTCAAACCCTTGTTTTTACCATGTAGGGAGAGATAGTATAGACATTTTGCTAGTTGGAGAAGTCAATAAGCAATAGAAAGATCTGAGAATGCCAAAACCCTCAGTGAGACCTAAAGCCAAACAATCATCCTCACATCCTCACCATGGATGTGGCAAGAAACACAGAAAACTGTTAGGAAATATCAGGATAGAAAATCATGTGTTCATCAAAACCCATATCCTTTTTCTCCTAGGCATGGTGCTTCCAGGACTAGACCATTGTTTACGAAATGGCTTCCATGGTTCCTCCCCCTGTTTCTTCCTCCTTGAGTAGTCTCCTCCCACAGTTCTTGGATTAGATATGTGACTTTCTTTGGCCAGTGGGACAATAGTAAATGTGTCAGAAGCAGAAATTTGAAAAAATGATTGCACATTGTGCTTGCCCTCTCTTGTGGCTGGGTCCCTTCTATACCATGTGAACAAATGCATTTTCTGCATTTATTAAGATAATCAGATGTTTTTCTCCTTTGTTTTATTAATATGGTGCATGTATTAGTTTCATTCCTGAAACTAATTGGTTGTTTTGTCCTTTTTATAAATTGTTTTATCCTTTTTATAAATTGTTGTATTCAAGTTGCCGATAGTTTGTTAAGGGTTTTTCTGTCAAGTTCATGAGGGTTATTGAGCTTTAGTTTTCTTTATTGTGATGTCTTGGTCTGACTTCATTATCAAGATAATTCTCACTTCATAAAATGGACTGGAAATTGCCTCCATTTTCTGAAAGAGTTTGGTAGGATTGGTTGGAAAGGTTTGATAGAATTTACCAGTGAAATCATCTGGGCCTGGACTTTTCTTTGTGGGAAGGTTCCTATGGAGAGGCGTTCTGCCACCTGCACCTCCTCAGTTCCTGGTTTTTCAGTGCGTCTCACCTTGGCTCTGCCCTATGCCTCTCTCCTGTTACATCATCATCTAGCTGCATGGTTCAGCGGGGCCTGGTGGCTCACCCGCTCGCAGGGTCTGACAGCACAACCATGCACCTTCTATATTTTTCTTTATTTTTTACCAAAATAAAACCCAGGTCCCTCCATATGGGAAATGGATGCTCAACCATTTGAGCCACATTCGCCCCCTCTTTCTCTTTTTAAAGTCTCTATTACATCTGTATTATCTTCTTTTGTGTTAAACAAATGTTAAAGTATTCCATTTTAATTCTTGTATTGACATTTTTAGTTAGATTTCTTTGCATTATATAATTGTTTTACATAACTTTTACTATATGAAATCCTTAATATATTACAATCTATTTCAAGTTAATGCTGACTCACTTCCAGTAAAACATAGGCACTTTGCACTAATATAGCTCCATTCCCTTTTGTGCTATTATATTTGTGTTACTGTTGTTACATATATTAATCTCTATGTGTTAAAGCCCAACAATATAGTATTATAATTTTTGCTATTTACTCATATGGTTTTTAAAGAAATTAAGATAATGAAATAGAAAAATCATATGTATATATATGTGTCCATACACATATATATATCTGTATACGTGCATAAAATATTTAATATTTATCCACATATTTCCATTCTTGGTGCTCTTCAGTTCTTCTTAGGAATCTGAGTTACCATTCAAGTTACTATCCAGTGTTATTTCTCTTTGATTTGAAGGGCTTCCATTAGCAGTCTTATAGCACAGGTCTGCTAACGACAAATTCTCTGTTTTGTTTTTTTCTTCTCTTTATTAATTTTTTTTTTTTTGAAATCTGGAAATGCCTTTATTTCTGCCTTCATATTTGAAATAGAGTCTCACTGGTTGTAGATTTTTTTCCCACAGCACTTTGAATATATAATTCCAATGTCTTTTGCTTCTATTGTTTCTGGTAAGTAGTCAATAATAAATCTCATAATTGTTCTCCTATATATGATGTATCATTTTTCTTTTGCTCCTTTAAGGATTTTTTTCTTTACATTTCACTTTCAGTGATTTGACTATGAGATATTTTTCTCTCTGTTCTTTGAATAGGAGAATTGCTATTGTTCTTTCCAATTCAATGATTCTTCTACCATCTCAAAAAAGCCCATCTCATGAAATTTTCATTTTGGTGGACTTTTAAGCTCCAGAATTTCCAATTGCTTCTTTTTTCATTTTTCTGTTTAGATTCTTTATTTGTTCATTCATTGTTAGCATAGTTTTCTTGAATTCTTTAAACATATTTAATAGCTGTTTTGAGGGAAGCAGATGTGGCTCAAGCAACTGGGCTCCCGTCTACCATATGGGAGGTCCTGGGTTCATTTCCCGGGGCCTCCTGGTGAAGGCAAGCTGGCCTGCACAGAGAGTTGGTGCAACAAAAGAGACAAAGAGGAGAGACAATGAGAGGCACAATAAACCAGGGAACTGAGGTGGCTCAAGTGATTGAGTGCTTCTCTTCCACATTGGAGGTCCCAGGATCAGTTCCCAATTCCTCCTAAAGAGAAGATGAGAAGAGAAGACAAGCAGTCACAGAGAGCACACAGTGAATGGACACAGAGAGCAGACAGCAAGCGCAAAACAACAAGGGGGGGCACAAATAAATAAAATAATTTTTAAAAATAGCTGCTTTGAAGTATCTGTCTGCTAAATGTAATATCTGACCCCACACAGAGTCAGTTTCTATCAACTGCCCCACCCCCCTAAGTATGGAAATACTTTCCTTTTCCTTTGCACATCTAACAATTTTTGTTTGAAAGCCAAACATTGTAGGCAATATGTTGAAGCAATTCTGGATTCTGTTTTGTTCCTTATGTTCTGGGTTTTAGTAGACAACTTGCCTGGACTCAACCTGAAAATCTATCTCACTTTCAACGGGCAGCCACTGATATCTCTGTTCATTTAATTTGTTTTTAGTCTGGCTCCTAGGAGTTTCCTCTTCACCTGCAAAGTTTGTTTTTTTTTGAGCCAGACAATGATTTGAGCAGAGATTATGCTCAAACAATTCAAGCTATTAAGTCTTCTACCTCTACTGCTTGAGCTGTGTGTGGATTGAGGGATGTTTCCAAAGATGTCATAATTTCCAAGTATCCCAGGTTTTCAGTTTTTGCTGGGCTCTCTGAGGTCTCCTGTGTATTCATATAGTTTAGCATTCAACCAGGGATATGTAGAGAGTTATTGTCTGAGCCCTTTACTGCCTTTTTCATTTAAAACCTCCTCAAATTTCTAGCTCTGCCACTTGCTCTGAATCAAATCCACCATGTCCCAGCTGCTAAAGTTGCAGGTTTCCACCACCCAAGCTGGTGGGCTGCAAATGCCTCCAGTCAGGAAGCCCACATACTCACCGTTCTTATCTAGTGCAGCAACCGTTCTCAAGGAGTCAACTCTTCTCAAGTTGTTGCCTATCACTGGTCACTTTCCAATGCCTTGAAGTGACTGTCTTTAAGCATTTTGTCAATTTTATAATTATTTTCTGAAGAGGGAAATCATCTGACTCCTCAAATAACCATTATCACAAGGAGAGTACCAGAGCTTATGTTTTATCCTAAATGAAACAGGAAGCCACCAAGATGACTCAAGCTGCAAAGTGGTATGAATCAGCTTTGTATTTTTATTTTATTTTTTCATAATTTGGTTTGCTTGTTTTTGTTTTTTTGAGGTCCCAGGGCCAGAGATTAAACCCAGGACCTCATAAATGGGAAACCGGCACTCAACCACAGAGCCAACATCGGTTCCCCTGAGTTGTTTTTTTGTTGTTGTTGTTTTTTTCATTTGTTTGCTTGTTGTTTGTTTTGTTTTTCAGTTTTTTGGGGGTTTTTTGTTTGTTTGCTTGTTTTTTAGGAGGCATCGGGAACCGAACCCAGGACCTCCTGTGTGGGAAGCAGGTGCTCAACCACTTGAGCCACATTTGCTCCCCAGCTTTGTATTTTTAAATACTCACTCTGACGACTGTGTGGAAATCGATCAGTAGGAGAGATTTGTTGCCAAATAATTGTAAATTCCAGAGGTAGGACAGTGCAGTTAGGGCCAAATAATCATGATGTCTTCAGAATTGCAGCCCAGTTTCTCTGCGATGCCACTGGTGCTGCCTCAATGTGTTGACTTTGTCCTCAAGCACTCATGGGAGTGAGATGTTTGTCAGTAGTTTCCAGGTCCACATATCTTCATTTATATGCCAGGAAAGAGAGCTCCTCTTTCCTAAACCATTGAACAATAGCCCTGGGCTTCCCTAGACCAACTAAGTCATGTGCTCACTCCTGAACTAATTACTGCAGCCCAAGGAAGTTCATGTGCAGGTTAGGTTTGACTGATCAGTGCCAACCTCTGCCAAACCCTATAGCTGGGAACTTTTGGGGTCCTGTTAGAAGAGGAGAGCGCTGAGAGAAGACAGAGGAGACATCCAGAAAGTCCTGCTTCAAGGCACCAGAGTGGAAACAGGGATCCCCATTAAAAGGTCTGGTTTTGTTCTTCATTACCAGTCCAAGGCGAGGCTTTGGACCACCCCTGGCCCTTCTCAGTTCTGGCCAGCACTGCTGCAGAAAGACGAGCGATGACACTGAACTCCAGCTCAGCGATTTTGCAGTGGGTTCCGCCAAGCTGGTAGGGAAAGGAGGAAGGGGAAGCCACCCATACCAGCAGTCCTAGCAAAGAGTCCACTCAGCTAAGACTGAAGTCTTGGGAAAATAAATCTCTCCTTGGTAATGAAGGTATTAGTTCAAATGCCTTGGTCACATCCCAAGAAAACTTTTAAGGTCCAAAGCAACCATAAGTCAGAAAAAGAAAATGGTGATTGAAAAATGAAAAATAAAACCGTGCCTCAAAAATAACAAGGAGAACATTTGCTATATTAGAAACCATTCATGTGTCCCTAGACCTAGTTTTCCTCCCTAGGTCTGGTTTTTAGAATGCTGGTGATAAACTAAGCCTGATTTATTATATGACCATCCTGTATGGGAAATGACGGTAACTCTAGGTATCTTTGGTCAACCTTAATACATATAGCAGGGGGACAGATGAGGCTCAAATGATTGGGCATCTGTCCCCCATATGGAGGGACCTGGGTTCGGTCCCGAGGACCTCCCGGTAAAAATTTAAAAAAGAAAAATATAGAAGGTGCGTGCGCCATCAGGCCCCATAAGCGGGTGAGCCACCAGGCCCCGCGAGCCATGCAGCAACATGATGATGTAACAGGAGAGTGACACAAGGGAGAGCAAAGACGAGACGTGCCGAAAAACCAGGAACTAAGGTGGTGCAGGTGGTAGGACGCCTCTCTCCCACATCAGAGGTTCCGAGGACTGAACCCCAGTGAAGACAGGAGGAGAAGGACGAGAAGAGAGGGCAGGAAACCGACAGAGTCACCCAGTGAACGGACACAGAAACAGCCAAAACAGGGGCGGGGGCTAAAAATGGATAAAAGTAAATAAATAAATAAATCCTTAAAAAATGTATAGGGGAAGAAGATTCGGACTATAGTGAGTAGTAATACTTTGACGATGCTCTTTCATGATTTGTTAACAAATGTTTCACAACAATGCAGGGTGTTTGTCGGGGGGTGATGTGTGGAAGCCCTGCGTGATGTTATGCATGTTTGTTTTGTAAGTTCACGATTTCTACTGAACACTTATAGTTTACGTACGTTCATGTATGAATGATATGCTTCAATAAATTGTTTTTTTAAAAAAATGAGAAGAGAACGTTATAATTGGACTTACCCGACTGCAGTGTGCTGGTGTGGTAGCCCCAAGGACTGCCCACCTCACCATGGAAAAGTGGCTCTTCAGCCTCCCATTTTCCTCCCTGCATCTTTTCCCCATTTCTCCCCAAGTGCCGAATGCAGTCGGGTCTTCCCTGACCACCCAGAAATCCCTCTGCTGCTCCTTATCCAGCCCTGCCCTGCAGGGCAAAGGTTCTCCCTTTTCTTCTCCTTTCTCCTGCCCCTTGTGGACCCCAGTCTCCCAGAGACCTTAGGACGTTTGCCCTGAGGGACGCCCGCCCCAAAAGGAGCCTCTTTGGCTGGAGACCCCTCAACCAAGTACTTTTCTGCCACTGTTATGTGCAACACCTTCAGCAAAAACCAGCTGCTCCCTGTGTTTGCTCGCTCAGGACCAGGACTCGGATCCGTGTCTCTATCAGCTTTCTTTGTCACTAGGTTGCAAGTCCCGTGAGGACAGAGCCGTGCCTGCCTGGCTTCTGCTGCATCCTGAGTGCTTGTCAGCAGCCACACAGTGAACAATGGACAGAAGGGAATGAACCATTGATTCCGAAATTACTTCTTTACCTTCAGATTTGAGGAGTATCCCTGGGCCTACCCTGAGAAATTCCATCCAAGCCACACACACTTAAGAATGAACTATGAGGAAACAGAGGGCGTCTTTTTTAGGATTCACTGGGTTGAGTCATTTACCTAATTACAAAATTAATTTGTGTTCAATATTTTAAAAATTTGTAAAAGTTTTTTACAAAGAAAAAAAATAAAACACTATCAAATCTGCACCACTCCAAAACAATCACAACTAAAATTTAAGCAAATATTCATCCAGTGGTTTGTGGGGGCACAGTTTTTTACAGTGTCGACTAAGGTTTGTTTTCAGACCTCTGAGCCCAAGCCCCCCTCCAGAATTCCCTTCATGTCTTGGGGATGGCGGCCCCATAAAATATAGAAAACAGGAGTTAAACTCTGGGCCGTTAGAGTTCCAAAACGTGAAGTCTCGGCCTGAACAGGAAGATGGAAAATACCAGCTCAATCTGAGCTAGTTCTTCCTGTCCCAGATAAGGAGCTAAAGGCACAGTAGATGAGGAGGGAGGCACCAAAAGCTTCATGCTGTGGGAGTCCCTAAAGCCACGGCAGGGCCGAGAGTGAGGTAGTAGAATCTCGGGACCTAAGGGCAGAGGGGAACCAGGGCCGTTTCCCTGGGTGGTGCCCAGCAAAGAGGCCGTACCCCAGACATTACACCAATATCGTAACGCAGGAAGCGCATATGGCTCAAGCGATTGGGTTCCTGCCTACCACATAGGAGGTCCCGGGTTCAGTTCCTGGTGCCTCCTAAAGAAGTCAGCGAGCTGGCGCAGAGGGCAGGTGCGGCAAACTGGCACAAGATGATGCAACAAAAAGGCACAAGAAGAAAAATATGAGAGACACAACAAAGCAGGGAGCAGAGGTTCCCGGTGCCTTCTAAAGAGGACAAGCAGGATGGCGAGCTGGCATGATGGGCAGGCACAGCGAGCTGGTGCAACAAGAGACACAAGGGGGAAAACATAACAAGAGATACAACAAAGCAGGAAACAGAGGTGTCTTAAACAATTAGGCGCCTCCCTCCCATATCAGAGGTCTCGGGTTCCATTCCCGGTGCCACCTCAAGAAACAAAGAAGACAAACAGACATAGCAAGTGCAAACGATGAGGGGTTGGGGGAAAATAAATAAATAAAAATAAATCTAAAAAAAAAAAAAAATTTCAAATAAATTTTAAAATAATAATAAAAACTGTAACTCATGAACTAGGAGAGAAATGGAGTGGGGGCCCAAAGTGAGAGCGGAAGCACCCTCGTGGGGTCTTCAGGAAGCTGCCCTTCAAACAGCCCTCCGAGCCCCGCACTCGCCGGCACAGCGGGCAGCTGCTACGCGTCCTGGTGCAGCCACAGCCGCCCTGGGAAGCCTCCGAGGTCATGCAGAGGCCAGCAAGAAAAGGCGAGGACGGCTCCCGCCAGGGGTGACCCCTTTTCTGATGCCTTGGCCCTGAGTAAGCTGCTGACAGGGAGACATGCCGGAGAAAGGGGTGTTTCTGCATTGACAAAAGATTTGGTTTCTGTCACTGGTGGAATGCAAGCCCAAAAGAAATTAAACAATTAGAGATGATGAACGCACAACTGTGTGATTAAACCAAATACCACTGATTGTACATTTTGGATGGACTGTATCCTTTAATATGTGTCAATGAGATTGATTTAAGAAATTAAAGATGAATGGTGAACACACTGTGGTCTCCCCACACTGTGGAGTGTCATTCAGCTGTGGAAGGAAGGAGTTCTGAGACTTGCCACCACATGGATAAACCACAAGTCATCATGCTAAGTAAAAGAAGCCACAGCACAATGGCAGAGCTCCTGCTTCCCGTAGACAAGGTCCCAGGTTCAAGCCCCGGTGCCACCTAAAAAAGCCAAACACAACGGCCACGTATTGTATGATTCCATTTACACAAAGTGGGTAAATGCATAGAGAGAGAAAGCAGATCGGGGCTGCCAGGGGGTGGGGGCAAGAGGGAATGGGGGAAGCTGATGTGGCTCAAGTGGCTGAGCTCCCACCTCCCACATCGGAGGTCCTGGGTTCGGTCCCTGGTGCTCCTGAAAAAAAAAAACAAAAGACAACAAATGAAAAAGACCAACTCAGGGGAGCCAATGTGGCTCAGTGGTTGAGCGCCAGCTTCCCACATACGAGGTTCCGCGTTCAATCACAGGCCCCCTGTACCTAAAAAAAAAACAGGGAATGGGTAGAAACTGCTTAACGGCCAGAGTTTTATCTAGGGGTGGTGGAAATGTTCTGGAACTTGATAGCAGTGGTGGTGGCACAACATTTTGACTGTGCTAAAAGCCACTGTTCACTTTAAGACAGCTAATTTTATGTTATGTGAGTTTTATCTCAACCAATTAAAAAAAACAAAAAACCTGTGACATCAAGCATAAAAAAATGAAAGATCATGTGTAGCCGCTTGGGTTGGGGGATTTGCATTCAAGTGTCACACGTTTGCGACCGTCTCACTTTTCCGACGTGGCACTGCATTGCCACAGCGCTTCTCTGGTTCCTGGGCACTGAGGACCTCGTGCTAACCCTGACTGCCCTGGTGAGGGTTCTGCCTCCAAACTGTGGGAACCTCCTCACCTTGTTTGGTCTTTCCTCGTGTTTTCTGCCTGGATGTCTGCTTCTTTGTGAGGGCCCAAACCCGTACTTACGGAGAATTTTCAGTCTTTGCTCAGCTGCAGTTTCAGGGCAAAGTCTTCAGGGCTGAGCTTTGACCCTCTGGCTTCCAGGCATCTTTGCTCCCACCCAGTGATTGCTCCAAAATCCCGCCGGGGCGTCCCCCAGCCCTCAGAGGTGGGCTCTCTCTCTAGGCCGAAAGTCACACAGGCGCCGGGGCTCCGCCAGAGTCCAGAGCAGCTGGGGGCTGCTGGGAAAGGCCGCCTGTAGCTGTGCTTGGGAGACCAGGGGAGAGAGAGGTCGGGTCTGTCCCGGGAAGGAGCCTGGGGGCAGGTAAGGCCGCTGCTCCTCTGAGCAGGCGCGGGAGTGGAGGAAGGCTCCTCACCCTCTCCTGGGGAGCGTGCCGAGGTGGCGAAGATGGCGTGTGGAGCCGTTGGGCAGTTTGATGTAATTATGAATTCCGAAAATATAATCGGATCATGCTTGTAAACTGATCTGTTAATCTGGGCGTGATTAGGTTAGGATTAGGGCGTTGAGCCCCACCCCTTGGTGGGTGGGGAATCGAATATAAAAGGCAAGGCCAAGGACAGTTGAAACGGTCTTTTGAGAAGCAGTTTTGATGTTGGAAAGAAGGCCCCAGGAGAAGAGAAGCGAGCCGTTTGCCTGATCATCTGCAGCTGACCTTGTGGAGGAACCAGGAGCTAAGCCCGGAGAGAAACGCAGCCCCGGGAAGAGAGGAACCCAGGAAGCCTGAACCCTGGCAAACGCCGGCAGCTGTCTTGCTCTAACACGTGGCAATGGACTGTGGTGAGAGAAGAAACTTAACGCTTTATGGCCTGGTATCTGAGGACTTCTACCCCAAATAAATACCCTTTATGAAGACCAACCCATTTCTGGTATTTCGCATTAGCACCCCTTTGGCTGACTAATACAGCGTGGAAGGAGAAAGGGGCGCCGGGGCTGACGAAGAGGCCAATGCGGGCACCGAGGGCAGGAGGGCAGGGAGAGGAAAGCGCATGCTAAGGACAAAATGAGCCCCTGCTCACCCACGGCCTGACTCCCCATGGCAGGCGTATTCTGAGAAGAGGCCGTGCAGGAGTTCAGAGGGCCTGGGCCTGGGTGAGTTGGCCTGTGTGACGGCTAATCTTATGTGTCCGTTTAGCCAGGCTGTAATCGAACCCTAGTCCCAATGCCGCCGTGTTTAAGTGAAGGAGAGGCCCCTCGGTGATTGGTGGGCCTCGTCCCGTCAGTTGGGGGCTTCAGAGAGAAAACAGTGTTCCTGGGGAAGAAGTTCCGCCCCCCGCCTGCAGCGCCAGCTTCCGCCTGATTTCCAGCCCGCCAGGCTGCCCTCTGCGCTCCAGACTTCACAACTGTGTGAGCCAATTCCTTAAACTAAATCTCCTGATGCATGTCCTGTTGGCTCCACATCTCTAAAGAACCCTGTGATTCCGATGGTTAGGGCCATGTTGTCTATTCTTCCAGACTATTCTCCCAGGAATGCTGGAGGAGAGAGAACCAGAGGCAGGACTGTGGCTTCAAGGAGTAGCAGGACCAAAAGAAGGTGATTTCTGGAGCAGGGGGTCTGAACGTACTTGCTGATGGGGAAACAGGATCCTGGGGAGAGAAATAGAATGAAGATTTAGCCCAAAATCCAAAGAAGTCATGACTCAAAAAATAGAAAGTCATAAATAGCACAATTTTTTTTTTTTAATAAGAAGGACTCCATCTCTTAAAATCCAAATATTTCTGTGACCCTGCAGTAACAATTGTGTTTTTATCCCTTTCTCGGTTTACTTTCAATACTCACTTCAGCTAAATAGATATACTTTGAGCTATTTTGGTATCAGTCCTGTTTAATATCGGTTTCACAACGTATAGACATAAATATGTGAGCATTTTAATATTAAGATATTGAACAGATGGCCAAGTTATTAATATGGGGTTTTAATCAGCACTCTAGCTTCTTTACAACATGCTGCAGAAATTCTGAGTAATCTCTGGCAGTCTGGCAGCCACGTGGAAACCCAGGAAACAGGTTAGTTTGTTATAAACATCAAAGCGCCACATCTGAACCACCTCGGTGGAGAGCCCAGCAGCCAAGTCCAGACGTGGCCGGAGGCCCCCAGAGAAGGCCTGGGAGGGGCCAGCTGTGGCATAGTCCCCAGGACCCAGGCCTGTGGATGGTTCATTCTGGGGCCTCTGCCCAGGTTTGGTATCTCTTGAAGTCAGAGAGGCTCTGAGACCAGAGAATCCCAAACAGTTTGGGTGCAAGCCCAGAAGCCAACCTCTGAAGGCGGGGGTTTTCCTTGGCTGACCAGGCTGGAGGCAAGAGTTCCCCATCGGGCTTACCAGCAAGGCCTAGCAGGTGACCCTGTCCTGATCCTAATCCGAGGTCTGGGATAGATGCTCTGCCCCTCTGCGATGTCAGCCCTGGCACTCCAGCAGCTCCTGGCTGGCCATCACCACACTCCGTTGCAGGAGTTGACTTTCCCAGAAGACAGACTTCCAAATACCAATGTGATGTCTACAGCTCAATTTGGCTGCCCGTTCTCTGTGTTTTGGAGCATCTTACTCCTAACAGCTGCAGAGATCCTTAGCCTGACATATTTCTGTGTCCCGGTCCACATAACCTTCTAATTTCCTTTCCAACGCAACTTGAGTACAGAACCTAGACTGTTGCATGGGGACGACTCCTGCCCATGGTTTTGAAACTGGCACAGCAGGAAACAGGCTTTTGGCAAAGACTTTGGAATGCAGACAAGTGGAATGAGTGTCCAGTGAGCCAGGTAAGTAGCTAAGACACTAAAATCCATATAACCCTGTCATCAACCAGGTAGAGCTAGGAGAGACTGTAACTCAACAGCCACATCTCCCTCAGTCTGGTTGGCCTGATTCAAACTGTTCTGGCCAAAGTCTGGCCGCTGGGCCAAGCTTCCCCAGCAGGGCATCAAGAGGTGGAGACCAACTGCCTTAGTTTCCTAGGACTGCCATAACAAAGCACCACAAACTGGGGGCTTCAAACCACAGGCATTTCTCCTCTCACAGCTCTGGAGGCCAGGGGTGAAAAATCAAAATGTCAGTAGGGCCAGGCTCCATCTGGAACCTGGAGGAGAGGATCCTGCCTGGCCTTTCCCTAGCCAGCCTTGCCTTCTCCATCTTCCCCAGGCCTCTCCCTTGTGTCTGTCTGTGTCTCATAAGGACACCAGTCATATTGGGTCAGGGCCCACCCTAATCCAGTTTGGGCTTATCTTTTTTTTTTAAGATTTAGTTATTTTACTTTATTTTTCTTTTAGTTCTCTTTCCCCTCCCCCAGATGGTTCTCTCATCTGTCTGCTCATTGTTTGCTTGCCTTCTCCAGTAGGCACCGGGAACTGAACCCACGACCTCCCACATGAGAGGCGAGTGCCCAACAGCCTGAGCCACATCTGCTCCCCATGGGATGCAGTATCTGCTGGCTTGTGGCATCTGCTCATTGCAGCGGGGGCAGTGTCTAGCTCGTTGAGGTGGGAGGAGCGTCTAGCTCATTATGGCAGAGGTGGTGTCTGCTCATCTTCTTTTTAGGAGGTACCAGGACCAAACCCAGGACCTCCCATGTGGTAGGTGGGTGCCCAATTGGTTGAGACACATCTGCTTCCCTGGGCTTATCTTAACTCATCACATTGTCAAAGACCCTACTTCCAAATGAGGTCACATTCATGGGCCTGTGGGAAGGGGGACAATTCAACCCATCTGTAGCAGTTTGGCAGTTTGATATAGTTATGAATTCCAAAAATAGATATTGGATTATGCTTGTAAACTGGTCTGTTAATCTGGGCATGATTAAGTTATGATTAGGCCCTTGGGCCACATCAGTAGGGCGTTGAGCCCTGCCCCTTGGTGGGTGGCGAATCAAAGATAAAAGACATGGCAAAGGACAGCCCAGAGAGCATCATAGTCTACAGCTGACCTTGTGGAGAAAACAGAGGAACTAAGCCCAGAGAGAAATGGAGCCCCAGGAAGAGAGGAAGCCAAGAAGCCTGAACCCTGGCAAATGTCAGCAGCTATCTTGCTCCAACACATGGCAACAGACTTTGGTGAAGGAATAAACATATGCATTATGGCCTGGTAACTGTAAGCTTCTACCCCAAATAAATACTCTTTGGTAAATGCCAACAGATTTCTGGTATTTTGCATCAGCACCCCTTTGGCTGACTAATACACCATCACACTGACTAATGCAGGGAATCTGGATCTTTTGGACCACTTTCCTCCCTGCAAGGTTGAACCCCATCTCTGGTTGCCATGGGGCTTCCAGTCTTCCTGGGTCATCCCAGCAGTGAGGGCCCGAGAACCTTCACACTTGCTGTGACTGGGAAGGGCCTACTGAGGCTCAACTTACACAACAGAGGGGTCTTCCATGCCAGGATCTGCTGCAACACTTCATCAAGGGTCAGACTAGTCCTGGGCAAGGCCAGTCCCACAAACTCACAGGAAAAGCAGGACAGGGCACCACACAGACCTGTGTTTGAATCCACTACCTACTTAGCATTGATGAGCCTTGGTGTCCTGGGTTGTAAAAATAGACCTGTTTCAAGATGATACAAGAACTTCCAGGAAGGTGGAGATTTAGAGAAACACAGGACTCACTTGTCTCCCAGAAAAATAACTAGAGGAGGAAGAAGTGGCCTGAAAAAAATGTTTTAGGGTTCAGGGCACCAGGGGAAGGCTGGACACCACCCAGAAAAGAGTGGAGCAAAGAAAAAGAATCTCAGGGAAAAACTCTGAGTAAAAGCTGCAGCTGCTGGCACCCTCGAGCAGAAAGCTTTGAATTCTCGGGCCTCCATCCAGCAGCTACAGACAGAGGGGGTCACAAGGGATCACCTCCCCAGGAAAGGGGAAAGAGAAAGATGCAGCCTAAGGCTGATTCAGCCTTTGGTCAACAAATTTGGTCTGCTGTGTCCCATGAGCTCTTCCAGGCTGGGCAGGGCCATGCCATTGTTTCCCCTAGGAGCTGGCAGGAGACAAAAGAGATCCAACTCTCACAAACATCCTCCCTACTGACTGGGACTGGTTGTTGAGGATCCAGAAGGGAGTGGAATTATTTCCTACTCAGGAAAAGGGAAGGGGCTGCCAGCAAAAGTTGGAGAACAGCCTCTGAGAAACTTTGATCTGTGAGGTTCTGAATAGCCCTGAGGCAAGGTCCTCTGTCACATTTTGTTGCAGCAAACACATTCTGAATGGGTTGGAGCTGAGAAGGCTGCCAAAGAGCACCATCTGATGGCAGACCAAGGAAATGCCTGAGAGGAAATTAAAAGTAAACGATAGGGGAGGGGGGTGATCATACTTCCCATGTATGAGGTCCTGGGTTAAATCCCCAGTACCTCCTAAAAAAAAAAAAGTAAACAAATGAGAAAGACTTTTTCAGGCATTTACAGCCTCCCTCCCCAAAGCCCATGGAAGTGGGTCTGCAAACCATTACTGGGTCCATGATCCAGATTTGAGCAACTAAGCAGGGACTATTCTAAAGAGCTAGAATAAGTTGAACTAAGAATCAAAGAACAGTAGTAACACACAACCTACCACCACTAAATCCCTATGAAAGAAAGAGAAATTGGGCATCAGAGTAAACTCACCATCATAATCAGATGCCTAGATATCAGCAAAAAATTACAAGCCATATTAAGAAACTAGAAGAAATGGCCCAAACAAAGAAATATACCAAAGCCTCAGATGAGACATAGGATTTGAGACAACTTATCAACAAATTTCATACAAATCTAAATCAAATCAGTGAGTTGAAAGGCAATATAGCTAAAGAGACAAAGGATATTAAGAGGACACAAAGCAAACATAAAGAAGAATTTGAAAACATGAATAGAAAAATAACAGCTTATGAAAGAAAAACAATAGGTAAGTTGAAAAACACATTAGAGGGATATGACAGCAGACTCAAAATAATAGAAGAAAAAATAAGTGATGCAGAAGACAGAAAGCTGAAATGCAAGAGAGAGAAGACTAGAGAGAGAAAAGAATGGAAAATAATTGATCAGGGCCTCAGGAAGTTGAATAGTATGAAGCACAACAACTTATGTGTCATGGGAGTTCCAGAAGGAGAAGAAAAGGGACAGAAAGAGTATTTGATGAAATAATAGCTGAAAACTTCCCAGATCTCACAAAAGAAATGAATTTTCATGTCCAAGAAGTGCTATGTACCCCAATCAGAATAAATATGAATATACATACTCTAAGACACATACTACTCAGAATGTCAAATGAAATGATAAAGAGTAAATTATGAAAGCAGCAAGGGAGAAGCAAACCATTGTATATAAGGGACACCCAGTAAGACAGTGTGTATTTCTTATCAAAAACCATGGAAGCAAGAAGACAGTGGTATGATATAACTAGGATATTGAAAGAGAAAAATTGCCATCCTAGAATTCTCTATCCAGTAAAACTGTCCTTCAATATGAAGGTGAGTTTAAAATATTCACAAATAAATAGAAACTAAGAGAATTTGTAAAAAAAGAATCCAGCTTTGCAGGAAGCATTATAGGGAGGCTTACAAGCTGAAAGAAAAAGACAGGAGAGAGAGGCTCAGAGCAGGGGTAGCTACACTAATATCGGACAATCCAGATTTTAAAGGCAAAAATATCATAATAGATGCAGAAGGCCATTATATATTAATAAAAGAGGCAATCCACCAGGAAAAAGTAACAGTCATGATATACATGCACCTAACCAGGGTGCCCCAAAATACATGAAATAAACTCTGACGAACTGAAGGGGGAAATAGATATCTCTACAATAATAACACCCCTCTCACATCATTAGATAGAACAACTAGACAGAAGAACAACAAGGAACCAGAGAACTTGAACAATATGATAAAAGAGCTAGACCTAACAGACATAAACAGAACGTTGCATCCCAAATCAGTGGATTATACATTCTTCTCAAGTGCTCATGGAACTTCTCCAGGATAGATCATATGTTGGGTCACAAAGCAGGTCTCAATAAATATAAAAATTGAAAGCACGATTTCAGACCATAATGGAATGAATCTGAAATTTTAAAATGAACAGGAAAGGGGAAATTCCAAAAATGTGTGGAGGCTGAACAAAACACTCCTAAACAATCAGTGGGTCAAAGAAGAAATTGTAAGAGAAATTAGTAAGTATCTCGAGATGAATGAAAAAAAGAACACAAATAATCAAAACATGGGATAGATGAAGGCATTGCTAAGGGGGAAATTTATAGCCCTAAAGGCCTATATTTAAAAAGAAGAAAGAGGGGAGCAGATGGAGCTCAAGTGGTGGAGCACCTGCTTCCCATGTATGAGGTCCTGGGTTGGATCCCTGGTACCTCCTAAAAACAAAGAAATAAATGAAAAACCAGCTTTCACTGGGGAGCAGATATAGCTCAGGGGTTGAGTGCCTGCTTCCCCTGTTCAATCTTCTAAAAAAAAGAAGAAGAAAGAGCTAAAATCAAAGATGTCAGTGAACACCTGAAGGAACTAGAAAAAGAATAGCAAACTGATCCAAAAGCAAGCAGAAGGACAGAAATAATAAAGATTAGAGCAGAAATAAAATTGAGAATACAAAAAATAGAGAAAATCCACAAGACCAAAAGCTGGTTCTTTAAGATCAAGAAAATTGACAAACCCCTAGCTAGACTAACAAAGATAAAAAAGAGAAAAACCGCAAATGAATAAAATAAAAAATTAAAGGCGGGATGTTACAACTGACCCCACAGAAATAAAAAGGATCATAAGAGGATATTATGAGAAACTGTATGCCAACACATTAGACAATCTAGATGGAATGGGCAAATTCCTAGGAATGCACAAGCAGCCTACAAGAAATATAAGAACTCAAAAAACCAATCACATTTAGAGAGATTGAATCAGTTATCAAAAATCTCCCAACAAAGAAGAGTCCAGGACCACATGGCTTCAAAGGTGAGTTCTACCAAATATTTCGAGAAGAATTAACACCAATCCTGTTTAAACTCTTCCAAAATATTGAAGAAGAGGGAAAATTACCCTACACATTTTATGAAGTCAACATCACCGTAATACTAAATAAAGCCAGATAAAAATACTACAAGAAAAGAAAATTATAGACCCATCTCTCTGAAGAACATAGATGCAAAAATTCTAAACAAAATACTTGCACAGAGAAATTCAACAACACATTAAAGTATTATAGACCGCAACCAAGTGGGTTTTATTCCTGGTATACAAGGGTGGTTTCAACAAAAGAAAATCAATTAATGTAATACACCACATAAATAATGTGAAGGAAAAAAAACATGTAATCATCTAGATTGTTGCAGAAAAGGCATTCAACAATATCCAGCATACTTTCTTTATAAAAACTCTTTGAAAGATAGGACTAGAAGGAAAGTTCCTCAATATGATAAAGGGCATATATGAAAAACCCACAGCCAACATCATACTCAATGGGGAAAAGTTGAAAGCTTTCCCTCTAAGATCAGGAACAAGACAATGATGCCCACTGTCACCACTGTTATTTAATATTGTGCTAGAAGTTCTAGCTCTAGCAATTAGACAAGGGAAAAAAAAGGCATCCAAATAGGAAAAGAGGAAGTAAAACTCTCAGTATTAGCAGATGACCTGGTGCTATATTTAGAAAATTCTGAAATGTCTACATCAAAGCTACTTGAGCTAACAAGTGTGTTCAGCAATATGGCAGGATACAAGATCAACACGCAAAAATCAGTAATGCTTCTGTACATTAGTATTGAACAATCTCAGGAGGAAATCGGGAAAAAAACCATTTACAAGAGCAAAATAAAGACTCAAATTCATAGGAATCAATTTAACCAATGATGTACAGGATCTATATTCAGAAACTACAAAACACTGATAAAAGAAATTAAAAGAGACCTAAACAAATGGAAAGACATTCTGTGTTCATGGATTGGAAGACTAAATATCGTGAAGATATCATGCCTACCCAAACCGATTTATAGATTTAATGCAATACAATCAATATCCTGACAGCCTACTTTACAGAAATAGAAAAGGCAATTACCAAATTTATTGCGAAGGAAGCGTGCACCTGAATAGCCAAAAGCATCCTCAAAAAGAAGAGTGATCCAGGAGGACTTTCAATGCCTGACCTTGAAACATATTACAAAGCTATAGTGGTCAAAATAGCATGGTAATGGCATAAAAATAGGCACATTGATCAGAGGAATAGAATTGAGAGTCCAGAAATAGACCCTCACCTCTATGGCCAACTGGTTTTCTTTATAAACAAATCTATTTTATTGATACATGTTAATAAAGCATACAATCCATCCAAAATAGAATCAATGGTATTGTAATCACATAGTTGCACATCCATCACTTCAATCATTATTAGGACATTTTCATTATTCCAATAATAAAAAACAGACAAACATCAAACAAACTCATCACCTCTCAATCTCTCTATGCGTCATTTACTGACATAGCTACTATTCTGATTCTATCTCTCTAGTTTATTTGTATTTATATTTTGTAATAAAAAAAAAAAAAAAGTCATATATACAATAATACTCATAGTCATATTTCACTTGAGGTTTTACTATGCTATACAGTCCCACGTTAGGTTTTCTAGCTTTCCTTCTAGTAATATACCTGCCCTTAGGCTTTCCCTTTCAACTACTGTCACACTCATGTAAATAGCACTGCAAGTGAAACACTCTGATATGTGTGGCACTTTGGTATTGTTTATGATTGTGTTTGTAAACTGATCTGTTCCTCTGAGTGTATTAGACTGTATTCGATTCAGAGATTTCACTTTTACATTATTAAATCAAGATTAGGCTTTTATTTGACCACAGCATTAGGGTGACTCAGTTTGAGTCCCCACCCCCCTTTGTGGGCTATATAAACAGATGCTCAATCAAAGACAGGGAAGTAAATACACGGAGAAGGAGAACACAGAGAGTTTAGTTTTGAATGTTGGAGCCTCAGGGACAGAGCCGAGACATTTGTCTGATAGTTTGCAGCTGAAGAGACCAGAGCCCTGAACAGCTGAGAAAGCCTGGAAAGAAACGAGCCCTGGGGAGAGAGAGAGACAAGCCTTATGCTAACCTACAGCTGAGATCGGAAGGAGCTGGGACCAAGGAGACATAAGAGGAAGAGGAAGGCTGAACCCCTGCAGAGACTGGCAGCCGTCTTGCTCCGACACATGCAACAGACTTTGATGAGGAAAGTAACTTACACTTTATTGCCTTGTGACTGTAAGCTTCTAACCCAAATATGAAAGTCAATAGATTTCTGGTACTTTCATCAGCACCCCTTTGGCTAACTAATACATTATGTTTTCACCATTTCTATTCATTCCCAAAGATTTACAAACTACCTTTATACCAATTCTACAGAAGTCAACCCTCAGCATTCCATTTGCTAACTTCATACTATTTCCAGGTGACCCATATTCAAGTTAGTAACCCCATGAGATCACACAATGTATTTAGTTCATAATAGGGCAATCATGCAGTATTTGTCCTTTTGTGTCTGGCTTGCTTCACTCAACATAATGTCCTCCAGGTTCATCCATGTTGCCATATGCTTCACGACTTCATTTCTTCTTACAACTGCATAATATTCCATCATATGTATACACCATAATTTGTTTATCCATTCTTCAGTTGACAGACAGCTGCAATGTTTCCCATTTTCTGGCAATTGTGAATAACGCCGCTATGAACATCCATGTGCAGATGACTGTTGATATCACTGCTCTCAGCTCTGCTGGGTATATACCTAGTAGTGGTATTGCAGGGTCACAAGGCAAATCTATATTCAACTTCCTTAGAAACTGCTAAACAGTCCTCCAGTGGTTGTACCATTCTACATTCCCACCAACAGTGAATAAGTATTCCTATCTCTCCACATCCTCTCCAACACCAGTAGTTTTCCAACTTTTAAATAGTGTCCATTCTAATAGGTATGAAATGATATCTCATTGTAGCTTTGATTTGCATTTCCCTAATCACTGGTGATGTTGAACATTTTTTCATGTGTTTTTTTTTTTTGACATTTGTATTTCTTCTTTGCACAAATGTCTATTAATGTCTATTGCCCTTTTTAAATATTTTTAAGTTTATTTTTTACATTTAATTATTGAAAATATAAAGTCAAAAACTACAAAGAAAACACAGTTGAATAAAAACATATATTTCTCAATTAAATGTACTGGATACACGGGAAGCGGCTGTGGCTCAATCAGTAGGGCTCCCGTTTACCATATGGGAGGCCCCGGGTTCGGTTCCCGGGGCCTCCTGGTGAAGGCAAGCCCGCCCGCATGGTGTGGTTAGCTGACCCAGCGAGCACAAGCAGCAAGGGGGGGGGATAAATGAATAAATAAATAAAATCTTTGAAAAAAAAAATGTACTGGATACATGTAAATTTTTTTTTAATCATACAATATGTTACACAATATATTTGACTCATAGTAACAGAATCATACAGTATTCTATGTCTGGCTTGCTTCGCTCAACATAATGTCCTCCAGGTTCATCCATGTTGCCATATGCTTTATGACTTCATTTTTTCCTACAGCTGCATAATATTCTATCGTGTGAATACACCACAGTTTGTTTATCCATTCATCTGCTGATGGACACCTGGGCTGTTTTCAACTTTTGGCAATGGTGAATAATGTTGCTATGAACATTGGTGTGCAGATGTCTGTTTGTGTCACTGCTCTCAGTTTTTCTGGGTATATACTCAGTGGTGGTATTGCAGGGTCATGTTATTGCTCATTTTTTAATCACGTGGTTTGTCTTTTTATTGTTGAGTTTAGTATCTCTTTATATATCATGGATATTAAACCCTTATCAGATACGTGATTTCCAAATATTTTCTCCCATTGAGTCAGTTGCCTTTTCACCCTTTTGACAAAGTCTTTTGATGTGCAAAAGTGATTAATTTTAAGGAGGTCCCATTATCTACTTTTTCTTTTGTTGCTTGTGCTGTGGGTGTAAGATCCAAGAAACCACCACCTACCACAAGTTCTTGAAGATGTTTCCCTACATTTTCTTCTAGTAGTTTTGTGGTCCTGCCTTTTATATTTAGGTCTTTCATCCATTTTGAGTTAATTTTTGTGTAGGGAGTGAGATAGGGGTCCTCTTTCTTTCTTTTGGTTATGGATATCCTGTTCTCCCAGCACCATTTGCTAAAGAGACTGTTTGGTCCCAGTAACGTGAACTTGGTAGGTTCATCAAAAACCAGTTGGCCATAGAGGTGAGGGTTTATTTCTAGATACTCAATTCTATTCCACTGATCAATGTTTCTATCTCTATGCCAATACCATGCTGCTTTGACCACAGTAGATTTGTATTATGTTTCAAGGTCAGGCAGTGAGAGTCCTCCCATATTGCTCTTCTTTTTTAGGATGCTTTTGGCTATTCAGGTGCATTTTCCCTTCCAAATAAATTTGGTAATTGCTTTTTCTATTTCTTTAAAAAAGGATATTGGAATTTTGAATGGTATTGCATTGAATCTATAAATCATTTTGGGTAGGATTGACATCTTTGTGATATTTAGTCTTCCAATCGATGAACACAGAATGTCTTTCCACTTGTTTAGGTCTTCTTTGATTTCTTTTAGCATTGTTTTGCAGTTTTCTGAATATAGGCCTTGTACATCTTTGGTTAAATTGATTTCTAAGAATTTGTGTCTTTTTGTTGCTCTTGTAAATGGATTTTTCCCTGATTTCTTCCTCGGGTTGTACAATACTAGTGTAGAAACATTACAGAACTTTGCATGTTGATTTTGTACCTGCCACTTTACTGAATTCATTTATTAGCTCAAGTAGCTTTGTCATAGACATTTCAGAATTTTCTAAATATAGGGTCGTGTCATCTGTGAATACTGAGTTTTACTTCCTCTTTTCCTATTTGAATGCCTTTTATTTTCTTGTCTAATTGCCCGAGCTAGAATTTCCAGCACAATATTGAATAACAGTGGTAACAGTGGGCATCGTTGTCTTGTTCCCAACCTTAGAGGGAAAGCTTTCAACTTTTCCCCATTGAGTATGATGTTGGCTGTGGACTTTTCATATATTCTCTTTATTATATTGAGGAACTTTCCTTCTATTTATACCTTTCAAAGCATTTTTATCAAGAAAGTACACTGGATTTTGTTGAATGCCTTTTCTATATTAATCAAGATGATCATGTGGGTTTTTTTTTTCCTTCAATTTATTAATGTGGTTGCATTAGTCAGCCAAAGGGGTGCTGATGCAAAATACCAGAAATCTCTTGGCTTTTATAAAGGGCATTTATTTGGGGTAGAAGCTTACAGTTACCAGACCATAAGCAAAGTTACTTCCCTCACCAAAGTCTGTTGCCACATATTGGAGCAAGATGGCTGCCAACATCTCCAAGGATTGAGCCTTCCTCTTCCAAAGGCTCTGTGGTCCCAACTTCTTCCAATATCAGCTGTAGGCTGATAAGTCTCACCTCTCTCTCCTGGGACTCGTTTCTCTCTGAGCTCAGCTGCTCTGCTCTCTCCATGAAGCCAGCTGTAAACTGTGAGGCAAACGGCTCATTTCTTCTCCTCGGGCCTCTGCCGTGTCTAATGGAGCCTTCCCTGTGTGCTTACTTACCGGGTTCCAGGGTCAAAACTTTAACCTCCCTTCTCTGTGGTGCGGTTTCACCAAGGGGGCAGGGACTCAACATCCTACTGACGTGGCCCAATCAAAGCCTTAATCCTTATTTAATCAAGTAAAAGGGAAACCTCTGAATCCAATATAGTCTAATATGACCAGAGGTTAAAAAAAAAAAAAAAAAAACTGTTTACAAACATAATCCGATATCTATTTTTGGAATTCATAAATAATGCCAAACTGCTACAGTGCTGTATTACATTAATTTTCTTGTCCTTGAATCACCCTTGCCTATACCAGGAATAAATCCCACTTGGATGTGGTGTATAATTCTTTTGATATGTTGTTCGATTCTAATTGCAAGTATTTTGTTTAGAATTTTTGCATCTATGTTCATTAGAGAGATTGATCTGTAATTTTCTTTTCTTGTAGTATCTTTATCTGGTTTTGGTATTAGGGTGATGTTGGCTTCATAAAAAGTGTTAGGTAATTTTCCATCCTCTTCAATTCTTTGGAAGAGTTTAAACAGGATTGGTCTTAATTCTTCTCAAAATACTTGATAGGATTCATCTTTGAAGCCATGTGGTCCTGGACTTTTCATTGTTGGGAGATTTTTGATGAGTGATTCAATCTCTCTAAATGTGATTGGTTTGCTAAGTTCTTATATTTCTGGTAGCATCAATGTAGGTTGTTTGTGGATTCCTAGGAATATGACCATTTCATCTAAGTTGTCTAGTTTGTTGGCATACAGTTTCTCATAATATCCTCTTATGATCCATTTTATGTCTGTGAGATCAGTCGTATCTCCTCCTCTTTAATTTCTGATTTTATTTATTTGCAGCATCTTTTTTTCCTCTGTAGTTTAGCTAAGGGTTTGTCAATTTTGTTGATCTTCTCAAAGAACCAGCTTTTGTTTTAGTTGATTTTCTCTATTGTTTGTTGTTGTTGTTGTTGTTCTCAATTTCAATTTATTTTTGCTCTAATCTTTATTATTTCTGTGTTTCTGCTTGCTTTGGGGTTGGCTTGCTGTTCTTTTTCTAGTCTCCAGGTGTTCAGTTCAGTCTTTGATTTTAGTGCTTTCTCTCTCTCTCTCTTTTTTTAAGGTACCGGGGCTGGGGATTGAACCCGGGACCTCGTATGTGGGAAGCTAACACTCAAACACTAAGCCGCATCAGCTCCCCTAAGTTGGTTTTTTAATTTGTTTGTTGTTTTTTTTGTTTGTTTGTTTGTTTTTAGGAGGCACTGGGGACCGAACCTGGGACCTCCCATGTGGGAAGCAGGCGCTCAAATACTTAAGCCACATCCGCTCCCCTCTTTTTCAACATAGGCATTTAGGGCTATAAGTTCCCACCTCAGCACTGCCTTCACTGTATCCCATAAATTTGACAAGTTAGGTTCTTGTTTTCATAATTTGAAATATTTTCTAATTTTTCTTATAATTTCTTCTTTGACCCACTGATTGTTTGGGAATGTGTTGTTTAGCCTCCACATATTCATAAATTTTCCCTTTTCCCATCTATTATTGATATCCAGTTTCATTCCTTTATGGTCTGAGATGGTGCTTTAATTTCAATCTTTTTATACTTATGAGACCTGCTTTGTGACCCAAAATGTGGTCTATTCTGGAGAAAGATCCATAAGCGCTTGAGAGGAATGTATAACCCGCTGATGTGGGATGCGATATTCTGTATATGTCTGTAAGGTCCAACTCATTTATCATATTGTTCAAGTTCTGTTTCCTTGTTGATCTTCTGTCTAGTTGTTCTATCTAATGATGTGAGTAGGGTGTTGAAATCTCCAACTATTTTTGTAGAGATGTCTATTTCTCCCTTCAGTTTTGCCAGAGCTTGCCTCATGTATTTTGGGGCATGCTGGTTAGGTGCATAGACATTTATGACTGATACTTCTTCCTGGTAGATTGTCCCTTTTATTAATATATAATGGCCTTCTCTATCTCTTATAACTTTTTTCCCTTTAACGTCTGTTTTGTCCAATATTAGCATAGCTACCCCTACCCCTGATCTTTTTTAGGTACTGTTTGCATAATCTTTTTCCAAATTTTCACTTTCAGTTGATATGTATCCCTGAATCTAAGGTGAGTCTCTTGTAGGAAGCATATGGATGGCTCATGTTTTTTATCCATTCTGTCAGCCTATATCTTTTTTTTTTTTTTAGGAGGTACTCGGGATTGAAACCAGAACTTCGTACATGCAAAGCAGGTGTTCAACCACTGACCTACAGCCACTCCACTGCCTATATCTTTTGATTGGGAAGTTTAATCCATTCGCATTCAATGATTTTACTGTAAATGCATTATTTACTTCCTCCATTTTATTCTTTGTCTTTCATATGTCATATCTTATTTTGTCTGTTTCTTACTCTTTTACCTATCTCACTCCCTATACAAGAATCAACTCAAAATGGATCAAAGACCTAAATATAAAAGCCAGGACCATAAAACTACTAGAAGAAAATGTAGGGAAACATCTTCAAGATCTTGTGGTAGCTGGTGGTTTCTTGGCTCTTACACCCACAGCACAGGCAACAAAAGAAATAATAGATAAATGGGACCTCCTCAAAATTAAACACTTTTGCACCTCACAGGACTTTGTCAAAAGGGTGAAAAGGCAGCTGACTCAATGAGAGAAAATATTTGGAAATCACATATCTGATAAGGATTTAATATCCATGATATATAAAGAAATGCTACACCTCATCAATAAAAAGACAAACTACCTGATCTAAAAATGGGCAAAAATTGATTATAAATTTCGGATAAATCATATGCTATGTGAATATATCTCAATATAAGTGCTTAATAAATAAATAAATGTGCAAAATAACCAGAAATAGCAGCTATGTACAGCATAGAAAGCATAGAAAAAAGCATAGAGAGATTCAGAGGTGAAGAATTTTCTTGTTTGCCTGTTTATTATTGTTGTTATAAAATAATGAAAATGCTTTAATAATGACTGTTGTGATGAATGCACAACTATGTGATTGTATCAGACACCATTGATTGTACACTTTGGATAAGTTGTATGCTTTATTAATATGTATGAATAAAATTCATATTTTAAAATTGATTTAAAAAAAAAAGGGGGGGGTGTATTAGTTAGCCAAAGGGGTGCTGATGCAAAATACCAGAAATCTGTTGGCTTTTATAAAGGGCATTTATTTGGGGTAGAAGCTTACAGTTACAAGGCCCTAAAGCGTAAGTTACTTCCCTCACCAAAGTCTATTGCCACATGTTGGAGCAAGATGGCTGCTGACGTCTGTGAGGATTCAGGCTTCCTGGGTTCCTCTATTCCCAGGGCTTGCTTCTTTCCGGGTTCAGCAACTCTGCTTTCTCCACAAGGCCAGCAGTAGACTACCAGGCAAACAGCTTTTTTCTCTTCCTGAGGCCTTTTCTCTTTCCTCACAACCAAGCGCCTCTGTGTGCTTACTTCCCAGGGCTCCAGCTCAAAAACTCCCAACTCCCTTCTCTGTGGGGCGGTTTCTTTGTGAGTCCCCACCCACCAAGTGGGCGGGGATGCAACATTCTACCGATGTGGCCCAATCAAAGCCTTACTCATTATTTAATCAACTAAAAGTAAAACCTCTGAATCCAATATTACCTTTTGGAATTCATCAATAATATCAAACTACTACAATGGGCAAAAGACTTGATATTTGTCCAAAGAAATACATGATGGAATATTATGCAGCTGTAAGAAGAAATGAAGTCATAAAGCATATGGCAACATGGATGAACCTGGAGGACATTATGTTGAGTGAAGCAAGCCAGAAACAAAAGGACAAATACTATATGAATGCGTTACTATGAACCAAATATATTGCGTAATATATTGTTTGATTCAAAAAAAAAAATTTTTTTTTACATGTATCCATTACATTTAATTGAGAAATGTATATATTTATTCATCTGTGTTTACTTTTTAGTTTTTAATTGTTTATGTTTTCAATTATTAAATGTACAAAATAAAATTTTTTTTTAATTAAAAAAAAAAAAAAAGAAATGAATTTGAAAAGCCTATGACAACATGGTTGAACCTGGAAGACATTATGTTGAGTGAAGCAAGCCAGACACAAAAGGACAAATACAGTATGATTGCGTGATTATAAACTAAACACATTGTGTAATCTCATGGGTTACTAACTTGAATATGGGTCACCAGAAAATAAAATAAGGTTAGAGAATGGAATGCTGAGAGTTGTGTGTTAATCTTATGAAATGAATAGAAAAGGGTAAAGGACAACATAATGTGTGTAACTAGCAGTGCTATTATATGATGGTGGTTGAAAGGGAAAGTCTAAGGTCATGTCTATTACTAAAAGGAAAGCTAAAAAATTTAATGTGGGACTGTATAGCATAGTAAAACGTCATGTGAAATATGAATGTGGGTAATATTACATATATAAAACCATTTTTCTTTGAAACTGAGCAAATGTTCATTAATGTTACAAGATGTTAATATCAGGCAAAAATACAACCAAAGCAAACTATGGACAGTAGGGTATAGTAATATATTAATAGTCTTCCATTAATGGGGGGAAAAAAGGAAATATACTAAGTGAAAGAAACTAAAAAACATACTACATACTGTTTGACTCTATCTATACAAAGTATAAATACAAATAAATTAGAAAGACTGAAGGGGAATCATAGAGAATGAGAGGTGATTAAGGGATAGAGGGCATTTTTTGTCTGGTTTTTTTTTTTATTTTTATTATTGGAATAATGAAAATGCTCTAATAAATGATTGGTGATATTAATAAATGCACTACTCTGATTATACCAAATATCATTGATTGTATACTTTGGATGGATTGTATGTTTTATTAATATGTATGAACAAATTTTATTTTTTTAAAAGATATGAGAGAATGAATATAAAGCTGCCAGGGTACAATGTCTAGCATGTTGCAGGGATTTAACCAGCATCAGTTCCCTTCTCTTCTGGCTAATCACTGTAGCTTCTTTTTTAAAATGGATGGCAGACCAAAGAGAAGAAAAGGGACTTTTAATGCATCTAAAAGTGGCAATGAAGATGGGGAAGGGAGGGGGCGATTTCTTTCCTATTATTTGTCCCTGTTCCAAATAAGCAAAACTGACATTCCCGGTTTTTTAAGTTATCATTTTATAGAAGTAACCACACTGAACTGGCTTCATTGAAAACCTTTTACTTTCACTTTCTTACAGATCTGTTATGAAATCACAGGCAGCACAGATAAATCTGCAGATAATGCAAGACTGCTTTTATGAAAGGTGTTAACAATAATTAAAATGATTGGACTTTCACCTTCTCCTTTCCTGTTTTAAGGTGCTAATGACGAGTGATATTGTCAATCAGATTTCACTAAAGATAAAATATCATCTGCAGAGAATGCAGAGGCAAAGCTCTATTTGTGGTGATAATGGAGTTGGAATGCCAGATAGTTTTTAAATAGGTCACCAAAAAGAGGGGACGGTATATTTTCCATATTCAAAAATGTCTGATGGGAGTGGACCACAAATTGGATAACCAGTCCCAGGACATTCTAAAGTTGTGTAAGTAAATCAAGAAACCACACAGAATTAGAAGACATGTCAATTCAGTTTCCTTGTTTCTGGAGGCTACTGATCAAGCCTAATCTAGGTGAGCTTTTCTTGAAGGCTGGTTTATCAGGAAAATCCAGTTTGGGATCCATGCTGAGTTACTCTTCCACTTCCCTCGAACACCAGAATTCAACGGATTCAGTAACTCCTACTCTTTCTCCTCTCATCTTTCTAGTACATCCTCTTTCTCTCTGCCCCTCAACCCAAATTAAGACTGAGGAGTGCATACAATTCAGAAATGAATCGCCATTGTCATTAAAAGGGGAGAAATCAAAACTTACAGGAAACTATTTGTGTTCCCTCTGCTGCTGTTCGATGGCATGAATGACAAATCCTACACCTCTGCAAAATTACTCACATGGTACTCAATTAACCTCTGTGCAAAATGAGTGATACGGAACTCACTCAACCACGGCTAAGTCCGAAGATTAATCACGTCTTCATTTTACTTGATGTACCAGCAGCATTTAACCCAGATAAACCACCTTCCCAGGGTCAAGCACTGCCTCCACGGGGTTCCCAGGAAGCCAGCCTCCCCTGGTTCCATCAGTTTCCCGGGTGCCCTTCTCCCGCCATCTCCTGCAGGGCCCCAGGTCCACCCCCTTGGTCTTCCTCTCTTTTCCATCTTTACTCATTGCCTGGGTGATTCAACACAGGCTCAACTTGGAAGCTGCATGGTGGGTGGTATTAATGACCTTTGTCTTTCAAGGTCACCCTGGTGCCTTCCTTACAGAGAATACCTTAGTGTGGCTCCCCCACCTTAAATTTAGCTGACTGCTGGATCTGCCATCCCCTGAAGGCAGTTCCCCAAAATAAAGTCAATTATTTGAAACGAACTGGAAACCTTTAAGTTCTCCCCGCTGGACAGGAGGCCTCGTTGGCGGCACCATCAACCAGCACCACTAACTGATGAAGGTCCTACTTGAGGGGCCTCAGCCATTGGAAAACTCCTTCCGGAGGCACTGCATGTTGAGATTGTAGATCTTGTGTGAAAACATGGTGACTTTTACTTCAGTGTAGTTGTAACAGACCTTCAAGAGTTTAAGGAACCACCACCAGAACATCAGTCCCCTGATAACTATGGAGGGCTCTCCAAAAATTAAACTACCCTTGGGGGGGGGGGTTCCTGGGATAATTCACTCAGTATTTATGTGCACTCTGCAGATGATTTTCCCAACAATGTGAGTTATCCAATTAAAAGGCTGGTGCAAAATTGTTCCCTGACTAGCTGAAGCAATAAGCTGACACCACCTTGGTCGTGGAAGGCATTAGCCAGGTAACTCTTCGGCCAGAGTTGCTATGGATGGCAGAATTTCCCTTGACTTCCTCCTTGCTGGCCACACTGGAGACTGTGCAATCTCTAACACACCCTGCTGTGCCTCAATGAATGCCTGGTCCAGGTGCAAAGGTCTATACGGAATCTTTTTTTTTTTTTTTAACTATTTTATTTATTCATTTATCCCCCCTTGCTGCTTGTGCTCGCTGTGTCCATTTGCTGTGTGTTTTTCTGTGTCTGCTTGTCTCCCCTTGTTGGGTCATCCTGCTGCGTCAGCTCACCATGCTGCGTGGGCTGGCTTCCTTCACCAGGAGGCCCCGGGAACCGAACCCTGGGGCCTCCCATATGGTAAACGGGAGCCCTATGGATTGAGCCACAGCTGCTTCCCTATACAGAATCTTAAGTAAGCCACCAGCTTTCTAAAGTAGACCCTGAGAGTTTGTGGGATCTATTCAGTTGGTTAGGTCCAGGACCACTTTTTTTGAGTTCACAGGTTTCTGTATCGAGGAAGACGCATCTGGCCTGATCGACATTACGAGATTCTGGACTTCAAGTCTGATATCATAACTGGATGCGACTTTGGGTGTCTAGGATGGCGCTGAGCATATTTCGTGGGAGGAGCATAAATAACTGCAGTCAGAGGGCAGACTGGGATAGGTTGATTGTATTCTGTCCCAATTTGTCATGCCTCCCCATCCCAATACCTTTTGGTGGTGCTCTCCCATGCTACCTCGGGACATGGCCATGCTCTTTGGCCAATAGGACGATAACAAACTCAATGCAAGCAGACTTGAAAAAGCACATACATGTTTCTGCTCCTTCTTGTGCTCCTCTGCAGTCATAAGAAATGTCTGGGCAGGTGAGAACACACCCTTGCTCACCTGCTGGGGGAAAGGGAGTAACGTGGAAGACAAATCATCCCAGCCAAGGACATTCTAAGCCAGCTGGGCCCACTCGTCCCAGACACACAATGCAGGAGCAAGACCAGCTCAGCGTGCCCCAGATGCACAGCAGCTCCCATCCAACCTACAGACTCAGGGGAAATACATGGGGGTTGTCCTAAGACACCAAGTTTAAGTGTGGTTAGACAGGCAGGAAGGACTCATGGATAAGGCAGGTCATTGCTTTGCTTTTATCTGCCTGGATAAAAGTCTTTCTTCAGTTAGGAAGGGTCTTTATTCTGTTTTCAATTACTCTTTCCGATCCGGTCCCTTCTCGAGGAAAGTCAGTTATCTGCATGTTGAATATACATTGTCTCATCTTTTATCTGTCCATTTCTTCCTTCTGCATCTAAGGATCCCATCTCACTAAGTCCTCCACATAACAGCTTTATGTTATATACTATAGTATACTATATGTATTAGTCAAGGTTCTCCAGGGCAACAGAACCAGCAGGAGATATCTGTAAATGCACAAGCACAAATTCCATAGGGCAAGCTGCAAGCTGGAAACTCCCCAGGAGAAGCTGGGCTGGCTGAAGTAGAGATGGAAATTCTCTTCTGACTGCTGAAATTATCACTTCTCCTTTTAAAGCCTTCAACTGATTTGATGAGACTTCCAATTGCTGAAGGAAATCTCCTCAGTTGATTGTAGATGTAATCAGTCATAGATGTAATCAACTCAGTGATGATTTAAGTCCATGAAATGTTCTCTTGGTAACAATTAGGCCAGTGCTTGCTTGACCAAACAACTGGGCACCATTACCTGGCCAAGTGACACATGAACCTAACCATCACACTATCCTACACACTATATTATATATAGATAGATATACATACACACTTTACATTGTCTTATTTGTTCTGCTCTTTACTACTTCACAATGCCAATTTTTAAACAAATTAATTTTATTGATACATATTAATAAAACATATAATTCATCCAAAGTGTACAATCAATGGTATCTGATAAAATCACATAGTTGTACGTTCATCACTTCAATCGTTAGAGCATTCTCATTATTTCAATAATTAAAAAACAAACAAGAAAATTCCTCACATCTCAATCTCTGTATGTACAAAGCCAATTTTAATTCTAAAGTTAAATTTTTCTCTTTTAAAACCTATCCTTGTGCAGCTTTTAAAATTTCCTTTCAGCTAGCGTATCTCATATATTCTCATTACTTACCTCTTTTAGAAAAATCAAGCATTCCTGAATTTGTAAAACAGCTGCTAATTGTTTCCTATGGCTGATATTTTTCAACAGAATGCCCTTTTCTGGTATGTTTAATGTGGATTTCCATCCTTTTTACTGCCAGTGCTCCTAAAGATCCTGTGCTGTATTTGTTGTGTTCAGTTAATCCCCTTTGACTGAGGAAATCTCCATCCATCTGTGCTCTCCTCCCAGCCCACTAGCTCTAAATCCCCTCCCCACTCCTGGAGTTGTTGACATTCACACCCCTGATAGCGCAGCTGAGCTGATGACCCATCTCTGCACCTGCTACCTGCTTCTTCTGATAAGGGGAGGTTTATTCCTAGATGGCCTGAAACAATCTTTTGGGTTTTTCCTCCCCAAAATTAATGAAAAAGTGCCATCCCCAGTTATTGGCTTCCGTGGTGTCTTAGTTTGCCAGGGCTGCTAGGACAGCCACCACACACTGGTCAGCTTAAACAACAGAAACTGACTGTCCTGTAGTTTTGGAGACCAGAAGCCCAATATCCAGGTCTCAGCCAGGCCCCTTCTCCCAGTCCATGGTGTTTGGCGATCCTGTCACACGTCCAGCCCTCTCCTGGGGTCTGCTCTTCTGTTTCCACTAACTTCTGGCTTCTACTTCTGCTCAGCCGTGCCTCTGTTTACATTTCCTCTGCTTATAAAGGGCTCCAGCCATATGGACTAAGGTCCACCCAGAGTCAATTAGGCCTCACCTAAATAGGATCTTCAAAGACCCGATTTCCAATGGGCTCATGCCAAGACCATGGGTGAGGGTTCGAGCACCTCTTTGGGCATGGTTCAATCCCACCCCAAACCACTTCCACTCCCAGCCACTTTGCACAGCTGAGAACTGTGGCTCCTGAATGAGTGTGAGGGCAACACTCCTCCAGGAAGCAGCTCCCGTAGCTCCCGTAGCTCCACCCTTCTGAATCAACAGTCTTTGAGATTGTTTTAGTTTGCTAAAGCTGTTGGGAGCAAAATACCAGAAATGGGTTGACTTTTACAATAGGGAATTTTTTTTTTTTTTTAATGAAGATTTTATTTTTTGGATGTTGACAGAAATTACAGGAATATACTCACAAATACCTAATTATTACATTCAACAAATATTACAATTAATTCAAACCAGTACACTTTGAACAGGTTTAATTTCACAGCATCTAAGTTGCCCCAGGTGCGCAGGGCGGAACCCACTCCCTGCCAGGTCCTGGTTTCTGTTCTAGAACCAAGCACAGAGCACATACAAGGGGACGCAGCCAGTTAGTAGGGTCTTCAGGTCAAGGCAGAGTGGAGCTCTGAGTTAAGCTCGGGGTCACAACGTTGGGGACGGGCTATTGCAACAGCGAGAGTCCACAGCGTGGCGTAAGGAGCCTGGGAACCCTGCTGCGAGCTGGCTCCCCGCTTCAGGAGAATTGGCTCTTGCTGACCATTGCCATCTTGCGGTTTTCTGCACTTCAAAACACATGACTTGGAGGAAAAGGGGTATCTGGTGTGAGATTCAGCTGTTTTGGGGGTATATTGTTTGAAATTCGCCATAATCTTGGCATTTCGCAGCACTGTGAGCTAATTGAGGAAAACATCATTCCACCTACAACCTTTCAATTTCCTGTATTACAAATCTTTGCTTCCGAAGGTGTGGGTTTAACACTCTGAATTTCCTTATTGGTATATTAGAATGTTAATGCCAGTGAAGTGTTTTCTTTCTTTCAAGAAAGAAATGTTGAAAATCGTGTATTGGTCAATTGCATGATATTTTATGTTAGTTTGGCCAATTACCTGAAACAACAGGGATTTATTAGGGGAAAATCTTACAGTTCTGAGGCTGTGAAAATGTGAAAAGATCATCAGAATCTCTGGGCTGTCCATGTGCCAGCTGGGCCCTGCATCTCAGCAGAGTTGCCAACACCTACTCTACAGCTCGCTGGACTCATCCAGGACAGCTAACAATAGGATGGTGGACAATGACCATCTCAAGAACAGAGAGAGTCTGCAACTGCAAGCAAGACAGTCTGATCCATCTTCCCCATGGGATATAAGGCCCCTCTCAATTACAGGTGGAGTGGACATCACCATCCCAGAATCCTCAGGATTGGGGAATGAACTATGGACTAGAGTGGACTTACTGGTATTCTACTATAGAGTTATTGTGATTCTAGCAATGGAAGAAATTACATCCTTGCTGTGGAGGCAGTGGCCACTGGAGGCTCTGGGGGGCAGGGAGAGGGAAGAACAGGTGTAATATGGGAGCTTTTTCAGGACTTGAGAATCGTCCTGAGTGACACTACAATGACAGAAATAGGTCATTTTATATCATCACATAACATGCAGAACTGTGTGGGACAGTATACACTAGTGTGAACTATCCATGATCAGTGCAAAGCCCCAGGATGCGTTTATCAGTTGCAATGAATGTGCCACACTAATGAAGGATGTTGTTTATGTGGGAGGGGGTGGGAGGGGTGGGGAGTGGGGCATATGGGAATCCCTATATTTTTTGTGTAACATTTATGTAATCTAAGTATCTTTTAAAAAATTAAAAAATATATATTAAGAGAAAAAAAAGGCATCATCAGAGATGCCATCTCACCAAACTGCAGCTGAGGGGGATCCTGGACTGACACGTGGCAAAATGGCCGTGATCTCTGTCTTCTCCAGGCTCATTTTCTCCCCAAGCTCAGCTGTGGGTGATCTCTCCCCGGGCTGTCTCTTCAGCTTTGGGCCATTCTGCTGATTCCAGCCTCCGGCTTCTCTCTCTGCCTCTCCGGGTTTCTCTTTCTGCAGCTGTAGGTGATCCTAGAGTCCTCCCTCAGATGGCAGGTGAAAATGGCCGCTCTCTTTCTGTGTGTTTCTGCTTTTAGTTCTCAGTTTATGTAAGGCTCCGGCAAGAAGGCAGAGACCTAACCTGGGTCACACCTCACTGTAGTAGTCCAATCAAAGGCCCTAAAGCGATTTAATCAAGTGATCTAATTAAAGGTCCCTTAACTGAATCTAAGCAATCACAGGGTCCCACACCCACAGGGATGGATTAGTTACAAGAACACCATCTTTTCTGGGATTCACAACAGCTTCAAACTGTCACAAGATAAAAAGGCGAGTGAATGTGGAAACACCACCCTACAGTTCTTAGAAGGCATTTTTTTTTTTTTAGAAGGTTCTGGGGATTGAACCCAGGACCTCGAACATGGGAAGCAGGCAGTACTCAACCACTGAGCTACATCTGCTCCCCGAGAGGTGGTTTTTTCATTAGTTTGTTCACTTTTTAGGAGGTACCAGGGATTGAAATTAGGACCTCTGTATGGGAAGCAGGCGCTCAACCACTTGAGCTACATCTGCTCCCAGAAAGCATCTTTATACATTTATTCCCACAACCCAACAAGGTAATTAGAGAGAATCTTTCTCATTAAGCACATGAAAATCTAAAACACAAGGGAAGGAGAGAGAATTCGCATTTATGGCACATTTACATTAGCTCATTAAAATTTTTTAAAGAGGTACCAGGGATTGAACTCCTCATACACACGAAGCAGGCACTTAACCACTTGAGCTACATCCACTCCCCTAATTCATTAAACTTTGATGACCACCCAGTGAGTACTGCTCCAATATCATCTACAAGGCACAGAGAGCTGTAAGCCACCTGCCCAAGGTGACCTGGCCCAAGGGCTGACGAGTGTGAACACAGTCATTCTGCCAGCAACCCTCAGCACAGACAGGGCTGTAGCTCCAGGTGGGACCAGGTCCAGAGTTTTACAGCGTTCATCTCAGAGCTCTACACAACCATCTGAACGGACGCATACATTTTTGCAACAAGGAAAATGTTTCAATTCCTATCATCAGGGTACATTCATGGATGCACCAAGCACAAGATTTCCAAAACATGATTATGCAAGTGAAAGCAAGTATACTCAAGGAGGAGGTCAAAAACAGTGTGTGCTGGTTTATGGACCCCAGAAAAGTTCTTAGAGTTAATCCATTCCTGTGGGTACGGACCCATTTTAAGTAGGATCTTTCAGCAAGTAGGATCTTAAGATGTGACCCACCTCAGGAGTGGATGTGGCTCAAGCAGGTGGGCACCTACCTCCCACATGGGAGGTCCTGGGTTCAGTTTCTAGTTCCTCCAAAAGAAGACAAGCTGACAATACAAGCTGATGAACTAGAAGACAAAACAAGCAGGGAACAGATGTAGCTCAAGCAGGTGGGCACCTGCTTCCCACATGGGAAATCCCAGGTTCGGTTCCTGGTGCCACCTAAAGATGAGCGGACACAACAAGCAGACACACAGAGCAGACGAGGGAGCCATGGGGAGGAGGGGGAGATGTGACCCACCTCATTCAGGGTGGGACTTAATCCTCTGACTGGAGTCCTTTATAAGTAGAGGACTAAAAAGCCTCAGAAACAGAAACCCTGGAGGCCAGAGGCTGGAATCAGCACAGCACAGAGGCACAGAAAGAGGCCCCCAAAAGCGAGGCCCACAGGGCAGTTTGAAGCTGGAGAGGTCCAGAGGAGGGGGAGAGGTGAGCATTTTGCCCTGCCATGTGCCTGACTGCCCACAGCAGAGCCAAGAAAGCATCTGTAGGTGGCATTGCCATGTGCCTGACTGCCCACAGCTGCAGCCTGGTGAGGCAGCATCTCCTGATGCCGCCTTGATTTTTCAGACATTCTCACGGCCTCGGAACTGTAAGCTCTTAACCTAATAAATCCCCGTTGTAAAAGCCAACCCACTTCTGGTATATGGTCTTGGCAGCCCTGAGCAAACTAAGACAGTGTATCTGCCCACCCACCACCTCCAACCACCTCCAACAACAGTGAACACACTGAGTCCAGAAAATATAACGGGTAAATGGTCTCTAACTTGTAAATGATTCAATAGCTAAAATAAAAGGAAAGCAGAAAAGAAGAGGTAAGAAGCAGTTCTCCCTCCACCACTGTAAAATTTATTTTCATTAACCCAGTTTAATGTGTGGCTTTGTAGAGTAGTTTGGCTGCTTTGGATTCAGGTCTCATCTCACATTCCTATCGCTGCTGCAGAAGAGCTGGTGTTAGGCCATGCACTTAACCTGGCAAGAGTCCTGGAAAAACCAGGGTGGAGCAGCTACCTGTCAGATATTACTGTAAAGTGATGAAACATAAATTTCTTTTCATTTCATTTTCAGCAAATACATTACTTTGTTACCTTATCATTAGATTTTATCACCAAAAAAAAAAAAAAAAAGTAGACCTTTTAAAATATTCAGAAACTTTCCATATATTAAGAAAAACCACCAGGTCAATAAGCTTTTAGATATCATAAATAAAGAATTTTGCACAAAATCTAACTATACTTTGCCATATTAACACAAGCTGTTATCTGTCTGCAGCTGTTTAAAATTTAACTATATTACCTCAAAATACTCATGTAAAGCAATACTCCCACCTAGTGGATAGGAGAAAAAGACCTGACCTAAGGAATGAAACTACTATTAAGTTGAGAAGTTTATTCTATCACCATGGCAATATCCCCACTTCCCCCCAAAAAATAACCCAAAGAACAGTGCAACTCCTCCCCTTAAAGGAATGGAGGAGTAACACACATTACAAAACCATCTCTGGGCTCAAGTATAAATGTTACTCTGAATCTCATTTGTTACCATCAATTTCTTCAGCATCTCAGTGCTCTGGGGAATATTCTGGAAAGAGAGGAGGGAAAATGTGTTAAGAATGCAATACAACCAAGAATTCTGTTAAAACCAATGTACACATCCCAATCCCCACATTCTCAGGACAAAGGACAAAGGAGAATGGCACCCAAAAGGTGCTACAGAGAGGACCAAGATGCTGGAAGTCAGCGGAAACGCACAAGCAGACACAAGGAGAGAGACAGCCACATGGCGGGAGGCGGAGACGCAAGCCAGGGCACCTCAAGGATGCTGCAAGCCAGCACCAGCACGCCACCACGCCAGCGACTCTGGGAGAAAGCCTAGCCTCGCTGATGCCTTGATTTTTGACCTCTAGCGTCCAATTCCCATTGTGAAGCAAACCCAGGGTGTGGTATCTGGCACAGCAGCTGGGAAACTAAGACAGGCACTCTGCGCTCGCCCACGTCCGTGTGCACATTTCTACCCTCTTGGACTCATCCTCTTCTTCTCTAGATGAACTGCACTGCCTCCATGAGGGCCCGGCCTCCCGTGGCCGGCCAGTGCTGTCTGCCCAGCATGGCAGCCACCCAGCCCACCTCGGGTCAGTGGGCCCCAAACAGTGTGGTGTCCGCAGAGGATATACTCAGACAATTCCATTTTGTTGAACAAATTCCACTTTTAGACGGAAACATGCACGCTAACTCAGGACGGCCGTGTTTGGCCACTAAGGAAACGACACTTCTCAAAACAGCCATTTCACTCTCCTGCAAGTCATTATGTTCAAAGCATGGAAAGAAAAGGCTGAACAAGGTTATTTAAATATCCCCTTCAAAGAATACCCTTAAAAGCTGAAAGGCGGCTTAAGTTCTACCTGATGACCGGTTTACAACTCTCAGATAAGTCCAAGTATCTATGAAGCACCCATGTGCTATGCAAAGTTAAAGCTGGAGCACAACAGTGAACCCCAGATTCCAAGTCCCTGCCCTCAGGGAACTTATCTTTAGACAAGCGGGAGGAGCAAATCAGTTACTACTAAAGCAAAACTACTTTAAGCAAGCAAAACTACAAGCTACTGTATACCCTAAAAGAGATGCAAATACAAAAGAACTCAATTTGTCAGAAAAACTGATCGTGACTCTAGCTGATTTGAAAGACATGTCTGAAATGTATTAAATTATAGAGTTTTACAAGTTTTACTCTTTATTAATTCAATAAATGGTTATGAAGGGCTTTCTCCTACATCCCAGGTACAACAAACTGGGTCCAGGCCCAACGGGAACTGACATTCTAGCGAGGAGGCTCGTTCTGGATGCGTGCGAAGTGCCCACCTCCAACGCCACTCAGCAGAGCTGGCGGTCACGCCACAGCAAAACGGCTGTGGGACAACGCTGTCGGGCCTCTTTCCTCTAAGGAAGAAGTCCTTACACGCAGGATCCCCAGACTTTCAGCAAATCTCCTGGGGAAAGGAAGGGGGTTCCTAAACCAGCTGAAATGACAGGCACTGTCACTTCACTCCTCTCTGCACTTTTGGAGGGAAGGAGCCCGCAGAGGAGACGAACGGCAGGCAGGTGACAGGGTCATTGTACAATCCAGTCCCACCTGAAATTAGGGGAGTAAGCACTCCAATAAGATGGGATCTGTGCTAGGCTCAGAGTGTCTTCTCAGACATTACAGCCTTGCAAATTAATTAGTCACAGAAACTTCCTGCACAGCAGAGCCAGCCTCCTACAGAGGTCTGCGACGTGCCTGCAGTGCATCAGCCTCCCACACAGGAACCAAGCACAGCAAGCTAAAGCACGTCTCTGTAAGACAGGGTTCTAACTCATGTTCCAATCTCCCACTCCAGACTTTACCTTGGTAAGACAGGATCTCTAAGTGCTGCTTATGTTTTAAATTGATACCACACATTTATGTTTATTAATAAGTTTAGTATAATCATTCAGCTATTAATTCAAATGAGCTGAAACCTTACCTTAGCCAAACCTTTCAAGCTTCTGGAAGAAAGTATAGGCTTAAAAGCTTCAATTGTAACTGGGTCTAATTTCATTACATCAGTATAACACAAGTACAGAATCGCAGGGATTTTCCACACTTGACAGTAACTCAGAACTGTAAATATATAAGGTGGAAAAAAAGTTTTTCATTTTATGATTTTAAAATTTAACACCTTTAAATAATAAAGGCTGGTTTTAAAAATAGTCAAGTCTTTCAATCAAGGTATTTAGTAGCATTTGAACCAATTTAGAGTGCTTATTTTCTTTCAAAGCCAATGTAAATAATGGCTTTTGTAAACATTATATTTATTTTGCATTTCCTGAGCATAAAGCTGAAACATGTTTTGAATAGTCAAAACATTAAAATTTTTCTGACTAAAATAAAGTAAAATTTTAAAAACCTCTTCTTTAACACTATTAACACATAACAGTTATATACTATAATAAATATTAACAACTGAAAAGTAAATAGCAATCTATTTCTGACATGATGCTAGGCTAGTTAAATGAAAATATTAGTTAAAAGAAAATATTAAAGCAACTACCAAGATTCAACATCTGAAACTTCCCACTCTGACATTAAACTTACTTTACCAACTTTTCATATACAAACAATTTACATCATTGGCTGCATTGCTAGTTATCAGCGACCGAAGAGAAACAAAGCAACCTATCAGTTAGGAAATCTGAGGTGCTCTCCTAACTGCTGGTGTATCTGGGAAACTTTAGAACTCAAACCAAATACAAGGCAGTGGTGATTATAGATACCGAGGGTCAACAGCCAGACACTGGTTATCAGCCATCATTAACCAGCCACCTAACTTCAAAGATCTCTAGCAGTCAAAGAAACGAGCCGTAGCGGCACGCTCCGCATTGTAACTGCACCTGCCGCAGGAAGGTCGTGCACGATGTTTGGCTGTTCCAGCAGGGAACAGCACGCAATATCTTTGAAATTCTCTGTTATTAGGGCCTTCAGGAAGGGCGAAGGGAGGCTGCAAGTAGCTTCTGGAGTCTTATAGTCAGTGACGTGTCGACAGGTGAGAATGGTTGTCTGCATGTTCTTCCTTCTACAAGAGCCAAAAACCTAACACAAAATTGAGTTCAAATTAAAAAAGCAAACTTGTGATTTTGCTGCAGAATGGAAACATGCCTTCCGCTATGTTCACAGCACCCTCTCACCCGGCAAGAGCGGGGCAGGCGTGCCCAGGAGAAAGAGCACGTGCTCGGTCGCTCCTCTGGCCTGGGCCTGAATTTTTAGCCATCAGCTCTTCTCCAGTTCACTTCCCTTGTCTGTGATCAAGATGGAGCTGCCACCTGGAGCACCACCGGCAGGACTGTTATCCAACCCAACAGCTACCCAACCACAGGCACCTGTGCGCGTGGCCCCACCCCACGCCCCATGCCCACTCCCTCTTCTGTTACACCTGGAACTTGACTGATGCAACAATCCTGCATCGACTGTGGGCAGGCTTCAAGCCTTCCAGACCTCAATGCCAGCTTCTATAAGCTGAAGAGCTTGGGTGCAACGGATACCAGGGTCCCTTTCCGCTTTTACAGTCTACGGTGGTGTGAACAAGGAAAGGAGCTATTTTTAAAGAAAAAGGAGTCGAGGTCAAGTCACTGCACCTTATCTGAAAATATTTTATGAAGAGAAGAAAATGGCTATTTTCAAAGAATAAGACTAAAGATTTTATATTATGTGCCGTAAGTGGTTTCTAAGACTAATTTCATTGTATCATGGCTTTATGCTCCCACTCTGACATTAAACTTACTTTACCAACTTTTCATATACAAACAATTTACATCATTGGCATCATTTCCTACAACGTAGGAAAGCTAACACTATATACAGTTCTTCTCAGGTACGTCCCATTTAAGAGATATAACATGATACACAGGGCCTAATTTATCATCCTCCCTAGAAGAGTTTAAATCTGATTTCACAAAATTTGACACCTGCTAGACCGTGTGTAATTTATCAAGATTGTGTGATTTACTCAAACAAACCAGCAGGGGGACCCACAGAGGGCCCCTCAGAAAAACATTTTTGATGAAAAAAGTTTGTTTTGGAAATGCCTAATTTTATATATTTTTTAAAAGTCTGGGAGAGAAAATGTGTTCATAATTCAAAAACAATGACATCTTTTTGGCACGAGTCAGCCTTCATAAATAAACAAAGATTAAACTAGCAGTTCTTAGCATTTTAAGAGCTGATGAAGCTATGGACCCTCTCCTAGAAAAAGACACAGACCCATGAACACAGCATGATGTATCCAGTCAGTCAGAGGGATGTTCACGACTTCCATGTAATGGTACACATTTAATAACCTGTATTAAATGTTACTGGTATGCCAATCTGGTTTAAAACAGGTTGTCAGGGATCCAACGTGACCCCCCAAAAAGACAAGCTCACGTCCTAAGCCCCCGAGCCATGAATGGGCCCTCATCTGGAACAGGCTCTTTGGAGATGTTACTAAGATGAGGCCCCTAATCATTAGCCAAGGTGGGCCCTAATCCAGGATGACTGGTGAGCTTATAAAGAACTCCAGGGAGAGAGAAAGGACAGCCTCGTGATGCGGGCAGAGAGCAAGCCACCAAGGACGCCGTGGCTTGCCGGCCAGCCGCTGCCAGAACCCTACACTTCAGAGGCTACACGGCCCGGCTGACTCATTGATCTCGGACTTCCGGCCTCCCCAACTGGGAAACAATGAATTTCTGTTCTTTGAAGCAGCCTGCTTAGTGGTGCTTTGTTATAGCCGTCCTAGGACACAAAGCCACAGGTGCATACCAGATTTCTTATAGCTAATGAATTTAATTGCGATACCTATATAAAAATATAGCCAAGATTTAAGCTGAAGTGTTGCTAAAATGCATGCATAAAGGCCTAAAACCTTAAAATCTACTTCATTTAAAAATAACATGTGCAGTTGAAAATACAGGGGCTTTTTCGGGACTTGAGGGTTGTCCTGCGTGCAGTTGTGGCGACGGATGTAGGCCATTTTAAATCAGCATATACCATTCAGAACTGTGTGGGAGAGAGTGTGGTCTACGATGTGAACTGTGGTCTATGCTTGGTGGCAAGGCCCGAGGATGTGTATATCCATTGCAGGTGATGAGCCACACTGATGAAGGATGTTTGTGTGGGATGTTGTGGGAGGTGTGGGAGGTGAGGAACATGGGAATCCCTGTAATTTCTGTGTAATATTTAGGTAATCTAAGCACCTTTTAAAATATATATATATATATATACACACACACACACACACACACATAAAAAAATAAAATTAAAAATTAAAAAAAGATACAATATGAGAACAAATCAAATTTCCAAATCAATACCTTGGAAAGCTTAATAAATTTCATGAACTGCAAGAAAGACATTTCAAGGAAAAAAAAGAAACCTATCTTGTTTGCTAGGTACATCAATAGGAATAGCATGGTATGGAAGATTCTGAGCTCCCACACATCAGAAAATCTTGTAAGCACAAATTCAGTCACCATGGTTGAGTTGTACATCTTCACATCATTTGCTTTAGACATGGAGAGACAAATACAATTAATCCCTAAAGACATGGAGAATCATTACAAAAAAAAATAAATGAGTATAAGTACAAAAATAAATAAATAAATAACATGCATCTTGCCAAAATTATGATTATTCTCCAAATTTCCAACTTGAGTTAAACTCTTCACTAGAAAATCTGTTTTAATGCATTGTGCACAATTTCCAACCAAATGAGCCAATCTATTCATGCCTAATGCTAAGAAAACTTGATGTGAATAAAGAAACACACAAGGGAAACGGATGTGGCTCAAGAGGTTCGGCGTCCATCTACCATATGGAGAGACCGGGGTTCGATCCCCGTACCTCCCGGTAAAAAAAAAAAAAAAAAAAAGAAACACACAGGGACGTGTGGAGTTCAGGCTGGGCAGGTGCTGAGTGCCATCCTTGAATGCCGGCTCCAGTTCACACCTGCTTCCATGAGTGCGTCCCACTTCCTCTCCATCAACCCACGCTGCAGATCTTCACCCGTGGCCATGACATGCTGTGTCATGTGTGCAGTTTTTTTCTTCTTTCAAATAAAACAGTGAACTGGGTGGGCAGACTCCAACTACGGGTAATACTCCTATGACCTACACCATCTAGCACAGTGCCGATGACATTCGTTAAATTGGTTGTGCTACCTCTTTACGTGCTGTAACAAACTCCTCCCGTATTGCTGAGGAAGACTGGCAAGTACATCTCCCCCTGCTACGGTCAGAGTGAATGACTTTAAATGAGAAGACACAGCTCTTAAACAACTGGCTGCTGTGGCAGTCTCGCCACTCACGGATTTTCATTTCTCTCTTACCTTTTCCAGCCACTGGTACTGCTGATCCTCAGCAACATAGCAACTGCACTGACAAAGGACAACCTGAAAAAGCAAATCCAAGGTTTTGTCAAGCCAAACAAATTTTAGGCACATCCCAAACTGCCAGTATATGTACACAGAGTGACTCCTGACATAACACTTATTTTCCTTAATTTGATACTGCCTTAAACATCAGGAATCGAGCCTCTCCTAACAGTTACTATTGGAATAAAGTGCCTACTGAGAGAGTAACCACAGGAGGTGCCATATGAGATACTGAGGCATCCCACCAGTAAATACTACCTTCTATAAGGATCCCCTATACAACGGGGATATCTCCATTTGGGGGTCACACACTGTGAAGATTATACTCACAATACATACTCTATATAACTTAAGCATCATATGCTATCATTTCTACCTGATATCCTAAAACGCTGCTGAGGCTTGTAAGCATGGAATTACTTTAGAAACCAAAGTCCAGCCCACACACTCCAATAAGAAGTGAAATAATATGCAACGCCACAATCCAGAAAAGGATGGGGCAGACTTCTGATTATTAATACTCATGGAAAGATTCCAGCCCTACAACCCAACTGTGTCTTCTATTAAAACACTGCCAGAAATAATAACCCAAAGGAAGCACAGGAGGTGGGGGGGGCAGCTAGGGGTAAAGGAGAAGAAGAAAAAGAAGACTGGATATATACTTAACTACACAAGTAGCCTCTGGATCATCAAGAGATAGCCAGCCAATAAATGCAACAACTAGACACAGTAAGAGAAATTTCTCATACTTGATCTTTGCTATCTATTCCAAAGTGAAACCTTTCCACAAAGGATCAGATATGCGAGTATGCTTAGTTTTCTTAGTAAGAAGTAAAAACATAAATACTGGGTATTTATCAAAATCCTTATGCAAATTAAAAGTTACGCAACATTGAACTACATGTTTTGGAAACAAACTATAAATATTATAAAGGAAAATTTTACAGTTTCCAAGGCTAATGCTGGGTCCTTACCTTGTGGCCCAAGCAACATTACACCACCACGGAATTACCTACTCCTCCATTGTGTGAACTCCTGTCCCTGGTCTCACAGAGTAACACATGCTGGGTGCCTCGTCTGCCTGACTTGTCTCCCTCATCACCCAGCAAGCCACGTTCCCTGAAGGAACCCAGGATTAGGATTCCAAATGCAACCCAACAAAAGCACTGCATCAACTGCAGCATGTCTTTTAGAACCTAAAAAAAATCAGGCAGGGCCCAGCCCCGATCAAGACAGAGGTGTAAAACACTTGAGGGCTCCATCCCCCCACCGTAACTTTGCACAACCAGCATGAATAGGAAGAAACATCTTTCTCAAAGCACCAGAAAACAGTTAAAGAACTGCAGTAACAGAGTGCACACCGACTCAAGAAAAAGGGCTTTAGGATCTCACAGCACCCTGGCTCGCCCCTCCTGTACCCCTCACTGGCTCGGTGCAGAGCTGGCCCAATCTCCCAGTGCAGATCCCTGGTCCTGGTTCCAGAGGGAGCAGAGAAGCCCTCTAAATACACTGGAAGCATGTATGTCTGGCCCAATCTGTCCGGTGATGGCCTGAGAGACTTGCTGTCCCAGCTCACTCAGCTCTCCTACAAAATGCTGTGGGAAAGCAGTCAAGTCATGTCACCTGAAGCAAGGGAATGTTGGCTCTAATAGAGTGCAGTGCCCAGGATTGGGAGGAAACTGTTTCTTAGGGAAGAGGGGACATTTCTATCAAGGTAAACCAGGCACTTCTCAGGGCCACATGCACATGCCCAAACAAGACCCACCCCCCCTCCGCTTTTGCCTCAAGCCATTCTCTAAACTCATTGTATGGCTAAGCTCTGAAGGAGAGCACTTGCACAGGTCAATTTGCCAAGAGTGGGAAGGGTGTTTTGTTGTTTTGTTTTCTTCCTACTTTTTGGTTGTTGTTTAAGCTCCCAGCATTCAAGGAAAGCCCTGTCAGGACACCAGTTGGATACAAACTTAAGGAACACAGGTCGCAGAGTCGACATTCCAGCAACAACACATTAAAATATAAAAAGTGTCTGGTTTCCACAAAAGGTTACAAAACATACAAGAAACAAGAAGCCATGACTCAGGCAAAGGAGAAGATTAAATCATTAGACACCATCGATGAGGCGCCCCACACCTGGAACATACTAGTGCGTTCAACAGCAGGTTGGAAAAAAATCAGCAAATTTGAAGATAAGACTGTTGAAATCATCCAGTCCAAGAAGCAAAAAGAGGAAAGAATGAAGAAAAGTGAGAGCTTGAGGGACCAAAGGATACTAACAAGTGGACCAATACATGTACTGTGGGAATCCCAGGAGAAAAAGTGAAAGGAGCAGAGAGAATATGCAAAGAAATAATGGCTGAAAACTTCCCAAAATTAACTAAAGACATGAATATCCACATCCAAGATGTTCAATAAATTCCTAACACTATAAACCCAAATAGACTGACCCCACAGCATATTGTAATCAAACTGTCAAATGCCAAAGACAGAGCATTCTGAAAGCTGCAAGAGAAAAAACACGTCACGTACTAGGGAGCCTCAATAAGATTAAGTGCCGATTTTGCACTAGAAACCGTGGAGGCAAGGAGGCAGTGGGATGACATACTTAATGTGCTGAAAGCAAAAAACTGCCAACCAAGAATTCTATATCCGACAAACTGTCTTTCAAAAATGAGGAAGAGGGAGCGGATGTGGCTCAGTGGTCGAGCACCGGCTTCCCATGTATGAGGTCCTGGGTTCAATCCCCAGTACCTCAAAATAAATAAATAAATAAATAAGGGAGCAATTAAGACATCCCAGATAAACAAAAGCTGAGGAAGTTATCACCACCAGACCAAGTCCTGGGTTCAATTCCCAGAATCTCAAATAAATAAATAAATAAGGGAGCAATTAACACATTCCCAGATAAACAAAAGCTGAGGAAGTTGATCACCACCAGACCAGCCCTACAAGAGATGCCAAAGAGAGTTTTGCAAGTTGAAAGAAAAGGACAGTAAACAACAGATCAAAGCCACATAAAGAAAAAAAGATGTCCAGTGAGGGTAACAAACATGGGCAAATATAAATTCAGCACTACTGTATTTTTCGTTTGTAACTCTGCTTTCTACTTCCTACAGTATCTAAAAGGCAAATGCATAAAATGTAATGAGAAATCAGTGGTTTTGGACTCAATGTCAAACACATCATTTGTGATGAGAACTACGTAAAAGGTCGGGGGGGGGGGTGTGGAACGGAAGGGTGTAAGAGCATAGTTTGTGTATGCCATTGAAGTTAAGTTGGTATCAAAGCAAACCAGACTGTTACAGATTTAGGATGCTAAATTTAAGCTCCATGTAGCTACAAAGAAATAATGGAGAATATGCAAGCCCACAGAGACAGAAATTAAGAGTACAAGTTGCCAGGGATGGGGGTACAGGAAATGGAATTTAATGCAAAATGGGGTTAGGATTTCTGTTGAGGGGGACGGGAAAGATTTAGTAATGGAAGGTGGTAAGGGTACCACAACGTAGTGCTTAATCCCAGGAAATGGTATGCTTGGGAGTGGCTGAGGTGGGAAAGCATATGTTGTACATATATTCCCACAAGTAAAACAAACAAAGAGCAACTAAACAAACAATAACAATTAAAGGTAATCTGTGATCCTGGGTGGGATCTAATAAGGGAAAGAAGGTTGAAAAGGACATTATTGGTACACAGGAAAAAACTGGAATATAGACTAAGTTTTTTATCAATGTTAAATTTCTTGAACCTTATAACTGTACTTAAGGTGGATACATAAGTATTTTTGTTCTTAGAAAATGTACATGGCAGTAGGATTCAAGGAGCAAGGTGTGTTCAGAAAATTGATTAATAAATAGACTGATGGATAGATGGATTATAGATTGATGGAGAGATAGCTAAAATGATACAACAACTGTGGCAAAATTTTGAAATTGGTGGATCTGCTATGTGTGGGGGAGCTCTCTGTATGGGGTTTGTATTACTTTTGTATTGCTCCTTTAAGTTTGAAAGTCTTTCAAAATAAAAAGTTGTGTTTTTGTTTGTTTGTTTTTTTAATTTAAAATTAATGGCAAACTAGGTTAGGATGAGCCTGGATGTCAACAGAACTGTCTTTAGAACTCAACAAATGCTTACTGAGTTTGCAGTACCTAACAGGCATTGAGTGAATACTGGGTAGAATGCAACAAAGTAGAACTCCCTGTTCTAGTGCAGTGAACTTGCCTTGTGGCATGTTTCAAGACACCAGCTGAAATAATTTTTTGAGCAAGGGCAAGCTTTAAATACCTGATGCTCACAGTTTGTTTCTAACCAAGTCGTTGCAGAATGCCGTAAGATCGCCACCAACACGCTACAAAACCCACTTTAGCGTATATTCAACAAGTGGTAACTGCCAAATTCCTCGGCTCCAAAGAAGATATACACGAACACATAATTCCAACACTGTGTAAACAATGCTTAAACAACTACTTTGTAGGCATACAAGTTGGATTTCACATACCAAGGGATTCGATTTTAGATGGTAGAACACACAAAAAGCGTCTGTGGGGGACAGGCTGGGGGCGTCAGTTGTCCTACACCATTCATTCCAGAGTTTGGCACAGCCGACTTCTTCCCAGACTCCTGAATTCATAACAAATGCTGACAGAAATGCTGGGAAAGACAATTCACACAGGTTAGCGTTTTGTTCTGCAAGTAGCATTTCTGTTCCATAAAAAGTTCAAGTCACTCTAGAATTTTTGAGCAGAAAGAGCCATTCAAGACGGGCATAGGCTGACAAAGGCGCCTCAACCAAAGACAGGCTCTTCATCTTAATCGCGTTCCTGTGGGTGTGAGTCCTCTGTACATAGGGCCTCCTGAAGGGTTTTCTGTTAGTTACAAGGTGTGGGCCCACTGCACCAGGATGAGCCTTAATCCATAGTCCTGGAGTCCTTCACCAGCAGAAGAAATTCTGATGCAGTCATGCAGAAAGAAAGAAGCCAGAAGAGCAGATGCCAGGAGCAAGGGCAGAGCCGCAAGCCAAGAAGAAGCCCCCAGGGCTGCGGCAAGCCGGCCAGAAAGCTGCGGACTTGGGGACAAAGCATGGCCTTGCTGACGCCTTGATTTTGGACCTCTAGCCTCCCAAACCGCATAGCCAGGAAACCCATGTTCTTAAGCCAAACCACTGTGTGGCAGCTGTCACAGCAGCTGGGCAAACTAAGACAGAGCCAGTCTCCCTCACATGGCCATTCTGCAGATAAGGAAGCTGAGGCCCTCCAGAAGTTAAAGGCCACACTGGGCACAATCTCAAGAGTCAGGAACCAAAATGGGTTTACGGAGAGAGGTTTTTACCATACTCCATGGCATAACACTCTACTGAAGATTTTAGGCCAGGAGAACTTTCTATAAATGAATCAGCAGTTATTTACCAAGTCCTCACTATGTTCTAAAAGTGGTCGGGCTACCTTTTAGGGCAAGGGATCTTCACTGGGGTTCCTAAAAGCCCTTCTCAGAGCCTGTGAGTCCCCTGCAATTATACAGATTGTGTGTATGCTTATACATGCACACTGTTCTAGAAGGGTCCCTACCTTTAACCCATCAAGTGCATTAATATGCATAAAGCCCTCGGAATTTAAGCACTCAAAAAAGTTAGCGATTGTTATTTTTAGAGTTCTCATTATGTTCTCAAAGGAGTCTGTTAACTCAAAAACTTTTAAGAACCACTGCTACCAAGGGCTTGTGTACATACACTTCTCCCTTCCTCCACACTTCTCCCTTCCTCCAAGAGTGGCCCAAAACAGGAAACTTGGAAACCTCCACATACTGGAAAGTTCCTAAAGCCAGAAGCATTTCCTATAAATCTTATTTTTTAAGTTTGGGAAAAAGATGAGGCCACATGAACAATAAACTTAGGGAATAAGAAGAAAAAGTTACACTACTATGACTTTTTTTTTGTTACAGTAAGAGTTGAAATCTTTTATGATGGAAGGAAATAACTTCAATTTTGTTCTTTCAACAGAATGTCTAATCTTCTGCATTTTCACTTACCTACTGCATTATTTCCTATAGCAATGATAAACTTTGAACAAGGATATTTTTCTAGCAGGGAAACTTCCAAAGATGTTTTTGTTTGTCTTCGAAGGAGCCGCACCTCCCTAACACAAGAAACAGAAGATAAGACCAAGGCAACTTAAGATAAATATATTCAGTACCATGTTATGATGAACAGCGCATATGTATGATTCTCAAAAAGGTAAAATGCAAACTTTAATTTTATAAAGAACATGCTTAGAGTCCTACGGACAACAATGGAGTCAGGCAATTCCAATCAATAAATAAAACCAGTAGCTGCCCACAAGCCACGGATCAATCTCAACACCCAGACAAGTGGGACAACTGGACAAGGTGCGCAAAGGGAAACACAAAGAAATCACCTTTGAAGCCTTCTTGTCAAAAAATATTGAACCTAAATCTGGCCTAGCCTCTAAACATCCATTTACAAGAAATGCAGGTGCGTACATGTGTTCCATGAGCACCAGGAGGAAGCAGCCAGACAAAGCAGAAAGCAGGCCATTTCACAGGACAACCAGTCTCTCAACAGGGGCAAAAAGGGAAGGGGACTGAGGTCATTTCCCTGTTCTCTCCAAATTGTGTGTTTGGAAGAAATAATAAAAAGAAAAGATTTAGTATCCATTTGCCAGTGACGCATAATGTGGCGGAGGATAAAATAAAAAGTTCTAAAAGAGCTGGGACAATGTTCCTGAACTAAGTATTTGGCAAACGTGGGGAAAGGTTACAGCACCGTAGCCTTGGAAAACTCTACAAGACCTGGAAGGATCACTTTAAAAGTCCAAAAGCGGGAAGCGGCTGTGGCTCAATCAGTAGGGCTCCCGGGGCCTCCTGGTGAGGGCAGGCCCGCCCGCACGGCGTGGTTGGCTGACCCAGCGAGCACAAGCGGCAAGGGGGGGACAAATGAATAAATAAAATCTTAAAAAAAAAAAAAAGTCCAAAAGAACCCAAGCCCACATAAATGCCAAAGAGAGCCTTGGGGGCAACCGCTCTAATATGAGCTAGCTGCCCGCGGCTCCCCCGCAACACGGGCACAGCCGGTCTGGCCGCACCCGCAGGAGCCCGGGCTCCTCGTCAGCATCAGCCCGAGGCCGGCTCGCGGCGGCCGCGGAGTCGCTGCGCACAGGCGGCAACAGCCCGGGCGTGAAGCCGGGTCCGCGCCCGCAGCGACCGTGCGCCCTTCCCTCGCTCCCCCGCCGGGGCTGCGCGGAAACCCGGCCCCGGCGGCCCGGCCCGGCCCGCGCGCGGCCCCGCGGGCTCCCGAGCCCAGGACCTCACCTCTTCCGCGCCAGGCGCCGCCGGACCTCCCTGTCCTCCGGCGTCTCCCTCCGCCTCTCCTCTTCCTCCTCCTCGTCCTCCGTCCCGGCTCGGCACGGCGCCTTCACCACCTCCCCGAAGAACGTGGCCGCCATGGCCCGCCACGGGCCGGCCCAGCCCAACTGCGGCGCCCCGGGCCTGCGCACGCGCACACGCGCCCCGGCCGGCGCCCAACCCACCCCGCGCCCCGGCGCGCTCCCGCCCCGGCACCCGCCCCCCGGACCGCCGCCCCGCCCCGCCCCGCGCCCCGCCCGCAGCTCCCGGGCGAGGGAACCCCGCGCCTTTCTCGGCTGGGAAGCGGCCGGGGGCTCGGAGAGCTGGAGGACCGCGGGTGCCAGCGGGCGGCGGGCGCAGGGGCGGGCGCGCGCCGGGGCGGAGCGGAGCTCCCGTTTGCCAGGTAACGGCCTCGGCGCGGAGGCCCAGGCGGGGCGTCTCCGGGAAAACGCCCGCCCTCCAGCCTGTCCCTTCCTCCGGCCCGTTTCCGTTTTCATCGCGGCTGGGAATGGCTCGGGCGACTTAAGGGCCGCCTCACGTCGGTGCCGGCCGGTGGCTGCGAGCATCGGCGCGGCAGGACGCCCGAGGGGCGCGGGCGGTGGCGGCGGCCAGGCGCGTCTGCGGCCCAGAGGACCGAGGGCGCACGGAAGGGCAGGAAAAAGCACAGCGCTTCGTGGTGCTGTGAAGAGGAAGCCTTTACCTCCGCGACAGGAACTCACATTTCAAAAGCTGAGAGTTGTCTGTCTGCTCTAAAAGACTTAAAGAGAATGTAAAAATAGTTGCTATTTTAAAACTTGGCCATTTCTAATATAAAATAAGTTTTTGTTCTATATAGCCTTTCATTAATAAGCAAAGTAGTAATTACGATTTTTTCATTGGTTTTCTCTTTAAATAATGTGCTGGAAGACGTTCGCGGAGCACTATCCCAAGCAGGAGAAAAAAGAAACTGTAGCATAGTTTAACTGAAAAATAAAATATCCATTATTGCAATGAGAAATAAAAATCCATTTTTCCACATTTAGTTGTGCTGGAAACAGACGGACTCGTTTGCACTTTGGAAGCTCGTCAGTAAATAGCCACAAGTTAACGACTACTTTGGGGTCTGTACGCTGTTTTTAAAAAATCAAACGCTCGAGTTGCCAGAAACCTCTTGTTTTAAATGGATATACATAACAGCCTACTAAAGATCTGGAGAAATAGTAAACAAAAGTATTTACATAAAATCAGTATTTAGAAATTTTATACATCTATTTCAAAAAAAAGTTTGCGTTTTCAAGCAAAATTTCAACAAGTATAAATTAATAAAACCAAATTGCTATCCAGTTTAGGAGCTTAGGAAGGTTTGCGTATCCTTAGGGAGACAGAATTCACAAAATTACCAATATGGTATTTTAAAACTACTTTAGGACTCCTGGGTTAGGTGAGCTTATAGAATGAATGAATTGCAGAATTAAAAGACTGGGCATCACTCTCTTAGACCTTTTGTTGAATAAATTGTCATTTTTACCAGTAAAATCCTCAGTTTGATTCCACAATTAAATTCTAAAGAAATATTTTCTGGAAACCTGGTTTAAATTACTGTAAATAGGGTAATGTTAATATATATTTGGCCATGATTTCAATTCTGCATATTTTTACAAGAATGTTGTTTTAAATCAATGCTTATTATATGCAGTAACAACAAATTTAGGCCAAGCATTTTAAAAAGGCAAACATATGTTCAAAGTAAATACTAAACTGGAAAAGGGATCCAGTTTATGAAAGAAGGCTGATGAATACAATTCTCAAGTACTGATAAAAATTAATTCCACAATGGTAAATTATATTATTCAAAGTTCAGAATCTTTCCTAACACTGAAATTGTTGGAAGCTTTTGCATAAAATAGTCTTGAGACAAGTATTTTCATTGTATGGTATCTGTTGAGACTACAACCAATGAGAAATTTCTGTGAAAGTATAAATATGGGATTAAAATAGGTTCATCCATTTCATTAGTGCTCAAAAACCAATTCCCATTCACCTAAAAATATTAGTTTATTAGGAATTCTTTTCCCTTTCTCATCTGTATATTCACAAGAGACTGGCATTAGTATTTCAGAGGAAAAGATACTGCAAACAGAGCAAAGGACACAGACTCTGGGTTAGAAATATGCTGGTTATGCTAAAAGGAAAAAAAAAAGTTTTTTTTCTGAACAGACATGAACCCACAAATTTTTCAAATAATCTAAAAACTTGGTCCATCTGTATAACCTAAAGATATGCATTTGTCTCTTAATAAAAATGGAATAACTCCTAGGTTTCTGTATTTTACTTTTTAAAATTTATACATGCAAATCATATATTAATATTCACAGATATTTTGAAATGGGAAAACAACTTGGTCCTAACAATTTAGTTTTCCAATAACATACTATTAAGATTTGACAATACATTCATTTAATCTGGTGATCTTAATTTCAACAAATATCTATTAACAACAAATTAAACTCCACTGCAAAGAACTTCTTTGTAGACTCATGACCAGATTTCCTAATCCTAACAAAGGCCACAATGGCATGCTATCATGAAGGTTTGTTGTGATGGGATTGTGATAAATATGCTCAAATTTTTCATAAAGTTCTAACTTTTAAGGTGCTATTGCTTACACTTCCAAAAACAAACCCAAGAGAGAGAGACTTTCACTGTTATCTAAAATATGATTATTTTGGTCTTAATCTCTACTTTTTATTAAAATTAAGACCTGCCCCTTAATGAGGCACATTTTGGTATCTCTTTAAATACTGCTACATGCAAGTAGAAATAAAAGAAATTGTGATGGTCACATTCATAACTTCCATAGAAAAATATATATTCCCTGAATTAGTCCTATCAAGTGGTCATCATTCAGTATAAATTCCAGTAAACAAAATAAGACATAATGAATTTTCTGTAATTGTCTATTTGCAACACTCTAGAACTTAATTATCAACATCCCCATCATTGAATACACCGGTTTCCAGCCTTTGGGGATGTGAATTATGGGGACTGAATTTAGCTAAGGTATTTGCTTCACTCAAAAGCAAATAGGCTTAATGGCATTTCATGTTGAAATGTGCTTCTCTATAAATTTTTTCTCTGATTTCAGTAATGACAGTGTCATGGTGACCTGAATTTTCATATTCTAATGCACAAACAACCCTTAAAATTAGCATCAGGTTGAGATTTCGAATTTTTATCAATCCTGAAATGTTTTCTTATATACTCTGTACACTTCCCATTAATTTCTTCCTCTAAGGAATCAAGAGATTTCTTCAAGGCTCTTGCTTTCTGGAAAGCAATGATAATCTTATGAAAGGCCACTTTTCACCTCTCCAGTTAACTACACTGTTTCCTCCATAGAATTCTCTAGAGTGCATGTCTGTAAAAAGGCTAGCTTGGAGGAAGCCCTCCTCCCACTTTGACCAATAAGGCTTTTAGAGAAGATGCCAACAAGGTATTTACTTTAGAACTAGAAGCAGAAGGCAACTGCCAGCTAATACTTATGGTCATTTTTGTTTTCAGATTCCACTTCTGCATTTTCAGTCACTATTGTGCTTTTTCTTTCCAGGATCTGAACCGCCTTAAAAAAAGCATTTTGCTATTAGTATCTTCTAGCTCTTTTTCACTTTCAGAATTTATGCTTGTATCATCCTCTTTATAAACATTCAGTAATTTTTTCTTAGCCGCAGCAGAAGCATTTCGATGGGGCAGTTTTCTGCTACTTTTCCTAATCCAGACATTTTCTGGTCCTGAAATAGTTTCTTTTACATTACTCAATATCTTTATTTTATTTGCAGCAACAGTAGCACATCTGCGGGGAACCTTCTCAGGTACCATTTTTGCTTTCAGAGTTTCACTAGGCATTTGCATTGCATCCTTCTGATTATGCATACATGTTCTCATTTTTGTATTGGGTTCTCTGTCTCTAGGAACAGATTCTGAAAAAATGAGTGAAAATTCATGTAAATGCAAAAATCTTGTAAAACAAGATTTTACTACTACATTCCTCAACAATACTCAATTCCTAAACAATAAAACTACTCACATTCTAAACAAATTTTATAACATAAATGACAATCATCAATACTACACATTTTGGACATCAATAAAATCTTCCATTTCCTTATCTACCAAAAAGTCGTGGGTAGAAGTTAACATACTTTTTAATCTATGATGATAACTGTCACTTTAAACCAGGGGTTCCTAAACTTTTTGTTCCACGGACCCTTTTGCCAGTCAAGTGAAAACCATGGACCCCTTACTAAGTCCACACTATACTGTGTATAATTTAATATATCACACGCAGACCAACACGACCCACAAGAATGTTTTTTGAATTTTAATTCAAGTTCACAGACTCAAGATCCCCTGCTTTAAACAGTAGCAGACTTGTAAAAATGGGGTTGAGTACCTTCAGCATCATAAAGCAGGTAATCTAAGAGCACTTCTAAAACTGAATTTTTAAAATAGAACCCTATATGGATTTTAGATTTTTGGGTATCGTTTCTAGTCCTGTTAAAAGCTACTTTCAAATATTAGGAGGTCCAGAACAATTTTCCTTGAACCTCAAATTCCATCATGACTATCTTTGATGACAGCATCAGCCCTGGACTAAAGAAGATCCTTGTTAAAATTTAAATTCCAATTATTTCCTTTATTTAAAAAAAAAAAGTTATATTGCTATCTAGTTCAAAGAAAAGGAATTATACATTGATTTTATGTAACTGAAAAGCAGTTTTATTGTAGGATTCATTTCTTCAAATATCTGAGCATTTTATATAAAAGTGGAATCATTAAATCCTAGTTTGTTGTTCAAATATTTTCTGAGCTAGGTATGTGATTAGCTGTGAACCAGGCACACTTCACAGAGGATCAGGATAAAGATTCTTAAAATAATCCCCCATATAAATGTACAGTTACATTTAAGGATGAAAAAGTGCAGTGTGCTATGGGAGCATAAACTAGAAACCTAACCTAGTCTACAGGGTCAAGGAAAGCTTCCTTTGAGGAAGCTATTTTAGCTGAAAGTGGTTGCAGAGAGGGTGGCTGGAGATCCTACTGGAGTTGTGACTTACTCCATATTACACACTTAAAGACTCTTAAAATTTTCACCAGTGTCTCAAAACAAGATTTTCAATTTTCAGAAACAAGTCTAGATGAGTACTCTTCTAGGGCAAAAGTGGCATTTTTTTTGAAAAATGCATCTGAAGTTCACTAATCCCAGTTTTAGACCTTTGTTGGCAAGCTAGTCTTGCCACCAATAAAAACAAACTAAAAATCAAACTTTCAAGCTACAGAATAGTCTTGATCAGAGTATATTTCTAGGACCCAAGTTTCCAGTCATTCAGGTAGTCGACAAGGACCAGTTTAAGATCACTGAAATAACCACACCTGCCATCTGTAGAACTCCTGCAATATTCTTCTACTACTAAACACTAGAAAATAAGGGCTTTGTCAGCAACTGTCAAGTCACGATATTATTCTGTAGCAGAGAAACTACCAACCGCCTTTTTCCTTTTGTGGAAATGTTCCCCTTCTGTCACCAAGCTAATGAAAGGGCAAATGAGTACAGACAAGAACCGCTTCTGCTGATTGGCATGTTCACTGTTAATACTGGGAGAATTCTGAGGAAAATCCTCTACCATTGAAATGAAAGCCCTTGAGATTTTACCTGAAATCTGTGAAAGTGATTGTTCAAAGTTGTGCTTTCTTCAGGATCCACAAGAGTTCTCTCAAAATAGGCCAGGAACTACTTCAGTAAAAGCTCCGCCCCTCTCCCGCCCCTTTTGCCAATTATCCTATTCACAGGCTACTCCAATGAAATTCTAGTTCTAAATATATATTTTGTTAAATTTAAGTTTCCATGGATTGTAAAAAAACTGCATTCCTGGAGGCTGAGCTGATTAGCATGGCAGCAATCCCCTGCAGCTCACCCTTCTCACCTCTGCGGAATCACATGCACAAAGTATTTGGAAGAGGAGCTGGAAGTGGCTTAAACTACGTTTGGTGCTTGGTCGGACACGTATAGGTAAAGTTACTAGGTCCTTGAGGCATTGTTGCTTTCCTGTAAGGATTCCCTATTGGGGGATGGCAAAAACACACCAGTAGTGTTAAAATGTCATCTATAGTAGCACTCCATGATACTTTAACTGGATGATCACCTTAAATTATGACTCACAAGTAAGTGTGTGATATGAAGTTTGGCAATAGTTCAGATTCAAAACAATCTCTAGTTTCTATTTTTTCAAAGGATTTTTTGGTATTCTAATTGCGACACTTTGTAATTCAAAATTGTTTTTGTATCCAAAGTCCAAAGCAAGCTTCACATCATTGCTGTAAGAAGCATAAAAATTTTAACTTGATCAGCCTTTTATAAACTGGATTGTGTAAAGCAAATTTGAGTCTGGGAAAAGATGACTGTCTGACTCAAAATGAAAACAGTATGCTAGCCTATTTCATGTAATTTTAAGTATTGACATTACGGTTGCAGGCGTGGGTGGATAAATCAAATGCACATAACAGCTAAGCTTGTAGTTGCAAATGGTAACCTTCCCCCCAAGTAAGCCTTTTATCAGAACTTGTCTGCCTTTCACTGATAAGCTATGAAATGACAAAAAAATCAGGAAGCAAATTTATCAATGATCTTTATCCCTCCCTCAAAGCAGAAGTTTCCAAAAGGATCCCCATAAACTGACTAAATCTCTATAGAGAATCGCTGAAGAATAAAGTGTTTTCTATAGTCCTTGAGGTGTTGAAAAAAAAAAATTTTTTTTTTAAGGGGAGATTGACTGAAGTGAACTTCTACAACATGGCAGTGTCAGGTCAAGAGATCGTCAGAACCAATTCAGTAAGCAAGAATTGTTCGCTTGTTTAGTCCCTTTGTAGAGTTGCCTATATGAACTTGTTTAGCTTAAATCTTCAGTATATTGATACAGACCCTCGAAGTGTTTTGTTTTGGATCTATAGCTCATCATGCTTTTTTTATCCCTAGAAAATTTAATTGTTAACAGCCAAACTTAGAATTTTCAAAAGATTTGTGCTGCTTGTTACAATATTTTTAGTAAAAAATTTTACAAAAAGCTCTATGAATTACAAATTCAGAAATCGTACTTTTTTCCAGAATCTCCGTACGTGGGAGGCAAGCCTTCAACCATTGAGCTACATCCCCTCCCCCTTAATTTTTTTTTTTGTTATTTTCTTAACTTTTAAAAAGAGATACTTCAGGGAGCAGAGGTGGCTCAAGCAGTTGAATGCCTGCTTCCCACATGGGAGATCCTGGGTTTAATTACCAGCCCTGGCACCTCAAAAAAAAAAAAAAAAAAAAAAAAGATATCTTAACATTTCAAACTAAATGTAGGCAGGACAAGGTATCAAAAGTAAATACTAGGTTGTCAATCTAATTTACTAATGAAAATAAGCAGGATAACAGATAATCCAGTGACAAACTTCTTTTCTAGCACATGTAATAACTCACTTCACCGCCCACCCCCCACCCCCCAATGGCCCTGGGTTCTGCTTGCCTTAAGTGAAGAAATCACCCATGGATAGAGATTAGGGAGCTGCTTTGGAAAACAGGTAAAGATGAACTGCAAGGGAAACTGACTGCAAACTGCAGACTGTAAAAAATTAACCAGTTAGATTTAAGTTGGCTTGTAGCAGTAAAAAAAAAACAAAAAAACTGAGTTTAAGATGACAGTGCTAAATTTATTAAACTCTACTACCTCAGTAGTAGAGTACTCAGTAGTCATTTGCAAATGACTAAAACTGGTTCCTACATGATAATGTTAAGATTCAGATATAGTAATGAATTAATTTAGAAAAACGAGATCTTGAGTGGGAGTGGAAAATAAAGGATTTGCATTTTGGACATATACTGTAATGGTACTGTTAAAAATTTTACAGGGGAACTGAATGGGTACAGTCAAAGGATTGAAAAATTAACTTCAATAAATTAAAAACTAAAGATTTCTTCAACTTTTAACCACCAATCAAAGAAGGTAATAATTTCTAAATTTTTTGCCTTAAGGAACCAAGGGTAGATAGGACTGCTGCAGTCAAAATACAGTCTAACTGGTCGTCTCACTTAAATTAAGTCAGTGAAAATGCCTCCTCTCTTTAGCAATCCAAATTCCCACTAAAAGTTTTGATAAATGATAAAACTAAACCTTAAAATCAACTTAAAAACTAAAGGATGACCAGAAAATATGATGTAACACTGATAAATTCAATGAAATGATCAATCTTGGAGTACTTGAGAAGTGAGTGTATAATCCACATTTACTTACACATTGCCAAAGACAGAGCCTGTAGAATTGTAGGACCCAAATGTTGTGACATGCCACCGACCCCAATCTCCTTCCATCAAATCCAGGAAAACAATTCAAGAGACAACAAATGAGAGTCCTGAGGCTTTTCTACCAAATTAACATTTTAGGAGGCAGTCTGGCAAAGTAAATCATGAAAGAAACTGGTGTAAAAAAAAAAAAAAAAACTCTCTCAAATTTGAGGATTGCCAGATATCCTGAGGCAGCATTTGTAATTTTAGAAAAAAGTTTTAAATCCTTAAAATATTAGAGAAGACAACACAGCCTTCAGCATTACATTCTTTACTCTTCAGTCCTTTCCTCAGATGCACAATTTGAGTTACAAGCAGGATTAGCATTTACTAATCTTATTTGGACTCAACCTTCTCATCATTTTCTCACAAGCTTTGACAGATGTTTTATTTGGTCTGGTTCTTATGTTCCCAAAATACTAGAATAAGAGAAGACTGTCAAGTCTTAAATCTCTTAGATTGTAATTTTTTAGGGGTTAGTGCTTTATTCCCTCATACACAGCAAAAGTTGAGAGGTGTTACTTTAATAATTAACAGGTAGAAAGTTCTACAATAAAGATGCTTTGTTGTATTCCATTCATGGGATAACTGAAATATAATTTGCATTCAGAATAAGAAAGCCAAACATTTGGTGACAGCTGCAAGATACCTGATAAAGTGAACATACTAAATTAATCCTGGTGAAAAGAATGGAGATAGAATTTTAGCTATAGAAGGGCAAAGCAAAAAGACTTTCTGGCCATTTATAAGCTGCTTGAAAAATCAATACAACCAAGTAGAAAAGAAAGCAAAAAAATATTGCATGCACCTTTAACAATGTTCTTACATCCTACTGGTATTCAAACTTCTAATTTTTTTCACTTGGCACAACTAAATTCAATTTGTACTGGGGGGTTGGGGGGAGCTTAAAATCATTTCAATTTAGGTTTTTTTTTTTTTTTTTTTTTTTTTTTTAGGAAGTACCAGAGATTGAACCTGGCAGGTGCTCAACTACTGAGCTACATCTGCTCCCTCAATTTAGTTTTTAATACCAAACAGTGAAATTAATAAAGTGTGTGTTCTGAATAATCTAAGCAAAAAAAAAAAAAAAAAGATGAGAGCAAGGGCATGTAGTAATAGATCCAATGTTATTCTAACTAAGAATTTTCACTCAAGAGGTCATCAACCAGTAGAGTACAAAGGGGTTTTAACATTGTGTCATCTTGTTTGGGTATGGTAATACCAAAGATAGTATTTCTATTGGTTAGTTTTATATCATTTCTTTGCATTTGCACTTCAAAGTTTTGAAGAGCCTTTCCTAAAATAAGTTCTTTCCCCACCTTTTTTAAATTATAAAACTGATTTCCCTTTTAAGTACAATTCTACCATTTGGAAGAAATCCTTGTGTTGTATTTATAGAAGCTATGAATAACTTTATGAAAATAATTCTTTTTAAGAATTACCAAATAGAGAAATGATTTAAACAGATTTCCCCCAAAATAAAAAAGAATGACCATCCTAGGAATTATCTGAAAATGGAACAAACATCTCCCTTTATTCAGAAGTTACTACACATTGTCAGTATACCCGTTAAAAATAAGCAGATATGGAGAAAAAATGCTTTTGAAACCTCACATCTTTTAAAGTTGGAAACTTTTTTTCTTAATATGCTTGGCAAAATTGTTCTTTCAAAGGAAGCAAAAATCAAATCTGAATACCTCAAAAATTTTTTATAACCATAAAAGGAATAAAATCATAGGACTCTGGACATACACAACCACAGTAGTCTTTTTTTTTTTTTTTTTAATATACACCATTAAGTTACTATTTCAAGTGCAATGGAAAGCTATAGCACTTATTTCTGGATCAGTTCACATTTAATTTGCAACCCTTTGTCATTTTTCTCAAGAAAAATACAAACTGATCCCAAACATATTAAAGTACATCTGTGCATTAAATCCCTGCGCATTTTGCATAAAGGAGGAAAAAAAAAAAGTCAAACATGTTCTAGTGCTCAATGTAAACATTTTTAAATATTAATTATTTATTTTCCTTAAAGGTGTTTAGGAGTGTGTCACTTATTCAAAGTTAACCTTAGGAATAGCACCATGACCAAAAAAACCCATAAAATTTATCATCTCCATAATCCCTTATTTTTACTTCAGAATTTGAGAACCTACCATAGTCAAACATTTTTAAAGTCACCAGATCCAATTCTTTCTTTCTCTTACTATCAATATGATGAATCCAAAATACTGCTTCTACACACAAGAGTCTAACCATTTTGGACAATCAACCAGTTAATTCAGTTCAAAGGATGAGAACAGTTATACCGATGAAGCCTAAGTAAGCATGTTTTTTACCAAAGGAAATTATGTATTTATCACTGTATCCCATATTTATTTATGGATTTTTTTGGTACCTTTTTGCAGAAGATGGTAAACATGGAGTCATAACCCTGAGAATAGCTATAAAACAGAGAAGTTTAAGAAGAGCTTAAATAAATTAATGGATCTGACATCACCAGTTCTTAAAATAGGGAAGAGTATCTACCTGTTACAGGTCAACAGCCAAGGACAATTATCTTGAATCAATCTGTCTACTACACACTTAACATAAGCTTTGAGAAGAGCTTCGTTTTGAAGTATGATAGCTCTCTAAACAACCAAATGAGAGGTAGGTATCCACCTATCTTAGCTGGTAATGTCCAAAAATGTCATTCCCTTATATCAGAGTACGAAGTACAGATACCCCCTACCATGCCAGATAGAACATATAACTAAAAAGTTGAAACATTTAGGAGCATTCTCAAACACTGATACCAGAATCTGATGCTTTTCCTTATCCGCCACCTCAAGGATACACAGGGAAAAGGGTTTGTTTTTGTTTTTCCTTTTCTGAAACCAAAAACAATTAGGGCCAAATAAATAACTTAAAGGTAGGGGTACTGTAACTTATCCTTACCTACTAAATATGTAAACCATTTGAATCAAGTTCATCTTTAGGCACAAACAAGCTTGGAATGGCCACCTACATTCTGGAGTAGCATACCCAATCGAGTAAAAAATATTTGGCTCTAAAGTAAGTTTACTATAGTATTTGATGATGCAATAAAAGTTTCACTTTCAGTGGAATCCAAAATTATTTCCCCACCAAACTTGACAGTTTTTTAGATTTAGACTAGAAGTCACCAATGAAGACACAGTTAGTTGCCCCCAGCAAACATGCTTGGGAATGCAAGTGGTAGCAGTAAGCTAAAACAAAGAGAAAATAGCATTTAACTATTCTCCTATAAACATGAGATCTGCAATTGCACTCTTAAACATAACTACAATTTCCATACAGATGGGGAAATCTACATAACACTTAAATACTCTTTTAGCCCTGTGCACATACTATTATAAAAGAACACACTTTTCCTAAATCTAAGGCACTCAAACTCCTCTATTTCACAGAATACAACTATGGAAGAGCAAGATTTTGGTTAAATCCCTTACTTGGAAACCAGGAAATCTTGGGTAAAGACACAAACTATATAGCATTTTGTTAGTGCACATTTAAAAGAAAATGCTACAACTATGCTCTAGCCTTAGAGGTTTAAAAAATACGCTCAAAACATTAAAAAAAAATTAATGTACCAGCACTTTATAAATTCAAGTTTATGAAATAAAGTTGATGTTTTCCTTAAAAAAAAAAAAAAAAAAAAAAGAAAGAAAGAAAAGAAAAAAAAAATAAGGTGGTGGTGGGGAGAAACTGAAAGAACCCCAACAGCATTTGAGGACAAAAATTGGAAACCACTTCAATGAAAATGACTGAATCTGATATAATGCATTCTATGAAAGTAGCCAGGGAAATCTGATCAGGAAAGAAGAAGAAGAAGAAAAAAGTGGTAGGTACCTTGCCTACTCATCATGGTTCTGCCTCCCATGATTAAAATGTCAGTATGCACATAATATTTACGAAGAATTTGTAAACATAGGTCACGTGAAATTGTTATACTACTATAGGACAGGGATTAGAAACTAACATCTCATGACAAATTCAAAAAATGACAACTGCATAACACTTGCTACCATGAAAGTAATGCTCATTGGTTTGGATAACCAGGATGTCTAGTGTTTAACAGATTTCAAACTTTTGCTATATGTAGTCAAATACTGTCAAAGTAGATCTGCCCCAAAATGAAGCATATTTTGGCACCTGTGCTGAATGCTGCTACAAAGGCAAGCAAGTGCAAATAAAAATAACAGTCATGATTTAGTCACATTCATAACTTTTCATAGAAAAATATAAATATATTCCCTGAATTGTAGGACAAAAAATAATTTCAATAACCAGCTTTCACCATAAATTCCAGTCCATTTCCTCTTAAAATGAACTGGTTTTCCCTCAAGGTCATAAGGTGCAATCATCTAACACATTTTCTAAGCTTCTATCATCATCCCCATCATGGTATCTCACGGTTCTTCTACCCTGATTTCTCGTTTTTATTTTTGAACGACGAAGAACTCTTTTAGATTTTGCATAGTCCAAATCCTCCCAGTCATTATCATCCACATTTACCCTAGGACGTTTGCTTTGTCTTTGTCGTCTCACAATTTTAGATACGGTAGCTGTAAAAGTTTTACCTTTTCTAACTATTTTTGCTTTTCCTTTCATTTTCCTTTTTTTGGTTTTTCTATCATCACTACAGTCAATATCTGATTCAGTTACAGATCCAAAATCTGATTCAGATTTGGGACTAGTGTCAGGTCCAACCTTTGAACACCCTGTAGTTTCAGAAATTTCCACATTTTCCAATTCAGGATGCAGTCTTTTCCTTTTTATTTCCATTTCCACCGCTTCTTGTGCATCTCGGATCACATTTGTCTTACTGAAAGGAGCCTTCCCATAAGTCCTGAGTCTTCTGCCATTCCACCTGCGTAGCCCATAATTCAGTTCCTCTTCAAAGTTATGCTCTGCAGTAGCTTTTTGTGTAAAAGTTGACTCAGAAAATTTCCTACCAGTCTCACTCCCTGGAACATGACTTTTTGAACCTTCTTCTGAAGACCCAATCAAGGAACGTTTTGTCTTAGATGGTGCAACATTTGTTTTATGACTATTTGTATGCCTGTTCTTGGGTTTTGAATTCAGAATACTTTCAGAGTCTGAGTCTCCATTTAAAGACTGACTAATACTTTTTATACTGCCTTCTGAGTCAGCTTCAGGTGGCTTACCCTCACAGGTATATTGTTCATTTGGCACTTCACAGTTTATATCGCCCTCCGAATCACTCAGTATCTTCTTAGCAGTAGTGCAGGGAAAATGGAGGGGCTTCTTCCTACTATTTTTGCTTCTAGTGCACATTCTTTCTAAACTGACTTTTTTTACATCACTCATTAGCTTAATCTTATTGGCAGCTGTAGTTGCACATCTTCGAGGGATCTTTAGGAAACCTGTTTTGGCTTTTAATGACTTTTTAACCACCTTTGAATTGCTGTCTGAGTCACTGGAACAGACTCTTTTCCTGGAAACCTTTGTGTTGTGTCCATTTTCTTGTGATGCAGAATCTAAAAATTAAAGAGTATTTGTTTAATCCTTAATAAAGGGTGACTAAGTCTACAGGAATTAAATTACAATGAATGAAGTTAATTAGCTACTAGAACCATCTGTAATTATTTTCAACATTTTAAACAACTTGGGTCCAGAATTCTTGATTTGGAGGGGGATAGTAGTATATGGGATGAACCCTACCTCTTACTACTTCAGAGCAGTGGCTTTTTCAGCCATAGTACCATTCACAATTATAATATATTCCCATCAATAACATACCATACTCTTCTATCTGCATATGCAAAGAACTTGACATGAAAATATTGTTTTATTAACATGAATACAAACGAAACTGTCTACCATGCACTAGGGTATATACACTAATCACTTACTCTTTTTTTTTTTTTTTTTTTTTAAAGATTTTATTTATTTATTCATTTATCCCCCCCTTGCTGCTTGTGCTCGCTGGGTCAGCTAACCGCGCCGTGTGGGTGGGCTTGCCTTCACCAGGAGGCCCCGGGAACCAAACCTGGGGCCTCCCATATGGTAAACGGGAGCCCCACTGATTGAGTCACAGCCGCTTCCCTAATCACTTACTCTTAAGCCTTCCAGAAACTTTTCCTAACACCACAAGTTCCAATTAAACCAACAATTTTTTATCTTAGCTTCATCTGCTTTTGCTTTTTTTAGTATTTTTCACCATTCCCCATTTACCAGGTGTATGATATTAATTAAGCAAGTTATTTCACATCTCTGCACTTCAGAGTAACTATCAGTAAAATGGGGAATGATAACAGTATCTACCTTATGAAGACTAAACTGATTAATAATGTAAAGCATTTAGAAAAAGTGGCTAATACAGTTCAGTAACTAATTTGTTAGCTGCTGGTATTATTGCTACTTCTCTCACATTGCTTTCAATCAGCCCTACCCTTTCTTTCCTCTTCTCGAGCTGTCACCCACAGCATGCCCCATTACCATTATAAGAGATGAACTCCTTAATGAAGAGAGCTATTAAGACCAAGACTGCCTATGAGGTGAATAAAACTAAGTATCCTCAACATAAGCAGTGACACATATACAGAAGGGATGCACAGAAAAGGCCAATAGAGAACATGTGGGGGACCTCTCCATAAATGTCATGGAGAAGAAAACAGAATGTATGCATAGTGAAGGAAAGACTGTGAGAATAAATCAGTGAACTAAAAGGTTAATGAATTACCTTTCATAAAATTGTTTGATTTTTCTTTTGTTTTATCATCCTCTGAATCAAAATCCGTTTCAGATACATGCTCTGAGAAACAGTGTGACCCAGCGATGAGCTCACACTTCATATTTCCTGAAATTAGATTAGTATCCGTTTGGGGACATCTTCTATCTTCTCTGTCTTGTTCGTCAGATCCAGAGTCCTCTGAATCACTCAAGATCTTTGCTTTTTTAAAGGAAGTAGCATTCTTGTGACTTGTATCATATTTCCTACAACCACATTTTTCTGGTTCAGAATCTGCTTCCTCCCCTTCCTCCGAGTTGTCCTCTGTCTTAAATTTCTGCCCAGATGTTGATGGGCAAGCAGTTCTGATACATCCATTATCTGACTCATGACTTTTGTCTTCCTCAGAAGATTCTATTTTAAGAAATTTTGTTTTAGAAGTTGCTGGAGTATGGGACTTAAAACCATTAGCATGCCAATTTTTCCGGGCTACCCTCAAATTACTTTCTGACTCTGAGTCTCCATTTTCAGATTCAGTGACAGTTGTCTGGGCAGCATGGGAATTGAACACCGATGGTTGAGGATTTTGATCTTTTTGCTCCTCCTCTTCTTCAATTTCTGACTTTAAGCTCTGATCATCCTCAGAATTATGTAATAACTTTTTTCTAGCTGCAGCAGAAGCATCACGGTATGGCAGTTTCCGACCAGAGCAGACACTTTCGGAGCTAGAATTCTCTTCTACATCGCTCATTAGCTTTATCTTATTGGCAGCCACAGCAGCACACTTTCGTGGGACTTTACGGTTATTTCCAGCTCTGGCTTTTACAACTTCACTAGTCTCCAGTGAATTGTTATCCGAGTCACTTAAATAAATTCTCTTTCGTGTAGCTTTTCTGCGACATCCATTTTCTAAAGAGACAGGACCTAGAAATAACGATAAGAAAGGTCTTGAAATTTCAACATTGTCAATGCCTTTACATTTTAATCGTTTTTTGTTTCATTTTCTTTTTTTTTGGGGGGGGGGTATATACCAAAATCCATTTTCTAACTAAACCTAAAAAATATGTAATTGTATGTAGCTGCTTTAACTCAATTATGCAGTCAGTGTTTAAATTTGGGTTCTCTTGATATGCAGTCCTCCAAAGTACTATCTGAATCTCTTACCAGGTTTTCTCTGAACAGCTCTAGTTCTGGTCACCCTGAGATTACTGCTTCTGGATAGCCCACTACGTAATGAGGATTCATGAGCTCCTGAACTCTCTTTACTTTCCTCTGAACTATTTGAAGCTGAAGAAGATGAAGAGGTAGCTGAGGAATCTTCCATTTCACTTTCTAAGAAAAATAAAACGATAACAGTTAATTACCTAAAGTATTATATCTTACATATATATGGGGTTATTTCTTACTTCCATAACACAATATACTAAAAATGGAGTTTTTAAAATACTTGACTGCATTTTAAAAACTGTTCCAGGGAAGCGGCTGTGGCTCAATCAGTGGGGCTCCCGTTTGCCATGTGGGAGGCCCCGGGTTCGGTTCCCGGGGCCTCCTGGTGGGGGCAGGCCCGCCCGCACGGCGTGGTTGGCTGACCCGGCGAGCACAGGCAGCAGGGGGGGGATAAATGAATAAATAAATAAAATCTTTAAAAAAAAAAAAAAAAACTGTTCCAAGGAACAGCTGATTTCAGCATTATGAAGAAATTAGCATTCCAAATAATTCTGTGTTATCTTATTTCTGAAGATAATTAATTGTGGACTAGATGAAGGAAATAGTTTATATTTTAAAAACAAAGTTCCATTTCAAAATTAAACTAATTAACTCTACTATCAATTCCTTCTATTATGTCAAACAGACATTTCCTCCAGAAAAAAAAAAAATTTAATGGCCAGCATTTCAGTAGAAATATTTTTGGGTCTTTTTCTAGTAGCCCATCCTAATGGGAGAGTTGTACCATACATGCATAAAGCTCAAGAAAGGTCATTTCTGTGTGCTCCGCAAATAAGAAAAAGTAAAAGTGAAATAAAGAAATAATTTAGCCACTACTGGTCTTTTTTCCCACTTTTCCACTTTTCTATTTAATGAGTGCATGCCCCAATGTAAGCACAAGAAACAAAACCCAAATTTCTGTTCCTTCATACAAATTTGATTTCTATATGCCTCTAACAGAATGAGGAAGGACTGCTAAGGGGTGTGGAGTCTTTCTTTCTGGAATAATTGTTCTAAAATTTTTTGTGGTGATGAATGCACAACATTGTGATTATACTAAAAGCCACTGGTTATACACTTTGGATAGATTGTATGGTATATGAATATATCTCAATGAAACTGAATAAATAATTGCACAAGAATAACCAGAAATAGCAACTACATACAGCAAGAGAAACAGAGATTGAGGGGTAAAAGAGTTTTCTTGTTTATTATTATTATTATTATTGAAATAATGAAAATTCTCTAAAGATGACTGAGGTGATGAATGCACAACTATGTGATTATACCAAATACCACTGATTGTACATTTTGGATAAATTCTATGCTTTATTAATATGTATCAATAAAATTGATTTTTAAAAAAACGAAAATTTCACCAAACTGAATGGGAATGTACTGTTCTCACAATTTTATTCCATTAAAAAAAAAAAAAAAAAAAAAAACTCAGACAAAAATGTGGCTGTACTGGAATGACATTGGACACCAAAATGTATCTCTTCCTGTGACACAACTCTCCTGAGTGCCCATTTCCACTGCTCCTACTCTACTCCACCACACATCACCTTGTCTCTGTTTCCAGACTCGTCCCCTCCCTGGCACATCACTGCAAAATTGATTAATCATCCTGAAACAATTCATCACATGAATCCCTTTCCCAAAAAAAGGACCAAATTAAGAAATGCCAATTCTTCTGCAAGGCTTGCATGTCTCTAAAATATGGCTGTGTTCTAATCCTTTCATTTATACTCTGGGCAGTCTTTTCATAGACACAATGTGCATCCTTTTTTCCTTCCATGCTTTTTCTTATATTTGCTACCCTTTTAAATCCTCTCAATCCTTAATACCAATTTTCAATTATTCCATCTTATAATGATCAGATATATTATCCTTATATAGGTAGATTTATTTAATTCTATAAATGCGTTCCTTTTTTCCCCAGATGAGAAAGTTGTATAATTTCAACTTTGCAAATATCAACTTGATTGTCTATCCTTTTCCCCATAGCATTTTATCATAGCTAACTTCTATTCCAAAATTTTATGTGCAGGTCTATTTTTTCAATACTGTCAATAACACTTAATGAAATACTGGAATAATACAAGACAAGAAAAAGCATTAAATTGCAACAGCAAAAATTGTAATAGTAAACATTATCCTTTCATCACAAGTCACCCAAATCACTCAGAGCAAAATCAAAGAACACAAACACAATAGCCTCATTCACATGATGCTAACAACAGTAGCTGTGTAACAGCTAAAGTTGTATCACCCATGGCAATAGCATAAACAGTTAAAATTTAGTAGGCAGCCAGCTTTGAACTTACTTCAATTTTTTTTTACTTCGAAGAAATATGAAAATTTCAAATTTTGCATAGGAAGTGTGATGAATATTTGTATCACATTATTTTTAATTCAGATGATTCAAATTTTTATAAAATATGGCTGTACCATTTGCCAAATCACACTACTTATCAAACATATTCTAACTAGTCCATGTTTATTACTCTTGTCTGTTCCACTGAACTGTAAGTTCCGAGAGTCAAAACCATGTATTTTATTATTTTTTTCTCTGAACCCATGGTTGCGGTAGTTAATAGTTGAATAACAATGTTCCACACTTCTCACCAGATAATGTAGAACCATTTGTAAGAGGTACAGGTCTATTTCTTCTCATTCCTTCTGATGATCCAGCTGAATCTGAAGAATCAGCAGAAGTAACGCCTGAAGAGATGCTAGCACCTGCCTTGTGGCTTGCAGAATATGCTGTCCTACTTGAGGTAGACTGGGTAGGAGAACCTTCCAACTCAAGAATTACTTTTGTCTGAGATTTTAACCGATTATGCTTGGTACTTCTGGTCAAAGATGAACAAGGCAAATGTTAATAAAACATAAAGGTAGCTCACAAAGAATGCCTAAATTAAAGTATATTATTTCTTAATTTGAAAACAATTTTATGGTCAAGATATTGAAGCATTCATTGTTACCATCTTTATCCTGGCATTCATAACAATAAATATTCCCTTAACTCTAAATCTGACATGGTTTTATTTAAATTTGAAATAGTGAATGAATCAATTAACAGGGTTACAGAAAATCATACTGAATAACTGAGGTTCTTTGCATTAATGCTAAGGGAAGCCAACATTTATGTAATACAGAGCCCTAGTGGGAAACACCTTTTTCTCTAGTCTTTTATTTTTATGTTCCTAAAGACAGTATAAAATTAAGAGAAGAACCAACTAAACCTGAGCAGAGAGGAAAGGTAAAAAAAATAAAAAGAGACTAGGACAAAACATTGTTTTTCTAAGACCAAAGAGCTGACACCTAAGCATTAGTTCATCCTGGTTGGCCCCTGATACTTTCCCTCATGCCACTGCTTATGGGGAAAGAAAGTTCCCAGAAGTTTAAAGCAAAATAGTCTTTGTTTTTAATTTATAAATATGGGTAATATCCATGTTGAGACAATCTTAATTCCCTTTAAAACAAAAAGATTTTTTAAAGCAAGGTGGTGGATTGGTTTGGGGGAGCCAGGGAAAAGCTGTATGCCCAAGAGCACTGAAAACACTACTGACTGATGATCCAGTGAGGTCAAGAGCACAGCTGCGTAAAGCTCTAATACTGGTTAGGGCAAGCAAGAAATCAGCCAAAAATTTAAAAGGAAGATCTGGGGGGAAAGACAACAAAAGGAGTCTTTGAAAAGCACAAATATATCCTAGGGATCCAGAAAGCCGCATACATATTCAGGAAAGGCTGAGAGAGCCCCAGTTATCCATTAATCCTTGGATGATCTTGGCAAAACGGAAGCAGAAAAGGAAAGCCAAAGTCAACATGTAAACTTAACTTTGAATTTGTGCTCCCAATCCACACAAAGACCCCTTCAGGAAAAGGTAGAAGCTTTACAGGCTCAAAGTGATTAAGGAAAATTTTTGATCACTAAGCTATTCTGACCCAGGAAAGATCCTACAGAAGGAAGGGAGGGAGGTAGGGAGGAAAGAGGGGAGGGGAGGGGAGGGGAAAAAAAACAGCACAGACTTCAGTGCTAGGTCAGGCAAGTCATTAAACAAAACCAGCAACCACCACCACCCCTAACGATAAGGGATCAAAATCTAGAGTTGCTATGTTATCTAAAATATTCCATTTTCATTAAAAAAAATTACAAGACATGAAAAGAAACAGGGAAGTGTGGCCCATACAAAGGGGGAAATGTAGTCAGTAGTAATTGTCTCTGAGGGGACGCAGATATTAGGGAAGGAAGGAAAGGAAGGAAAGAAAGAAGACAGGTCAATAAAGATTATCCAGTCTGGAGAATAGAAAGAAAAAAGAATGAAATGAAAATGTTCTAATGGTGATTCAAGTGATAAATACACAATTATGTGATTATACCAAATACCACTGATTATACACTTTGGATGAAGTGTATGTTATATTAATAAGTACCAATAAAATTAATGTGCTTTAAAAAAAATGAAGAGCGCCTCAGAGATGTTGGGACACCATTACTCATACCAACATATGCGCACTAGGAGTACCAACAGGATAGGAGCAAGAGATAAAAAAAAATATTTGAATAATGCAGAAAACTTCCCAGATCCGATGAAGAACACTGTACACCTCCAAAACTTAACAAAACCAAGTAGGATAAACTCAAAGAAATCCATAGCTAGACATATCACAGCTAAACAGTTGAAAGAGCAAAGCGAAAAATCTTGAATACAGGAAGAAAAAAAAACTAAAATATATACAAAGGAAGATGAATAAGATTAATAACTCACTTTTCGTCAAAAACATTGGAAGCCAGAAGGCAGTGGGACAAAATATTTAAAGTGCCGAATGAAAAAAAAAAAAAACAAAAAACTGTCAACTAAGAATTCTATATCCAATAAAACTGTTCTTCAAAAATGGAGGTGAGGGAATGGATGTGACTCAAGCAATTGAGCACCTGCCTCCCACATGGGAGGTCTCAGGTTCAGTTCCCGGTGCCTCCTAAGAAGACAAGCAGATGCCGCCAACTGCCACAATGAGCAGACTTCACAACCAGCAAATGCTGCAACTGTCACAATGAGCAGACACCACAAACAGAAGACGCCGCAACCAAGAGACAATGCAACCAGCAGGGAGCAGAAGCGGCTTAAGTGGTTGGGCAGTTGCCTCCTACATGGGAGGTCCCAGGTTCAGTTCCAGGTGCATCCTAAAGACAATGAGCAGACAATGAACAGATAGACCAGGGAGCAATCTCAGGGCGGGGGGGATGAGGGAGAGAACAAAAAAAAATTAAAAATTAATTTTAAAAATGAAGGTGAAATTAAGACATTCCAGATGAGCAAAGACTGAGAGAATTCATTGCTAACACATCTACCTTACAGGAAATACTAAAGCTCCTTTTGGCTGAAAAGAAATGATACAAGAGGATACTTCAAATCCATACAAAGAAAGAGACCACCAAAATGGGAAAAGGTAATTGCATAGGTAGATATTTTTTAAAAACTGTATATTTTTTTATTTTTCTCTTAAATGACAAATAAAATATAATATAAAGGTAAAATGTATATGAAAATAATGACACAGAAGGGGGGCAAAGGGAAGTGAGTTATACTGGAGTTTCTATATTATTGGAATTAAGTTAGTATCACTCTGAAGTGGACTGTTTCGAATTAAGATGCACAGTATAATTCTCAGAGCAAGAACTAAGAAAATAAAATCCGGGAAACAGCTGTGGGCTCAAGCAGTTGAGCTCCTATTTACCATATGGAGGACCTGGGTTTAATGCCCAGGACTTCCTGGTAAAAAGAAAGGAAAAAAAAAGGCATCCCAGAAGCAGCACAGAGAGCCACAGGCCCCCATACGGTGAAGCAACGCACCAAAAAGACCATTACGCAACTAGATAGAAAAAAATTTTAAAATAAATAAATAAAATCCAAGGGAATTAAAAATTGTGATTTTGGAGCTTCTGAAAGACATGAGAACCTATTGCCATCAAGGATATAGTGCACATTCAAAATGTGTACAGAAACATTGTACTATTAAATTTTCATATTTCAATACTTTAAAGTGCTTGTAAATTTTGTAATAAGGTAAGCTACACAGACTTACATTGTAATATAAAACAATGCATTTTATGTCTTTTCTTTAAAACTGATCCTAAGTAATAATGTAGTGCTATTATATCTTCTGGACATTTTTCTTTACACAACTATATGTTCAATAGCCACAGTTAATCACTTTACTCTATGCATTAAAAAAAAATTTCCTATGCAAAAGATAAATGATACTTGAAAAAATCCTTGATAAGATTAAAAAAAAAAAAAAACACCTATAGAAGTGTCATTATATGCTTACAAATTTACATAATTATAGATCAACACAATAGCTCTATATTCACTAAATGCTTTCAAACCTTACAAACCTGTGACTATTCTTTTCTGAGTACACAGTACTCAACAAAAGAATAAGAAATTTTATGCATAATAAAAATCAAAGAAGTATAACAAACTTAAAAAAAAAGGGGTGCACACAAAACCTGCTGTGAACAATTCACCTGACACTTTTGTTAGCCTGACTGATGTGGTTACAATTTTGCCTTCTCTTGAACCTCTGGCTTCTTCGAAGTTTTTCATTGAATTTTTGACCAATCTTAAAATCAGAAGAGATTTTCTTCATTTTTTCTTCAAATAAGGCAGACAATCTCAAGGTCATGCTATAAATCTACAAGAACATGAAAACAAAACTTAATTACAAAATATCTTTAAAAAAAATAATTTTACCAAAATAAGTTTGTAATAACTGAGGCTACTCAAAACCAATTATACCACTACTTGTACTTAACGTCTTTTCTCTATTTTATGGATTTTCAACCCTCATTCAATGATATCTAAAAGATTCAAGATGTATCAGATGCATACCTCTCAAGTGATGAGCAAGTAATTTTAAATCAATAAAGTCCCTAAGTATCTAGAATCTAGGACTTTTGCCTATGTATCAATAGTTCTCAATCTTTTTTCCCCATTTTCACATATGCATGTACAAACCTAAAAATATACCTTTCTCCAAAAATTAGACTGGAAGTTGGTCAGTTTTAAGGCTAATATTTAGCCAGCAAAAGTGCAATATCTCTTTGGGACAATGGAACAAAAACATTTTTATACTAGTCCCTACATGCAATTTAGCTGCATTTGCTGTCACCTAATAATTATGAATGATAAACATAGGGATGCTCTACTTCCAAAAGAAAAAAATATACCCTAGGACTTTTATATGAATAATTATTTATGTTTTAAAATTTTCATGATTATGTAACAACAACAAAAGAATTGCAATATAATATTAAGTACAATAACTTTTGTTACAACTATGTATTTACCAGCCAAACTCTATATTCATCTATAATCATTATTGAAGATAAGTGCAAAAGACTAATGTTCAAAAGATAAAGGATGGTGGGGGAAATGGGGCTTTAATACCAAAGAACTTTAATTTATAAAAAGCAAAGTAGGTGAAGTGGCTGTGGCGCAAGCACTTGAGTTCCCATTTACCACATGGAGGACCCGGGTTGGATCCCAGGATCTCCTGGTTTAAAAAAAAAAAAAAAAAAAAAAAAAAGGCATCCCGGATCCCCATGGTGCAGAGAGGCACAGGCCCCCATGAGGCGAAGCAACACACCAAAAAGACGATGAGCAACCAGATACGAAGAAAGAAAGAAAGAAAAAAAAAAACAAAGAATCTACAGATATATGAATTTCCTATATGCTTCATTATCAATATGTGAAATTTCTAATCACACTTCTTTGAAATACTCTTTGACAATATTTACAGTATGTTGTATTGTATTCAATTTTATTCTTTTCCTTCAAATCTGATTATTAGCTTAAGTCTAAAGTGTAATGAACTATGAAATGAAGCTACAGATTCACCACTTTGAACAAGATATTTTTGTCACAATCATATTAAGCTGAAACCTCTGATTATCTCTACTATCAGCATTTTCCTATTTGCTCATCAGTTTTATGTAATATTCAGAAACATAATTGATAATAAACATTTATGACTTTAACAAAAATAGGTGCTAAAACTAGACTACTAACAAGCAGTACCACCGTGAAGAAAGCTCAAAATACTCATCTGCTAATAAATAAAAGTTTAAATTATTCAAAATAAAGCTTCCTCACACAATATGTAATGACACACAAAAATACACATGGTAGTCAAGTTGAGCTATAATAGCAGAAAACCATCTATACTTGTCAAATTGTCTTTTTCATCAAATACATATTTTAAACACAGAAAACGACAAGAATGAAACTTATGCCCTCTCTGTAAACAAATTACATCACAATGGTGAAACTGACAAAAATGCATACTTGAAAAATGTTAGTCTTGAATGTTAAACTGATCCAATGAGGAATTTGAGTACTGAATGCAACAACAGAGTTCTCAAACTGAGTAATACATGAGGGATCTGGTATTAAGCAATGAAAGGAAAGTGGAGTTAGTTGCAAAATAGTTTATTATGAGCAGTGACAGTCCTGACTGTGGACAGAGAAAACACAATGTACCTGGCAAGTGTTTTTACTTGAAATTTTTCAAATTTCCCTTTTATTTTTTTTTAATTATTCACTGCATGGTTTATAAGGGTTTGTAGTTAATAATTTGTTAAGAGTATGATATATGCACTTATGTATATTATGCTTCAATGAGAAGTTTTTTAAAGTTATACAACATATATACCATTTTAACAAATTTTAGGAATGTAAAATTTCTTATTTTTTGCTCTTAATCAAATTGCTATGTTACTTCTTCTGAAAAATTAGTATACCCTCAGCAATCCCACATCCGTTTCAGATCTTCCTTTTATTACCTTTAATAATCTTGTAGTCTCAGAAATATAGTTTTTTCCCCATTTTTCTATATATCAGTAATCAAATTTGCTCCACTGGTGCCCTGATTCCTACCACCCCTAATTTGTTCATAAAAACTTTTAAGTATCAAGTGTTGTAAGACAACAACAGCAGATATTTGAAAAGCAAAGGCACTATTATTTTCAGACTCACTTATTTTTAATGTTCCAATCTGTAATGGCAAGTGAAAAAGTATTATCTATATAAGGACATGCATACCCTTTTTATTTTATTTTTTTTTTAAATAAACAGACTTTAAAATTACCTTTGATCTTTTGTTTGGTGTATATGCTTTTGCATTGCTAAATATCAACCGGATGTCTTTGCAAAATTCCAAAGGGCTGTCATAATTACCCGCTTCTAGAGTTTCCTTTACTGTTCCAAAATCCATTGGAGTATCTATAATATCTCGGTAGTCCTAGGTTTTAAAAACAGTAATAAATTCATAAATTCAATCCCTGATTTTAGAAATACAAATGGATCCAACTTCTAAAATATCTGAAATGATGGAATGAAGGGGAAAAAGTTTAGAAAATTTTAATCACTAATAATTTTTAAAAGGACCCTCTATCACACAGACTAAAAATAATATACCAAAAATGTTAATGTGTATCTCTTGGTAGTGGGATCTGTGATAAAACTCTCCTATAATTTCCAAGTTTCCTTCAGTAAACTTGTACTATTATAATCTGACTTTTTTTTTTTTTTTTTTTTTTTTTTTTAAGGTCATCTTTCATTTCCCTGCGGAGAAGTGAAGACAGTTTCTCCAAATCATAGTTTCCTTGGGGCTGATTCTACTTAATAGATAACCACATAGAATCCTCCCATTAGTATATTACATAACTCCGGTTGAACTAAGTCTTAATTCTTAAAGAAGGTACAAGAGTATAAATTCAAGAAAGCCATGTAAAATAACTCTTAATAGACGGTAAGTTACAGTTGACTTAATGGTAAGAGAAAAAAGTTAACATAAAGCCTCAATATCTTATTCTTTAAATTTAATTAAATTTCTCTACCCCTATCTCGCCTCAAAAAAATAAGAAGTCCCCAAAATTCGAACAGTGGAAACTTACTGGATAATCAACCAAATCAACAGGTTGTCTAAATGGTTCAGAATCTTCACACTGAAAAATTAAGTTCACTAGTTCCTTACATTGTTTCATCCAGTTGCTTTCAACATAGTTGGTTGCTTTGCTGCTCTTTTTTTTCCAACCGTGAACCTAAAAATACATTCACAATATTAAAAGTTTTCTTCAGTTTTAGAAAAGGTCACACAGTGGTATTTTAAGATTCTGGTAAAAATTCAACAAGGCTCTGGGTCTTCTGTATAATGTCAAAAGAACTGTGACTACCTTAGATTGTCTAGCTACTTGGAAATATATGCCTTTTCTGTAAACACCCAATAATGTCACATCTATTACTCTAAAAATACTTATCCAGAAATGAAATTCAAAACCTAGCCATAACATATTTTATGCTCCAACCAGGGAAAAGCTATTCGACCACTTCACTTCCAAGTTTATAAATCTTGTTTGCAGAATATGAAATTTCACATTAGATATTGTGGTGGACACAATAATGGCCCCTCGAAAATGTCCATGTCCTATCCCCAGAACCTTTGAATATGTTACCTTACAAGGCAAAAGGGACTTTGGAGATGTGGTGAAGGGTATGACCTTGAGGAATGAAATTACCCTTGATTTTCTGGGTGGGTTCAATGTAATCAAAAGGGTCCTGATAAGAGGAAGCAGAAGGGTCAGAGACAGATTTGAAGATCCTACACTGCAGTCTTGAAGACAGGGGAAATGCAGCAGCCTCTAGAAGCTGGGAAAGGCAAAGAAACAGGTTCTCCCCTATAGCCTCCAGAAAGGAACACAGCAATGCCAACCCCTTGATTTTAGACTAGTAAGACCCATGAACATATCTAATCTATAGAACTGTAATATAATAAATTTTATTGTGCAAGCCACTACATTTTGTAGTAATGTGTTACAGCGGCCATAGAAAACAGACACATAATACTTGGAGTGTTTTAAAATGAAATGGTATAAAAATGACAGGCAACTTATTATTTCACATCTATCCTTTCCATGCTATTTGGGGAAAACATATTGTGAAAAATTACTAAGTGATAAAGGTTTAAATTTAACCAGCACTGGAAAGAAGTTTAAAATAAGCAATATTGGGGAGTAGATGTGGCTGAAGCAGATGAGTGACTGCTTCCCATATGGGAGGTCCCAGGTTCAGTTCCCAGTGCCTTCTAAAAATAAAACAAAACAAAAAATACAAGGAAAACAAATGAAAAAACCAACTCAGGGCAGCCGATGTGGCTCAGTGGTTGAGTGCCAGTTTTCCACATAGAAGGTCCCAGGTTCAACCCCCAGCCCCCATTACCTCAAAAACAAACAAACAAAAAGCTGTGTTAAAATGTTTAAAGCATTTTCAGATTAAAAATTAATCTACCAATTTTTAATTAACCTATCATTTTTTTTTAGAACTTCAAGAGCTGCTGATGACACAATTCTTTAAAATTACCCAAACTCAAAAGCTTATTCCCATTCATCCTTCTCCTTCACCCCTCAATGACAATTTCCCCAACAAATTGCTGTTTTCACCAAATCCTAGTTAACTTTCACTTTTAAAGGCCTCATCTTGTTCAGTGCCTCTCCATGCCAAGAAAACAATATCCTTGACTAGGCTCCCATCCTGCACTCCTAAATTCTTGCAATGAACTCCTAATTAACCTCCTTTAACATTCATCCTTTTATCCCTCAAAATCTATTTTATCTATTTTACAAATGGTATAACTGATTTCTCTACCTAAAATTTGAAAGAAATCTCTGGTTTTCAGTATCACCTTAATATGTTCCCAAAATAAGGGCCGGACAGTGGCATGTCCAACATTCAACCCTGGCTCCACTCAGGTCAGGCCCTTTCAGCCCACGGATGTACAATATGTTCCTATTTTCACATCTTTGCTCATAATATCCCCTACTTTTTGAATGTCCTCTTCCCACTCCATCTACCCTTGAAAAAACAGCTCAAATCTCAACTCTTTCACAAATCCTTTCTTAATACATCCAGCTTTCAATGATTTCTCCCATCTCTCTCAGAAAATATTCAAAATATTCAAATCAATATGACTTTTCAAAGACAAAACCTAAAATGTTAAGTTGATTTTAAAACAAAGAACAAATAAACCACAAAGATCGACCAAACATATTAACTTACTCTCCTTCTTCCAGATGATGTTTTAGGAAGATCACTATCCTCCTAAGAATAAAATCAGAGACCTTAAATGTTAGATTCACATTAGAAATATAATAATCTGAATAAAAAGCATTTCAAGGACATCTGTAATAATCTTACTAGGGTTATAAAATTTTATTAACAAAATACCAAAGACTGACTCTATCACCGCCCCCCCCCCGGAAAAAAGAAGGAAAACAAAAAACAAACAAACAAAAAAAACCACACCATTTTTTTGACAAATTCCTTATGAACATGCACTAATTCTAAACTTCCTGGGAAGCGGCTGTGGCTCAATCAGTAGGGCTCCCGTTTACCATATGGGAGGCCCCGGGTTCGGTTCCCTGGGCCTCCTGGTGAAGGCAAGCCTGCCCGCACGGCGTGGTTAGCTGACCCAGCGAGCACAAGCAGCAAGCGGGGGATAAATGAATAAATAAATAAAAATCTTTAAAAAAAAAAAAAAACTTCCAAAGTCAAAAGATGTTTTGTGCCCTTGCTGAATAGGAAAGCTCACAAGCAGCTTTAAATTTGAGTTTTACCTCTATCCATAAAACTCCATAACCACACATACTCCCCTAGAGTGACTGGACTTCATGATCTACACAATTTTGATCATTTATACCCAAAATCACACACAGGCAAGAATACCTCGGAGATACTGCAGATTCAGTTCAAACAACAAAAGAAAAGCAAATATCATAAGAAAGTCACATGAATTTTTTGGTACCCCAGTGCACATAAAAGTTATGTTTACACTATACTGTAGTCTAGTAAGTATGCAATAGCATTGTCTAAAAAAAGGTACATATCTTCATTTAAGAATTCTTTATTGATAAAAAATGCTAACTATCATCTGAGCCTTCAGTGTGGCATAATCTTTTTGCTGGTGGAAGATCTTGCATCTTGATGTTGATGGCTGCCCACAGATCAGTGAGGGTGCTGAAGATTGGGGTGGCTATGGCAATTTCTTAAAATAAGACAAAATGAATTATGGCACATTGACTCTTCCTTCCACAAAAGATTTCTTGATAGTATGCTGTTCAATGGCATTTTATTCACAGAACTTCTTTCAGAATTGGAGTCAAGCTTCTCAAACCCTGCTGCTACTTAATCAACTAAGTTGATGTACTATTCTAAATAATTTGCTGTCATTTCAAGCAATGCCCACAGCATCTTCACCAGGAGGAGATTCTATCTCAAGAAACCACTTTCTTTGTTGATCCATATGAAGCAACTCCTCATCTGTTTAAGATTGCAGCAATTCAGTCACATCTTCAGGCTGCAGTTCTCATTTTAGTTCTCTTTCTATTTTCACCACATCTGCAGTTACTTCCTACACTCAAGCCTTAAACCCCTCAATCATCCATGAGGATTGAAATCAACTTCTTCCCAACTCCTGTGAATGCTGATATTTTGGCCTCCACCTATGAATCATGAGTATTCTTAATGGCATCTAGAATGGGGACCCCTTTCCAGAAGGTTTTCAACTGACTTTGCCCAGATCCATCAGAGGAATCATTATTTATGGCAGCTATAGCCTTAAGAAATGTATTTATATAAATAATAAGACCTGAAAGTCCAAAGGACTCCTTGATCCATGAGCTGCATAATGAATTTTGTGTTAGCTGGCATGAAAACAGCATTCACTTTTTTGAGCTCTTGGGTGACCAGGTCTATTGTCAATAAGCAGTAATATTTCAAAACAGATCTTTTTTCTGAGCAGTAAGTCCCAACTGTGGGCTTAAAATATTCATTGAACCATATTGTAACTGGATGTGCTACCACCCAGGCTTTGTGGTTCCATTTATAAAGCACAAGCAGAGTAGATTTAGCATAATTCTTAGGGGCTCTGGGATTTTCAGTAAATAAACAATGGCTTCAACTTAAAGTCACCAGCAGAGCCCCAACAAAAAAGAAAGCCTGTCCTTCAATGCTTTAAAGCCAGGCACTGACTTCTTCTAACTATGAAAATAAGGCTATTCCAGACACAAAAGGACAAATACTGTATGACTGCATTACTATGAACTAGATATATTGTGTAACATAGTTTGATTAAAAAAAAAAAAATTATATGTATCTAGTACATTTGAGAAATGTACGTATTTATTCATCTGTGTTTACTTTTTAGTTTTTTTTTATATTTTCAATTATTAAATGTACAAAATAAAGTTTAAAAAAAATAAAGCTATTTCATCTACACTGAAAATCTTCATAGTTATCTTAGCTAAATTTTCTGAATAACTTGATACAGCTTCTACATCAGCACTTTTTGCTCCACCATGCGCTTCTATATTATGGAGAAAGCTTCTTTCCTTAAACCTCATGAACCAACCTCTGCTAGTGCCAAACTTTTCTTCTGCTGTTTCTTCACCTTTCTCAGCTGCCTTCACAGAACTGAAGACAGTTGGGGCCTTGCTGTGGGATTACACTTTTGCTTCAGGGAATGTGGTGGCTGGTTTCATCTAACATCCAGACCATTTAAAACTTGCTCCATATCAGCAATAAGAATTTTCCATTTTACCATTTGTGTGTTCACTGGAGTAGCCCTTTTAATTTCTTTCAAGAACTTTTCCTTTGGATTCACACCTTGGCTAACCGTATGGTACAAGAGGCCTAGCTTTTGCCCTATACTGGCTTTCCACATGCCTTCCTCACTAAGCTTAATCATTTCTAGCATTTCATATAAAGTGAGAGACGTGCAACTCTTCCTTGCAACTGAACACAGAGAGAGTTATTAACTGGCCAAACTTTGATATTGTTTCTCAGAGAACAAGGAGGGCCCGAGGAGAGGGAAAGAGATGGGAGAACAGCCACTCAATACAGCAGTCAGAACACATAAACATATAACTGATTAAGTTCCCTATTTTATAGGATAAGTGGTTTGTGGCACCCCCAATTACAAAAGTAACATCAAAGATCACAATCAAAGATGACCATAACAGATATAATAGAAAAGTTTGAAACAGTGTAACAATTACCAAACTATGACACAGAGACACGAAGTGTGCAGTGCATGTGCAGTTGGAAAAATGGGTCCAAAATATTTGCTAAATGCAGGGTTGCCACAAACCTTCAATTTTAAAAAAATGCAGTATCTGCAAAGCACAATAAAGTAAAGCGCAATAAAATGAGGTATGTCTGTATCAGCATATTAATTTGTATTCCAATATAAGTTAGCATGAAACCCAGTGTACTACAACAAGTTTGTGTACAAACTGACATTGTATTGTTTTTAAGGAGTACCTTTCCCACAACTCCATACAACAGCCTGATTTTGCAGGAAGTGTTAAAGTTACAAAGCACCAGTGATATGTACCCATGCACTACTTATACTTCTATACAATTTTGAGTGTGGCACTTTGATATTATTTATGAGTTCTAAAAAGAGACACTGATTATGTTCGTAAACTGGTCTGTTCTGCTGGGTGTGATATCCTTTGACTGTATTGGATTCAGCAGAAATGCCTTTGATTAAATTATGACAGGATTAGGGCTTTGATTCAACCACGTTATTAGGGTGTGCAGGGTTGAGTCCCTGCTCCCCTGGGGAAGCCGATAAAACAGACTCTTACGTGGAAGCAGAGATACAGGAGAAGTAGATACAGAGAAAAAGACACAGCAGAGGAAGAGAGACAGCTCATTAGACACAGCAGAGACCCAGGGAAGAGAGATGAGCCTGATAGTCTTCAGCTGACCTTGTGAAGTGACCAGACTAGCTGAGCCCGGAGAGAAACGCACTCCAGGGAAAAAGACTAGCCTTATACTAGCCTATAGCTGAGATGGGAAGAAGCTGGGCCCACAGAGCCTTAAGAGGAAGAAGGAAGGCTGAATCCTCACAGACATCACCCGCCATCTTGCGTCAACACGTGGCAACCAACTTTGGGTGAGAAAGTACCTCTTATGGCACCCTGAGTTGGACTCTTTAGGGCCTGGTAACTGTAAGCTTCTACCCAAATAAATACCCTTTATAAAAGCCAACAGAGTTCTGGTACTTTGCATCAGCACCCCCTCTGGCTGACTAATACAGTGAGTAAAGGACTTTATAGTATATTGTGAGCACGGTCAAGTTCACTAGTATTTAATTATTATTAAACCCAACACACTCCAATATTCATTTTACCAAAAGCTCCCAAGGTACTTTTATAAGTACGCCTTTCTCTAGCTAAAATCTGAAAAGAGAACACATTCCAAAACTAAAGTTATTTATTTTGTTTACCTAGCATCAATTATTGGCTAAATTACCTCATTTATCACCCTGATAATTCTTAAAAAAAAAAAATTTTTTTTTCAAATGCTAATTTTCCAATTCATTGGAATATAGAAAGAACTGACACTAGAGAGCCCACATTTTCTATTTCACTCAGCATTTTTTAGTTACCATTTGAGATGAACCAAGATTATAAAATTCACAAACTTCATACCAAATCCTCAGGGTTTTGTTCATCATTTTCAGACGTGTTAGAAAGTTCTGAGATATTTGTACAGTCTTGATGCCTGAAAAACAATTTTTCACCTTTAAAAACATATGCAAATTATTGACTGTTTCAAAGGATTCAAAATACACATTCAAATGTAAACAGTTCCCCAACCTATGCATATCTAATCTCGAAGCAGGAGGATACCAAGTTTTCGCCCTACACTATGTGGAAATAAAATTGAGATTAAAATCTTTTTTCAATTAAGTATGTATGGAAATTAAAAACTGGCAATCCAAAAATAACAAAGGTATGATTTCAAATGGATAAACACATGGACAAGTTTTCTTAAGTATATATGTATCATTATTAGCAATATTCTTAACAGTAACCACCAAGATAATGAATGATTTGAGAAAACAGAAGAAAAGGACAAATCAAAGACAAAATTAAAGCAAATAATATTTTAACCTCATTGAGCACAAAGGAAAAGTAAAAATGCTAAAATAGAGATATACAGGCCTGAAAGAGATGAAAATGGGTGTGTGATCTTTCTAAATCAGAAAATAAGGATCCGGGAAGTGATAGCTACGTAAGGATCAGCCCAGAAAAGTGCCATGTAATTGGAGTAACTGGAAACAGACATTCCTGAGTTGTTGCTAGATAACGAAAATGATGGCACAGTTTAAAAATTATTTCCTCAAATATGATTCTCTCAAAGAATTTTTACAGCTATAGGAAAAGGGCACTCAAGGTCATAAAGCAAACTTTATAGGAAACTGAAGCCAAGTAATTTGTCCAAAGACACAAAAACTGTTCACTAGAACAAATTAGGCTAGGACTTGAGTCTCATTTTTCAGGTTGGTTTTCATTCTACTCATCCAAATTCACTTTCCAATGCAAGAAAACATACAGAATGCTTATGACTGCAAACACTTTCATCGAACACATTAAAACTCAACCTTACCTAAGGTAAGAACTATAGTTAGTAGTAATACTTAGACAATGCTCTTTCATAATTTGTTACAGAAGTCTCACAATGCATGGTATTTGTGGTGGGGTGATGTATGAGAGACCTGTATGATGTTTATGCATATATATATATATATATATATATATATTTTTTTACAAAACACTTTGTTGAAGTATATCATTCATACATGAATATACATAAATAAACAATTAGTGTATAGTAAAAATTGTGAACTTACAAAACAAAAAGGCATTACTGTTTTAACCATACAAGTGCCAGAAAACATTTTTTCCTTTTTAAATAATTTTAGTTAGGAATTCTTACGTAGTATTAGAAAAAGTATGCATAAATTCAAAATAAAACTGAAAATGCTAATTATATGTTAACATTAATTGAAACATTCTTTTATGTATTAAAGTCTTGTAAAACAATGAAAAAGACAGAATACTAAAATAAAATACTGTCAACCAATTTCCTTATTTAAAAAAAAAAAACAAAAAAAAACTCAACCTTATGAGACTATATCAGACAAACCAAAATTAAATATGTACTACAAAATAACTGACTCTTCAAAAATGCTGAGGTCATGAAAGACAAGGAAAAACTGGGGAACAGACTGGAGGCAGCTAAGAAAATGCTGAATGCAATGAGGATTCTAGATTGTATCCTAAAACAGAAAGAGGACAGTGGTGTAAAAACTCATGAAATCCAAGTCCTACACCTTTCATCAATAGTTCTGTATTACCCAAAGTGAATGTTTTTAAAAGAGGACCATTTATGTAAAATGCTAACATCAAGGTGATATTGGGTAAAGAGGATACAGCAATTCTTCTGTAGTATAAAATTATTTTTTAAAAAGTAGACTAAAGTGTATGTGGTGGTTTGAAGCTGTATATACCCCAGAAAAATGTTATTAAAGCTAATCCATTCCTGTGGGTGTGAACACATTATTAAGTAGGACCTTCTGACGAGGGTACTTCAGTTAAGGTGTATTCTACCTCAATCAGGATAGGTCTTAATTCTATTACTGGAGTCCTTTATAAGAGAATGAAATTCAGACAGAGAGAGAGAAAGCCACACAGGGAGCAGCCAGAGGTGAAATACAGCAGGAGAAAAAGGGAGAGACCAGGAGACACTGCCATTTGACAAGCTAAGGACCCCAGGATCACCAACAGCCAGCCCCAGAACATCACAGTCTTCAAGGAGAAAGCATCGCCTTGATGTTGCCTTCATTTAGACTTTGTTTTAGCCTCAAAACTGTAAGCAAATAAAATCACATTGCTTAAAATTGACTGTCCTGATATACTTAAGCAGTCTAGAAACTAAAACACTGTTCAGTTCCTTATACTTTGCTGAAATTATCGAAGTATAAAAATAAATGTCAGTTAAATTAATACATTAAAAGGGTATAATTCAGAGTAAAAAATTAAAATTGGATGGTCCTAGGAGCACACACTATGCAAACCAAGGTACTTTAACCACAATATCTATAACAAAAGGCTACTTACTTGATAAATTTTAAAAGCTGGTCCGTTATCTTCTTAGCTGATCTTGAGATTACACTTTCAGGTTCATTAAATGTTCTGGCATTATGTTCTATATATCTGACTTCCCAAACTAATGCAGACAGCCTCCTTCAAAATAAAGCAGGCAATTTAAGGCTTACAAAGTGAGAAAACAGAAACCAAGTAAAAAAGCAAACTTTCCTTAGTTTACTATGTTAATTAGCCAGCGTGCTATATTAAATTATTAAATACAAAGTTACAATGAAAAATCTAATGCTGTCAATATGATGATAATCATTAATAACTGATCATAATCATAAGCAAAATTATACTGGACACTGAAAATACATTTAAGGACCAAAAAAATCTAACAGATTACTTTATCACATAAAGAAAACCAACACAGCATCCTTTCCTTTTCACACTGCCCAGTGCTAACACTGAAGGTGCTGAAACTCAATGAAGAGACGTGTTAAAATACAATCACTCTTATCAATCTTACAATAAATTGGCAAAGTGGTTTCTGATTTAGATGCACATTCCTATGTTTGACTATAGAGATATTATGGTGATAATGTGGACTCAAGAAGTCTGTTTGTAAAAATGGTAAATTTCTCAACGTAATTTAATTAGGGAAAAAAAATACCAATTACGGGGGAAAACAAACATTGAGAATAGCAAGTTTTACAGTTAGCAGTGCTCAAGAACCCAAAGATAAAAGGGAATTAATCCCTCTGGGAAATTAATCCTTTAAAATCAAGCATCCAATTACTAACTAAATTTTTATTATATATGAAGCAGTTAAACAGAGATGTGAACATACAAATTAAAAAACAAAATTAACTTCTTACTATTTAACATTATTTGTAAGATAAACAGAATACTAAAGATTGAGAATTGAGATAGGGATAGATGCCTACCCCTAGAGGCATCTAGCAGAGTCTTATACTCAAGACCAAGAAATTACTGTAACGAAAGAAGAAAAGGGAATGGAAAATAATTTTTATCAAGCCCCATCCTCCCCAACAGCACCATCAACCACCACTATCTCGTTACTTCGGTTAATATGACCAAATATCTTTGTAAGCTATTTTCAAGGTAGGTTTTTTACTAACCTGTAAAATCGATTAACAAGCCTCATTCGAATTGTGTAAAGGTCAGTTGGATAAGCTACTACAGTACAGTACTTTGGGTATGTACACAGATCAACCGGGCCTGCAAAAGCAGCTGCTATATCTGTTAGGGCACAAAAGTTTTCATCAATGATTTCATGACCTCTAAAATGGTATTTCACATAAATCATTCATAAAATAGAGCTTTGTTAAACACTACAGGCTAAACAAAACCATAATAATATTACTATTTTAAAATGCTTTTATGAGAAAAGAAAGCTTGAATATGAAAACTTTTCACCTTAAAAAACAAAACTTACCAAGATTCAAAAGCTGATCTATGCCACGGATAATTCGTTCACATTCTTCATCTCTCGATTTCTGACCCCATTCACCATCTTGGGGTTTATAGAGCAATTTCTCTAGTTCATCTGAAGTAACAGAAATACTAGCTCCTAATTCTTCAGGTGGATCAACTATGAATTTTATCAAAAATGGAGGATGGAAAAAACACAAAAAAAATCAAACCATAAAATAAATGCTTACTATATTTAAGGTCATTATTCAAAGCTCATAACATAGGTTATATCCCAGGCAAAAACAGAGATTATATTGACAACTCTTTTAAAATTATCAGTTTAGAATACTAAATTGCTTAAATTCAGGTACCAATGCAATCTGCCTGCCTCCCCTAATAAAAAAAGTAGGGTACTGCTAACCCTAAGAATAATCACAAATTAATAATAATCACATATTCAGTCTATTTCATCAAAGAGTGAAATATAACCCAGAAGAGTCTGAAGAAAACATATTTATCTAACCACAATAACATTTTAAAAGTTACGCATAGCTAAAAATTAATTTTAAAAAGTCAAGATAAATCTCATTATTTTATAACAAATGGCTAATTTCCTTCTTTCAAAGAAGCTCAAATGAAGCAGGGAGGAGTTTAAAAACTCTAAGAAAAATAAGCAGAAAATCTGACAAAGCAGTTCAAAGGTAAATATAAACAGCCAAATATATATATACCAGTAAGACTCATTCTCCTTAGTAAATAAAGGCAACCTTTCCCAGACTTTTTTTCTCTTTCCTTAGAGTAACAGATGATAATATCCATTCTTACAAATGTGTAAAAACAGTAATTCTCATTAACTTGGAGGGATTGTGAATTGGTGTAAAATTTTGGGAGGACAATTTAGTAGCATCAAAATGCATAATGTGGGGAGAAGATGTGGCTCAAGCAGTTGAGCACCTGCTTCCCCCACGGGAGGTCCCGGATTTGGTCCCCAGTGCCTCCTAGAAACAAAGGGAAAAACAACAAGCAACAAGGGAAAGGACAAACTCAGGGGAGCCAATGTGGCTCACTGATTGAGAGCCGGCTTTCCATATATAAACAAAGTTCAGGGTTCAATCCCTGACATCAGTACCTCAAAAAAAAAAAAAAAAAATTTAAAATGCATATTGTATATATCCTTGTGCCAATTAAGTTCATTGCTAGAAACCTGTCCAACAATCATACTCATACAATTATAGCAAGATATATGAAGGTTGTTCATAGCTGCAGTGTTGATAAATTTTTTAAACAAGAATAAGATACTGCTGTAGTGTGAAATAAAACATACTTAAGGTATTTTTCCATTTACTATATAAAGGCAAAACTATATTATAATATCATTTATATGAATAATTTGGATTAACACTTTAATCATTAGAACAACTAGACAAAAGATCAGTAAGGAAACAAAGAATTTGAACAATATGATGAACAAGATAGACAAATATATACAGAACATTACATCCCAAATCAGCGGGTAATATTTTGTTCTCAAGTGCACATTTCTTTCTCCAGGACAGACCACATGTTAGGTCACATGCCAAGTCTCAATAAATATAAAAAGATGAAAATTATACAAAGCACGTTCTCAGATTATAATGGAATGAAACTGGAAATCAACAATAGATGGGAAAGGGGGATATCTGCAAATGTATAGAGACTAAACTACACACTTCTAAACAATCACTGGGTCAAAGAAGAAATTTTAAGTGAAATTAGTAAAAATACTGAGGCAAATGAAAAAGAGAAGACAACTTATCAAAACTTACGGGCTACAGCAAAGGCAGTGTTGAGAGAGAATTTATAGCCCTAAATTCCTATATTAAAAGAGAACAAGTGAATATTCTCGCTGTCCTGATTCTGTGATGATCAGAGTAGGCTAAACATTTGCAATATAAGAAACTGTACATGTATCCCCAGACCTAGTTTTTCTCCCTAGGTCTGGTTTTTAGAATGCTTGGTGATAAACTAAGCCTGATTTATTATAGGACCATCCTGTATGGGAAAAGACTGTAACTCTAGGTATCTTTGGTCAACCTTAAGAGATATAGCAGTGGGACGGATGTAGCTCAAATGGTTGCGCATCCGTCTCCTATATGGAGGGACCTGGGTTTGATCCCTGGGACCTCCCGGTAAAAATAGAAAAAGAAAAATATAGAAGGCGCGTGGGCTGCCAGGCCCCGCAAGCCATGCAGCAAGATGACGTACAAGGGAAAGACAAGACAAGACACACTGAAAAACCAGGAACTCAAGTGGCACAGGCGGTAGGATGCCTCTCTCCCACATAGGAGGTTCCAAGGATTGAATCCCAGTGAAGACAGGAGGAGAAGGATGAGAAGAGAGGGCAGGAAACAGAAACAGAAGAGTTGCCCAGCAATTGGACACAAAAACAGCAAAAAAAAAAAAAAAAAAAAAAAAAAAAGGGAGGGGGGCTTAAAAATGGATAAAAGTAAATAAATAAATCTTTAAAAGATGTATAGGAGTGGGAAGCGGCTGTGGCTCAATCAGTAGGGCTCCTGTTTACCATATGGGAGGCCCCGGGTTCGGTTCCCGAGGCCTCCTGGTGAAGGCAAGCCCGCCCGCATGGTGTGGTTAGCTGACCCAGCGAGCACAGGCAGCAAGGGGGGGATAAATGAATAAATAAATAAAATCTTAAAAAAAAAAAAAAAAAAAATGTATAGGAGAGTAAGATACAGACTATAGTTAGTAGTAATACTTTGACAATGCTCTTTCATGATTTGTTAGCAACTGTTTCACAACAATGCAAAGTATTGGTGGTAGGGTGATGTGTGGAGGCCCTGTATGATGTTATGCATGTTTGTTTTGTAAGTTCACAATGTTTACTGAACACTTATAGTTTATTTATGTTCATGTATGTATGATATACTTCAATAAATTGTTCTTTTAAAAAAATAGAAAAGCTAAAATCTAAGTGATCTAACTGAAAACTGAGAAACTAGAAAAAGAACAGCAAACCATTCCAAAAGCAAGCAGAAGGAAAGAAATATAGATTATAGCAAAAATAAATGAAATTGAGAACAAAAAGACAATAGAGAAAAATCAACAAAACCAAAAGCTGGTTGTTTGAGAAGGTCAATAAAATTGACAAACCCTTAGAGCAAGAAAAAAAGAGGTTAGATGCACATAAATAAAATCATAAATGAAAGGGGGAAGTTATGGCTGACCCCACAGAAATAAAAGGGATTATAAGAGCCTATTATGAGAAACTGTATGCCAACAAACTAGACAATCTAAATGAAACAAATTTCTAGAAACACACATGCAACCTAAAATGACTACAAGAAATACAGGAACTTAACCAAACAATCACATTTAAAGAGATTGAGTAAGTCATCCAAAATCTCCCAACAAAAAGTCCAGGACCAGATGGCTTCAGAAGTGAATTCTATCAAACATTCCAAGAAGAATTAACACCAATCCTGTTTAAACTCTTCCAAAAAAACTGAACAGGAGGGAAAATTACCCAATACATTTTAAGAAGCAAACATCACCCTAGTGACAAAAGCCAGATGATGATACTATAAGAAAAGAAAAGTACGGTCTAAGGCCATGTATATTACTAGAAGGGAAGCTAAAAAAAATGTAACATAGGACTCTACAGCATAGTAAAACTGTATGGGAAAAATGAATATAGATAAAATTGCATATATTAGACGATTTTTTTTCTTTGAAACTGAACTAAGTTAATACTACAAGATGTTAATATCAGACAAAAAAACAAACACATTATGCCAAGTAAAAAGAAACCAGATGCAAAGTACTATATATTGTATGATTCCATTTTTATAAAATGTAAACATAAGTCAATTTATAAAGATGAAATTAGGTTAGTGGTTATGTAAGGCTGGAGAAGGATACAGGAATTGAGAGGTGACTGTTTAACAGTGTGGAGTTTTTCTTCATGAAGTAATCAAATTGTTCTAAAATTTTTTATGATGATGAATGTGCAACATTGTGATTATACTGAAAGTCACTGATTATATACTCTGGAGAGATTGTATGGTATGTGAATATATCTCAAAAAAAAAAAAAAACTGCTTAAAAAGTAAATAAATAAATGTGCAAGAATAGCCAGAAATAACAGCTACGCACGGCAAAGGAAGCATAGAGAGATTCAGAGGTGAAGAATTTTGTTTATTATTATTACTGAAATTAATGGTGATGAAGTATGAATGCACAATTATACCAGATACCACTGATTGTACACTTTGGATGAACTGCATGCTTTATTAATAAGTATCAATAAAATTGATTTGTTTAAAGAAAAAACAAAAGAAAAGTAAAGATCACTTATCTCTAACGAACACAGATGCAAAAATTCTCAAAATACTTGCAAAGAGAATCCAACAACATACCCAAAGAATTGTACGTGGGCGCAAGTTCCGGCTACGACACCGCACCAGATCCAGGAGTGCAGTGAGAGACCAAGTATCTGCCCCGCCGTGGGGGTGGGCAGCGGAGCGAGTGAGGCACGGGCCTCGGGACCCGCCTCCCTGGCCCAGCGGTAGCGTTTTTGCTGCCATGAACTTGCCCCAGGAATTATTGCACGGACATGATTTCATTTGTCTAGGATAGATTTCTCAGAGTGGAATTAGCAAGAATTATGAGGTTGAGAGTCTTTTCATCTAAAAGAAGGAATTGAGCATGGCTCTGTCCAGGATGAGAAGATGGAGGAACTCCAATCAATGGAGTGAGCCCCTTTGGATCCACTGGCTTCTAGGAATTTCAGAGGGAGGCTTGGTGGATTCTTCCATTGCTTCTAGTTTGGAACATTATGAATACAGATGTGAATATCCATGTACAAGACCTTTTTAAAAAGACATGTTTTCATTTCCCCTTGGTGAATACATGGCAGTAGAAAGGTTTCATCATGTGGCAGGTGTATGTGAATATTTTCAAACAACTATTGAGGTATTATTGATGTATTACTCAGCTAAGGGGGTGCTGATGCAAAGTACCAGAAATCTGTTGACTGTTATAAAGGGTATTTATTTGGAGTAGAGGCTTACATTAACCAGGCCATAAATCGTAAATTACTTCCCTCACCAAAGTTTATTGCCACATGTTGGAGCAAGATGGTTGCCAACATCTGCAAGGGTTTAGGCTTCCTCTTTCTCTTCCTCTTAAGGCTCTGTGGTCCCAGCTTCTTCCAATATCAGCTGTAGGCTGGGATAAGTCTCATATCTCTCCTGGGGCTCATTCCTCTCTGGGTTCATCTGCTCTGTTCTCTCCACAAGGTCAGCTGTAGATGATCAGGTGAACAGCTCGTCTCTCTTCTCAAGGTCTCTGCCATGTCAAATGGAACAATCTCCCTTTCCTCACATGTCTTCTTCTCTGTATATTTACTTCCCAGGCTCCAGGATCAAAACTATTTCTTTCCTTTTCTGTAGTGTGGTTTCTCTGATAGTGTTATTCATCTGATATCACTCTCCTTTTCCCTTTCCCCTCTGCCTCTGTGCTGGGTTCTCTATTTCTCCAAAGCCTATCAGCATAAGTGTTTTATCAGGGCTCAGTCCTTGGACTCCTTTCCTTCTTCAGCACCATGTTCCCTCACTGGCATGCTCTGGCTTTAAATACCACCTTTACTGGCATATGTACTTTTGCATTTATCTATCTCATTCCTTTCTGCACAGCCCTGATAGACACACAATTGATTTATGATGCCTCTGTGTGTATGTCTAGCATGTCAACATGGAACTCTGGGCTGTACCCATGAACTTGTTCCTCCTCTGGCTCCATGTTCAGAAACTCCACCTGACAGGGGTTCTCACTTTCCCTCTACCCCAAATCCATCCCTTCAACATATCCTATGCCCCATCATAAAAGCAAGTCCACATCTGCTCCCTTCTCTTTGCCTCCAACTTTCTTCCCAGCTCCTTACAACCTATGTCAGGAAACTGTAGTCTCCTCCCTCTTGGCCCTCTTGCTTAAGTGCATGGGAAAAGGTATACTTTGCTCTTCTGTATATTGTGCATTAAGTTAAATTTATTATTAACAGCGATCAAATATTGAGTATCTTCATTATATTTTCTCTGCTTATTCTATCAATTGCTGAGAGATGTAAAAAAAAAAAATAGTCCTCAAATCTGTGACTTCTTGTAATTCTGTCACTATTCAAAAGCAATGCTAACCTTTGTGTACACATTTAAAAATGCTGTTTTCAGAGCTGGGTTGAAAGCACAACTCTGTGATGAAACACAGACACTGAATGTACACTTTGGATGGATTGTACAATGCAGGGGCCATTTAAGACAATGAATGATGGTGAATAATGGACTGTGGTTAACAGTACAAGTATGAGAATGATCTCTCATGAACTATAACTAATATACAATTCTAATACATGGTGTTAATAATAGGATGGTTTGTGGAAAAAATACAACAAATATAAGCTGTGGGCTAGAGATAATAGTAGCAATAAAATTATGATGATGTTCTTTCTTCATTTGTATTAATGTAGGGTGATGCATGGGAATCATGTCTGGTATGCATGATTGTTAATTCACAATTTCTTTTAAAAAATGCTGTTTTCCTTGGAATTCAAACCTTTTTATCATTATGAAAGGGCACTCAATTTCCAGTATTTCCCTTAGTATCTCTTTTATTTGATATTTTCAAAGTGAAATAAAATTTACTATTTTTAAAGGTTTATACGGTATATTGTTTTCCACCTTTTATGCTTTGCTGTAATAAAGCATATAATTTGTCCAAATTGTAAAAAAAAAGAATTGTACATGATGACCAAGTGGGATTTATTCTTAGTATGCAAGGGTGGCTCATCATGGGAAAGTCAATTAGCATAGTATACCACATTAACAAATCAAAGGGAAAAAAACCACACAATCATCTCAAGCGATGCAGAAAAGGCATTCGAGGAAAAAAAAAACCTTTGAAAGATAGGAATGGAAGGAAAATTCCACAATATGATAAAGGGCATATATGAAAAACCCACAACCAACATCATTCTCAATGTGGAAAAGTTGAAAGCTTTCTAAAATCAGTAACAAGACAAGGGTGACCACTGTCACACAGTTATTCAATATTGTGCTAGAAGTTCTAGCTAGAGCAAGCGAACAAGGAAAAATAAATAAAAGGCAGCCAAATAGAAAAAGAGGAAATAAAATTCTATTTGCAGATGACATGATCCTATATTTAGAAAAATTCTATGTCTACAAAAAAGCTACTTGAGCTAAATAAACAAGTTCACCAAAGTGACAGGATACAAGATCAACACACAAAAATCAGTAATGTTTCTGAACACCAGTATTGAACAATCTGAGGAGGAAATCAGGGGAAATATTTTATTTACATACCAACAACAAAATTCAAATGACTAGGAGTCAATTTAACCAAAGAAGTGCAGGGCCTATATTCAGAAAATTACAGGGCAAAGCTAAAAGAAATCAAAAAAGACCTGAACAGATGAAAAGACATTCTGAGTTCATAAACTGGAAGAAGAAATATCGTGGGGGTGTCAATCCTACCCAAACTCATTTATATATTCAGTGTGGTGCCAATCAAAATACCAATAGCTTACTTTACAGAATGGAAAAGGCTACTAGAAAATTTATTTGGAAGGGAAAGTGATGATGGTAATACAACACTGTGAATGTAAATTAATACTAATGAATTATATACCCGAATGTGATTAAAAGGGAAATTTTAGGAGGTATATATATTGCTGGGGTGGAGTGGGGGTGGGGGGGAGTAAGACTGAGTTTCAGTGAACCCAAATGTAAACTTTGTACTATGCTAATAGTACATTAAAATAATAATTCTCTCATCACCTGTAACAAAGGTACCACACTAATACAAAATGTAAAAAGTGGGGGGTAGGTATAAGGGAACACTGTTTTCAGCATTATCTTTCTGCAAATCTTAACTTCTCTTAAAAAAAAAAAACAAAAAACAAAAAAAAACATATATATAATGTTTCCACAAGACATTAATTACAAAGGAAAAAATAGTAACTTTACAGTGGAAAAAGCTGGCAGACACCACCTAAATCAAGTGACTATGTCAACAGGGGGCCCAAAGTGACATCATGTACCTCTGTTACAATGCACTGAGAAGGACCCAACATTGCTTCTGTGTTCAAAATGCAAAACCTAAATCTCTTCATCTGTAAAATTATTAACAGGAGAGCAGATGTGGCTCAGGCAGTTGAGCACCTGCTTCCCAAATGGGAGGTGCCGGTTCAGTCCCCAACTCCAGTACCATTAAAAAAAATTTTTTTTAAATTAATAACAGCATCAACATCAGAGTAGGAATAATTGATATCAACTTTTTAGAACACCGTAAGACACAAAAACTATATATAGATTTTTATTTATGTATTATATACTTTATAAACTACGAAAACTCTTTATATTGCTAGATATTATTTTATAAGATACTAAGCTCAGAAGAAAATCTAACAAAAGAATTAATGGAAAAAAAAAAAAAAAAAAAGAATTAATGGATGACTTTCAAGAGTACAGCTAGAAAAAACTATTTGAAAAAAGCCATTTAATATAAAGCTAACCAAACATCCTGGCTAATAGAGATATGTCAGATAATACAACACAAAGAAAAAGGGCTTGGGGCCTAGAGCAGACACATCACAATGTCTTTGGACAAAGATTCTAGGTGTCTCAAAATGTTGGGTACAGGAGAACATAAATTTTTATATGGTAAATAAACATTAATAATAAAAGAAAGATTGATAGTGAAAAATGGAGGCAGGAGATATAAAACACTCCTGAAAAATCAAGAAATAAATAATTCTGTAGCCAGAATGTTCAATAAAGCCAAATGAACAGTGTTTAAGGTACAGGAGACCTATTAAAAAATTGGCTGTAGGGAAAAAAAAAACTTAGCTGTAGAAAGAAAGGTGATAACTAAAATTGTTGGAGAATTTTAAGTGCTAAGTCCTTCAGAAGGTAATAAGCAGAGGAACTGGAGGCACCGGAGGAAGAGCTGGCTTTCAGAGACACCTATTTTCCATAGTAAAGAAGTGAAAACCCATAGGAAGACAGACACATTGGTATAAAGCACAATCAGAAGGGAGTTAAATATTTTATTTGAAGAAAAACAAGGGTAACAAGAAAAAATGAGGAAAAGAAAATAGAGGATACATGAAGATGTTACATGAGAGATAAAAGTGGGATGTTAATATACACTTGGAATCTAAGGACAAGAATTCACAAGCCAATAAAACCTAATTCTGTTGTGTTCTTTTTGTAAAGTTCACAATTACAATAATTTGAAAACATTCATTAAAAAACAAATGTGCTCCATGTGCATTATTAAAATATTGAATTGAAAATAACAAAATATTTTCATTTATTTAAAAATTAATTTTCCATACCATTATCAGGAATTGGTTCCATGTCCCATGGGCTAAGTTTTTCAATTTCCGTATTGTCCCACCTGTTAAATTCACAAGACAGAGAGTCTGGTTGGCCTTTCATAAAGATAAACTGTGGCTAATAGCTAGATATTCACTAACAAGAGTAAACAACAGATTTAAAAATACAAAACTTAACTGCATTAAAGCAAGGAGATTTTTAAAAATTTATAGGAAGTGCTGCTTTTCCCCACCCCCAAGAAAGAAAAATTATAAGATGCAAGTAAAAAAAAAATGTATTATCAGTTCAAAGACAAAGCCAGAAACCCTGTGCCCAATACTGAGGGCAAGTGAAAAGAAAATTCAAATACAACATGTGATGGTTATGCTTCAGAAGGTAGACTTCACTCCACAACCACTGGAAAGGCATCACAGAGTTTTTGGGCAAAAGAAATGATGTAACATCTGTTTCTGAGATATGACCCTGACCACATTACGTAGAAGAAATATTAGGAAGTCATCATACTTTAAAAAGTCATGACTTTTAAAGCACCATTATGGTATTTTACCTCCTTTGAAAGGAAACACTAGAGAAAATAAAGAATTGATTGCATGCAGAAAGAAGATGCCACTTCTGAAGGTGGAGTGCAAAAGGATTATAACCTAAATTTTGTAGATGACTGTAATGAGGGAAAACCTACAAAAGAAAGGGAAAACTTATCCAGAAGATATAGTGAAAGTATGTGAATCGCCTCCAAATACTTTTGCTACACGGATATGTAAAAGTATATCCATATTTTAAATATAACACAATTCTTTCATAATTTTAAAATTTCTCTTTTCTTTTTAAAAACGTGTGCTTGATAATGCCCAATGATAAATTCAGAATAAGTAATACCTAGTATGGATAATTCAGGAGAGCAAATGCCTTTTCTTTGTTTAATTAGTCTCTAACTATAACGTGACTGCTGTGTGCAGAACCATACTTAATAGTTTGGTGTTTTTTTTTTAAATCTCATTTCATAACAATCAGTTTATTTTAGAGAGAAAATTAAGATGACATGAGCCATTGATTCCATCAAGAAACTGTGAAAAATAAATGTGGAAATATGTTACCAATATTTAAGAAACTAGGTAATATTAGCTATTAAAAAAATATAGGGCACATAACATGTTTTTGCTAAGGTAAGAAATTCACTGTTATGGGCTTTGTTTTACTTCTATTTATTTTGCTTTAGCCATATCATTTAAAATACAATTATTCTTATCTGTAATTAAATTGTAATCAGAGTAATGAACCATATATCATGAACATAGGAAAGAACTTTGTAATTGTAGCAAAGTAGCAACAATAAAAAACACTGTGCCCTTTCTGATTATAAGCACACATAACAGCAATCAGAACTGAAGAAATCTTGAGTTTTTACCATCTTTACTCTTCTAGTGGTTTTAACCACCTCTTTCAAGATACAGAAGTTATGGAAGTTGAAATCATCAAAGACATATTGCATATCTTTTCTACAAGTATAAACTCCCCCAAATCTCAAAAAAAAAGAAGGTATTTTTATATATTTTAACCTCTTTATCACTTAGTTTTCCAAACATATATTAAAATTGACAAGAAATTATATGTTAGGCTTAGTATGTTTTCAATACATTTATTTAAACCTTAAAATTAATATAAAACATAAGTATAGAATTGTTTTCACAGAAAAGCAGATACTGTTTTTATTTTTTATTTATTTATTTATTTATTTTTAAAGATTTTATTTTTTTATTCATCCATCCCCCCCCTTGCTGCCTGTGCTCGCTGGGTCAGCCAACCACGCCGCGCGGGCGGGCCCGCCCCCACCAGGAAGCCCCGGGAACCGAACCCGGGGCCTCCCACATGGCAAATGGGAGCCCCACTGATTGAGCCATAGCCGCTTCCCTAGCATATACTGTTTTTAAAATTGACATTCTCATTATTCTTTTGTGGTTTGTTGTTGTTTTTAGGAGGCACCGGGGATTGAACCCAGAACCACATACATGAGTAGCAAGCACTCAACCAACTAAAGCTATACCTAGTCCTCTTCTTTACATTTTTATCTAGTGTATTTTTTTTTAAGTTTTTGAAAAATATTTGATGACATGCAGGCATAAATTAAGTGGAAAAAAGCTGATTTTCAACCAGTATGGTACATCTTATAATCCCAATATCATAACAAAAAAGTGTAATCTTCCTTGGAAGTAGATATACTATTTATTCTAGGACTTATTCTCAAAATCCATAGCTCCTTAGGGTCTTAGGATAAATTAGAAGAAAAGAGACAAGCTCTGATTGACACATTGAAACTTTACAGAATTTTGAGACTTTATTGATTCTATGATGTGTAACATCACACAGTGGCAAGATGCTGGTGTAAGCATTTTCTATGCCCTGATATAATGATATATTCTAAAGTCACCTGCCTTATTTCATGTCATTCTGAAGAGGCAAAAAAGTCGTTGACTTTTAGGACAGGAAAAGACTTTGATATTGTCTAGCCTAAATAGAATCCCTTTGTTTTATGGTGATATAACTAAGACCCATCAATGTTATAAATTGTCCACAGTAAGTTCGATTGGAACTGAGGTATCTCAACTCTCTTTGGAACTCTACCATAGATAAAACCATATAGCCTTCATTTTACTTTGTTAATTACATACATGCTGATATGGTAGAGCAATAAAAGCTATTCTGAACATCAGACTATACCTCTCCAAATAGTCTATGTTGAAAATAATAATAATTTAAAAATTAGAGGAGCGGATATGTAGTTCAGTGGTTGAGTGCTGGTTCCCCATGTACGAGGTCCTGGGTTCAATCCCTGGTACCTCCTAAAAAATTAAAAATTAAAGAAAAAAGAAAGAAGGAAGTATAAAAATGTGTGGCAGGTTCGAGGATAAAGCCAGAAACCCTGTGTGCCCAATACTGAGGGTAGGTGAAAAGTAAATTCAAATATGTGTGAAAGTCATGCTTCAGAAGGTAGACTTCACTCCACAACCACTGGAGAGGCATCAAAGAGTTTTTGGGCAAAAGATACAATATCATATCTGTTTCTGAGTTATGACCCTGACAACATTAGGTAGGCACTGGAAACGCTAGTGGATGGGGAGTAACGGCATATTGAAGAGACATTTAGAGATGAGAATGACATGACTTCATGACAGATTAAATCATGTTGTTTTAAACCTGGAACATCTTCATTTTTCATACAAGCACCTGCCACACTGAACAAATATTTGTAAATGACTATTTTAAATCTGTATACAAACCGAACAATGTAACACTGGAAATGACTATCAGGATACTGTGGTTGATATGGCTCTTGACTTAACACTGTTCCAAACCACCAAGCATCATCAATTATAGAGCGGAATCTGTCACCTACAAAGAGAAATACACAACTCTGAGACATCTACTTGCTAAAGTAAGTTCTATTACATTTTACAACAAAGCTTGACAAAATTCTTAAATCTTTTACAATGTATACTAAAAATGTATACTTCTATAATAAGTATATTAAAGACATAGTTTTGTTTTTGTTTTTTTAAGATTTATTATTTTCCCCCACCCCCTCGTTGTTTGCATTTGCTATGTCTGTTTTTGTGTACTGGTCTTCTTTTTAAGAGGCACCAGGAACCAAACCCGGGACCTCCAATGTGGGAGGGAGGCATCTAATTGCTTGAGTCACCTCCACTCCCTTCTTTGTTGTATCGCTCCATTATGTATTTCCATGAGTCTCCTGTTCCATCATCTTGTTGCATCAGTTTGCTGCACCTGCCCATCACGTCAGCTCACTGTCTTGCTTGTCTTTTCTTTAGGAGGTACTGGAACTCGAACCTGGGACCTCCCATGTGGTAGGCAGGAACTCAATCGCTTGAGCCACATCTGCCTCCCAAAGACATATAGTTTTTGATTGTCATTTTAGGAAGTACCCAGGACCTTGTACATGGGAAGCAGGTGCCCAACCACTGAGCTACATTCACTCCCCATAAAGACATATAGTTTTAAGATAACATTTCTTGAAGAATAAAACAAAATTATAGAAGTAATTATGATTAGAATTTCATCTATGATTTTTCTAATGTTGTTACTATGCAAATACCTCCACATTTAACATTTCTCCTGATTTTTTTTTTTTTTTCCTAAGTTAGGCCAGTAAAAAGAATTTATTTGGGAAATGGGGGAAAGAACAGAGCTTGCTGAGAAATGGGAGAGAAAGACGGAAATACACAATAAGATTTGGTGCAGGCCCCTCTAGGCAGAGAGAGCTCTCCTGATTCTTAAGATCACACATAATAATAATTAGGTTGTAAGTATACCCCAGAAAAAGCTTACATATTTATCAGTTAAAAGAATATATATCACTACCTGGGCACAATGTAAAAGCAGACAAGCAGATTTTTAGGAGGGGTCCTAGACAAACAACAAAAAATGTAGAAAGAAAAAATTTAACTGGCTTCAGCAGATTTGTTATTTTGATTTTTAAATGTATTCTACAACTAAATCTAACACTTCTACTCGGGAAAGTATTTCTATCTTTATTTTTAAAATATTACAAAAGAAACACAGCCTGCTGTAAGAATCATATCCCCTCCTTCCTACCCGCCTGAAACAACAAATAAAGGGTCACTTATCCAGTATTTTGGTAGATTAACATTCCTTTCCTCAAGGAGAGTATTTACAGAAACAATATCAATAAAAAATAAAGCAAATTTTACCAGGCAACATACAGAATATTTATATAATAAAATGCCCAGCAAATACTTTTGAATAAATAAAGCATGGTTATAGTGAATTCTATAAACATTTGGGGAAAAAAATCACAATACCACAGCTAATGGAACTACATGTTTTGAGGTTCTAAATGTATTTTCAAATTTATGTAAACATGACTTTTATGTATATTTTCACTCAAAATTACTAAAAGAAAAAAACCCCTACCCTCTCCATTAATCACCCTGCAATTAAAAAAAGTCTACTTTTGGCAGTATTTCACTAAATACTACATATAGCATTTAATTAAATTTTCATTAAATGGTGAACTAACATAAACACTGCAAAACAAAACTTCAATTTTAGGAAGAAACCTTTCTAAATATGGAAATATGAAAGGCATAAACTACTAATTTGAGCTAACACTATTGGTTTTCAAGTTTTTTAGTGTAAATAACCTAATTTAACATAAACAATAATTGTAACTGATTGTAAAAAAAATAAGTATTACTGTAATAAACAAAAACTCAAATATAATTATGAGAAGCCTCATAAAAAATGTGGTTATAAATGAGAGCCAGTTTTTTTAATCCTAAAAATACATTTTAGATAAAATATTTTCTCAGTGCAAGACCAATATTCAAAATTTTAAAAGCCTTAAAATAACTAATTTTCTCATAGAAAAGTAGCTTTTCTGTTTTTGCTACCTGAGCACACTGGTAATGTTCTATGAATCCAAAAATATATCTTTCAAGTATATTTTGGTCTATCAAGAGTAGGATAAAGAATTCATTGACTTAAGTTCTAAATATAGCATGCTAAAAACTCTAAATAAATTTTACAGAGGAGCGAAAAAGGAATTAACATTTAGTACAGAAGTGGTACCATTTCTGAACCACAAAAAAAAAAAAAAAAAAAAAAAAAACACTCAATTACAAGGAGTCTCCCATATAGGTTTGATCCCTGGGACCTCCCGGTAAAAATAAAGAAAAATATAGAAGGGCCTCCAGGCCCCATGCGCAATTGCACCGTCAGGCCCCGCGAGTAGGTGAGCCCCCCAGGCTCCACACACAGGTGCGCCATCAGGCCCAGCCGAGCCATGCACAAGATGATGACGTAACAGGAGAGTGACACAAAGGAGAGCCAAGACGAGACGTGCCAAAAAAACAGGAACTAAGGTGGCACAAGTGGTAGGACGCCTCTTTTCCACATCGGAGTTTCCCAGGAACGAATCCCAGTGAAGACAGGAGGAGAAGGATGAGAAGAGAGGGCAGGAAACAGACACAGAGAATTACCCAGCAAACGGTAAAGAGCAAAAATGGGGGGGGTGTTTAAAAATGGATAAAAGTAAATTAATCTTAAAAAAAAAAAAAAAAAATTAGAGGTCCAGTCACCCAAGATGGCAGTGTAAGATACATCCGAGCGCCAATTCCATCATAGAATCACTGAACAACTCACAAAAACTGGCAAAGCCTTATTTCTCAAAACTTCAAAACACTGTTATTAAAAGGGTTAAATTAACTGGGAAACTGCCAAATCAAGAAAACGCAGATTTGAAAATGGTAGAAGCTCCAGGAAACCTTGCTGACCCCTCCCTATTCTCCCACTCCCCAGCACAATGTGGAGCCAACCTATGCTACCATTGTGGGTCCCTGGCCCTGTTCCCTAGGAAGCAGACTAACCCCTATGCACATACTGGCATGTCTGTATGTCAGTGCCATCCTATCAGGGGGTTTGATGAAAGGCTGAACCAGGAAACTTGTTTCATAATAGCCCTTCCAGAACTTGTCCTACAGGCAGAAGAAGCTTACAGACAGCTAAAGTAAGTTAAACACCTCAAAGTGGTCTAGGGGCAAAGGATTACCTACTTTAAGAAATACAATAGAGTTTTAAGGCTGGAGCCCTGGGAAGTAAATACACAGAGAAGCAGATAAGTGAACAAAGAGAGAAGGCTCCAGTAGACATGGCAGAGGCCCTGGGAAGGGATATCAGTAGTTCCCCTGATAGTTTACAGCTGGCCTTGTGGAGAGAGAAGAGCCTCAGAGAGAGGCAAGACTTATCCCAGCTTACAGCTGATATTGGAAGAAGCTGGGACCACAGAGCCTTAAGAGGAAAAAGGAGGCTAAACCCTAGGAGACCATCAGCAGCCATCCTGCTCCAACAGGTGGCAACAGACTTTGGTGAAGGAAGTAACTTATGGCCTGGTGACTGTTAAACTTCTACCCATAATAAACAGCCTTGATAAAAGCCAAAAAGAAAAGAAAAAACAAATACAATAAAGCACCCAGGAGGGAGAAAATCTATTTCATAAGGAGTAGAGGGGGCATTCAAATTCTTAATAACAAGGGAATTCCCAAGGCCACAAGCAAGCAAAACCTCAGGAAAAGACTCAGGCTCAGAAAACAGAGAGGATCCTGCATTTTACTTTCTCCTCTGGCTGACTTTCATGACAGGAGGTTCAACTATGAAGGACAGCACCAGACAATGCAGAGCCAATAAGCAAAGACTGCAAAAGGTGTTTATTGTATTGGTTGGTTTGTTTTTGTTAACTCCTCACTCTCATGGAAATCTACCATACCACTGGCTGGATACAAATTAAATGAAGAGAGACCTCAAGGAATAATCAGAAAATTAACACATTAAAATAATAAAATGTACAGTGTGCAGCAAAAGATTACAAAATAAATGAAGAAACAGGAAAATGATGGCCTATCCACAAGAACAAGATAAAAAGTCCAGGAACTATCAACAGAGAAAATCAGATTTCGGACATAAGAAACAAAGACTTTTTTTTTTATCTTACTGAACCCAGGACCTCGAACATGGAAAGCACATGTTCAACCACTGACCCATGCCGATTCCACCGAAACAAAGACTTTTGAAAAATGATCTTCAATATGCTAAAGAAGACAGAAGAGCCTAGGAGGAAAGAACTAAAGGATATCAGGAAAATGAATGAGCCATCTAAGAATCTCAATTAAGAGATAAAAATTTTAAAAAAAGAACCAAACAGAAATAAGAGAGTTGAAGACAACAAAAACTGAAGTGAAAAACTCCCTGGGGAGCAGATGTGGCTCAAGCACTTGACAGGCTGCTTCCCACATGGGAGGTCCCAAGTTCGGTCCCAGGTGCCTCTTAAAAACAAAGACAACAAGAAATCAAACGGGAAAAAAAAAAATTGGGGGCGCTGATGTGGCTCAGTGGTTGAGTGCCAGCTTCCCACATAGGAGGTCCTGGGTTCAATCCCTGGCCTGGTACCTCAAAGAGAAAGAAAGAAAAAAAAAAACCTCCCTAGAGATTTTCAACAGGTTGAAGCTAGAAGAAGAAAGGAGCAGTGAACTCAAAAACAAGACCACTGAAATGATTCAGGCTGAGGAGGAGAAAGAAAAAAAGCAAACAGAATCTAAGAGACTTACGGGACACCATCAAATGGACCAATATATGTATTATGGGAGTCCCAGAAGCAGAAGAGAGAAAGAGGCAGAAGGAATATTCAAACAAATACTGGCAAAACATTTCACAAATTTGATGAAAGACATGAATATACAAATTCTAGAATCCCAAAGAACTACAAACAGGATAAATGCGAAGAGAACCATACCCAGACATAGTCAAACTGTCAAATGCCAAGAACAAAGAGAGCGTTCCAAAGCTGAAAGAGAAACGATATGTGTTACATACATCCCAATAAGATTTAAGTATCAATTTCTCATCAGAAATCAGGGAGGCAAAAAAGGGGTAGAACAAAATTAACTGCTGAAAAAAAAAAATAATAGTCAAACCAATAATTTTATGTTCAGCATGACTGTCCTTCAAAAATGAGGGGTGAGGGGAGCAGATGTAGCTCAAGTGGTTGAGTGCCTCCTTCCCACATACGAGGTCCCAGGTTCGATTCCAGGTACCTTCTTAAAAAAAATGGTGGTGGTGGGGGGGTGAGATTAAGACATTCCCAGATTGTTAAAAAAAAAAAAAAGGTGAGGGATTTGATCACCACTAGACCTGCCCTACAAGTAATACTAAAGGGAATACTTGTGATTGAAAAGAAGGCCACTAGACATTGAGTGCACTGAAGCAGAATAACGAAATAAAGATCTCTGGTAAAAGTAACCATATGGGTAATTATGAATACCAAGACTACTGAACTGTTCTTTCTGGTATATAACTCTGCTTTTTACTTTTACATATACTATAATGAAAATGCATAAAAAGTAATGATAAATCTATGGTTTTGAAATACAAAAAGCAGAGATATCTGTAACAAGTAAAATAAGCAGGTTGGAGGGCGGGAGGTTATATGAACAGTGTATTTGCATACTAATGAAGTTAAGTGGGTATGGAATCAAACATGATTAAGATTTAGGATGTTGAATGTAAGCTTCATGGTACCCACAAAGACGTTATCTGAAAATATAGAGAGTCTTTGGACAAGTAGGAAAAACATATTTCTCCTGTCTACAGAAAACAGAAAAGAGATTACAGAAACAAGGCAAGCACAGAATCAAGAAAAAGGCTCTTGGAGTCCTGGCTGGCCCTTCCCCAACTCCACAGTGACTAGGCCCAGAACTAGCCCATACTTTCAGGGGGTATCCCTGGCCCCAGTTCCAAAGAGAGCAGAGTAACTCTCCTGCAAATATTAGAAGTGCCTATGTCTCACCCAATCTGTCGGATGGTGACCTGAGGAAATTGGCATCCCAGAAATTTCCCTAAAGGTATAGAGCAAGTCATTCTAGGAAAAATACATGGAAATATCAAAATGTCCATGTTTCAACAAATTATGAAACATACAAAGAAACAGGAAGCAATGGCCCTTGCAAAGGAGTTTAAATAATTAGAAAACAAAAATTAAGAGGACCACATCTGAGACATACCAGACAAATACTAAGAAAATGCTCCTACATATGCTCAAAGAGCTAAAGGAAAACATATTCAAAGAACAAAAGGAAACCAGGAAAATAGATGAATACAGAGATAGTATCAACTGAAAGATGGAAAATTAGGAAAAGGAAATGAATAAAGCTGAAGACCATGGTAAAAAATTAAATTCCCTACAAAGGCTCAACAGTAGAGTGAAGCTGACTGAAAAATCAGTGAACTTGAAAGGGCAGAGAGAAATTCAAAGAAATAATGGATGAAAACTGCCCAAATGTAATGTAGGACATGAACATGCACTCTAAAGAGGATAAACCTGAAAAAGACCAATGCCACAACATATTATAATCAAACTGTCAAATGCCAAATATACAGAATTCAAAAAGCCTCAAGGCAGAAGCAACTGATAACATACAAGAGAGCCTCAATAGGATAGTGTCAATTTCTCATTATAAACAATGGAGGCAAGAAGGCATTGGGATGATATGACTATGCTGCTGAAAACAAAAAACTGCCAAAGAAGAATTCTAAATCCAACAAATTATCTTTTAAATATGAAGGGGAAGGCAGAAGCAGATGTGGCTCAAATGTTTGAGCCTACCACCTAGTTCAGTTCCCGGAGCCTCCTAAAGCAGACAGCGAGCTGGTGCAATGGGCAGGAGTGGCAAGCTGACACACCAAGATGTCGCAACAAGAGACACAAGAAGAAAAACACAATGAGAGACACAACAAAGTAGGAAGTAGAGGTTCCCAGTGCCTCCTGAAAGAGAATGAGCAGGACAGCAAGCTGCTCAACAGGCAGGTGCGGCAAGTTGGCACAAGATGATGCAGCAAGAGACACAAGGCAAAAACATAAGGAGAAAGACAACAAAGCAGGGAACAGAGGTGGCTTAAGCAATTAAGTGCCTCCCTCCCACATCGGGGATCCTGGGTTCAGTTCCCAGTGCCTCATAAAAGAAACAAGACAGACACAGCAAGTGCAAGCAACGAGGGGCTAGGGAAAGATAAATAAATAAAAAATAAATCTTAAATATGAGGGGGACATTAAGACATTCCCAGATAAACAAAGGCTTAAGAACTTCCACAACTGTAGAATAGCCCTCCAAGAGATGCTAGAGTTCTGCAGGTTGAAAGTAAAGGATAACAGAGAGTTGACTGAAGCCACATGAAGAAATAAAGATAACAACATGAATACATATAAATACCATACTACTGTATTTGCTATTTGGATGTCCACTTTTCGCTTCCTATAGGATCTAAAAGTCAAAGTAATAAAATGTAATGCTAAAACAGTGGTTCCATAACCGTAATGTATAAATGTATAATTTGAGACAAGAAAAAATGAAAGGGAAGCGGCTGTGGCTCAATCAGTGGGGCTCCCGTTTACCATATGGGAGGCCCCGGATTCGGTTCCCGGGGCCTCCTGGTGAAGGCAAGCCCGCCCACACGGCGCGGTTAGCTGACCCGGCGAGCACAAGCAGCAATGGGGGGATAAATGAATAAATAAATAAAATCTTTAAAAAAAAAAAAAAAAAGAACAAATGAAAGGTGGGGGGATGAGCAGGAAGTAAGAACATCCTTTATGCATGCGATTGAAGTTAAGCTGATATAAAAAGAAAGTATTACAAATTTACGATGTTAAACTTAAGCCCCATGGTAATTGCAAAGAAAATGATCAGAGAATGTGTAACCTCATAGTGAGAAAATCTGAGTACAGGTTGCCAGGGACAAGGGCAGAGGAAATGGGGAATTAATTTGAAATCACTGTAGGATTATTGTATGGGAGATGGAAACTTTTAGTGCTTGAAGAGGGTGAAGATGGAACAACATCATGAATGTGATTAATCACATCAAATGGTATGCTTGGGAGTGGTTAAGATTGGAATGTTTATGTTGTATATATGTTCCCACAATGAAGTAAAATTTAAAAAAAAAAGAAAGCAACTAAAGAAACAATGACAATTAAAGGCAATACATAATCCTGGACAGTATCTAACAAGGGAGGAAAGAAGGTCAAAAGATTATTATTAAGAGAATATTGATACAAGACATATTGCATGACAGACAGCATGCCTATAACTGATTTTTATGGAATTTTGTACTTAGAATTGTTAAAAGACTTAAGGCTTTTTGAAATACTGTGAAGGAAGGAATGTATTTAACATATGGAAAGAACAAGTCTTTTGGGGACCAAGGGATTGGTGTGTGACAGTTTCAAGTTTTGTGAACCCCAGAAAAGATCATGTTCTTTTTTTTTTATTTTTTTTTTTTATTTTTTATTTTTTATTTTACCGGGAGGTCCCCGGGATCGAACCCAGGTCCCTCCATATGGTAGACGGACACCCAACCGTTTGAGCCACATCTGCCCCCCAATCATGTTCTTTTTTTTTTTTTTTTTTTTAAGATTTTATTTATTTATTCATTTATCCCCCCCCCCTGCTGCTTGTGCTCGCTGGGCCAGCCAACCACATCGTGCGGGCGGGCCCGCCCTCACCAGGAGGCCCTGGGAACCGAACCCGGGGCCTCCCACATGGTAAACGGGAGCCCCACTGATTGAGCCACAGCCGCTTCCCTAATCTTGTTCTTTTAACTACTATATTCCTGTGGGTGTGGGACCCTTTGATTGCACTAATCCAGATAACGGACCTTTTGATTAGATGATGTGATTGCTTTAGGGTCTATGAGCAACTTAACAGGGATAATCCTAAAGACCTAAAACATACTGAACCAAGATTCAAAGAATGACAGTAACACACAGTCTCCTGACACTAATAAATCCCTATAAAAGAGAAATTGAGCATCTGAATTAACTCACCATCATAATCAGATGCTTAGACATCAGCAAAAAATTACAAGCCATGCTAAGAAAATGGAAGAAATGGCCCAAGGAATATATCAAAGCCCCAGATGAGACACAGGATTTGAGACAACTGACCAACGAGATTCACACAAATTTCCAAAATCAAATTAATGAATGGACAGACAATATGGTAAAAAATTGGGTGGGTATTTGGCTCAAGTAACTGGGTGCCCATCTCCCACATTGGAGGTCCACAGGTTCGGTTACCAGTGCCTCCTAAAGACAACAAGCAGACGCTGCAATGAACAGACGCCCCAACCGCCACAATGAGCAGACACTGCAATAAACAGACGCCCCAATGGCTACAAAAAGTAGACGCCACAAGGAGCAGACACCACAAAGAGCAGATGATGGAACAAGCCGATGACACAACCAGCAGGGAACAGAAGCATCTGAAGTGCTTGGGCACACACCTCTCACATGGGAAGTCCCAGGTTCAGTTCCCAGTGCATCCTAAAGACAAGCACACAACGACCTGACAGATGAGGGAGCCATCTCGGTGTGGGGGCGATAAAATTAAATTAAATTAAATTAAAACAAAATTTAATTTTAAAGAGATAGAGATAAAGGACATTGAGAAAACACTGAGCAAGCACAAAGAAGAATTTAAAAACCTGAATAGAAAAAATAAGCTCATGTGAATGAAAGACAGAAGAGGTGAGATCAAAAACACATTAGAGGCATACAACAGCAGGCTCAAAATGACAGAAGAATTAGTGATACAGAAGATAGAACAGCTGAAACTGGAGAGAGAGAGAGAAGAAGAGAGAAAAAGAATGGAAAAAATTGAGCAGGGGCTCAGGGAGTTGAATGACAACAGAAAAAACAATAACTTATGTGTCAAGGGAATTCCAGAAGGAGAAGAGAAGGGAAAAGTGGCATAAAGAGTATTTTAGGAAATGATGGCTGAAAATTATCCAACTCTCATGAAAGAAATGAATTTACAAGTCTAAGAAGCGGAGCATACCCCAATCAAAATAAACCCGAATAGACCTACTCTGAGATACAGAGTATCTCATCTTAGAATGTCAAACGCCAACGATAAAGAGAAAATTCTGAGAACAGCAAGGGAGAAGAGCAAACCATCACATATAAGGGATACCCAGTAAGACTTAGTGTGGATTTCTCATCAGAAATCACGGAGGCAAGAAGACAGTGCTATGAAACAATTAAGATACTGAAAGAGAAAAATTGCCAGCCTAGAATTCTCTAGCCAACAAAATTATCCCTCAAATATGAAAATGAGTTTAAAATATTCACAAATAGAAGCTAAGACAATTCATAAAAAAGAATCCAGCTTTGCAGGAAGAATATTAAAAGGAGCACTAAAGGGAGTAGATGTGGCTCAAGCAGTTGGGCACCCACCTCCCCCATGTGAGGTCCCGGGTTCAATTCTCAGTGCCTCCTAAAGAAGACCAGCAGATGCAGTGAGCAGACACAGACAGCAGACAGATGAGGGAACCATCAGGGGGTGGGGGGATGGGCTTACAACCCGAAAGAAAGACAGGATCAAGAGGCTTGGAAGATGGGAGGCGGCTGTGGCTCAATCAGTGGGGCTCCCGTTTGCCATATGGGAGGCCCCGGGTTTGGTTCCCGGGGCATCCTGGTGGGGGCGGGCCCGCCCGCACAGCGTGGTTGGCTGACCCAGCGAGCACGGGCAGCAGGGGGAGGATAGATGAATAAATGAAATGAAATCTTAAAAAAAAAAAAAAAAAGAGGCTTGGAAGAGGGTGTAGAAGGCAAGAATAGCAAAAAGGATAACCAAAAAAGTAAACAGACAGACTAAAATAAGATATAAAATATGAAAGCCAAAGAAAAAATGGTGGAAGTAAATAATGCACTTACAGTAATATCACTGAATGTGAATAGATTAAAACTCCCTAATCAAAAGACATAGGTTGAAAAAATGGATAAAAAAACATGAGCCATCCATATGTTGCCTATTAAGAGACCCACCTTAGACCTAAGGATACAAACCAAAATGGGTTTTGTGACCTAACATGTGGTCCAGGATAGACCACGTTAGGTCACAAGGCCATAAGGCAGGGCTTAATTAATATAAAAAGACTGAAATTATAAAAAGCACCTCCTCAGATTATACTGGAATGAAACTGGAAATCAAACACAGATGAGAAAGGAGAAAAGTTGCATATGTTTGGTGGCTGAACACACTCCTAAACAACCAAGGGGTCAAAAAAGAAATTGCAAGTGAAACAAATTAGTAAATATATTGAGACGCACAAAAAAGAGAACACAACTTATCAAAACTTATGGGACATGGGCTGAGAGGGCAATGTATAGCCCTAAAATTCCTATATTAAAAAAGAGGAGCAGAAAATCAAAAATCTAACTAGAAAAAGAATACCAACCATTCCCAAAACAAGCAAAAGGAAAGAAATATTGAAACTTACAGCAGAAATACAATAGCGAAAAATCAACCAAACCAAAAGCTGATTATTGAGAAGATCAATAAAAATGATTAAGCCTTAGCTAGACTAACAAAAAAAAAAAAGAAGAGAGATTAGATGTAAATAAATAAAATCAGAAATCAAAAAGGGGAAGTTACAACTGATCCACAGAAATAAACTATATCCCAAACCAACCAGACAACCTAGATGAAATGGACAAATACCTAGAAATGCACAAACAATCTAAACTGACACTACAAGACACACAAGATCTTAACAAACCATTCATGTTTATAGAGATTAAATCACTCATCAAAATTCTCCCAACGAAGAAAAGTCCAGGATCAAATGGCTTCCCAGAGTGAATTCTATACCAAGCATTTCAAGAAGAATTAACACTAATATGATTTACATTCTTCCAAAAAATTGAAGAGGGAAAATTACCCAACAAATTTTTGGAAGCCAACATCACTCTAATACCAAATCCAGATAACCTACAAGAAAATACAGACCAATCTTTCTAATGAACATAGATGCAAAAATTCTTAACAAAATACTTGCAAATCCAACAGCATATCAAAAGACTTATACATCAAAACCAAATGGGATTTATTCCTGGTATGCAAGCGTGGTTCAACATAAGAAAATCAATTAACATCATACACCAGATTAACAAATTGAAGGAAAAAAACAACGCTATCCTCTCAATTGACGCAGAAAAGGGATTCAACAAAATCCAGCATCCTTTCTTGAAAAGAATGCTTCAAAATATAGAAATAGAAGGGAAATTCCTCAATACGATAAAGGACATATATGAAAAAACCACAGCCATCATCGTACTCAAGGGAGAGGATGAAAGCTTTCCCCTCTAAAATCAGGAAGAAGACAAGGATGCCCACTGTCACCACTGTTATTCAACACTGTGCTAGAAGTTCTAGCTAGAGCAATTACACAAGAATAAAAATATTTAAAAAGGCATCCAAATAGAAAAAGAGTAAGTAAAACTCTATTTGCAAAAGACACGATCCTATATTTAGAAAATTCTGAAATGTCTACATCAAAGCTACTTGAACTAATAAATGAGTTCAACAAAATAGCAGGGTACAAGATCAACATGAAAAATCATAGCGTTTCTGTACGCTAGTATTGAACAATCTGAAAAGGAAATCAGGGAAAAAATTCTATTTACAATAGCAACAAAAAGACACAAATATCCAGGAATCAATTTAAACAAAGAAGTGTGCCGCCAGGCCCCGCAAGTCACACAGCAAGATGATGACATAACAGAAGAGTGACATGAGGGAGAGCCAAGACAAGACACACCAAAAAACCAGGAACTAAGGTGGCACAGCACAGGCTGTAGGACACCTCTCTCCCACATCAGAGATTCCGAGGATTGAATCTCAGTGAAGACAGGAGGAGAAGGATGAGAAAAGAGGGCAGGAAACAGACACAGAGAGTTGCCCAGTGAATGGACACAGAAACAGCAAAAATTGGGGGTTGGGGGGGACATAAAAATGGATAAAAGTAAGTAAATAAATAAATCCTTTTTTAAAAATGTATAGGGGAGGAAGATATGGACTACAGTTAGTAGTAATACTTTGATGATGTTCTTTCGTAATTTGTTAACAAATGTTTCACAACAATACAGGTGTTCGTGGGGGGGGGTGATGTGTGGGACCCCTGTATGATGTCATGCATGCTTTGTAAGTTTACAATTTTTACTTAACACTTATAGTTTATGTATGTTCATGTATGAATGATATTCTTGAACTGTTTAAAAAAAAAAAAAAAAAAACAAGTATAGGACCTATATGTAGAAAACTACAAAATGCTAAAAGAAATCAATGAAGAGCTAAACAAAAGGAAAGACATTCCATGTTCATGGATTGAAGACTAAATATAGTGAAGATGTCAATCCTACCCAAACTAATTTATATATTCAATGCAATACCACTCAAAATTCCAACAGTCTCCTTTACAAAAATAGAAAACGCAATTACTGGGAAACAGATGTGGCTCAAGCGATTGGGCTCCCATCTACCATACAGAAGGTCCAGGGTTCGATTCTCGGAGTCTCCTGGTGAAAGGCAAGCTGGCCTGAGCGGAGAGCTGGCCCACGCAGAATGCTGGTCTGCACAGGAGAGCTGGCCCGTGCAGAGAGCTGGCACGGCAAGCTGACGCAACAAAAAGAGACAAAGAGGACAGACAATAAGAGATGCAGCAGACCAGGGAGCTGAGGAGGCATAAGAGATTGAGCACCTCTCATTCCAGAATGTCCCAGGATCAGTTCCTGGTGCTGCCTAAAGAGAAAATAAGCAGACACAGAAGAACACATGGAGAGCAGACAACAAACACAAAAACAACGAGGGGGGTGGGGTTTAAATAAATAAAATAAATCTTAAAAAAAAAAAAAAAAATCAGTAGGTCAAAGAAATTGCAGGAAAAATTAGTAGGTATCTCAAGACAAATGAAAACAAGAACATAACATGTCAAAACTTACAGGATACAGTGAAGACGGTGATGAGAGGGAAATTTATAGCCCTAAATGCCTATATTAACAAAGAAAGAGCTAAAACTAATGAACTAATTAAACAACTACAGAAACGGGGGGGGGGGGGGGCGCGCGCGGGGACAGGCAATTACCAAACTCATTTGGAAGGGACAGTGCACATGAACAGTCAAAAGCATTCTAAAAAAGAAGAGCAATGTGGGAAGAATTTCACTGCCTGGCCCTGAAACATAATACAAAGCTACAGCGGTCAAAACAGCATGATATTGGGAAGCGGGTGTGGCTCAAGTGGTTGGGCTCCCATTTACCACATGGGAGGCCCGGGGTTCGATTCCTGGGGCCTCCTGGTGAAGGCAAGCAGGCCTGCGTGGCGTGGTTGACACAACAAAGGGAGACAAGCAGGCACAAAAAATGCACAGCAAAATGGACACAGTGAGCACAAGCAGCAAGGGGGGAGGGATACATAAATAAATCTTTAAAAAAAAAAAAAAAAAAAAAACAGCATGGTATTAACATAAACATAGACACATCGATCAGTAGAATAGAACTGAAAGTCCAAAAATAAACCCTCACCTCTACTGCTAACTGGATTTTGACAAACCTACCAAGTCCATGTTAATGGGACAAAACAGTCTCTAACAAATGGTGCTGGGAGAACTGGATAGCCATAACCAAAAGAATGAAAGAGGACCCCTATCTCACTCCCTATACAAGAATCAACCCAAAATGGATCAAAGACCTAAATATAAAAGCTAGGACCATAAAACTACTAGAAGAAAAGTTATAAACTGCCAACCCCAGTTTCCAGCAGGTCTACCACAATCTCTCCTAGAGTTAACCTACATCCTCAAGGAAGAATGCTGTTCCCCATCAATTTTGTCAGGATGCAGCCTCTGGCGGCACCTGGCCTTTCTGGTTCCCATGGTCCAGTATGTCCTGGCTGGCCCCCCTTTTTGGACCTGCTTACCACCACCATCTTTACCTTTTAGTAGGACCATGTATCTTAAATTCTAACTTCCAGAAACAATGCCTTCCAGAACAATATATTAGTCACATGGGGATTTCATCCAGCTCCAACCACGGTGCAGGGCCTGTCTTCCCTCAACCTCAATAGAAGAGCCAGAGGGTTTTACACCCTGTCAAGTAGGAACTACTCCCCCTAACCAGCAGGAAGCAGCTACAGAAGAATGACCAGACCACCACCCTTCAGCTCCTCCTTAAAAATAAGGATGTAAACTCTCTGAGGGAGTAGTTGATGCAGGTTAGTATAGGGAACAAGGGAAGGCAGCTGGGACCTGGAAGAGAACGTGGGTGTGAGACCTCACCTGGAAATCCTCTGCTACTAAACACAAAACTGGAAAGACCCTGCTGAGACCCTGGCCACAAGGTCCCATTTGGTCCTATTTGGAACCCATTTTGAAATGTATGTTAATACTACAAGATATAAGACCAAAAAAAAAAAAATTATGCTAAATGAAAGAAACCAGACACAAAAGTACTACATATTACATGATTCCATTTACATGAAATGTAAATATAAATCAATTTATAAAGATGAAATTAGATTAGTGGTTACGTGGGGTTGGGGACAGACTGCTAAGGGATATGGAGTTTTTCTTTTTGGAGTAATGAAACTGTTCTAAATTTTTTGTAGTGATGAATGCACAACATTGTGATTATACTAAAAGCCACTGATTATACACTTTGGATAGATCGTACGGTATTTGAATATATCTCAATAAAACTGCTTAATTAAAAATAAAAAAAAAAGAATGTGAATAATACAACAGCCTGGGTGAAACTTGATATATTCAATGTATGACCAAAAACTGATAAAAACAGCATGAGCTGTCCTTCTAACTAAAGTCACACTCAACACATGAGCTCCACAGACGGCACTATATATTAAACAGTATTTTATGTACACCTGTAGAGCAGGTATTACAGCTGCTAACTGGTATTATGTTGTCTAATTATAGTCACCAATTACATCTTGAGGAGATGCATGACCTACTGAAGGCAAAGCAAATAAGCCTTCCTTAAATAAGCATCATGAAAATCACACTGAAGTAATTTAATACCTCCAGGGAGGTTTGTGGACCCTTATGGCAGATGACTATAAAGCATAAGTATATGTGTTTTCATGTTTTCAAGCAACAGTTTTTCCTCAAGTTACCCCCTTGAAATCTAGCCTATATGATAGCAAAGGTAACATATCTGTTATACCTGATCACTTTCATTTTGAAATCTGCAATAACTTTTCAACATTGATCAATATAGATCCTACAATAACTTGTAAATTATACTAGTGTCACTTTAAGATAATTATATATAATGCAGTATGGAGAATCTGAAAGGAAGTAAAATGTCTAGTCTAGCCTGTCAATGGGTTAAAAAAAAAAAAATTCTTTCTAAACACCACATACCAAAAGAAACACTGCTTGCCTATAAAGTCTACCATAAGAGGAGTAAGTAAGAAGAAATAAGTGAAAGCTACTTATCAATCATACAATATCTCCTTTTACATGCTTGCACATACCATATTTAACAGAAACATAACCAAAATAGACCAATAAAATGAAACTAATTTTTAAGGTAAATAAGGAAAACTTACATGACTGCCAATTCCTTTGTCTTGCTTCCTCATAAAACTGACGCAATACAAGAAAATCAATAACATCTGGCATGTCATGATATCTAAACAAAAACGAAAGATTATTCAGTTCCCTACAGAGCAGTTATAGTCTAGGGCAACACTGTCCAAAAGAAATACAATATGAGCCACACATGATTTTTCATTTTCTAGAAGTCACATTTAAAAAAAAAAAGCAAAAAGAAACCAGTGAAATTAATTTTAAAAATGTATTTTACTTAACCAATATACCCAAAACATTATCTTTCAATATGTAATTGAAATAAAACGAGATACTTTACATTTTGTTCATACTAAGTTTTCAATATCCAGTGTGTACACCTCATCTCAACTTGAGTCAGGCAAATGGCAAGAGCTCAATAGCTACATATAGCTAGTAGAAACCATGCTGGATAGAACAGATCTAACAAATTATTTCTTATAACATTTTTGCAAAAACAAAGACAGAAACAATTTCTCCCACAATTCAAAATTCTCCACACATTAAAGTGACATGGAAAAATGTAAAAAGCAAGTACCAATCCCTAATTATTGCAGTAACACCCGCCTCCCCCCCTTTTTTTTTTTACTTTAGGTGGATTCCTGTGTAACAGAACCTCAATTCACAATCCATATCTTATGCTGTTTGCAGTGCTCTCCGATTTACCACACAGCTAAATGGAAAGGGCATACTAATCACCAAGATGGAAAATCTAAATTTAGATAATTCCATTTTTTAAAAAAACATACCTAATAGAGAAAGATTTGTCCATGAGTTTTCCAGTTGCTGGATCTATAAATGCTAGTTTGAGGCAACAGAGTGTAGGGGGCCCAACCTCATACCGTATTCCAACTATTTTAACCAATTCTTGATCCTATAACATATGAAATAAAGCAATTTTCTTCAAGACTATAATTCTCCACATATTACAAAATTAAGTCAAACAACAATTTAGGCTTCCAGAGCACCAAACAAGTTTAATTCACCATTAAGAACAATCATTTTTGCTAATAGTGATTTCTGCACATTTTTGAAGGGAGACATTTAATACTGTTTCTAATATAAGAAATACATTCATACCACAAAAGTATAAGAAAGGAAACACCAATCACTGATCAGCTCAATACCTAAAGAAAATCAATGTTAATTAACATTCTGATATATTTCCTGCTGACTTAACTTGCTTTGCCTATTTTTTTATAAAATTGGAGAATTATACATAGTTTTGTTATACAATCTAAATTTGTAAGCTTTTTGCTTATTCATAAATAGTCTTCAAAAACTTCATATTAAATTTCTGCCTAATACATTAAAATAAAAATTGTTGAGGATCTATTGTATGCCATGACCCGTTCTACACAGTAGAGATACGACACTGAACAGGAGAAAATCCCTGCATTAATGGAACAGTCATCAAATGGATGTGCCATAATTAACCTTCCCCCAATATCTGTTTCCATGATACAAGGGATACAACAAATTATTTATCCATTCCACAAAAAAGTGATGATTACAATGTACCAAAGGGCTAAGTACACAACGGTAAGTGAAACAAATCTTATTAATAAATCTTTGACTATATATGAAAAAATTGATAGAAGCAAAGTCATTAAGTTAATGACTGTTAAGAATACGTCCCTTTGGGAAGCAGATGTAACTCAACTGGTTGAGCACCTGCTTCCCATGCACGAGATCCAAGGTTTGAACCCCAGTACCTCCTAAAAACAAAACAAAGCAAATGAAAAAAACCAACTACCATTGGGGAACAGTTGTGGCTCAGTTGCTGAGCGCCACCTACTTGCCATGTACAGGGGTCCTGGGTTTAATCCCCTGGTACCCCCTAAAAATAAGTCTCTTTGTTAAAATAACTAGAATTTGCTTTCATTTCCTAATAGTAATTCAAAGTATTGAGAATGTATATAATGACAATATAATATTCTTGTAAAAAATCACTGGTAATTCTTGTAAAACTCTCCAAATAACTAACACTGACATTCGGATGAATTTATTTTGGTTTAAATTCTCTATTAAGTCTTTTAAAAGTTGCTATCAACAAAAAAAATGAAGAAGAAAAAAGAAAAGTTGTTATCAGCATTTCACATCCATTTTCCTTCCTAGCAATATATTGTGAAAATCTATCCATCATTAATTCAATGTTTTTAAAGCATCAATAATGTGTCAAGCTCTAAACAGGAGTTCATTTGGTAAATGCACCATAATTTGATTCATTCCTCACAGAGATATTTGGATTTTTTTCCAATCTTTTGTTTTTTATAACAGTGAGGTGGAATAGCCTTCCTCATAAATTTACGAGCATTTCTGGTTGTTTCTAAAATCATCACAATTAAAATCACCTATTTAAAAGGTCTAAATATTTTTTAAGATTCAATTCCTATTGCCAAGATACTCTCTAGAAAACCTAAACCACTTGATGTACCTTACCAGCAAATAACCATTAACAAACCAAAACCTTTGCCACATGCTAAAACACACTATTATCTTACTTTTAAAAAAATTAAAAAAATAATTATAAAATTGTGTAAGTATATAAGAGATAAGGTTACCTCTCTATCTTATTAAACATGAAGATAAAACCATTTTTCCAATTTGTATTTCTTCCTTTGGAAATTTGAATTTATTGTTTTGAAAATCTGGCTTGGTATGAACATTTTTAAGATTACTGATACATATATGTAAGCTGCCTCCCATCTCTGAGTTGATGTGCTTAAGAGTCTTTGAGTTGGTCTGCTTAAGATTTTACATGTCAATTACAATATGTGAAACCTGCCCACTGGCAAAAATAGATCATTTCAAATGGATCTTAAGGCTTAGCAGCTAAAAGCAGAAAGATTTTTCAGTAAGAAATTGATGGAAAGATAGTCATGAAATATGTACCCAATAGGTTTTTTAATGGATCTGTAAATAAATTACCTATATATGTGCTAAATGTTTAATGATTTAATACCACCATCTTACCCTGAGATCCATTTTTCTCCATGGCTCCTTGTTAGGGTTCAGTTCATAAATGTTATTTCTTCTGACAGCCTCAATATAAGCTTCATGACCCTGTCTAAAATATATTACCTATAAAAGGAAAGCACACATTTAAAAATAAAAACCAAAACAGTAGTTCAAACTGTTTTATATTTCATATTCATGTTTTTAAACTCTCACCTCATCACCCATTTGAGGAACAAAAGGAGACTTTCGAAGTGTGGTGTCAGTTATCCAAACTGGAGGATGAAATTCATATAAATGTTCCATATTCGCAAGCTCTGCTGGAGTCATCCTACGCAAACTCTGCCAAGAAGAAGAGAAAGTTCAGTAGAATAGAAAAAAGTATGCATGTATTTTGTTTGACTGAAAAACAAAAGAAATGTCAACATTCAGAATGACCTTCTTGGCTATCTACCTCATGATTAGTTTTTAAATAGTACAGATATTTGGTTACTTAACATACACAGAAGTCTATCACTTGAAAAAGCATTGTAAAACTACCTAACACTTTCTGAGCATCATCTCAAATTTCTAGGAGATTCTTCATCCACTTTACATCCTATGGTAGGAGGCAAATTTCCAACATAAATCCTCTTCAACACACAGCCTGTTCTGCCAAGATGCTACTAGGAATTTGACCACAGACTAATCATTTCATAGAGGTCCTGCTTGATTTAACACTGATACTCGTCTCCTCTTGGAGTGGTGGAGTTTAATTCTCCTTCTCTTCAGTGAGGGCTGAATTTAGTGACTTGCTTCAAATAAAGAATTAAAGTAGAAGTGACAATGTGACTTCCGAGACCTCATGATTGGCATTACAGCTTATTCCTTGTTCACACTCTTCAGTTACTTGCTCTGGGGAAAAGTCAGCTACTACGTCGTGAGGACACTCAAGCACCCTATGGAGACACCGACGTGGGGAGGAACAAAGACCACCAACCAAAAGCCACATGAGTGAGGTTGGAAGCAGATTACCCAGCCCCAGGCATGCCTTCAGCATCAGGATGAAGAGACCCTGAGCCAAAATTCGCCCAGATGGCAACTGCCAAATTCCTGACCCACCAAAACTTGAGAAAATAAATGTTTGTTGCTTTAAACAGCTAAGTTTCAGGGTGATTCATTACAAAGCAATAGGTAACTAACACAAAGACTTAGCATCTTTAAATAAGGATAGCTGTCTGCCTATGAGATAAGCACGTTCATTATACATGTAATAAAAGAATGGGTATAATATCACCATCAGGAAAAAAGTATGAAGATAGAACATGTAAAATGAATATAATAAATATGGCAATAAACATAAAAAACAAGTAGAAAGCACTTTAAAATGCCTTGAAGTTTATTTTTAGTGTTGAAATTAACAGGAGAATTTAAGAGTTTTGGTGGGATTCTGAGCAAAACACAGCATTCTCATTACATTTCAAATTTCAAAGGTAAGACTGCCAAGCCAAGCTCACTACTTAGGATGGCAGAGGTGGAAGAGTGTTAATAATAAAGCAGCTTTTCCAAAAATAAGTTTGCTTTTTATATTTGATTCCTGACAATGAAACAATATTAATAAAGAAATAAAAGCTCCAATTTCCCAAAGGTTTTTAATTACTGAACAATGTAACATCTCTCTGAGAGAGAGATACATTCTTAAAGATATGTTCTCCTTACCTCTTTCTTAGGCTTGCTTTCTTTCTTTCTCTTTCGTCTTCTTTTTGGAGGAGATAAATTCTCAGTAGACATCTCATCCTCTGAACTACTGCAAAATCGGGTAATTCGTCGACGAGATGAAGTTCGTAAAGGTGGTTGCAAGTTGATGCCAGCATCGGCTGTCCAATCAGAATATCTAGATGATGAGTCACTACAAAAAAAAATTATATGGAATCACAATCTAGCCACTTAAGAGTAATCGTACAACCTTAAGGGGGAGGGGAAGACAGAGAGAGGAGGAGGGAAGGCAAGTAAGACCCCAGGAAGATTAAACTTAAAAACATCCTACCCATATTACCAAGGGACACTGAAATGACCAAAGATCATTGTGTTGGTTTAAAGCTGTATGTATCCCCAGAAAAAAAATTTCCTAAATTTCATCCATTCCTGTCTATTTGAACCCACTGTAAGTAAGTAGGACCTTTAAATGAGGTTACTTCAGTTAAGATGTGGCCCAGTCCAATTAAAATGGATGGGTCTTAGTCCTTTATAAGCTGAATGAATTCAGAATGAAAGAGAATGGCACAGGAAGCAGAAAAGAAGGAAGAGACCAGGAGATGCCATCATGTGCCTTGCCATGTGACAAAGGAGCACCAACAGCTAACCCCAGAATGCTAGTATTTGGGGAGAAAGCATTGCCTTTATGATGCCTTGATACGGACCTTTTCCCAGTCTCAAAATTCCCATTATTCAAGCTGACCCGTTTCATGGTATTTGCTTAAGCAGCCTAGAAAACTAAAGAAATCATTTAAAAAGAAAGTAAAAGAAAACCCTTCACTGACATTGGAAATTAGGAAAGACTGCATGCCTAAAGAATTCTTTTTTCCAAGAATAATATAGATGAGGCCTAATGGAAGACATGTGACCCAACTAACAATTACCATTTCAGAAAATGAGGTGCAGAGTTGTGGAAACAGTAAAGATCATGCAGAACCCTAAAAGCAGTCCCTAATTTAGTCGAGCCTGAGATATAGACTAGAAATTGGAATCATAAATTCAGGGTTTTTTTTGTTGTTGTTTTTTTGTTCTTGTTGTTGTTAAAAAGTTTTAACAGCATCTGTTTCTTTTTTGTATAATAAAATTCAGGAGAACCTGAATTGGAAGACAGTGAACAGATGCATGTTCTAAAAATCTCTCCAGCTCCTAATCACAATGGAGGAAAAGACGACACAGAAGGAAGCAGAGAATATAGGATAGTGGTTTGGACCAGGAGAGCAGCAATGGATATATAGAAACAGCTTATGTGAAAGATATTTATAAAGGAGCATTTTCTATACTTAGTGATAGGTTATATAGAAAGAGGGAGAAGTGAGAATGATATTCAGGATTCTGATTTGATTATCTGAAGAAATGAAGGTAACATTTACCAAAATACAACACATTCAATGACTAATAATAAAAATATCAAATGGTATTACCAAACATACATTGGATCCTACACTTTTTAAATTGAACCTGAATACTAAAATTCTTAAGAGTATTTTCTATACAGAAAAATTTTATGCCAGTTTTCATCTCCTTTTAAATACATAAAAAAATGTACCATTGGCTTTCCATAGGACCCGCAGTGATCAAGATGGCAGAGGAAGGGA
>JAKSZT010054040.1:9114200-9395033 GCA_026826555.1 Tolypeutes matacus
TATATATATATATATATACACACACACACACATATATTTTAAGAGGTGCTTAGATTACCTAAAATATTACACGGAACCCACTGGGATTCCCATGTTGCCCACCTCCCACACCTCCCACCACATCCCACACAAACTTCTCCCACCCAGTTTTATATGGATTCTCTTGCCCACAATTTCACTTGGGAAGACCAAGTCTTCAAGGATTGCATCGTGCACAGCTATCAGAGTATGGCTCCTGGGATGATTTTGCTTATTTTTTATACAGCTTTTTCGAGTTGGCTTAGGCAGAATTCTCTGAGCAATAAAGACAACATGTCTTCCACTGAACTTTTTCTCCAATTTACGTACTAGCCAGACCTGGATTTTCTGGAAAGACTTCAGCTGAGGAATGGGAACTTCAATCTCCTTGCCTACTGTTATATTCAGCTCCCTTAACTGAGCCTTTAGGTCTGAGTTCATCTCCAGCTCAAGAAGAGCCTGAGAAATGCCAGACTCAAATTCATCTGGCTTTTTGCCACTGGGTTTCACAATCTTTGTGCTCAAACTAAACATGGCCTTTATCTGGTGGAGTGCCAGACTAGGAAGAGCCTACAGTAGCTTTGAACACCCAGCAAGAATTGCAGAAACATCTTTCTAAAAGCTCCAGAAAAGTAAGGATTACAGTAACTGGGAGAGTGCCAAATTAAGAAAAAGGCGATTTACGATTGGTAGGACTTCCTGGTCCCAGTTCCAGAGGGAGCAGAGTAACCCTCATGCATGTACAGGTAGCATGCATGCCTGACCCAATCCACCTGAGGGACTCGCTGTCCCAGAACATGTCCTGCATGTAGAAGGCAGCTAACCCAGCTTTCAGAGAACACTGTGGGGAGCAGTAAAGTCATGCTACCTGGAGCATGGGACTGCTGGGTATAGGGCACAGTGCATTGACCAAACCATGAAGAAACCATTTTCCTAGAGAAGAAGGGACACTGATATTAATGTAAGCAGGGGAATTCCTAGGACCATGTGGGTATGCAGAAGATAAGAGACATGAGCAGAAAGGACCTGGAGGCCACTATGCTTTGGCCTGGAGCTATTGTCCAAACTCATTATAAGTGGATATACCCTGAAGGAGAGCACTGGCACAAGTCAATCTTCACAGACTGGGAAAAGTATTTTTTCTTTTCTTTTTTTTCTTTGTTAGCTCCTGCCATTCAAGGAAAGCTCTGTCATAACACTAACTTGATAACTAGCTTAAGGAACAGACCTCAGAATCTAAATTTCAACAACACACTAAAACAGCAAAATGCACAGGTTTCAATATTACGAAACAAACCAAAATAAACAAATAAATAACAGGCAAGAGCATTAGAAACCATCAATGAGGAGGATCAGAGCTGAGACATTCCAGACAAAGACTTAAAAAAAAAAAAATGCTCCTAAATATGCTCAAAGAGATAAAGAAAAACAAGGACAAAAAAAAAAAAAACAAAGGAAATCAGGAAAATGGAAAACGAACAGAAAGGGAAGCAGATGGGGCTCAACCAGTTGGGCATCCACCTACCACACAGGAGGTCCCGGGTTCGAGTCACAGTGCCTCCTAAAAGAGGACAAGCAGATGCCACCCCCACTACAACGAACTAAATGCCACCCCTGCCAAAACAAGAAGATGCTTCAAGCCAGCAGACGCCGCAGCCCATGGGGAGCGGGTATGGCTCAGGCCACAAGGCACTCGCCACTCATGTGAAAGGTCCTGGGTTTGGTTCCTGTTGCCTCCTGGAAAAGGTGAGCAAACAATGAGCAGACAGATGAGAGAACCATCTGGGGGAAGGGGGATAAATAAAGAAAAATAAAGTAAATAAGTCTTTAAAAAAAAAAAAAAAAAAAAACACAAAGAGAATATCAATAGAGAGGTGGAAATTATGACAAGAAACCAAAAAAAACTGCAGACCACAGTAACAAGAATTAAAAATTCCCTAGAGCAGGGATTCTTAACCTTTTTTGTTCCATGGACCCCCTTGCCATCAGGTGAAAACCACGGACCCCTTACTAAGTCCACACTATACTGTGTATTATTTAATAAATATATCACACCCACACAACACGTCCCCATGAGAATAATGTGTGGGTTTTTTTATATTTATTTTTATTTCATTTGTAGGAATGATATTTTTTTTGAATTTCAATCCAAACTCACAGACCCCTTGTTAAGAACCCCTGCCCTAGAAGGTTTCAATAGCAGACTGAAGCTGGTAGAAGAATTAATCAGTGAACTTGAAGATAACGCAACTGAAATCATCCAGCAGAAGGAACAAAGAAAAAAGAAGAGTTAACAGAACTTGAGAAACCCGTGAGATACTATCAAGCATATCAATATAAGCATTGTGGGAATCCTAAAAGAAGAGAGAAAATGGCAGAAAGATTATTAGAAGAAATAACGGCTGAAAATTACCCAAATTTACCTTAAGACAGGAATAAACACATCCAAGTTGCCTGACAAACTCTAAACAGGATAGAGCCAAATACACTCCCACCATATCATGTTATAATCAAACTGGAGAATGCTAAAGATAAAAAGGAAATTCTCAAATTTGCAAAAGAGAAATAACATGTCACATACAAGGGAACCTCACTTAACAAATTACACAAACCATAGAAGCAAGAAGGCGGTAGGACCACATATTTTTTTGAGAGCAAAAACTGCCAAGTATTCTGTATCCAGCAAAACACTTTCTCAAAAATGAGGGAGGAATTACATTTCCAGATACACAAAAGCTAAGGGACTCTGTCCCCACTAGACCAGCCCTAATTCTGCAGGTTAAAAGGAAAGGACATGGGAAGATGGAAGATTAGAGAGACAGAGAACTCACTTCTCTCTCAGAAAAATAACTAGAGGACAGGCAGAAACTTTCTGGAAAACTTCTAGGGCTTAGGACACCAGGGCAAGACTGAATACCACCCCAGAAGAGAGAGGGACAAAGACTCAACTGGAAAGGCTCATGAGTAAAACCTGCCCCTCTTAACACCCATCCCCCCATCCTCAGAGCAGACAGCATTTAGTCCACTAGCTCCTAGCTGGTGGAGGTCGCAGGGGTCCAATTCCCCAGGAAAGGGGAGGGAGAAGAACACAGCCTCCAGCCAATTCAGCTTTCGGCCAAAAAATTCAGTGTACCATCCCCCACAAGTCATGCACTCTGAGGCCAGGTGAGGACCAGCCATTGTCACAAGATGTTAATACCAGGTTGATATTTGGGCAAAAATACAACCAAAGCAAACTATGGACAGTAGTGTATAATAATATATTCATAATCTTCCATCAATGGTAACAAAAAAAAGTAAATATGGTAAGTGAAAGGAATTAGACAAAAGGTACTAAATATTGTTTGACTCCATCTATACAAAATGAAAATACAAATAAATTAAGAGAGACAGAAACGGAATAGCAGTTACATATGGCAGGGGCAGGATAAAAAGATTGAGAGGTGATTACTAAGGGGTAGAGTGTTTTTTGCTTATTTATTGCTTTTTATTAGTAGTAGTTTTTTGGCGTAATGAAAACACTCTAATATTGATTAAGTGATGAATTCACAACTCTCTGATTATACTAAATATCACTGATTATACATTTTGGATAGAGTATGATTTGTGAATACATTTCAATAAAATTAAAAAAAAAAAGGAAGGAAAAGAACTACTCTGTGTCTAAGAACATGGCACAATCTCAAACATACACACAAAAGAAAAAACCTGGCAGAACCATTTTCCCAGAATAAAAATTCATAGCCCAACTACATTCTTTTTACAAAAAGGAATGAACACTAAAAAACTGACTGAAGCCACATGAAGAAATCAAAAAGTCTCTGGTTAAAATAAATGGCATGGATAAATATGACTATCAGTACTGTTATATTTTTAATTTGTATCTGCACTTACTACAGGCTATAAAAGACAAATACATAAAATGTAATGATAAATCAAAGGTTTTGGACTCAACGCATAATTATGTAATTTATGACAGGAACTACATAAAGATGGGGGGATGGAGGGGTACAGGAATGTAGTTTATGTACACCACTGAGGTAGGTAAGTTGGCACCGAAGCAAATGAGAGTGTTATAGATTTAGACTGTTAATTTTAAGTTCCACAGTAAACACAAAGAAAATTATCAGAGAAAATACAAACTTACAGAGACAGAAAGTACAGTACAGGTTACCAGGGGTAGGGACAGCTGGGGCTATAGGGAATTAATGCAGAAGGACTATAGGGTTTCTGTTTGGGGTGAAGAGAAAATCATAGTAGTGGATGGTGATGAGGATACTGCAACATTGTGAACTTGATTAATCCCACTGAATGGAATCCCTGGGATTGGAAGACTTGTGTTTTATATATATATGTTCCTACAATTGAAAAAAAAGACACAGGGAAACTAAAGAGATTAAATGACAACTAAATGCAATGTATGATACTGAATAGGATCTAAGAATGGAGAAGAGGCTCAAAAGGGCATTACTGGGGGAGCAGGTGTAGCTCAGTGGTTAAGCCCTTGCTTCCCATGTACAAGATCCTCAGTTCAGTCCCCGGTACCTCCTTTAAAAAACAAACAAACAAACAAACAAAACCACTTTATTGGGACATATAAAAATATGTCAGATTATAAAATGTAAGCTTCATATCAATATTAAATAAACTTCTTAACCATGATAACTGTACTTAAGATGATAAGCAACCTGCTCTCAAAAGTTCAGAAAATAACTAGCAAGATAAACAGATGATGGATACATTGATATGGGGTGGCAAACCGTAAAACTGGTGGATCTGGGTATACAGGGGGGTATATAAGGGGATATTGGGAGTTTTATGTTTGGGTTTTGTATTATTTCTTGAACTCTCTTATAAGTTGGAAATTATTTCAGATTAAAAAGTTAAAAACAGAAGGTTAATTTGTTCAAGTTATAAACTCTTGGGAAGTGGCTGTGGCTCAATCAGTGGGGCTCCCGTTTACCATATAGGAGGCCCCGGATTCGGTTCCCGGGGCCTCCTGGTGGGGGCAGGCCCGCCCGCACGGCGTGGCTGGCTGGCCCGGCAAGCACAGGCCGCAAGGGGGGGATGGATGAATAAATAAATAAAATCTTTAAAAAAAAAAAAAAAAGTTATAAACTCTTGCCTCTTGAATGCCATCAAGGCAATGACTAAAATGCTTAAGAACTCAAAGAAATTAAAAACATACCTTGAACTTTCACTGTCACTTTCACTTTTTCTATCACTTTTCCATTCTTCTTCTTCAGTAGAACAAGAACCTTCACTTTGATCACAGGAAGTCTCCTAATATATGAGGAGGAAAAAAAATCACCTTGATCCCTGATGTTCGATAACAAAAGTCAATAAAACGTATAGTCATGCATCTAGATAGATTAAATCTTCTAATAAATATGAATTTCATGTAATAAATGTATTCAACTGATAAACTTAAAAAGCAAATTTCCTTTACTACCCCCATTTGTTCCTATCAAGGTATAAGGCTACAGAGAATATATACAATTTACACTATCACTATCAGCATAAGAAAGTGATACAATTGGCCATTTCTGAAAGTCAATAAGGAAAGACAGGGAACAAGAGACTGATTCCCATAAACCTAAGAGGAGGAAGCTACTTTAAGTTCTCATCATGGACACAAGGCAGGTACTTTTCAACTGAGAAAACTGTGGAAAACTGTTTGGCAGTTCCTCAGAAAGTAAAGGATTATCATAAAAGCAGACAATCCCACTTCTAGATATATAACCAAAAGTATTGAATATATATTTGCACAGATAACTGCATATCGATGTTCACAGAGGCATTATTCACAATTGTCAAAAGATGGAAGCAACCCAAGCGTCTGATCAACAGATGATAAACAAATATGGTATATACATACAATGGAATATTACGGACTCATAAAAAGGAATGAAGTTTTGGTACATGCTACAACATGAAATAACCTTAAAGGTAGTATGTTGAATGAAACATGCCAGAAACAAAATGACAAATACTTTATGATCTCGCTGAAAGGAAATAATTAGAATAAGCAAATTTATAGAGTCAGAAGGTAGAACACAGGTTTCAGGGACCAGGATGGGGCTAGGGAATGGAGAGCTAATGCTTAATTCATAGAGAGTTTCTGTTTGAATTGATAGAAAGATATGAAAATACATGGTGGGGATGGTAGCACAACATTATGAATGTCATTAACACCAATGAATTATCTATTTGAATGAGGTTAATAGGGGAAATTGTAGGGCTTTTTAGTATATACGTTACTAAAATAAGTTTTTAAAAAACCATAGGACTGTAGAACACAGTGAACCCTAATGTAAACTATGGAATAGAGTTCATAGTATAATTATAATATTGTTTCATTAATTGTAACAAAGGTATCACACTAATGCAAAGTGTTAATAGGAATAACTAGGGGGTGGGGGTACATATGATTTTTCTGTAAACCTACAACTTCTCTAATAAAAAATAAATAAGGAGCACTGATACATGCTACATCAAAGAAGAACCTTTAAAACATTATGCTAAGTGAAAGAAGGTAGTCACAAAATCACACTGTATGATTCCATTTATATGCAATGTCCAAAACAAGCAAATCCATAAAAAAGGTAAATCAGTGCATGCCAGGCGCTGAATGGAGGGGGGAATACAGAGCGGGTTCTGGGGTTTCTTGGTATGAAAATGTTCTTAAATAATAGTGATGTCTACATAACATCGTGAATGCACCAAACAACACTGAAATGTACTTTTTAATTGTTGTCTTGAATGGTATGTGATTATATCACAGCTAAAATAATTCTTTTTAATTCAATAATTGAAATTTCAATTTTAATGCTACAGAATATATTTCACATAATATCAGAGTTGACTCAGAGTAAAGAATTAAGACAAACACATTTAAGATTATTTTATATATTTCACTTTCAACACTCACATGTCTTACAGAGCTTGAAGATTCATTTCCAGAAGATGACTCTAGCCGCTCAAGATTTCTTCTACCATAATTTTGACATTTACGCCTACATGTCCTCTGCCTAGACTGTGATATCAAAGCTACCGAATCAGACTGAAACAAAGAAATATGAAGATGAAAATCAACATGGAAGTAGTCCAATAGTCACCAAAATGGACATTCTATCAAGTACCCAAAAAGGGCAAAAAGTAGATTTACTTAAAAGAAAATATGCATGAACACACACTATTTTTGCCACATATTGTTCAATCAAACTTGATATTTTTACTTTAAAGGTATTTAGAAGGTGTGAGAGAAGTCACATTAGATCAGCATTTTTCAAACTACTTTCTATGTTAATTGGTTTCCTATGAATGGGAGAAAATAACAAAATAAACATATCACTTTAAAATTTAAAAATTTTATAAGTGAAACATATATATTTATATTTTATGTTGTAGTAACCAAGCTTAAGAAATATATCACTATCTGTACAGACAGAAATATATGAAATAATCCTCAAATATTATCCCTAATTATTTTCAGGTTACAAGTTTTTAAATGACCTGTTATTGTCACCTACTTTTCAGTCATATTTCAATTTTAAAATATCATTTTTATCAAACGTAATTTTAATGAATCTTAAAAATCAGACAAAATGCTAGACTGATTAAAAAATAGATGCACCATTTCCTAAACATTGAAGTCATGTCTATACAATCACCCAAGGAAAGCAAATATTTCTTAACTTGCTTCACAAATTACTTTTGACATGAGAGCCATTTGTTTGATGAGCATTGGTCTGTTTTATAATTTCCACACATCACTAGCTAATCTTAAAATGATTTATTTTCAATAAAGGTGCTAAGTTCACTCAGTGGGAAAAGAATAGTCTCTTGAACAAATGGTGCCGGGAAAACTGTATATCTATAACCAAAAGAATGAAAGAGGACCCCTATCTTACTACCAATACAAGAATCAACTCAAAATGGATCAAAGATCTAAATATAAAACCCAGGACCATAAAACTACTAGAAGAAAATGTAGGGAAACATCTTCTTCAAGACCTTATAGTAGGTGGTGGTTTCTTGGACGTTACACCCAAAGCACGTGCAACAGAAGAAAAAATAGGTAATGGGACCTCTTCAAAATTAAACTTTTGCATCTCACAGGACTTTGTCAAAAGGGTGAAAAGGCAGCCAACTCAATGGGAAAAAATATTTGGAAATCACATATCCGATAAGGGTTTACTATCCAGGATATAGAAAGTTGTTACAATTCAACAATAAAAAGACAAACGACCCAATTAAAAAATGGGCAAAATACTTGAATAGACATTTGTCCAAAGAAGTACAAATGGCAAAAAAACACATGAAGAAATGGTCAACATCACTCATGATTAGGAAAATGCAAATCAAAACTACAATGAGATATTTCACATCTATCAGAATGGCCACTAGTAAAAAGACAGAGAACTAAAAGTGTTGGAGAGGATATGGAGAGATAGGAACACTTCTTCACTGTTGGTGGGAATGCAGAATGGTACAGCCACTGCGGAGGACTGTTTGGCAGTTCCTAAAGAAGTTGAATAGACTTCCCATGTGACCCTGCAATACCACTACTGGGTATATACCCAGAAGAACTGAGAGCAGTGACACGAACAGACAGCTGCATACCGATGCTCATAGTAACATTATTCATGATTTCCAAAAGCTGGAAACAACCCAGGTGTCCATCAACAGATGAATGGATAAACAAACTGTGGTCTATTGACACGATGAAATATTATGCAGCTGTAAGATAAAATGAAGTTGTGAAGCATATGACAACATGGATGAACCTGGAGGACATTATGTTGAGCGAAGCAAGCCAGACACAAAAGGACAAATACTGTATGATTGCCTTACTATGAACCAAATATACCGTGTAACATATTGTTTGAGTCAAAAAAAATTTATATGTATCCAGTACATTTGAGAAATGTATGTTTTTATTCAAAAAAATAAAATAAAATAAAATAAACTTTATTTTTAAAGAGGCTTTAGAGAAAAGTTACACTGAAGGTATGAGGGATTCCCACGTACCCCCTTCCCTCTCCCACAGCACCCACTTTTTTTTTTTTTTAATGTAGCAGTACAATTTATTATGCTGTATCTGTAAAAGGAATGGCAATTATTTCTAAAAATGAAATACAACAAGTGCTGACCAGGATGTGGAAAAACTGGAACTCTGCTATATTTCTGGTGGGAAGGTAATATGGGCAGCTGTTGTGGAAAACAGGTTGGCATTAAAAAAAGTTGAACATAAAATTACCATAACTCAGCAATTCCACTCTTAGGTATACACCCCAAAGAAAAGCAGGGGCAACCAGATACTAGTATAGCAATATTCACAGCAGTATTGTTCACAACAGCCAAAAGTTGGAAAGCATCCCTATGTCCACTACAGGTGAATGATACATGGTACAAGATGGATGAACCCTAAAAACATTATGCAGGGGCCCCTCTGATCAAGAAACCAGGGTGAGAGGATTCAGGATTTACTATCCCCACAGAAGCTGTGGTCAAGCAGCAAGAACTGGCAGATGCATCTTTCTAAAAATCCAGAAAACACTTAAGAAAAAGGCCACTTAAAAGTGATAAGATCTAGCAGCACCCTGGCTGGCCCTTCCTTCATTCCCTCACCGGCTTGGAGGGGAGCTAGCCCATACACCCAGTTTGGATCCCTGGTCCCAGTTCCGGATGGAACTGAGTAACCATCTTACACAGGCTAGGAGCACATTATGTCTGGCACAATCTATCTGGTGGTGGCCTTGAGGGACTTGCTCTCCCAGAACTTGCCCTGTGTGTAAAAGGCAACTCACTGAGTTCTCCTACAGAAGAAAGGAGAATTATGATCGTGAGCCCCAAAGGGCTATCTCCTAGAATACAGATGAACCACAGACAGAATAGGAATCTCAAAAGAGTAAAGCCCATCCTTGTTTGGATTAAGGTAATATAAGGCTTGATAGCACCCAAGCAGCCTGCCAGAAGCAAATGTAATTCTTCTCTGGGGAAGATGTCAAATCATCTATAATATTTAGCATTCAATAAAACAAAATACAGGCAACAAAGAAAATGTGATTGTTAGAGAGAGAGGAAAAAAAAAAAAAAAGAGAGAGAGAGAGAGAAAGAAATTAACAGAATGGGAAGATAGCCATAAGAGATTGAAATAATGAAATAATGAAATTACCAGAAATGGGTTTTTAAAAATAACTATGGCTGATTTTCAAGGAATTAAAGCAATGAGAACTCCAACTATTAAAAAGGACCAGGGAAACAGGTATGGCTGGCTCACTGGTTGAATGCCTGCTTTGCATATTTGAGGTCCCTGGTTCAATATTCGGTACCTCCTTAGGAAAAAAATTAAAACAAAAATAAAATTAAATTAAAATTTTTAAAAGGCCAAATTCCCTTCCTTTTCCTCGTTGCATCCCTGAAAGTAAAATGGATCACCAGCAGCTCTACTGGAGTCACCCACAAAAATTCAGCCTGAGCTCTCACTCTTGCTGCATCTGCTCAAACTGGCACAGTATAATCTGGAAATACAGCCTCAATATGACTGCCAACAATTTCAACAGTACACAAAGGATATAGGCATCAAGTTGGAATAAGGAAACTTCCTTGACTGGATTGTCCAAGACATCTACCCAACTATGAACAATGCTAATTCTTTGTATATAAATAAAATAAAGCTTAAAAAAAAAAAAAATCAATTCAAAAAAAAGGAAATACAGTAATTAAAATTAAAATGTTAAAATAAACTTAACAGATTACACACAGCTGAAGAGAATTAACGAACTGAAATACTGGTCGGAAGAAAATCCAGAAGAGCAGAAAACAGCCCCAAGAAACAAAAGGGAATCTGAAGAAAAAGTCTAGTATATATATACATAACTAGGGTCTCAGAAGGAAAACAGAAAATAAAAGATGGAAACAGGGGCGGATGTGGCTCAACAGGTGGGGCGTCCATCTCCCATATGGAGGGACCTGGGTTCGATCCCCGGGACCTCCCGGTAAAATTTAAAAAAATAAAAAAATTTAAAAAAAAATAAAAGATGGAAACATATGGTATACAATCACTAACCAAAAGAAAGCTGTCACAGTTATACTAACACAAAATTTTTAATTAGAAAGAATTATTAGAGATAAAGGATAATTCATAATCATAAAAGGTTCAATTCAGTAGGAAAAAGGAAAATTCTATATTTGTATTTAATTTCATTCTCACAGGTCCAGACAAGAAAAAGCACTGAGGATCAACTTAAACAAGGCAGCCAAATGGCAGCAGACAGGCACACACTGCCCATGACATGACCTCAAGATCAATCAATTGAGAGAAAGTCCTCCAATTGCCACCATTTCTTCACCATAGTTTTCTGGTAATGACCATCCATACATTTTGTGCATCTTCCATAAACTCATTGTCAGTACTGCTCATGTGATGCCCAAGAAAACAGAGTAATTAAATAGTAAGAAATTAGATTTTGTTGGGTAGGATTGAGCTTTGGAGGGCCACAAACCATTTTAACAGCTGATTTTTTTTTCCTACTCCCAAAAAAACATTTTTGCCCCCTTGTGGGCGATAGCGCCCCTGCTGAAATGCATTTAAATAAATTTCAGAAATAGGCAAAGCTAACTGATCTTTTTTAGAAGTCAAGGTATTTGGTTACATGTGGAAATAGAAAGTAGTTCTGATGTGCTAATTGTGCTCTCATTCTTACATGTTTATTAAACAGTGATTTTTTAGAATCCTTTAACACTTTTAGGCATGAAACAACTTCAAATTTTTTTACTAATCCTTCCTAAAGGCTGTACAACTTTAAGACTAATATTTTAAATCCCAAACATTTGACTACAGGTGAAAATTACTAATATTTTCACAGATCAAAAAGAAAACTCTTGAGAATGTCCAAAAGTAATGGCCAATCATAGTACTTATATATAATGCTTAATGCTAGATTTCACATGACATTAAATTTCTATTTAATTTCCAATTTGTGTATTCCTAAGAAAACAATTTTAGGTTACCTTTTGTGAGAGCTGGAAGGTCTTCCTTTTTCTTCCTATTATATAAAGGTTTCTTTCCTCTTCACCTTTCTCTAGTCTGAAGTCTTGCAATTTCCTACAAAATCCCAGTTACATTTAGTTAATGAACTAAAGGATGGCTAAAGAACAAAGGAGTAAAAATTTATCATTATGATTCTAAAACTAATATAATTTTATAAAATTTTAATATTAGTACAGAAAATCCCTAAAGTTAAAACAAAAGTCAAGCCATACACCTCTTTAGAAATTTAACATGAATATAAATAAACTCTCAGAGACAGCTAAAAGGTCCCATTTTTAATATTCAATGCAGAAATATTGATCCATTTGTTTTGTTTTTGTTTTTTGAGGTACCCAGGCCCAGGACTGAACCCAGGACTTTATATGTGGGAAACCAGCGCTCACTACTTAGCCACATCAGCTCCCCTGAGTTGGTACTTTTGTCTGTTTGGCTTGTTGTTTTTTGTTTTCGGGAGGCACTGAGAACTGAACCCAGGAACTTCCCATGTGGCAAGCAAGCATGCAATGGCTTGAGCCACATCTGCTCCCCTCCACTTGTTTTTGTTTGTTTGTTTTCGGAAGTACTGGGGATTGAACCCAGGACCTCATACAGGGGAAGCAGGCACTCAACTACTTGAGCTACATCCACTCCCCTATCTATTTGTATATAACTGTTCTTGTTAGGATCAACTCAAACAAGGACCTCCAATATTAGCTCCTCAAAAACTCTCTATGATTTTCCAAGATAGCAATTACTTTCCCTGAAGAAAAAAATAAGAGCAGAGTCCTCTTTTTCCAAACTAAAGCTACGTTTTTAAAGATTTATTTTATTTCTTCCTGCCCCCTTGTTTTCTGCTCTCTGTGTTTGTTTGCTGTGTGCTCTGTGTCTGCTTGTCTTTTTAGGAGGCACTGGGAACTGAACCCAGGACCTCCCATGTGGGAGGGAGGCACCTAAGAGCTTAAGCCACCTCCGGTCTTTGCTTTTTATGTCTCTCACTGTTTCCTCCTGGCGTCATCTTTGCTGCATCATCTTGTTGTGTCAGCTCAACACGCCAGCCCATCGTGTCAGCTGTCTTGCTTGTCTTCTTTAGGGCACCAAGAACTCAACCTAGGATCTCCCATGTGGTAGGCAGGCACCAAATTGCTTGAGCCACATCTACTTCCCTCAAAATATGTTTTACAAGTTATGGAACAAGAAATAGCAATGTTGCTAGTCTGTTAATCATATACATTTTACTCACATGATACAACAGAAAGATTATGGTACTGGGACCTGCCACTATACTATGAGGAAAGTATTGAAGATCATTTTCCTTCTCTTTGCCTAGAGAATTCAAGTGACTGCCATGCTCCAGGATAAAACTTTGGGCTCTCAACTGAGTATAAACCCAAATGCTGGTCAAAAGACTGATCTCTAAGGAAACCAGTTTTTTCAAGGTAGAGCTACAGCCCACACTTAGATGAGAGTAAAACATAATCCGATACACAATGGAGTTTTAAATCATACTCAACCCTTGACAACGGGTTGTCAATTTGACTCATAAATTTAAGGAACTAATAAGTTTTTCACTTGCAGCCAAATGAAATTCCTGTTAACTGTATGCTTCTCTTTGGTTTGACAATAAAACAATGTATATAATTCATTCTCAATCAACAATAATGCAGGGAAACGGATTTGGTTCAAGTGATTGGGCTCCCATCTACCATATGGGAGGTCCAGGGTTCGATTCCCAGGGCTTCCTGGTGAAGGGCGAGCTGGCCCAAGCGGAGAGCTGGCCCACACAGGAGTGCTGGCACAGCAAGATGACACAACCAAGAGAAACAGAGAAGACAGACAATAAGAGACACAGCAGACCAGGGAGCTGAGGAGATGCAAGAGATTGAATGCCTCTCTCCCACTCCAGACGGTCCCAGGATCATTTCCCAGTACTGCCTCAAGAAAAGACAAGCAGACACAGAAGAACACACAGAGAGTAGACAGTGAGCGCAAACCGCGTGGGGGGGGGAGAGATAAATAAATAAATGAAATCTTAAAAAAAATAATAATAATAATGCAAATGAAGACTCTAGGCCCTCCTAACCATCATCTTCAACTCCTAAAGTGCTATGTCTAGAACACTATAGCATTTACATGGAATTCATTCATTCTGCTGGAATGATAGAACTTCTACTATTACTGGGAAGTAAAATTATGCGGTCATATCCTAATAAACAGTTAGGCAAAGGACACTCACTGTTTTATAGGGACTGTTGCCAAGAACACTGACCACCATCACTCAGTTACTCCTTTATAAAATCCCATGTAAGCTTTATTACAGTTTACAGTACCAGAAAAGGCTATGCTCTGCTTTCTGAAAAGTATACTGTGGCAGGTAGCTGGTTGACTTTTCTTCCTTAGATACAGAACCCTAATAGAAATTACATTACCTAGCCTCCACTGTAGCTAAAGTATGGCCATAAACAACATTTTGGCTAATGAGTTAAATGTAGAAATGTTATGTGAGATTCCACTAACAACTTTTAAAGGAAGCTCCCTCAGCTGGAAATGACCTTTCTGCCTTCTGTCTCTCCTCTGGCCTATATGTCACCCTGTATCACGGAGGTGATGACTGAAGCTTCAGCAGCTATCCTGGACTTTGAAGTGACTTGAGACTGGAAGTCAAACTCTGAGATAGAGAACAGAAACACAGAAGGAGCCTGACTCCCTGATTGTGAAACCGCAATTCCAGTCTTAAACTACCTATTTCCAATCTTCCTTTATGTGAGACAACAGATGCTTGTGTGCTTAAGGAGCTATTCTTCAGGTCTTTCACTCATAATACCTGTTTGCTCCCCCTGGTTCTGACAATAAAAAGTCTTCCAAAATTATATACTTTCAGTTCTGATCAACAAGAAACTCAAATTTTTCAATTCAACTTCTTTTGTATGTTTAAGGACATATAAACAAACTTAAGGCTTAATTATAGCATACCGCATACATGGTAGTGATTTTCTTTCTCATCACAATTCCAGATTTCAATTTTAATTATTTTATTTTGTAGTTATAAGCCTTTTCAAATGCATTATCCAATATATAAGTACTATCCAGTTTTACTCTACCAATTGTTCAAACTACTAGCTAAACACATGATGGAGCACTTTAACAAAATTATCTCAAGGTGTCAGTTGTGATAAGATATAAAGATATGACTGAATACTGGAACATTTTAGTATCAGTGATAAAAGTAATTGCTGTCTCCATTTTATCAGTAACTCAAAAATCAGTACGCTACAACTAAGGAGAAAGGAGGTCCCTATTGCCAAACTTGTAATTAAGAAATATTTTCCGGGAAGCGGCTGTGGCTCAATCAGTAGGGCTCCCGTTTACCATATGGGAGGCCCCGGGTTCGGTTCCCGGGGCCTCCTGGTGAAGGCAAGCCCGCCCACATGGCGTGGTTAGCTGACCCAGCGAGCATAAGCAGCAAGGGGGGGATAAATGAATAAATAAATAAAATCTTTAAAAAAAAAGAAATATTTTCCACTAAAAGAAAACGGGTGCATAAGAAGAAAGAGTGATTCCAGATCTAGGGCAAAAAATTTACAAATAAACTGCAATATTTTGCCATGCCTGATAGCAAAGAAGCTATCTAAAACTATTACAGTCATGTCAAAAAGACTCAGGAAGCAACCTGAGTCTTTTCCTGGCCAGAGATAGAACAATTTGAACATCAATACAGAATATGTAAAATAAATTGACACACATCAATGTGATTTATACATTGAATTCATACCAAAAGTAAAAAAATTAAAACTCCCACTCACAAATAGGTAGCTGCTGGAGAATTATAAGGAATAATTATTTTGAAGATATAAGAAACTAAAGAATCAAGCATGTATTCTACCTCTTATACACAAATTGAAGTAACTTGGTAACAAAAAAGTAGATTTGGGTAAATTTCTCTTAAAAGAAATATCCAAGATTATAAATGAAAACTAGATGGAATTGCAAAATCATTATTTTATAGCCCCTAATGAATTAATGGATCTAGATATTGAGCATCAATGACTGCTAACATCATGAAAATATAGTACTGTATGTCTCTGGACAGAATTACACGACACCTATGAAATAATCATAAAACCATTTATGACATTGAGACAAATTTAAACACTGGCTATTTGGTTATAATAAGGAACTTTTTTTTTAAGGTATGGTAAAATATACATTTTATTTTTTTTTTTTTTTTAAGATTTTTTAATTTATTTATTCATTTATCCCCCCCCTGCTGCTTGTGCTCGCCGGGTCAGCCAACCACGCCGCGCAGGCAGGCTTGCCTTCACCAGGAGGCCCCGGGAACCGAACCCGGGGCCTCCCATATGGCAAACGGGAGCCCCACTGATTGAGCCACAGCCGCTTCCCTAAAATATACATTTTAGAAACAATTCCTTATCTTTTAGATATACACACTGAAATACTTATGAAAAAATATGACTGAGACTTCTTTCAAAATAATGCCAAAGGGAGAAAAGTGGGAGTGGTATAGATGAAACTTGCTATGAAAACATTTACCAGAGTGAAAACTTAGAAAAAAAATTTGGACATTTTCCTACCACAATTAAAGGAAATTCTAACCCACTACTAAAATATAAATGATTATTTACAACTAATGGAATAAAGGACATGTAAATAAGCATACATAAATATTTCCATAGATACAAACAACATAGATAGATATCCTAAAACAAACCTAAATATGCCTAGTGGTACCTCTGGTACAACCACTCTTCGTTTCCAAGCTTGCAGGTCACGTTCTGTAGCAATCTGACTACGTGGAGCATTTTGATGCATCTGACGAACACCTTCAACTTGTCCACTACGACGCAAACCAATATTTGGAGGGGACTGGATGTCTAAGCTTAGTCGTCTAAAACCTAGGAAAATATGACCAAGAAATTATTGCAAGACAAATTTCAAGCTGGTATTCAGCATGTATCAAGCATACATTCCTCCTAAAATATTTAATATAATGATCTACTGAAATACTTTGAAAAAAATTTAACGTGACTGAGATCAATGAGGCAAAATATATAACACGGAACATAGTTACTGCAACTATTAACCTTCAATTCCATTTTTACTGGACTTTCTGAAATTTTCCTCTGGGAAGGTAGCTGTAGACCAAGTGGTCATTTTCTGACAATACTGGGTGAAAGAGCTCCTGCTACTAATGCAGGAGACAAACTGAGTACTATTATCCTTTCCTATGCAGGCTACAACATTCTCTTCCAGTTACTCTGTATCTCCTTGCCTAGGGGAAAAAATCCACAGGAGTAAATACAACTTCTGCATTCATCTATATACCAATTTCTTTTATTTACGAATCATATGTGAACTAATTTGCATTACTGAACATACTATACTTCACCTACTAAAAATGGCACCAAATGACTCTACTGATCCAAATAATTGCACTAAAATATATTGATGTTTAAGGAAGTTTATCTGAGAAGTAAAAAAATTCTAAATTTAATTGCCCAAGTCATACTTTTAGTCTCCAACAATGTGAAGAAAACACATGCACAAGAATATTTGTCATAGCATTATCATTAATAGCAGAATATGAGAAACAACCTAAATGTCCATAAACAGACTGCTATGGGTTGAGCTGTTTCCCCAAAAAGCCATGTTCAAGTCCTAATCCCCAGTCCAGTGAAGGTGACCATATATGGAAACAAAGGCTTTGAAAATGGTATTAGTTAAGATGAGGCCAAACTGGATTAAGGTTGGCCCTCATCCAATACAACTGGTGTCCTTATAAGGGGAGATGAGGCCAAGACAGCAACACAGGGAAAAGAGTCCTATGAAAATAAAGACATGTCATTGTTAAAAAAAACAAAAACAGAAAACTACAAGTGCTGGAGAGGATGTGGAGAAACAGGAACACTCCTTCACTGTTGGTGGGAATGTAGAATGGTGCAGCCTTTGTGGAAGACAGTTTAGCACTTCCTCAAGAAACTAAATATATTCCTAGTAATGATCCAGTAATTCCGTTACTAGGAATATATTAAGAACTGAAAACTGTGACACAAACTGACATTTGCACACTAATGTTCAAAACAGAATTATTCACAACTGCTAAAATATGGAAACAACCCAAGTGTCCATCAACTGATGAATGGATAAACAAAATGTGGTATATACATACAATGGAATACTTTTAGCTGTAAGAAGAAATGAAATCAGGATGCATATGACAACATGAATGAACCTTGACATATCGGGTGAATTAAGTCAGACACAAAAGGACAAATACTGTATCGTCTCACTAATATGAACTAAATACAATGAATAAGTTCATGGAGGTATATTCCAGAGTGTAGATTACTAGGAGTTAGAATGTAAGTTGAGAATGGGAGTTGATGCTTAAGGTATATAGAATTTTTAATAAGGTTTATTGTAAAAGTGAGGAAATGAATAGATTTGATGGTAATACATTATAGTGAGTATTACTAACACTACTGATTTATACGTGCGATTGAGGCTGAAAGGGGTGGTCTGTGGATGTAAATGTCAATTGAAAGGAAGCTAAAGAATAATCTAGGGAATGTATAACAGTGATTTCAGTGGTAGATGAAGACTGCGGTTAATAGCATAAAAAATAAGAATGTTCTTTTACAAAGTATTAAGAATATGGTGATACATGGGAAAATTACAACTAATGTAACTTATGGACAATAGTTAACAATAATATGGTAATATTTTTACAGCAATAGCAAAGAAGATATATCAATTCTAAGGGACAATAATAGGGGGATCTGAGGGGGTATGGGACTTTTCCTGAGTAATGAAAATGTTCTAAAATTGAGGTGATGACAGCACAACTCTGATGAAAATGAGAGCCACTGAGTGCACATTTCAAATGGACTGTAGGGACTATACAAAGCATGGGACTGTATAACACAGGAATCCAGCGGTAGATGATCAACTGTGGTTAACAGGACTTCTCTCATGAACTATAACAAATATGTAACACTAATACAAGGTATTAATAATCAGGAGGATTGGGGGGGAAATACACCAAATATAAGATATGGGCTATAGTGAGTAGTAATATTTTGTTTTGTTTTGTTGGTTTTGTTTTTTACCGGGAGGTCCCGGGGATCAAACCCGGGTCCCTCCATATGGGAGACGGACGCCCAACCAGTTGAGCCACATCCGACCCCCAGTAGTAATATTTTGATGATGGTTTTTCATAGCTTGTAACATATGTTTCACAACAATGTAAGGAAGGGAGATATAACAATGTAAGGGGGTATGACAATATTCATGTTTGTTTCATAAGTTCACAACTTTTACCATATACTTATTGTTTATGTATGTTCATGCATGAATGATAACCTTAAATAAAAGAAAAAGATATATTCACACACCATACGATCTATCTAAAGTGTATAATCAATGGCTTTTAGTATAATCACAATGTTGTGCACTTATCACAAAAAATTTTAGAAATATTTCATTACTCCAAAAAGAAAAGAAAAACTCCACACACATTTTATTGAATATACCTCAATAACACTGCTTAATAAATGTGCAAGAATAGCCAGAAATAGCAGCTATGTACAGCAGGGGAAACAGAGAGAGACTGAGAAGTGAAGAATTTTCTTGTTTGTCTGTTTTGATTATTATTGAAATAATGAAAATGCTTTAATAATGACTGAAGCGATAAATGCACAACTATGTGGCTATACTAAATACCACTGATTATACACTTTGGATGAATTGTATGCTTTATTAATATGTACCAATAAAATTGATTTGTAAAACAGAAGTTAGAAACAAAGAAAAGGAAGGGAGGGAAGGAGGGAGGGAGGGAGGGAGGGAGGAAGCAAGTGGAAACAGAGACAGAGATGGAAGGGCTTCATTTATAAGTTAAGGAATGCCAAGGATTGCTGGGAACCACCAGAGGCTGAAAGAGGAATTCTCCTCTACAGATTTCAGAGGAAGCATGGGCCCTGCAGACACCTTGTTTTCAGACTTCTGGCCCCCAGAACTGAAAGAAAATAAATTTCTATGTTTTAAGCAACCCAGTTTGTCGATATGTAGTTACAGCAGCCCTGGGGAACTAAGACACAGGCTGATTACAAATACTGGACACTCCACACAATGAAGTACTAACAAGCTGTAAAGGGATGAGGAAGAGCCCTGTGAATTGATATGGAGTGATTTTTGGAGTGATTTTTAAGACGTACTGTTGGGAGAAAAAAAAAGCAAGAACAGGAGAATTTATAAATATCTTGCGCTGTAGAGGCAATCATCAAGAAACAGACAGGGAGGCAGCTGTGGCTCAATCAGTAGGGCTCCCGTTTGCCATATGGGAGGCCCCGGGTTCGGTTCCTGGGGCCTCCTGGTGGGGGCGGGCCAGCCCGCGCGGCGTGGTTGGCTGGCCCGGCGAGCGCAGGCAGCGAGGGGGTGATAAATGAGTAAATAAATAAAATCTTTAAAAAAAAAAAAAAAAAGAAACAGACAAATCCAAATTAAGGGAAATTCATTGATACAACCAACCCAACCTCTTCAAAAAAGCCAAGGCCGTGAAGTTTCTAGATTAAAGGAGACATGACAATAAAATGCAACAAGCAAGCCTTGATGGAATCCAAAATATTAAAAAAGCCATTAAAGACAGGAGAGGGACAACTGGGAAATGTGGATGAGAATGATACATTACATAACAATATTGTACCAATGTTAAATTTCTTGACTGTGACCACTATATTGTGGCTAGGTTAAAAATGTCCCTGTTCCTGGAAGATAAGAGGCTGAGCATTAAGGGAAAAATGTGTTATAGTATCTCCAGATAACTCTCAAATTGTTCAGGAATTTGTACATCACATGACATTATCAAGAAAGTGAAAAGACAACCCAGAATGAGAGTAAACAGTTGTAAACCATGTATCTGTTAAGAGTTTAATAATCAGAATAATTAAAGAACGGCTACAACAACAAAAAGACAACCCAATTTAAAATGGGCAAAGGAGGTCAGTATGATGCATTGCAAAAAAGACTGACCCTCCATCATTAGCTTTGAAGATTGAGGATGGGGCCACCAGTCAATACAGACAGTCTTTAGAATCTGGAAAGACAAGGAAACAGATTCTCCCCTAGAGACTTCAAAAAAGAATGTGGTCCCTGCCAATGCCTTGATTTTAAGTCCAGTAGAAAATCCATTAGAAGGTATCAAGATCCTTACACTGCTTATGAACTTTTTGGTGATAATATAAACACTCACCTATTAGCATTTGAAATACATTTCACTAAAGAAGTTTCTATTAATGCTGCAATCTGTTACACAAGCTTTTGCCATCAATAGTAATAAGCCACGGTTACATGAATGTTTAAATTTTCTGTAACTCTGGTGCTAAAAATGATGTATTTTCTGGTCAAGTTAAGGCAAAAGAAAGCAATTGCTATTGTCACTAGTCTGGATGAAACTATAAAAGATAAAAACGTAAAGACTTCAATAAAAGTTTCTGAAGCACTCACTGCTCAATGGTACCTTTGGGAACTTTAATTCCAAATAGAAGATACAGGATAGCTTGTCATAAACTGTTTCCCTTTTATGTCTGCTTTTTTGCCTGCCGTAAGTGAGATCGACATAGTGCAGCACTAAACCATTCAGCTATTAACTATGATATGTTGGCAAATGAAATTTGAAATCTCATAAAACATTGATTCCTATAGACTCAAGGCTGAATTCAGATCAGGAATTCTTTTCCAAGGTGCGTTTTAATACAGATATGAAATGAAATACTTGTACAGAATTTTTTAATTCTGTAAGTTTATTCTATTCTTTAGCTGACTCTGCCAATTTACATAAATATGTTAAAATTACCCGTTTATATCTGCACAGTCTTTCTTAAACTCCCAAATTATTAGCATTGTATTAAGTGCTGTCACTTCTCTATCATGAATGTGATAATTTAAGTTAAGCCACTCAATTATTTTCTTTAGATCCTGGTTTCAAGATACATGTTTTGATTTCTTATCTTACTAGTATGCTTTATGGTTGTTCATTTGCTCACTTGTTTAAATTAACACACGAGTTTTTAAAGTGTTATCTATGTTAATATAGAATCCAACTTTGCAGATACAGAGCTTCTGCCCTGCCCCCCCCTTTAATGGCTCCCTTTTATGTTTCCTTGTTGTTTGTGCTCGTTATGTTTTTTTCTTTAGAAGGCACCAGGAACCGAACCCGGGACATCCCATGTGGTAGCTGGCACTCAACTGCTTGAGCCACATCTGCTCCCTATAGATTTTTTTTTTTTTTTTTTTTTACCAGGAGGTCCCGGGTATTGAACCCGGGTCCCTCCATATGGGAGACGGATGCCCAACCATTTGAGCCACATCCGTCCCCCTATAGATTATTTTTAAATGTACTTTAATGTGCCCTCTTTTTACCTTAATCATGATTTACTATTTCCTTGTAATATCCATGAAAATGAGTCTGGTTGAATAAGGGTACTCCAGTTTTACGTAGAGGATTCAGAAAGTGGGGTTTGGTTTGTCTCCCAATCATGGAAAATCACTGATTAATTTATTTCCCACAAGCAAAAATTATGCTTTTTTGGGTCAACTGCTTTTAATATTAACAGGTAGCTTATATCTGAGGGATATGTTTCAAGGGAGCATAATAAGATACAATACAAATTATAATGAAACACAATCTTACTCTTACAGCCATGCATTCATTAACTATTAAATGCATTTTATATCCTTCAACAAAATGAGTTTAAATTATAATTAGTTTATTAAAACATAGTATTGTTGGGGAACAGATGTGGCTCAGGCAATCGGGTACCTGCCTCTCATATGGGCAGTCCCAGACAACAAGCAGGCGACAATGAGCAAAAAGGACGCTGAGCAAAAAGGACGCTGAGCAAAAAGGATACCAATCAAGGCAACAAGCAGACAGCGAGCAAAAACAATCAGGGAGCAGATGTAGCTCAAGCAGTTGGGCAACTGCTTCCCACATGGGAGGTGATGGTGCCTCCTAAAGAAGAAACGAGCAGGCACTGCGAGCAGGCAGGTAAGGGAGCCACCTGGCAAAGAACAGTATTGTTGATCAATGGATTTTGGGGAGGACAGCTTTTTGTTCTTATACAGAAAACAATAATGGAATTGTTCAGTATCTTTGTGTTTCTTTCAAACTCTGTAAATATGTCAGTAATACTAGTGCTTCCCTTTAAGACAAATATAAATTCAAAAAGGGAGATTTTATTTAGACAAACAACTAATTCAAGTGGTTTTCCTTCACCCTAATCTATTTAGATTCATAACTGTTAAAAGAAAAAAAAAAGTCATTCTAAAATAATGCCAACCTGTATAATGCTCTAATTATTTTGTACAGTTTTTTAAAAATGGGCAAAGAAGTTAAAAGACATTTCCCCAAAGAAGATATATAAATGGCCAATAAACACATGAAATGATGGTCAACATCAGGCACCATTAGGGATTTGCAAATCAAAACCATAAGAGAGAGAACACTGGGAGGGATGGAGGAAGTAAAGAAGGGAAAAGGAAAAGGAAAAGGAACAAGAACAAGTGCTGACAAGGATGTAGAAAAATTAGAACCCTCATATGCATTTCTGGTGGGAAAGTAAAATGGTGCATCCACTATAGAAAATAACTTGGGTCTTCCTAAAAAGTTACGTGTAGTGCGGCACGGGTGTAACGCAGTGGTTGAGCTACTGCTGCCCATGTATGAGGCCGCAGGGGTTCAATCCCCAGTACCTCCTTAAAAAAAAAAAAAAAAAAATTTTTTTTTAAACATAGAATTGCCATATAACCTAACAATTCTCCTTCTGATATATACCTAAAAGAACTGAAAACAGAGACTAAGACAGTCACAATAGTCAAAGGTAGAAACTACCAAAGTACATATCAATAGATGAATGGGTAAACAAAATGTGGTTTATACATACAATGGATTATTATTCACCAATAAAAAAGAATGAAGTTCTGATATATGTTAAAATATCAATCAACCCTGAAAACTTTATGCTGAGTGAAATAAACCAGACTCAAAAGGACAAATATCATATGATTCCATTTAAATAAAATGTCTAGAAAAAGCAAACTCCAAAGACAGTAGATTAGAGGTTACCAGGGGGGTGGGGAGGTAGAGTAGGGAAATAAAGGGTCAGTGCTTAATGAGTTTCTGTTTGGAGTGATGGAAATGTTTTGGTAATGAACAGTGGTTATTGTAGCACAACCCTGTGAATGTAACTAATACAACTAAATTATATACTAAAAATGGTTAAAATGGGAAATTCGGCGTTGTATTTTACAATAAAAAAATTTTTTTTAATATATTAAAAAAACATACAAGAATGTGTATGTGTGTGTGTGTGTGCATGCACAAAAAGAGATAAAGCAAATGTGGCAAAATGTTACTAACTGGTGAATCTAGGTAAAGAGTAAATAGGTATTCACTGTATTATTCTTGTAACTTTTCTACAGGATATTTTTTTTTAAGATTTATTTTTATTTTATTTATTTATCCCCCCTTGCTGCTTGTGCTCGCTGTGTCTATTTGCTTTGCGTTTTTCTGTGTCTGCTTGCTCCCTTTTGTGGCATCATCTTGCTGTGCCAGCTCACCGCACCACGCGGGCCATCAGCTCACCACACCGCATGGGCCTGCTTGCCTTCACCAGGAGGCCCCAGGAATCTAACCCAGGGCCTCCCATATGGTAAACGGGAGCCCAACCAATTGAGCCACATCCGCTTCCCAGGATTTTTTTTAAATTGGAAAAATTAAGTGTTATGCTATATATCTAAGAAAAAAATGCCTCAATTCCTTCTGTTAGATTTTCTTGATATTCCTAGTCCACTGACAGATAACATTAACAAAATTTTCCAAATGCATCTGTGAGGCATTTAGCTTTAAAAGTCCTTCCAGTTCAGCCCAGCCCACGGGACAGCAACTTAAAAGCAAAATAAAAGAAACCCAATTCTACAAGTGAAACAAGATTTTCCTATGTATAGCAAGAAAAATACTTCTGCGTAACATTCCATCCAATTTAAAAGTATCCTTAAAAAGATGAAAAACTATCTTTGTGCTCTAGCAATGTGATTTGAAAACTCTCTTTCCACAGACACTTAGAAATGCTATGCTAAAATATAACAAATATCCTTTTTAATAAATCAGGAACTTGCAAATCACCTTGGGCTAGAAATAAAGAGGAAACAGAATTAAAGGTCATAAGTCTGTCATCCAAGGGCTTGGGTTTTAATACCCACATGGAGAAGGGTTTAGATAATAAAGCCTTGGGCCTGTGTCAGGCAGAGTTGGAAAAGATAATGCCTCCCAGTGCCAAAAAAAACAAAAAAAAAAAAACAACAAAAAAAAAAACCCAGAACCCTTGTAATGCTGTATGTATCCTGAACAAAATTTTAATCCACATACTATCACAAAGATATGACCAACCTAAATGTAGGTAAGAAGTGGGGGAAATACCCTTCCCTGGGAATTCATAAACATTAATCAGTACCTCAATCTGGGACTACCCGTATGTGGTGCAAAAACTTCAAACGCATTAAGTTAAAGAACTGGTCCTAACAGAACTGCATCTCATGATGCCATCATCCACCAAGGTTACCCCTGTGGACAGAAACAACTTGTCTTTGTAGCAGCCTGATTTTAAACGATTTTATTCTTTTCAGTAAAGGCAATTTGTCAGATATATTGTTTTATAAACTTGTTACATAAATAAGTTCAAAGACTATACAAAATATTTTACTAAAAAAAAAGATAGCCCTGGGTACCTTACCAAATGATTTGTGAAGCCATCTCAAAAAGAAAAGCCCTCAACTTTGGCTACCCATCATTCCCACTAATTTCCTCCTAAAGACAAGCTCACAATCCAAAATAATGTACAATGATATGCAACAAACATAACTAACAATATAGGATTAGGCTCCCCCAAAGAACTTCAAGTAATAAGAAATGTGAAAAACAATGTGAAAATAACTTAAAAGGAAAAAAATTTTAAACAAATACAGCTAAAAAATATATGCATTCAACTTCATTAGTGATAAAATTTTTTTTTTTCCAAATCGAGACTCCATTATGATTTGACTCCCGTCTGAATAGTAAAAATCAAGAAATCAAACCACAAATATTGGGAAAGTGAATCCACAGCATCTTTTATATATTACTGCTGGAAGTATAAATTATACAGATCCTGTGGAAAACAGTTTATCATTACCTTATGTGACAGTTTGAAATTCTTTTATGAATAAAGATTATGTTCTTTTTTGAATCCCAAAATGAAAGAATATCCTGTGGGTATGAGACCCTTTCGACTGGACTAGGTGAGGCATGACTCAGATTGAATCTCCATCTTCTTGCTGTGTGTGAAATAAACGGAGACACAGAGAGAAAGAGACACACACAGGAAAAAGAAGAGACCATAATTACACTGATCCTGCCACATGAGAGAGAGAGATGGAAATGCAAGAAAACAGAGAAGCCCTGAGAGGTTCAAGGAGCCAAAGCCCAGGGAGAGATGAACCATATGCCTCATGGCTCACAGCTGAACTCAGGAAGAAAGCTGGCACCCAAGACAGAGAGAAGACCCCAAAAGAGACAAGCCCTATGCCTGGTCACCCATAGCTGAGCTCCAGAAGATAGAAGACTCTGGAAGGGAAGGCAGAGGTGGGTGGCTATCTTCACCATGTGGCAGGATCCTAGGATAAATAGTAGCTGACTCTGGTTAGAAAACATCTCCGATGAGGGGGCACTGTGGCTCAAATGGTTGGGTGTCCGTCTCCCATATGGAGGGACCTGGGTTAGATTCCCGGGACGTCCCAATTAAAATTAAAAAAAAAAGGAAAAGAAAACATCTCTGATGGTGCCTTGATTTGGACATTTCATGGCCTTGGAACTGTAAGCTTTTACCCAAATAAATTTCCCATTATAAAAACCAATCCATTTCTGGTACTTAGCATATAAAGTTGAAAGCTCACATACATAAACTCATACCCAGCAATTCCACTCCTCAACTTACATTCAAAAGGAATTCCTTGAAATGTATACCATGAGGCACATACAAGACTGTCAATAGCATTTCTGCTCACAGTTAGCAAATCCTCAAAAATACCCAAATGCCCACTGAAAATGAATAAAATTAGATATATTCATACAATGATAATGAATACACAGAAGTCAAAATGAGTCTGCAGCTACAAATGGCGCGTTCTTAACACTATAAATATGTGAACGGAGGCCAAAATGAATACATACAGCCTGATAACCTTTTTATAAAGTTTAAAAACTAATGCTAGGAGCGGATATGGCTCAAGCAGTTGAGCACCTGCCTCCCACATGAGAGGTCTAGGTGCCCCCTAAAGAAGACAAACAGGCATTGGAAAAAAAAAAAAAAAAAAACAAGCAGGAAACAAGGAAAAAAAACGAGGAAAAACCAAATGAGCTGGGAGGAGATGTGGCTCAAGCAGTAGAGCGCCCACCTCCCACATGGAAGGTCCCAGGTTCAGTTTCCGGTGCCTCTTAAAGAAAAAACCAGACAACGAGGAAAAAAACGAGTATAAGGTCTTTTTTTAACCTTACATCAATTTATGTAATCTTCCCCCATTTCATCCCCATTTCCACCTCCCAAGATAATCATTGCACCAAATCTTATGTTAGTCCTTCCTTGCCTTTTAAAAAATATGGCTTTGACATTCCTATATGTATCTGAAAAGCATCAGTCCCTCCCGCCCATGGCTCCCTTGTCTGCTCGTTGTTTTGCAGCTGAAGTTCAAAAGTAATATTCAGTACATTTAAAAAAAAGGAAGTAAAAACTTAAGAGTAGTAAGCACTAATTTTAAAGTCAGATTTGAACAAGAACCAAAAAAACTTCTGGGTTTGAAAAGTAGTTGATGAAATTAAAAATCCCAGACACGTCAAGTGGCAAATTAGCTAGAAGAGCTGGAGAGTGATATGATAAGACAGATCTGAACAAATTGTTCAGAGCACAGTTTCCTGAGTGACAGGAAATAAAGTAAACTCAGGCAAGTATATTTTAAATAGTCTCCCTTCTCTAAATAAAAGTATACATTACCAGACTATAAATTAATTTGTGCAAAATCCAGTCTGTGAAATCAACTGTTTTCCCATTAGTTGCCATTACAAAATAAAAATAAGAGTCTACATAAAAGAATATAAAATTATCCAATACACAAACATTTAGCAAAAAAAGAAAAAAGGAACCTATTTAAATTAGTGATGAGTCCCTAAGCAGGTGTGCCATGACAGGGATTACCTTTGTGGCACTGCTGGGATTTTAAGACAATCTTCAGCAGACATTTATCTTACTCAGTGTTCTCATTTGCACAATGGCTAGTCTCCTCTAAATCACTTCTTCTACCTACTATCACATTCTACTCTCATATACTTGGCCCTGAAAATTCAGACCTAGACTTTTAAGTCAGTAAGAAAAATTGCTCCTCTACCCAATTCATTTTTTTTTTAATTTATAAATGGTTTAAGTGAGGAAAAAGTAAAACTACATTTCCTTTTAAAACACTGTTATTCACTCTCATTTGTTTATAAAAATTTTTTTTTTTTTTTTTTTTTAAGATTTTATTTATTCATTCATCCATCCCCCCCTTGCCGCTTGTGCTTGCTGGGTCAGCCAACCGCTCCGTGTGGGCAGGCCTGCCCCCACCAGGAGGCCCCGGGAACCGAACCCGGGGCCTCCCATATGGTAAACGGGAGCCCCACCGATTGAGCCACAGCCGCCTCCCTAAAATTTTGTAAATATTCTAATTTTAGTGCAAAAAGATTTCAGTAGTCTTTCCTGGTAACTGCAAATGAAATGACCATTTGTTAGTACACCAACTTTGCACATAATATACCTACCTCCAGATTTCTACTTAAGTTGTAAAAATAAGACATTGCTTAAGTTTTTCATATTGCATATACCTGACCAGTGACTTCATTTACTCTTCAGTTTCAATCCAGTCACATTAAGGCAAAATACTATTCATAAATTATTACCTCTTCGAGGTGTTTCTTCCCCATTTGGAAATCCACTTGGAACAGTATCCTGATCTGCTCCCATTCTCTCATCTTGCTCCTGTTGCAACTGTCTTATCATTCCATCGAGAATACTGGCCTCTGGGCTTCGTTCACCATTATCATTGGTGTGTAGGCTTATAATTTGTTCAATTACCTCTCCATCACCTACAAATTCAGTGGATGAATATATATATGTAAGAACAGAAAATAAATCCAAAAAAAATTTTTTTCAGTAGAGTACATTTATATTTATTATTATTTTTTTTTTTTTTTTTTTTTTTTTTACCGGGAGGTACCGGGGATCATACCCTGGTTTCTCCATATGGTAGACGGACACCGAACCTCTTGAGCCATATCAGTTTCCCTACATTTATATTTAAAATTACATTAGCAATTATCAGAGTTCCTGTTTTTTAAAAATTAATCCATTAAAAAAGGCATCTGGGAGAGCAGATGTGGCTCAAGCAATTGAGCTCCCACCTCTGACATGGCAGGTCCCAGGTTCAGTTCCTGGTGCCTCCTGGTGGGTGGGGGGGTGAGAAGCAAAACAAACAAAAAAGCCAACTCAGAGAAGCCAATGCGGCTCATGGTTGGGCACTGGCTTCCCAGGTACAAGGTCCCAGGTTCAATCCCCAGCCCCCAGTATCTTTTTAAAAAAAAAAAAAGCCATCTTTCACATTTGTAACTAAGAAAGTCAGAGAAAAGATTCAAAGCAAACAAAACCCTTCCTCTTTTAGCATAATAAACACTATAAAAATCTCTATAGAGCATCTGAAATTCCTGAGAATTTCCATAGTACATGGAAACGCATTTCTGTTAAAGCTGTATTGTGTTGTTTCACCCTTACACCACATATTTAACAAGATATAGTCCACTAAAATCTTATTTCATAGAGTCTCTGATTGGGACAAAGCCACAAAGTGTCATTTTTTTTTTTTTTTTTTTAATATATTTGGTCAATGGGTAACTTTATTTATTTTTTTTTAAAGATTTTATTTATTTATCTATCACCCCATGCTGCTTGTGCTTGCTGTGTCCATTTGCTGTGCATTTTCCTGTGTCTGCTTGTCTCCCTTTGTTGGGTTGTCCTGCTGTGTCAGCCCACCGCATCACGCGGGGTGGCTTGCCTTTACCAGGAGGCCCCAAGAATCGAACCTGGGGCCTCCCATATGGTAAACAGGAGCCCTATCAATTGAGCCACATCTGCTTCCCTACAAAGTGTCATTTTTGATGTAGAATAAAACAGTGACATTGAATTTATTCTCTATCCTCTTTTAAAAAACAAGGTAAAGGAGGAAATAAGACCTAGCCCTCCTCCTGTATCAAGAGTCCTAGGGAGTAGAGTCCCAAGATGGCGGCCACCATGAAGAAGGCGGCTGCAGAAGATGTCAACGTTACTTTTGAAGATCAACAAAAGATAAACAAATTTGCACGGAATACGAGTAGAATCACAGAGCTAAAGGAAGAAATAGAAGTAAAAAAGAAACAACTCCAAAATTTAGAAGATGCTTGCGATGACATTATGCTGGCAGAGGATGACTACTTAATGATACCTTATCAAATTGGTGATGTTTTCATTAGCCATTCTCAAGAAGAAACACAAGAAATGTTAGAAGAAGCAAAGAAAAATTTGCAGGAAGAAATTGACGCCTTAGACTCCAGAGTGGAATCAATTCAGCGGGTGTTAGCAGATTTGAAAGTTCAGTTATATGCAAAATTTGGGAGCAACATAAACCTTGAAGCTGATGAAAGTTAAACATTTTATAATACTTTTTAAAATTTGTTTAATAAACTTGAATATTGTTTAAAATGATAATTTCCCTTCTTCAAATGATATGGAAAGCAAAACTTTTTTTAAAAAACTTTTCATTTATTTAATGGAAACTTGCCTATTTTCACAAAAAAAAAAAAAAAAAAAAAAGAGTCCTAGGAGGGGTCGGATGTGGCTCAACTGGTTGGGCGTCCGTCTCCCATATAGAGGGACCTAGGTTCGATCCCTGGGACCTCCCGGTAAAAAAAAAAAAAAAAGTCCTAGGAGAGCACGTGCATTGACAGAGGCAGTTTGCAAACGCCTTGACCCACTGGGTCAAAGTTACTCTTTCTTATAGATATACTTTTTAAAAGCTCAGCCAGTACCCATGCTGTTTACTTCAAGCACAAAATCATTTTAAAAACAAAGTGATAAGTCAGGCACTGTGCTAAGTGCTGTACATGAATTATTCCTTTAATGGTCTCCATACTCCTATTAGGAGTTATCTTACCCTATTTTACAGATGAGATGGAATACCGAGCTTTAGAGAGGTCATGAGAAGTGTCAATAATCACCCACAGGGCAAGAGGAAAAGCATAATCCAGGAACATTCGTCTCCAAAGCCCAAGCTCTCAATCTCCAAATTACACCACTCACCTATTCCGTAAATTTGGGTATACAAAATACCACAGTACTGTGGTGCATGTGGGTAGCAATTCAATGGTCTGTCTGCCTGGTCTAAGAAAGGATATCTAAAGGTTCCAACAGAACTAGAGAACAGATGGACTACATCCCATTTATCATGATATATCAACAATTTAACAATAAAGAGGAAGCAGCAGACGATGATGATGGTAAAAAGGAAAATTCTATTATTTATTGAAAGATTTCACCAACTGCCACAGTAAATAAAGCCTCAAACAAAAGTGCTCCGGAGGGCTCTAGGGATGCCCAGACATTATGGGAAGGCACACAGCCTCATGAAATCAACACCCCTTCGGTGGGCTCTAATTTGGAATATATGATCATCTATTTCCCCAATATAACAGAGTTAGAATAACTTTAATTTCCTTAATTATGACTCCTCTACCCTTTTTATTTGAGTCTACAAGTATCACTATACCTGTTAAATATATGTCTCAGAGACTTTAATCTTCTGGCTGTTCATATGTCGGTTGAGTCCTTAATCTCAGCAGAACTGCAGCCAGCACCTACTCTCCAGTTCTTTAGACTTGTCCAGGACAACTAATAAAATGATGATCATGGGCAAGTCCCATTCCAAAAAAAAACAAGAAGTATCTACAACTACAAGCAAAACAGATCCTTCCATCTGCCCCATAGTATCTAAGCCCCCTCTCAATCTGAAGCGTCATCGTGGATATCATCCCAAATTCCTCAAGACGGAGGGATGAAAAAACCTAAGGGGATAGTATACATGGACCCAAGTAGATTTATTGTTATTGTAGTTATTATCATGTAGTTAACTGAAGAACTTGTAACAGCTAAATGGGTTAGATTAACTTTCTCTTAAAATCACTACAGAATTTTCTTAAGGAGGCACTGGGAACTGAACCCGGGACCTCCCATGTGGTAAGCAGGCACTCCACGGCTTGAGCCACATCCGCTCCTAGAAATTTTCGGATGACAAAAAAATGAGCTGAGAAAGCAAGTAGAGGCTTAATCTTACAAGACAAAAAAAAAATTTTTTTTTTAAGTAGAAATGGGTAAACAAAAAATTCCTAATGTCATAAGATCAGAACACAGAGCCAAAGGGAAAACAGTAGAAAAGGGGGCTTCTAGCCCACTCCCATGCCTAGAAAAAAACTAGATCTAAATCACTTTTCTTTCACAGCACACAACACTTAAATGTAACTTGGTAAAAATGATCAGGATAGTTTGGCATAATTCAGTCAATAATCAAATATAAAACAAGGACTCTACCCATGAAGGCTTAAGTGCTACAAGAACTGCTCTTCCAATATAAAATACAATGCTGGAAAAATAAATGAAACAAGGGCTTTTACATATTGAGCAATAGGAAGCTAAGTAATGTGATCCCTGAGATGGGGGGAAAAATGGAGACAAGCCCTTTGATTGCCTGCATCACTGTCTAAAGGCAGTTTCCAGGCTGGAGCACAAAGAGAGGACACCCAAACAGCACTCAGATGTCTCAATGAGTTGAGGATTCAGAGGTCAGTGTTTGGCAAGTAGGCAGCCTAAAACATGCAGGGCTCAATACCAGAAAGGAGTTAGCCACACACACTGAAAGCTCCAGGTATTTGCAGAGCTCTAAATGTTTCTTTGACTAAATACTGCTATGTACATAAATGGGGTAAAACTCCACTAAGCTGGGAGGAAAAGCAAAAGAAAGCGGTAGGCCAAAAACTTCCATGAGCTCTTACAGGGCTGAAATAGTTCTACTTCCCACCAGTCAGAACTGAGACCCTGTAAATCCACAAGACAATTGTTTAATGCATGATTCCAATTTTAACACAGACTATTGAGAAGATATATAGGGAAGTGGTTATGGCTCAAGCCATTGAGCTGCTGCCTACCACATGGGAGGTCCCGGGTTCAGTTCCCGGCGCCTCCTGGAGAAGATGAGCAAGACAGCAGGCTCATACGACAGGCTGGCACAGCAAGCTGATGCAACAAGGAGACACAAAGAGGAAACACAATGAGAGACCCAACAAGGCAGGGAGCAGATGTGGCTCAGGCAATTAGGTACATCTCTCCCACATGGAAGGTCACAGGTTTGGTTCCCAGTGCCTCCTAAAGAGAAGACAAGCAGACAGAGAGCAGACAGCGAGTGCAAACAATGAAGAAGGGGGGATAAATAAATAAAATACATCTCTAAAAAAAAAAAAGTTACGTGGTCAGGTGTAATGTAAGGTAGTGAAGAATACAATGTCTGCTAGTACTCTGGTGCCTCAGCCCTAATTTGTGCTAAGGTACCACATGTTTTAGCCACCACTGCTTTTCTAACATCTGTGCAAATGTCAACTGCTTAAAAAAAAAAAAAAGAAAGAAAAAAAGAAAAAAGGCAAGTACTATCTCAGCATTATGATTAAGACTGTTGTGACCTCACAGATACCCTGGAGAGGTTGTGGGTATCCCTGTGGGTCTGGGAGTCACACACTTACTGACAACAGCTGCCCTAGAAAAACCATTAAAATAAATAAATAAAGCAGAGTACTGCTAAGACGACATTACCAGAGATAATATGGAACACTAAAAAAGTAATCGACCCAAAGAAAGTTGGAATAAAGAGGGGAAAGGCGGAAAGAACAGAAAGGATAAAGAGAAAACAAATAGCAATACAGTGGATTTAAACCCAATCATACTAATAATTACATTAAATAAATGGTCTACACATTCGAATTAAAAGCCAAATTGTCAGGAGAGTGGATATGGCTCAGGCGACTGAACGCCCGCCTGCCAAATGGGAGGTCCATAGTTCAGTTCCCGGTGCCTCCTAAAGACAGTGAGCTGGCATGACGGGGCAGGCACAGCAAGCTAACACAAGATGACACAACAAGAAACACAAGAGGGAACACATAATGAGATACACAAAAAAGCAGGGAGCAGAGGTTCCCGGTGCCTCCTAAAGAAAACAAGCAAGACAGAAAGTTGATGCGATGGCCAGGCGTGGCAAGATTACACAACAAGAGACACAAGAAGAAAAAACATAATGAAAGACTTCCGGGAAGATGGCAGACTAGTAAGACATGGGAATCTCTTCTTCAGAAAAATAGCTAGAGGACAGGCTGAAACAGCTCCGAAATAGATCTTCTAGGGTTTAGGACAGCAGGTGAAGGCTGCACACCACCCAGAGGAGAGAGGGACAAAAGAGGGAAATCACGACGACAGAACCAGAACCGTGAGTTGGAACCAGCAGTGGCTGCTGTTGCAGGCACCCTCCCCCACCCCACTCTTTAGAACCCTCAGACCTCTGGGCCTGCGACTGCAGACAAAGGGGTCTCCAGGGATCCACCACTCCCTGAAAGGGGGGAGAGAGGGACACAGCCTTAGGCTGACTCAGGTTCTAACCTGCAAATTTGGGCTGTGCAGCTCCACGGACCCTCCCACATTGTGGTTTGCCCTGGGAGCCTAGGAAGGACTGGAGAAATCCGACCCTCACAACCTCCCTCTCTTCTAGCCTGGACTAATTGTTGAGGACTTCACAGGACAGGGGAGAGAGAGCCTGGAGCTGACCATGCTTTTTATTCGCAGGTTTGGTCTGCCCTGTCCCGAGAGCCCTTCCAGGCCAGGTGGAACTGCGCCATTCATTGCCTTGGAGCCTGCAAGGGGCTAAAGATATACAAATCTCCCAATCTCCTCTACTAACAGGGACTGATTGTTGAGGATTCAGAAGGGAGTGGAAATATTCCTAGCTGGGAAAAGGGAGGGGGCTGCGAGAGAAGACTGAAGAACTGTCTCAGAAAGTTTGAATTACAAGGCTCTTAGCCCCCAGACAGGAAGCTCTATCACATTGATCTGGTCTATGTCACAACAAATAGACTCTGCCCAGGCATTGAATTGAGAGCTGCCAATGAGCGCCATCTCCTGGCAGATCAAGGAAGTGCACATAAGAAAATTAAAAATAAATAGGAGAGGCTTTTCCTGGCCTCTATAGCCTCCCTGCCCTAAGCCCTATGAAACAACTCTACAATCAATTACTGGGTCCAGTGCCCAGTTTTGATCAACCAACGGGACAATCCTAACAATCAAGGTTGAGCCAAAAAGCAAAGAGCTGTGGTAATTCACAGCCTCCTGCCACTAAAACCCTATAAAAGAGAAAGAAATGGAGCATCTAAGTAAAATACAACCTAACCAGATGCCTGAACACCAGCAAAAAATTACAAGCCATACTAAGAAAATAGAAGACATGGCCCAAGAAAAGGAATACATTAAAGTCCCAGAAGAGATGCAGAATTTGAGAGAACTAATCAGCGAGATGAGCACAAATTTCCAAAATCAAATTAATGAGATGAAAGATAATATAGTTAGAGATAAATGACATCAAGAAAACATTGAGAGAACGCAAAGAAATTTTTGAAATCCTGAACAGAAAAGTAACGGAGTTCATGGGAATGTAAGACACAATAGGTGAAGTCAAAAACACATTTCAGGCATACAACAGCAGACTCAAAATGATAGAAGAAAGAATAAGTGATACTGAAGACAGAGCAGCTAAAATTGAAGAGAGAAAAGAACAGAGAGAGAAAAGAATGGAAAAAATTGAGCAGAGGCTCAGAGAGTTGAATGACAACACAAAACGCAACAACATACGTGTCATGGGAGTTCCAGAAGGGGAAGAGAAAGGAAAAGGGGCAGAAAGAGTATTTGAGGAAATAATAGCTGAAAATTTCCCAACTCTCACGCAAGGAATGAACTCACATGTCCAAAAAGCACACTATACCCCAATGAGAATAAATCCAAATAGACCTACGCCAAGACACATACTATTCAGAATGTCAAATGTAAAAGATAAAGATAAAGTTCTCAGAGCAGCAAGAGAGAAACAAACGATCACGTACAAAGGAAGTCCAGTAAGACTTAGTGCAGATTTCTCTTCAGAAACCATGGAGGCAAGAAGACAGTGGTATGATACAATTAGGACACTGAAAGAGAAAAACTGCCAGCCGAGAATTCTTTATCCAGCAAAACTGTCCTTCAAATAAGAAGGTGAGTATAAAGTATTCACAAACAAACAGAAACTAAGAGTTTGCAAAAAAAGAATCCAACTTTGCAGGAAATATTAAAGGAAGCCTTAGAGAACCTGAAAGAAAAAGACAGGGGAGAGAGGCTTGGAGGAGAGTGTAGAAGAAAGAAAAGCAGAAAGGATAACCAAAACAGGAAAAAGAGAGGCAAAACAAGATGACATATGAAAGCCAAAGAATAAAATGGAGGAAATAAATAGTGCATTTTCAATAATATCATTGAATGTGAATGGATTAAATTCCCCAATCAAAATATACAGGCTGACAGAATGGATGAGAAAACATGAGCCATCCATATGCTGCTTACAAGAAACTCACCTCAGATGCAAGGATACAAACCAGCTGAAAGAAAAGGTTGGAAAAAGATACTCCAAGTGAATAGTAAACAGAAAAGAGCAGGGGTAGTTATACTAATATCAGACAAAACAGACTTTAAATGCAAAAAAGTGATAAGAGATACGGAAGGCCATTATATATTAATAAAAGGAATGATCCTCCAGGAAGATAAGAGAGTCATAAATATCTATGCACCTAACCAGGGTGCCCCAAAATATGTGAGACAAACTGGCAAAATTGAAGGGAGAAATAGACATTTCTACAATAATCGTTGGCGACTTCAACACCCCTCTCACATCATTAGATAGAACAACTAGCAGAAGATCAACAAGGGAACAGAGAACTTGAACAATATGATAAACAAGTTAGACCTAACAGACATATACAGAACACTGCACCCAAACTCAGCGGGTTATACATTCTTCTCAAGTGCCCATGGAACTTTCTCCAGGATAGACCACATGTTAGGTCACAACACAGCTCTCAATAAATATAAAAACATTGAAATTATACAAAGCACCTTCTCAGATCATAATGGAATGAAACTAGAAATCAATAACAGACAGGGAAAAAGTAAATTTGCAAATGTGTGGAGACTGAACAACACACTCCTAAATATTCAGTGGGACAAAGAAGAAATTGCAAGTGAAATCAGTAAATATATTGAGACAAATGACAATGAGAACACAACATATCAAAACTTATGGGATAGGGAAGCGGCTGTGGCTCAATCAGTAGGGCTCCCGTTTACCATATGGGAGGCCCTGGGTTCGGTTCCCGGGGCCTCCTGGTGAAGGCAAGCTCGCCCGCACGGCGTGGTTAGCTGACCCAGCGAGCACAAGCAGCAAGGGGGGGATAAATGAATAAATAAATAAAATCTTTAAAAAAAAAAAAAGAGTTACAAAACTTATGGGATACAACGAAGGCAGTCTTGAGAGGGAAATGTATAGCCCTAAATGCCTATATTAAAAAACAAGAAAGAGCTAAACTCAAAGATTTAACTGAACAACTAGAGAAACTAGAAAAAGAACAGCAAACCAATCCCAAAGCAAGCAGAAAAAAAGAAATAATAAAGATTAGAGCAGAAATAAATGAAAATGAGAACAGAAAAACAACAGAAAAAAATCAACAAAACCAAAAGCTGGTTCTTTGAGAAGACCAATAAAATTGACAACCCCCTAGCTAGACTAACAAGGGAAAACAAAGAGAAGATGCAAATAAATACAATCAGAAATCAAAGGGGGGAAGTTACAAATGACCCCACAGAAATAAAAAGAATCATAAGAGGATATTATGAGAAAATATATGCCAACAAACTAGACAACCTAGATGAAATGGACAAATTTCTAGAAATGCACAACCAACCTACATTGACGCTACAAGAAATACAAGAACTTAACAAACCAATCACAATTAAAGAGATTGAATCTGTCATAAAAAATCTCCCAGCAAAGAAAAGTCCAGGACCAGATGGCTTCACAGGTGAATTCTACCAAGCATTTAGGAAAGAATTAACACCAATCCTGTTTCAACTCTTCCAAAAAACTGAAGAGGACGGAAAATTACCCAACACATTTTATGAAGCCAACATCACCCTAATACCAAAGCCAGATAAAGATTCCACAAGAAAAGAAAATTACAGATCTCTCTAATGAACATAGATGCAAAAATTCTCAACAAAATACTTGCAAATCGAATCCAACAGCATAGCAAAAGACTTATACATCACGACCAAGTGGGATTTATTCCTGGTATGTAACGCTGGCTCAGCATAAGAAAATCAATCAATGTAATACACCACATTAACAAATTGAAGGAAAAAAACCACATGATCATCTCAATAGATGCAGAAAAGGCATTCGACAAAATCCAACATCCTTTTTTGATAAAAATACTTCAAAAGATAGGAATAAAAGGAAAATTCCTCAATATGATAAAAGGCATATATGAAAAACCCACAGCCAACATCATACTCAATGGGGAAAGGTTGAAAGCTTTCCCTCTAAGATCGGGAACAAGACAAGGATGCCCACTGTCACCGCTGTTATTGAAAATTGTACTAGAAGTTCTAGCTAGGGCAATTAGACAAGACAAAAAAACTAAAGGCGTCCAAAAAGGAAAAGAAGAGTAAAACTCTCACTGTTTGCAGATGACATGAACCTATATTTAGAAAATCCTGAAGTATCTACAACAAAGCTACCTGAACTAATAAATGAGTTCAGCAAAGTGGCAGGATACAAGATCAACACGAAAAAATCAGTAATGTTTTTGTACACTAGTACTGAACAACATGAGGAGGAAATCAGGGGGAAAATTCCATTTTCAATAGCAACAAAAAGACTCAAATACCTAAGAGTTAATTTAACCAAAGAAGTACAGGACCTATACGCAGAAAACTACAAAACAATGTTAAAAGAAATTTAAAAAGACCTAAACAAATGGAAAGACATTCCGTGTTCATGGATTGTAAGAATAAATATCGTGAAGATGTCAATCTTGCCCAAATTGATTTATAGAGTCAATGCAATACCAATCAAAATCCCAACAGCTTACTTTACAAAATTAGAGAAGGCAATTACCAAATTCATCTGGAAGGGTAAGTACACACGAATAGCCAAAAGCATTCTAAAAAAGAAGAGCGACATGGGAGAAATTTCACTACCTGTTCTTGAAACATATTACAAAGCTACAGTGGTCAAAACAGCACGGTACTGGCATAAAGACAGACACATCGATCAGTAGAATAGAATTGAGAACCCAGAAATAAACCCTCACCTATATAGTCAAGTGGTTTTTGACAAACCTACCAAGCCCACGCTAATGGGAAAAAACAGTCTCTTCAACAAATGGTGTTAGGAGAACTGGATATCTATAACCAAAAGAATGAAAGAGGATCTCTATCTCACCCCCTATACAGGAATCAACTCAAAATGGATCAAAGATCTAAATATAAAACCCAGGACCATAAAACTACTAGAAAAAAATGTAGGGAAACATCTTCAAGACCTTGTAGTAGAGGTGGTGGTTTCTTGGACCTTACACCCAGAGCACGTGCAAAAAAAGGAAAAATAGATAAATGGGACCTCCTCAAAATTAAACACTTTTGCACCTCACAGGACTTTACCAAAAGGGTGAAAAGGCAGCCAACTCAATGGGAAAAAATATTTGGAAATCACATATCTGATAATATCCAGGATATATAAAGAGATGTTACAACTCAACAATAAAAAGACAAATGACCCAATTAAAAAATGGGCAAAAGATTTGAATAGACATTTCTCCAAAGAAGAAATACAAATGGTAAAAAAACACATGAAGAAATGCTCACCATCACTCATTATTAGGGAAATGCAAATCAAAACTACAGTGAGATATCATTTCACACCTATCATAATGGCCACTATTAAAAAGACAGAGAACTACAAGTGTTGGAGAGGATGTGGAGAGATAGGAACACTTCTTCACTGTTGGTGGGAATGCAGGATGGTACAACCACCATGGAGGACTGTTTGGCAGTTCCTAAAGAAGTTGAATATAGACTTGCCGCATGACCCGGCAATACCACTACTGGGTATATACCCAGAAGAACTGAGAGCAGTGACAAGAACAGACATCTGCACACCGATGTTCATAGCAACATTATTCACCATTGCCAAAGTTGGAAACAACCCAGGTGTCCATCAACAGATGAATGGACACAGATGAACAGATGAACAAACTGTGGTCTATTCACACGATGGAATATTATGCAGCTGTAAGAAGAAATGAAGTCATAAAGCATATGGCAACATGGATGAACCTGGAGAACATTATGTTGAGTGAAGCAAGCCAGACACAAAAGGACAAATACTGTATGAATGCTGAACTAAATATATTGTGTAACATATTCTTTGATTCAAAAAAACAATTTATATGTATCCATTACATTTAATTGAGAAATGTATATATTTATTCATCTGTGTTTACTTTTTAGTTTTTAACTGTTTATATTTTCAATTATTAAATTTACAAAATAAAGTTTAAAAAAAAAACAATGTTACATTTCAGACAGAGGGGAAAAAAACCTAATGAGAAACACAACAAAGCAGGGAGCAAAGGTGGCTCAAGCGATTAGGCACCTCCTTTCCACATCAGAGGGTTCAGTTCCCGGTGCCTCCTAAAGACAACAGCACACAGCTAGTGCAAACAATGAGAGGGTGGGGAGAAATAAATAAATAAAATCTTAAAAAAAAAAAAAAAAAAAAAAAAAAGTCAAATTATCAGATCGGCTATGCTGCTACAAGAAACCCATTTTAAATATAAAGACACAGAAAGAAGTAAATGTTTGAAAAAGATAAATCATGCCAATGAGTGTCTAAAGTAACATGAAACAAAAGAGGTCTTCAAAAAAGAAATATTACCAAGAATGAAAAGGAACATTTCATGATAAAAGGATTATGATATCAATAGGACAAACGATTCAAAATGTGCACACACCTAATAACAGAGCTGTGAAATAAATAAGCAAAGACTGATAGAATTGAAGGAAAAAATAAGACAAATCACAATTACAGTTGGAGATTTCAACACTCCTTAGAAAAGCCCCAAACTAGAAATAAGCCAAATGACCTTCAACTATTACTGAACTGATAACGAAATTGTGATAGATAAATACAATGGAGCACTATCAATCATTAAACAAGAACAAACTACTGATACAAGCAAAACATGGATGAATTTCAAAAGCATCATGCTAAGTGAGAGAAGCCAGACACAAAAGACTACATATTATAGAATTACATTTATATGAAACTCCTAAAAAGACAAAATTAAAGTGATAGAAAATATATCAGTGGCTACAAGGTGTCAGGGAAAGGGAGAGGACCAACCCCAAATGAACCCAGGGAACTTTTTGGGGTGCTGGAAATGTTCTACATCTTGATATTGTGGTAATTACATATGACTGTAATAACACTTAAGGACAAACAGTGTATGACTGCATTACTATGAACCAAATATATTATGTAACATATTGTATTATTCAAAAAAAACTTTCTTTGTATCCAGTAAAAAAAAAAAAAAAAAAAAAAACTCATTTCAATTGTGCTCTTAAAATTTGTAAATGTTGTATATAAATACTGCAATAAAGCTAACAAAATAATAAAACAAAGATGTAAAATGTAAGTAATAAGTTATAACACCTTTAACTTTAAATATAGCTGATGATTTAAGTTTCAGTAAATCAATCATCACCCAAACACAACAGTAGCATTTTTTTCTTTGCTTAATACCATCTGTAAAGAAATCCTACACTGCTATTAACAAAAGAAAATCCGTGCACTTGGCAAGGACAGGGAGAGTACCAGATAAGCCTGGAACATCTTGTGCCAAAACATTAAAGAAGTGCTCAAAGTATAATGGGAACTTAGGTAAAGAAAGTAAGAGTAAGTTTGAAAAGGCTTTCATAGTCAAAACTAGGTTAACTTGGGGGTCGGATGTGGCTCAACTGGTTGGGCGTCCATCTCCCATATGGAGGGACCCGGGTTCGATCCCTGGGACCTCCCGGTAAAAAAAAAAAAAAAAAACTAGGTTAACTTGAGCATCAAAATAATAATGATAGTAATGGATTATGGCCCACTACAAATCAACCTGTCAGTCTACACTAAAGCTTAATGAATACAGAAATAAATTAAAGGGAGAGTAGTAAAATGCCAACTAATAAATGTTGGTGCAATGATGGATTTACAAAATAACCATTTTGCAACCTTCATAGTAACGATTAATTGAAGTAAAAATCATCAATAAATACTAAAACTTGTGGATAAAACTTTGGTAAGTAACAAGATATTTACACATAATCTATCCCCACAAATAACTCATAAATCACAAAGAGAAAAATAGTAACTTTACAGTGGAAAAACTTGGCAGACACCACGTTAACCAAGTGTTCAAAGATATTACCAGTAATTGGAAAAATCACAATCATAAGTGTGGCAGTTGGATATAGTTATGAATTCCAAAAATAGATATAGGATTACGCTTGCAAACCGGTCTGTTCCTCGGGGCATGATTAATTATGATTAGGGATTTGACTGGGCCACGTCAGTAGGGTGTTGAGCCCCACCCCTTGGTGGGTGGGATCTCAAAAATAAAAGACATGGCAAAGGACAGAGTTGGAATGGTTTTGATGTTGGAGTTCTGATGCTAAGTGTTAATGCTGGAACCCAAGGGAGTAAGCACACAGAGGACCCTGGCGGTGAGGAAGGAGAGAAGCCTCCGGGAAAAGAGACTAGCCATTTGCCTGATGGTTCACAGCTGGTCTTGTGGAGAAAACTGAGGAACTGAGCCCGGAAAAAAAAATGGAGTCCCTGGAAGAGAGGAACCCAAGAAACCTGAACCCTGGCAAACATCGGCAGCTGTCTTGCTCCAAAAGGTGGCAACAGACTTTGGTGAAGGTAGAAATTTATGCTTTATGGCTGGTAACTATAAGCTTCTACCCCAAATAAATACCCTTTATACAAACCAACAGATTTCTGGTATTTTGCATCAGCACCCCTTTGGCTAACTAATAAAATAAGCATCCGGATGTAATGTTCCAAGAAGGCTGTATCATTATTTATGTTGCATTTTGTGAAAAAAGGAAAAAAAAAAAACATAACCTGAACCTAACCAAGTAGAAACAAATTCAACCTGAGGGGTATTCTACAAAATTCCTGGCCTACACTTTTCAAAATTATCAGTATCAAGAAACTCAAAGAAAAACTAAAGGAAATTAAAGAAATATGACAACTAAATTTAATGCATGGTCCCAAAACGAAATCTACATAAAGGGCGAAAAGCGATAAAAGGCATTACTGGAATAACTGGTAATATTTGGCTACAGAAAGCAGATTTCAAGATAGTATTATGAGCTTTAAATGCCCTAGTTTTTATAATTGTCAATGACTATGTAAGAGAACATTATGTCTACAAATGGGTTCAATGCAATAAATGTACATATAGAACGAATGAGAAAAAAATATTGCAAAGTGTTAATGACTGGTGAATCTCAAAATTTAACAGAAGATTTGGGACGGGAGAGGGGGGTACACTTTGTACTTACTTGTTGCCACATAGCCTAGCTGTGGAACCAAATGTTCATCTGCAGAATTTTCTCGGCCTGGTACTAATCTCTGAAACTTAGTTGGATGAGGATTTCCATCTACATCTACCAAGAATGGTGGAGGCATAAGATGAGGAGCCTGCTGAGTTTGCTCATCTAAGACATAATTATTAGAATCTCTAATCAGTGGTCGATAGTCAGTATGGAAGAACATCTGATCAGGAATCTAGAAAAGTGAAGTTTACAGATTGGCATTTTGAGGTTATTATATGTTAAAGAAAACAAATATTCCTTGTTATCTGCCCTAAGCTCTTCTGTAAAAGTCATGCTCTCTGTCATGTGCCTTCCACATCTGCACATAGACATGTACTATAAAAGACCCTTCTCATTTTGCAGTGAGTGTAAATGATGAAACTCTTAACTGTCATCTCTCCTCCCACTGCCAAGGACAAGGACCCCATGTTAAGCTCCCAATAAACTCTCAATTACTCATCAAAAAAAAAAAAAAAAAAAAGTCAATTATAACTAGAAAGACAAAGGAAATCTAATCAGTACAGCTAAAAGACTGCTTCTAAAACACCCTTCACAACTACTTAGTTTATACATAACAAGAGTAAAGTACTGAAAATGACCTTTTCATATGATTTGCTGCATCCAAAACCAAATATCAGAAGGTGTCCATGAGAATCTGTACAGGCAAAATGCTGTCCATCTGGTGAAAACTTACAGTCAAACACGGCTCCATGTCCTTGTCCTTCAATCTAGGAAACAAACAAAAAAAGTTCTCACCAATTCTACAAAATAGGCAACAGCAAAAGAAAAAAAAAGTTATAATCAATTCTACACAAGTGATTTACTAAACTTTTTTTCACATGGATAGCCTACTACAAAATATCCCTTCTGAAAAAAAAATATTTTAAAACAAGTCTGTAATAGAGAGAGAAATCAATTTATATTTTCAGAAAATAAAATTTGTTTTAGACACCACTAGCCTAGACAAGATCTTGAAAAATCCTCCGAGCATTAATTGTCAAAATGTGATCTCAATGAAAGGTCATACATGAATCCAAAAGCAAAGTCTTTCTGTATTTCTTACAACTGAATAAGCAATGTCATAAATTTTTGTTTTTATAGATAATAAAATTCTGCTGACTAAAAAGCTACTAGGCAAATGAATAAAGACTAACAAACTTTGGTATTCATGAACTAAAATCAACACTTTTCTGGAGTTTAAGTACTCTGCTCCAACCACTACTATGATGGCTCACTGTAATGCAAAATTTGGCAATGCTGCAAAAGTTTCCAGGGTGCTCATGTTAATGCATGCAGCCAATTCAAATATCCACAAATTTCAGGAAGGATGCTCTAAATGCATCATGAGTGTGGCCTTAAATAGATTAATTTTTAAAGTGTTTTGTTATTGGTTTTTAACTGTTACCATGACCAATTTATTGTTAGGTAAGTTGTTTGGTTTTCTCTATAGCATAGAGGTAGACATAATTGTCGTTCAGACCTGTAACTTTCCAAAAACCAAACTTTAAGATAAATTTGTTCAGCATTGGAAAAACCAAATCATCCATTCACTAATTGCTAAAACAAATTCACACACATCCCCAGTGACACTTACTCCTGCTATACCACACGAGTGGATGCCTGCCAATTAACAAAAAAAAAAAGTTACTGGGATATTTAGAATACCACTGAGTAAGATAACTTGTATTCTACTTTATAAAAGGAAAAAGATGTACACAGATTTTTCTCCAATGCATTGATAAAAATACATGGATTAAGATGGTCTTTAGTCCCACATTTTAAGAGTCACTAACCTAGAGGCAGATGTTATGCTGCCGCCAATACTAATTGCACTTTGAACTAGAACTCAATATAAACCATGAAAAGTAACTTCACAAAATCTATCACATATACAGCAAAAGCCTTAACAATATTTAAATCTTTTTACACAGTTATTGTCTTAGACTTTATCCTAAAGAAATCAGCCACGTATAAGGATATTTAAAGTGTTGCTGTTGGGGTCGGATGTGGCTCAACTGGTTGGGCGTCTGTCTCCCATATGGAGGGACCCGGGTTCGATCCCTGGGACCTCCCGGTAAAATAAAATAAATAAATAAAAAATAAAGTGTTGCTGTTGTGTATATTTTTAAAGCCACGTATATACTCAATAGAAAACAAACTGTACAACAACATTGTTCTGAGACAGGCTGATAACAGTCACTACTAAAAATATATTTGTAAATTCTTAAAAAATAATTTGAAGACATTTGAAAATGTACTTGACATGATAAAGAATTACAAAACTATGTGCAAGAATGCCAACTAATAAATATGAAGGAATAATGGCATTAGGTGATCATTAATAGAGGCTAATATTTGTGAGTGAAAATTTGATAAGGAACAGGATTATTTATGTAGTCTCAAAATAGCTCCCAAAATTATTTAGTTTAATAGTTACAGAAGGAAAATAATTACTTAATAGTGGAGAAATCTGACAGATACCACCTTAACCAAATATTTAAAACTATCACCAACAATACTAAGAAAAGTAAAAATCGTGACACTTAAAATAATGCATGGAGTAGACAATACCATCTATGTTGTTTTCCATCAAAAACTGCAGAACAGAATCTAATCATAAAGAAACAGCAAATGAAAACAGATGGATTTAATGGCCTATACTCAGCAAAAAATGTAAAGGGCAAGAAAAGAGAAAGAAAGGTTGAAGGAGCATTGCAGAGTAAAGAAAACTTGAAAGATTTAACTACTTAATGCAATGCATGATCCTGGATTGGATCCTGGTTCAAGAGGGAAAATATAGGTATAAAGACATTACTGGGGCAACTGACAGAATTATTGAATATGGAGCTGCACTAGATAACACTATTAATGGTAAATCTACTGATTTTGATAATTATACTATGTTTATATAAAATAAATTCTTTCAAAAATGATTACCCTAATTTTAGAATATATGTGTGTAAAAAGAAAAAAGGCTGGAAAAAAACTCACTAATATTAGTCTAAGCCATAGGTGATTTTACTTAAGATTTTTATCTAACAAACATTTCAAGTTTATACAGTGAAAAGACTGTTTTGTATAAGTAAACACACAAGCACACCCACAATGCTCAAATAACACTCACAGATCTCAAATAGATTTTTCAATAATTACACTCATTACAGGGAGGCGGCTGTGGCTCAATCAGTAGGGCTCCCGTTTACCATATGGGAGGCCCCGGGTTCGGTTCCCAGGGCCTCCTGGTGAGGGCAGGCCCGCCCGCACGGCGTGGTTGGCTGACCCAGCAAGCACAGGCAGTAAGGGGGGGGGGGATAAATGAATAAATAAAATCTTTAAAAAATAATAATAATAATTACACTCATTATAATAAAAGCCAATGATTCGGGAAGCGGCTGTGGCTCAATCAGTGGGGCTCCCGTTTACCATATGGGAAGCCCCGGGTTTGGTTTCCGGGGCCTCCTGGTGAGGGGCAGGCCCGCCCGCACGGCATGGTTGGCTGACCCAGCGAGCACAGGCAGCAAGCGGGGGGGGATAAATGAATAAATAAATAAAATCTTTAAAAAAATAATAATAATTATTATTATTATTATTATTACACTCATTATAATAAAAGCCAATGATTCGGGAAGCGGCTGTGGCTCAATCAGTGGGGCTCCCGTTTACCATATGGGAGGCCCCGGGTTTGGTTCCCGGGGCCTCCTGGTGAGGGGCAGGCCCGCCCGCACGGCATGGTTGGCTGACCCAGCGAGCACAAGCAGCAAGGGGGGGATAAATGAATGAATAAATAAAATCTTTAAAAAAAAAAAAAAGCCAATGATTGTACACCTTGGATAGGCTGTATAGTATGAGAATATATCTCCATAAAAATGCTTTTTAAAAAAATCTTTCCCTCAGGTAAGTTATATAGAGAATTTCATGTATGTATATATGTACAAATGACTGTCAGATATTTATTTGGCTTTAAGTCCCATAATGTCTAGAAACAAACTGCCAAACCTTGCAAAGATTCTGTTTCTGGCTAAATTTTAAAATCCAGGTATTTTTAATAAATACAAGCATGCATAAACATTCACCTTACTTCTCTTACCATATTAAAATAATGCTTCATCTTGGTGCCTTTTGTAATATCCCATATAAATATGCTGCCATCATGTCCTGCAGATAACATAATTCTGGAATCAAAGGGATGTGTCTCCAAAACAAATACTTCATCAGCATGTCCCTTTATACAAAAAAGTCACAGAAAGGAGGGTTTACAAGTTACAAATTAAAAAGAAAAATCCTTATTGTCATAGTGCATTAGAATTTATAAAAATATATTAATCGCAATAATTCATACATAATATATAAACTTCTAATTGCTTGATAATTTAACTTATGCCACTGTATTAATTTTATTGCTTCAAAAGTAAGATTATTCTCCCAAAACTCTGTTTTGTGATATTGTATAAAAACTACCTACCAATAAGTTATGAAGCAGTTGTCCAGTATAAGAATTCCATACTTTGAGGACATGATCATTCACAGCTGTGACGACAATGCTATCATTTTGATTCCAAGCTATCATTGTTACTTTGGGTTTCATAAACCTTTCCTCTTCTGAAGATAAGTCTCTAACAAAAATAAATAAATACATAATGCATAAATTCATTCATAGGCTACATAATGCATACAATCCTTCATGGATACAAAGATAACTAAAGAAATTCAGTTCAGGAGGAAATTTTTTCAACTCTACAGAGGATTCATCAACATCTAACCCACAACACATTATCTATAAGCAAATATGAGCAAAATCTGGGTGCAGGGTGGGGAGTAATTTAGAAGCAGTTCAAAGACTGAAAAAGGCAGATTTTTGGACATCAATGTTGCTTATAAAACCAAAGCTTTTTCTCCCTACCTCTTTTCTATTATTTCTGTCTCTTGACCCCAAACTCTAAACACTTATTTTCAACTGTTTCTCCAGAGAAGAGATGGAAAGAAATCTTAAGATATCTTCATGTCCCAAACATCTAGAAAAGTGCCTGGCACTCAGACATGCAATTTAATGAACCTCAGAGCAGACTAAAGGGCCCCTTGGCAAGAATGGTAATGGATAAACATGTCTGCAATGTTTTGCAACCTTTATGAAAAAAGTGAAGTTTCTCTGTAAACTACAGTACTAAATAATAAACAGGGGGAAGAGGAGAAGAGACCTGGTTGCTTCTGAAATCATTCTAATTATAAGCACTACCATATATTTTAATTAACAAAGAAAACTATAAGAAAATGAAATAAATGCTGTAATTCAGCTATCTATGTAAGCATAATGGAACACAGAAGAGAAAAATTTCTAATTAGATTGGTCAAGAGGACAGAGTAACATAAGACTTCACTCTTCACTTTAAAATAAATCTAAGCAGTTTTCAGTTTCATTAAAAAATTTTATCAAGTTTTTACACTGATGTCCCTATTTTATCCTATAAATGTTCAGGGGTGAATATAATTTCAAATTATCATTACTTCCATTCTGCTTAATCAAAGATTGACAGAATTCAGATACTTTTACACTGAGATGATTTTGAATATCCAGATGTAACATTTTAAATTAAAGGCAAATATATTCTTCATTTATGAGCAATGGTTATCAAAGTTTTCAGTATATATTTTTTCCATTCTCTATGATAGATAATTTCACAAAAATATTAAAATCAAATTTACCTTAAAAATCCCAGAGAATTCTCTGAGCTACAGCAGAGAAAAGTCTATTTCCTGCTATTAATGAAAATAAAAGAATGACTATTTCCAAGACTTCCCTACTTCTGTGTAATATTTCTCAGAAAAACTAATATGGAAAAGTATAAAGTTAACACTTTGAAACAAACTCTACCCAGGAAAAAATTATGACTTTAGGTTTCTATTACTTGCAGTGTAAATAAAGTACTAATGACATTTCCCATGAACAAAGAACACTGGTATGTCCTCTATTCTATGCCAAGCAGCATGCTAAAAGTTTTTTCTTATCATTTAAAATTCCCATTAATGGTTAAGGACAGATAGTCTTATTTCCCAGATGATGAAACAGATTAAGATATATTAAACGGGCTGTTCCAAAGGTAGTGGGTTATCTCAATCAATTGTTCACAGTCAGTTAAAGTACATTTGTTTATTTTATTCACAGGACTTAGGTCTCAAGCAACTTTTTAAAAATTCCAAAAATCCTATCTACAGAAAAATAAAATTTGACATACCTGAGTAATTTTTATATTATAATATTTTTTTAACTGCAGGAGATTTTAAATCCAACACCTAAGAAGAGGACCAATGCTTTGAGCAACAGTAGAATAAGTACATGTTGTTCTTTCCTACATAAATGTAAGGATATATTATTTTGGATATATGAGATTTAAGTAGCTATCATATACATAGCAGCTAGCCATTCATTTGGACTATATTTTGAGAATGTAATTTTTAAAAAAAGCATGTTAAGCAAGCTCTTGTTAACAGGATAGCTCCAATCCCCTGAATAAAACCATCAACCAGCCAAAAACAAAATCAAACATAGAAAAAACAAGCACCTATGATTCACATACTTAAAACAAACCATCTCAACTCACCCTGACATTCTGGTAGCCATATCCAATAAAATGCTTCTCCATTCTAACTGCTCGAATCTCCAAATCCGTGCTGTTCCATCTCTGCTACCACTTAAGAACCTTAAAATGTTCAGAAAAACACATCTCATACTCACATACTTGCCACCAAGGGCTACAGTGTAAATCACAAAATAATTTTTAATGTAGCTATCCTGACTACAGATGAATCTACAGGTGGTAATTCAAAAAAGACTGGTGACAGATATTTAAGGCATATCTGGGTGGGAAAAATCTGGTGTGCTGTGATTTGCCGGGCCCCGAAAGGTAAAACCATATTTCCCACTCAATAAATAGCTTGTCAACCAGACTGAATTTTGACATGTACAAGTACCTGAAAAAAATAGGAAAAAAAAATAAAAACATATGGGAAATTTAAGAACAAAATCTCCATTTTAAGCATCTTAATTCTAAATTCAAATTAATTCATGCTGGCTGCTGTGTAAAAATAATTCTTTTAACAAATTAAGGTGTTGAAAACTGCAGTTTAAGAAAGCTGGGGACCTGAGAGTCATTAGGGACCACCAAGGATAATATATTTTAAGTGATAACAATTGATTTGCAGGATACATTCAGTGGAAAAGATTTTTTTTACTCAAATATAAGGAATTTCATTATCCTTGTACCCAATTTATCAGTAAATCAAACATCTAGTCTAAGGTAGGCTAAAGGAGAATTACTCTTGCTCATAGTAGCCAGCAGAAACAATTCTAAACACTTCCATTTCATGTGTTTCCCCCCTCCCCAGGCACTTTTCATGCAGTTAATATTTTATTACTAAGTACCTGCAATGCATAAGGTAATATATTAGCTATACTAATATGTAGCATAGTATATGTTCCTAAACACACACACATACATACATATACACACACTTACTTACCGGTCACCACTGTTACAAAATTGGATACTATCAACTTTATCCTAAAAGGGAAAAACACAAACACAAAAATGATAATCTATATAGTTCGTCATTGTAAATTAAGATAAGGGGAAAAAAAGAAAAAAAAAAAAACCTCACTTTTAGTGTTAGAAGCACATTTGGTTTTACCAGCAAGAGATTTGGACTTGTGCTACATCACCCTGACATTCCAACAAACATTATGCTTTTAAGTTCAAAGCCTCTTTCTTAACTATGAGCCTAGATTACTAAGAGAGAGCTCTTGTCTTAAGATAGACCCATCCAGTAAAAGAATCTTTGCTCCTAAATTTAAAGTTGTATTTACAATTAATTATATATGTATAAAAATTATTTTTATATTTGGAACGTGATCCACAGAGCTTAAGCAGTTGAAAACAAGGTATTTTCACTTTGGTGATTATGTGTAAAACATTTTTTTTTCTTTTTTTTTTTTTAAAAAGTGGTATGAATCTATGTTTATCAAATAACCTCTGAAAGTAGATTGATGTCGCACACAGAACTTCCTATAGGAGAAAAGATCACCTGATCTGTGACCAGCATTACATAATACCGACAGTTGATATACCTTGTATATATTAATAAAACAGCATTCTGCTTTCATAAGCTTAGTTAAAATGAGCAAGCCACTTAAACCAAATCCACCCAGATCAACTGTCAAAATCAATTTTCTGCTTTGTTTTTTGTTTATTATTATTGAAACAATGAAACTGTTCTAATAATGATTGAAATGTTGATTGCACAAATATGTGATTATACCAAATACCACTGATTGTACACTTTGGATGAATTGTATGCTTTATTAACATGTACCAATTTGGGACTTAAAGCTTTAGAAATAATCAGCCCAAAAATCAGCGCACTCAAAGTTGTGAGTTGCCAATCTCTCTCTTCCCTTTAAATGCAATTCTTCACATTCTTAAGTTAAAATCAGAATTAGTAGTAATTCCCTTTAGCAATATTTGACTACGTACCAACAGGAATAAGACTATTAGTTTACCTACAGAATTTAAAAATATAGATACTTACAGTGTGACTCTCAAGTTCTGCAATTTTTTCAGGTGTTTCAAAACCCAAAAAATACATTCTGATTACGTGATCAGTACTACCTGTAGCCAAAAACATACCACCTAAAATAAAAATGTTAAGGTTCAGTTAACAGCTGAATAAATTAAATTTCTATGTTAAATAAACCAAGATCTCTTATTCCAAAACTAAGTTTATATCAAGAGATTCATGTACTAACTCCCTATTTAAATAAACAAAGTGAATTCAATCTGGAAATATTCACTACCTTTGACTGCTTTATTAAGTACAGCAATAACCTCAAAATGACCTCAAGGACCTAAAAAATGCTAGAACAAAAGGGGCTCTGCTTTCTAAACAACTTTGCATACCTAAAACCAGTTAAGGTGCATAAAATTCACTTGCTGATGTTTTCAGACTTTTCTAGGGGGAAAGTCTCTGGCCTATCCTAAAATAAAAGGGGGGGAGGGTTGTTACTATACAAGTTCACTGCTTAAGAAAATCAAAGGGAGATAATTTTATCAAGATACTATGTCTGGAAAACAAATTTATACTACCAAAAACATGAATTTAGTCTTTTAAAAAGAAATCACAGAGCAGGTGTGGCACAAGCAATTGAGCACCAGCCTCCCACATGGGAGGTCCTGGGTTTGGTTCCCAGTGCCTCCTGAAAAAACGAAAACAAACAACAAGCAAAACAAATGAAAAAACCAACTCAAGGACACTCATGAGGCTCAGTGGTTGAGTGCCAGCTTCCCACATACAAGGTCCTGGGTTCAATCTCCGGAACCCAGTACTTAAAAAATAAAAATCACAACTTTGGTATATCATTCAAAAAGAGGGCCCATGGCTCAGCACTTATATAGACTCCTCTAAGCCTCATTTTTTGCCAGCTATGTATTATACCACTGGCTCTAATTACTCTTAAAAACCAGAAAAGAGCAGAATATGGGGATACAGACAAGAAAAAGGCTAATTAAATGAACACCATAAATTTAACCTAATCGACAACAACATAAATCAATTTCCATCTTTCTAAATAAAGGCTCTTACCATAACATAGCCATGTGATGCTGAAATAAAACTAAGGGAAAAAAATTACTGAAGCAAGTTATCTTACCAACACTAAACGATGAACAAAGCATTTGAACTCCTGGTCTAGGCTTTTCAGTGAACTTCAGAGGACGTGGACTTTAAAAGAAGAAGAAGTTGCTTTAATATACATTAATTTAACATATTAGCACAGTTTAAAATACTGCTTTTAATCTTAAGTATAATAATCTTATTTCTACGCATCTTCTAGAATACCAAGATTTCCATGTATGTTTTTTATAGCTGGATGGATTTTAGAAGGCCCTGTCCAATCCTTACCTTTATATCAATCCCACTACAAAAAAAGGACAAGTTTATTAACCCCATTATGAAGTGAGATGACGAAAGTGTACAGTCTAAGCAAACCCATCATCGAGGCTGCAGAGAAGGGTAAGAAACCACAGCACTGTCCCAAAGAATTGTAACTGAACTACATGTGTAATTTTAATTTTTTTAGTATCCATATTAAAAGGTAAAATGAGATAAAACTTTAAACAATATGTCCAGAATTTCATAGTAACATGTAATCAATATAAATAAGAATTTAATTAGATACTTTACATTCTTTTTTACATATTAAATCTTTAATATCTTCCAGTATTATGTTACACAAGTCAAATTGAACACTAGGGTTTTCATCAAAATACTTGATCTGTATTCAGATTTCATAAAATCTATAGTGGAGGGGAACAGGCATAGCTCAGTTGTTAAGAGCCTGCTTCGCATGTACAAGGTCCCGGGTTCAATCCCCAGCACCTCCTTAAAAAAATAAATAAAAAATAAAGTATGAAGGAAAAAGTAAATTAACATATTCAAGATATACCAAACAGGGAAACAGATGTAGCTCAAGCAGTTGAGTGCCTGCTTCCAATGTACAAGGTCCTGGGTTCGATCCCCAGTACCTCCTGAAAACAAACAAGAAAACCAGCTCTCATTGGGGAGCAGAAGTAGCTCAGTGGTTGAGCACCTGCTTCCCATGTACAAGGTCCTGGGTTCATTCCCTGGCACCTCCTTAAAAAAAAAAAAAAAAAAAAAAAAAAGATGTACCAAACATATTTAACATTTCTTTAATAACTGAAGCAAGCATTAGGTTTTTTTTTGTTTTTTTTTTTTTAAGATTTTATTTATTTATTCATTTATCCCCCCCTTGCTGCTTGTGCTCGCTGGGTCAGCTAACCACGCCGTGCGGGCAGGTTTGCCTTCACCAGGAGGCCCCGGGAACCGAACCCGGGGCCTCCCATATGGTAAACGGGAGCCCTACTGATTGAGCCACAGCCGCTTCCCCAAGCATTAGTTTTTAAATTTAAATTAAATCAGTTCCTCAGTTGCACTTGCCATATATGAAGCAATCAATAATAATATGTGGCAAGCGGCTACTACATTGGACAGCGCAGGATTTTAGACCTTTAATAATGAGAATAATCTTTTGACTATTTAATGATCCTGTCGGAATTTCCAATTATAAGCCTAATTGTATATTTCTATTCCTTTTTAAAAGTTGGGGGGTGGCTGTGGCTCAATCAGTGGGGCTCCCGTTTGCCATATGGGGGGCCCCGGGTTCGGTTCCCGGGGCCTCCTGGTGAGGGCGGGCCCGCCTGCATGGCGTGGTTGGCTGGCCCGGCGAGCGCGGGCAGCAAGCGGGGGATAAATGAATAAATAAATAAAAAAATCTTTAAAAAAAAAAAAAAAAAGTGTTTCACATAGGGGGTCGGATGTGGCTCAACTGGTTGGGCATCCGTCTCCCATATGGAGGGACCCGGGTTCGATCCCCGGGACCTCCCGGTAAAAAAAAAAAAAAAAAAAAAAAAGTGTTTCACATACTTTGTTGTCATAAAAATGTGCCCACTAAGAGTAGCTATGCAACTTTCACAAATCCAACTATCTCAATAGTAAATTGTAAACAGTAACTAGTTAATATGGAATATATGCTGTATATAAAAAAATTTAAACTAAAGAGTTTTATAAAAGGGCACAATAAAGCTACTAGAGCAAATAAACTCAGCAAAGTGGTGGGGTACAAGATCAACACACAAAAATCAGTAGTGTTTCTATACACTAGTAATAATATGAAGAAATCAAGAAATAAATCCACACTTTGAATGGATTGTACACTTTATGAATATGTATCAATAAAATTAATTTAAAGAGAAAAAAATCCTTTTACAATAGCAACTAAAAGAATCAAATCTCTATGAATAAATTTAACCACAAATGCAAAGGATTTATACACAGAAACCTACAAAGCATAGCTCAAAATCAAAGACCTATATAAATAAAAAAACATTCTGTGTTCACGGATTGGAAGACAAAATATTGTTAAGATGTCAATTCTACCCAAAGCAATTCACATATACAACTCAATCTCAAAATTCCAAGTCTTTGCAGAAATGGAAAAGCCAATCACCAAACTTATATGGAAGGATAAGGGGCCTCCAAAAGCCAAACCACCTTCAAAAACAAGAACAAAGTTTGAGAACTCACACATCCTGATTTTAAAACTTATTACAAAGCCAGCAACAGTAATCAAAAGAACATGGTATTGGCACAACGACAGACATATAGACAAGTGGAATTGAACTGAAAGTTCAGAAATAAACCCTCACATCTATGGTTTTGTTTTTTTGTTTTTCTGTTTTTTTGTTTTTTTTTGAAGTACCAGAGCTGGAGATTGAACCCAGGACCTCATATGTAGAAAGCCAGCACTCAACTACTGAGCCATATCAGCTCCCTATTGATTTCTGACAAGGGGACCAAGTCCACTCCTTTGGGAAAGAACAGTCTCTTCAACACATGGTGGTGGGAACACTGGATATCCATATGCAAAAGAATGAAGGTATTAAACCTAACACTAACTTCACACCATAATCAAAAATTAACCAGGGGGAGCGTCATGGCGGCGGCCGAGGAGCAAAGTCTGGATGATGGAGAGGAGGAGGAAGAAGAGCAATTGGTTCTGATGGAATTGTCAGGAATTATCGACTCCGACTTTCTCTCAAAATGTGAAAATAAATGCAAGATTTTGGGAATTGACACTGAGAGGCCCATTCTACAAATGGACAGCTATGTGTTTGCTGGGGAGTATGAAGACACACTTGGGACCTGTGTTATCTTTGAAGAAAATGTAGAACATGTGGATGCAGAAGGCGATAATAAAACAGTGCTAAAATATAAATACCATACAATGAAGAAGCTCAGCATGACAAGAACTCTTCTAACAGAAAAGAAGGAAGGAGAAGAAAACATTGGTGGTGTGGAGTGGCTGCAAATCAAAGATAATGATTTCTCCTATAGACCCAACATGATTTGTAGCTTTATACATGAAAATGGAGATGAAGAAGTTGTAGCTACAGCCCCACATAAACCTTTGGAGTTGGAAGAGCAAGAGATTCAAATGAAAGACAATTCAAATCTGAATTATTAACAGGGAAAACCACTGCACTTGGAAATAGAGGATTCAGGTCCTCTTATTGATATCCCTTCTTCTGAGACAGAAGATTTTGTTTTGATGGAAACTCAAGATGCTGCCTTAGAAGCCACTCCTAGATGAAATGTTTCTCATAATAACTAGTCATGAATATTTCAGAGTTTTCATGTAAGTAATTTGCTCTGTTTCTTTTGTTTGTTTGTTTGTTTTTAGAAGGCACTGGAGATTGAACCCGAGACCTTGTACATGGGAAGCAGCACTCAACCAACTGAGCTATACTGGCACCCCTGCTCTGTTTCTTTAAATTATTTATATATCATATCATTTTTGTTGGCAATATACCTTTCCAGTTTTCACAAAATTTAATATAGCAGATTCATTCGGAACCAGACATGAATTGAATTAAAAACAAAAAGTTTAAACAACCATAGAGACTAGTCTCTTCTCTGATGAGTCTTTTAAATTGGAGATTCCTGGGAAGCGGCTGTGGCTCAGTTGGTTGGGCCCCCGTCTGCCATGTGGGAGGCCCCGGGTTCGATTCCCAGGGCCTCCTGGTGAAGGCAAACCAGCCCGCGCGGCGTGATGAGCTGGCGCAGCAAGATGATGCAATAAAGGGAGATAAGCAGACACAGAAAAAACGCAAAGCAAATGGACACAGCGAGCAGAAGCAGCGGGGACGGGGGGGGTGGATAAATAAAAAATAATAATAATAAATCTTTAAAAATAAATAAATAAATAAAAATAAAAAATGAATTGGAGATTACTAAGGTAAATGTATTCATTTTCTATTGAAGCTGTCACAAATTACCACAAATGTAGTGACTTAAAACAATACAAATTTATTGTCTTACATATTATAGGTCAGAAATCTGACATGGGTGTCACCTGAGCATCAAGGCACTTGCAGAACTGTACTCTTTGGAGGTTCCAGGGGGAAGTCCATTTCCTCGCTCATTCGTTGGCAGAATTCAGTAGGACTGAGGTCCCCATTTCCTTGCTATCTGTCAGCTGAAGGCTGTGCCCACCTTCTAGCAGCTGCCACATTCCTTGGCTTATGACCCCTTTCCTCCATCTTCAGACCCAGCAACAGCAGGTCAAGTCCCTCTGCTGCTTTGAATCTCTTGCTTCTTCCATCATCCTATCTCTCTGACTGACCCTTTACCTTGTACTTCTACTTTTAAGGGCCCATTTGATTACATTGAGCCCATACAGATAATCCAGGGTAATCTCCCCATTTTAAGGTCTGTAGCCTTGATTCCATCTATAAAGTTCATTTTGCCATATAACTTAACATATACAGGTGTAACATTAGGGATTAGGGCATGGGCATCTTTGGGGGGCCATTTTTCTATCATAGTAAGTATTGTTTCTAGACGCAGAAAAAGAATTTTGAAGTGCTTAAGAATAAAGGTACAGGGAAGCGGCTGTGGCTCAATCAGTAGGGCTCCCGTTTACCATGTGGGAGGCCCCGGGTTCGGTTCCCGGGGCCTCCTGGTGAGGGCGGGCCCGCCCGCACGGCGTGGTTGGCTGACCCAGAGAGCACAAGCAGCAAGGGTGGGGATAAATGAATAAATAAATAAAATCTTTAAAAAAAAAAAAGAATAAAGGTACAATTCTTGGTTCTCCAGCTGTAATTCCACTCCTTTCCCAATTGGGAAAGATGGTTGGAATTCAAGTGTGTGTAAAAGTCATTTTATTATGGTGATAAACTTAGATGTGCTGCAATTTATATTTTGTAAATGAATTACTCACAAACTTTGAAAAAAAAAATAACCAAAACTAGATCCAACTTAACTTACACTTAGAATGAATAAAATGTGGTATATACAGACAATGGAATATTATTCAGCCATAAAAAATGAATGGCATTCCGATACATGAGACAACATACAAGAACCTTTACATAATGCTGAGTTAAATAAGGCAGACACAAATGGACAAATACTGTCTGATCTCACTGACATGAAATAATTAGAATAAGCAAATTCAGAGTCAGCAACTAGAATAGATGTTACCAAAAGCAAGGGTGGGGAGAGGGATGGAGAGTTAATGCTTAACTGGTACAGAATTTCTGCATGAGGTGACGGAAAGGTTTTCATAATGGATGGTGGTGATGTTAGTAGCACAACATTGTGAACATAATTAACATCACTGGGAAGCGGCTGTGGCTCAATCAGTAGGGCTCCCGTTTACTATATGGGAGGCCCCGGGTTCGGGGCCTCCTGGTGAAGGCAAGCCCGCCCGCGCGGCGTGGTTAGCTGACCCAGCGAGCATAAGGAGCAAGGGGGGGATAAATGAATAAATAAATAAAATCTTTAAAAAAAAAAAAAAAAAAAAAATTAACATCACTGAAATGTATGTCTGAATGTGGTTAAAAGAGGAAATTTTTAGGTTGTAGATACAGTACTAGAATACAATTAAAGAAAAAAAAACACAACCATAAGACTGTACAACACAGTGAACCTTAATGTAAACTATGGACTGTAATTTATAGTGCAATTATAATAACATTCTTTCATCAATTGTAACAAGGGTACCTGTGGCATTTTGAGATTATTTATTAATTCCAAAAACAGAGATTATGTTGTAAACTCGTCTGTTCCTCTGGGTTTGATACCGTTTCATTGTATTATATTCAGCTGAGATGTCTTTGAATTAGGGCTTTCATTCGATGTCAGCAGGGTGTAATCCAGGTTAAGTCCCTGCCGGTTGGTGGGCTATAAATGTACACTCATTCAAAACACACAGAAGAAGACATAGAAGGCGGCAGAACTTTGCCAGTTCTGATCATGGAGTCCCCGGGAGAGATGAGTCATTTGCCTGATAATTTACAGCTGACCTTGTGAAGAGACCAGAGCAGCTAAGAAGCCCTGAGAGACTAGCCCTGTGCCAGCCTACAGCTGAAACAGGAAGAAGCTGGGCCCACAGAGCCTTAAGAGGAAGAAGGAAAGAGAGACCAGGAGGTATTGCCCACCATCTTGCTTCAACATGTGGCAACTAACTTTGGTGAGAAATCAACTTTGAGTTGGACTCTTTAGGGCCTTGTAACTCTAAGCTTTTACCCCCAAAAAATACCCTTTATAAAAGCCAACAGGGGTCGGATGTGGCTCAACTGGTTGGGCGTCCGTCTCCCATATGGAGAGACCCGGGTTCGATCCCCGGGACCTCCCGGTAAAAAAAAAAAAAAAAGCCAACAGATTTTTGGTACTTTGCATCAGCACCCCTCTTAGCTGACTAATACAGTACCATACTAATGCAATGTATTGTTAATAGGGAAAACTGTGGGAAGGGGGAGAGATATATGGGAACTCTGTATTTTCTTCATGATTTTTCTGTACACCTACAACTTCTCTAAAGAAAAAAAAAAAAAAAAAAAAATATATATATATATATATATATAAAGTAAAAATGCAACCACAATACATAATCTCTTTATAATGAAACTTCATTTCATTAAGCTAAATCATGTAATATTAAAGAAGAAAACTTTTTGCACAATTCAAGTCACTTACCTAAATTTCAGGGATTCTAAATCCCACTGCCAAAAGCAAACTGTACCATCAGCACCAGTGGAGACCATGTATCTCTGAGGGCCTTTTGCCATTGGGCTAAACTAAAAAGCAATATATACAATTTAGTTTCCAGAGCTTCTACTGAAGTTATATTTAATGTAAAGTTAACTTCAATTGAGACTAAGAAAAACACAGGAAATACAAAATATAGATGGCAATACTGTAGTGAAAAATCATTATCTATAATAAAGGAAAGCCACGTTAATTTACAAAGGCAACGTGATCAACAAAAATAAGATCTTAAGAATAAACAAACAACTCAGGTGTCCATCAACAGATGAATGGATAAACAAATTGTGGCCTATTCACACGATGGAATATTATGCAGCTGTAAGAAGAAATGAAGTCATAAAGCATATGGCATCATGGATGAAGCTGGAGGACATTATGTTGAGTGAAGCAAGCCAGACATAAAAGGACAAATACTGTATGAATGCGTTACTATGAACCAAATATATTGTGTAATATATTGTTTGATTCAAAAAAAAAAAAAAAATGTATATGTATCTGTTACATTTCACTGAGAAATGTATATATTTATTCATCTGTGTTTACTTTTTAGTTTTTAATTGTTTATATTTTCAATCATTAAATGTACAAAATAAAGTTTAAAAAAAAAAAAAGAATAAATAAGAATAACCAGAAAAAGCATCGAAAAAGAGAAGCAATGAAAATCTAGTCCCATCATATATTAAGGAATATAACAGACTCTCAATAATTAAAATAGAGTAAAACAGGTACATTTACAGACAGAATAACAAAATAGAAAAAATGTAAAGTCCAAAAATGGACCCTAATCAAGACTTAAATAAGATAAAGGTGCCTCTTCATATCAGTTGGCGAAACAATGGACCAATATATGTAAGGTGTTAGGACAACCGTGTAAGATCTGAAAAAAAATAAAACTGGAGCCATTCTTCAACTAACAGATTAATGATTTAAATATTTAACAAATGAAGCCATAAAAATATTATAAGAAAAAAACAAGAATCATATTGTAACTTCAGAATGGGGTTAAAATTTGCATTTAATAAAGCATCAAATTGTGCAGTACAAACAAGCTCAAGAAAGGAAGATCAATTTGGTCCAGAGTCATCCAAGATAGCTTAAAAGAAAAGGAGGAAAATACAAGGGGGGGGAAGCTTACTAGGCAAAGGAATAATAAGGCAAAAATACAAAAGTGAGAGGAGGGAAGCAGATGTGGCTCAAGCAACTGAGCTCCCACCTACCACATGGGAGGTCCCAGGTTTGGTTCCTGGTGCCTCGAGCACCAGCGAGACAGCAAGCTGACGCAGCAAAAGACACAGGGAGGAAAGACATAATGAGACACAGCAGGGTGGGGAGTGGAGGTGGCTCAAGCGTTTGGTGCCTCCCTCCCACATGGGAGGTTTGAGGTTCAGTTCCTAGTGCCTCCTAAAAGGAAGATGAGCACATAACAAACAGACACAGCAGGTGCAGAATGGCGAGGGGGTGGGGAGAAATAAAAATAAATAAATAAAAGAAAAAAAGCTGGAAAATCATACATTAAAAAAAGTGAGAGGAAATATAGTATGTGATAGGAATAGAAAGATCTGTAAGACTAATGTATTTCTGAAAGTTGTGGGGAAATGAGTTAAATGGGTAGAGAGAATCTAGACAATAAGCAAGCAAAATATTTGTCTGATAGCAGACAAAATGAAATTAAAATAAACAGATAAGGGAAGCGGCTGTGGCTCAATCAGTAGGGCTCCGGTTTACCATATGGGAGGCCCCGGGTTCGGTTCCCGGGACCTCCTGGTGAAGGCAAGCCCGCCCGCACGGCGTGGTTAGCTGACCCAGCGAGCACAAGCAGCAAGGGGGGGATAAATGAATAAATAAATAAAATCTTTAAAAAAAAATAAAATAAAATAAACAGATAAGATATGAGAGCCTAGAAGCATTTAAATTAATCTAAGAAGCAAGAGCTCCCCCTCCCCCAAATGGGGAAGCTGGCCTTGAAGAATCAACAAAACTTGGCCACTCGTGAGAAAGGACAAAGAAGAATCAAAACAAAGACCAGTGATGCCATTAACAGAAAAGGAAGAGTTGGGAAGAAATTTTTTTTTTTAATGTTGAGAGTATTGCTTACACCTAAATAGGCATATTCCAGAATATGGCCTAAAACTGAGTTTTTGAGAATATCCTGTTAAAAACTAAAAACTGGGAAGCGGATGTGGTTCAAGTGATTGGGTTCTTGCCTACCACATGGGAGATTCCTGGTTTGGCTTCTGGTGCCTCCTAAAGACGACAGCGAGCTGGCGCATCAGGAAGGCATGGCAAGCTGACACAACAAGATGACACAAGAGACACAACAAAGCAGGGAATAGAGATGGCTCAAGCAATTAGGCGCCTCCCTTCCACAGAAGAGGTCCCGGGTTCGGTTCCCAGTGCCTCCTAAAGAAACAAGGAAGACAAACAGACACAGGAAGTGCCAAAAAGGAAGAGGTGGGGAGAAATAAATAAATAAAATAAATCTTAAAAAAAATACAGTAGTAACTAAAGTTATATGAATGATTGAACATTCTTGTTTATTAAAATAAAAAACCCCAGGGAAGCGGCTGTGGCTCAATCAGTAGGGCTCCCGTTTACCATATGGGAGGCCCCGGGTTCGGTTCCCGGGGCCGCCTGGTGAAGGCAAGCCTGCCCGCACGGCATGGTTAGCTGACCCAGCGAGCACAAGCAGCAAGGGGGGGATAAATGAATAAATAAATAAAATCTTTAAAAAAATAAAAAATAAATAAAAAATAAAAAAAAACACAGTGAAACCTGCAACTTTACAGAGACAGAGAGCTAGCTGTCAGTCTTATCATAGCTCCTTTATTTTTCCTTGTGGCTACTTTAAGATTATCTCTGTGGTTTTTAAAAAAGTTTTACTGGGATGCTTTAGCAGTGATAATTTTCTGTATATTTACTCTGCTCAGCATTCAGTGTGTAGTGGTTTGAAACTGTATGTACCCCAGATAAGCATATTCTTAGTTAATCCACTCCTCTGGGTATGAACCCACTGTAAGTAGGATCTTGTGATGAGCCTACTTCAGTCAAGGTGTGACCCACCTCATTCAAGATGGGTTCTAACCCTCTTACAGAAGTCCTTTATAAACAGGATGAATACAGAGACTGCACTCGCATGCCACAAAAGCAAAAAGTTGAAATCAACAAAACCTGGAAGAGAAAAGGGAGGGACCAGTAGACACTGCTATGTGCCTTGCCATGTGACAGAGGAGCCAAGGATCGCTGGCTACTAGTAGCCAGTCTTAGGGAAGAAAGCATTGCCTTGATGATGCCTTGATTTGTACAGTTTCTTGGCTTCAAAGTGCAAGATAATAAACGTTCATTATTTAAGCCAACCCATTTTAAGGTATCTGTTTTAAGCAGCCTAGGAAACTAAAACACAGTGTTTCTTGAATCAGTACCTTTAATGTCTTCATGTCTTCAGTATATTCTGCAAAATTCTTAGCTATTAGCTCTTCAAGTATAGCTTTGGCTTCATTCTTTTCTCCTTTTCAGAAATTCCAATTATACATATGTTATACTTTGTCATCATATCCTACCTACCTCTTAAGCTCTTTTCTGTATATTCTGTTGTCTCTTGCTTCAATCTATGTACTTTCTTCTGATCTCTTACTCTTACAGTTCACTTAGTCTCTCTTTGATTTCTTCAACTGTGTCTAATTTGCTATTAAAACTACCCACTGAGGAAGGTGTTGATGGTGGGGTGATATATGGGAATCCTGTATGTTAGACATGATTGTTTTGTAAGCTCACAACTTTCTTAAAAAAAATAAATAAATAAAAGTAAATAAAAAATAAAAAATAAAAAACTACTCACTGAATTCTTAAACTCAGTTATATATTTCAATTCTAGAATTTCCTTTTTACTAATGCACAGTAAATCTGCTAAAATTATTTCTATTCCTTTTAATTACTTGGCTATATTATGCATAGATATTTTCAAGTCTGCATCCAGAACATCCACAGTCTGGATCTCCTGAATCTATTTCTATCATCTGTTGTTTCTTCTGGTTTGGGTCATACTTGCCTCCTTTTACACCTGGATATATCTGATTGAGTTTCATCATTACACATGGAAATATGTTAAGAACTTGAGGCTCTAAATACTACCCCTCCTCTAAAAAGTGACTTTTACCCCTCAGTTAGGCAAAGGGCACCATCAATCCCAACAAACCACCTTAATCCACGAGAATTAAGAGGATTTAAAGCTGAGCTTCAGAGAGGAGAATAGAAAGCCATGTGAAGCTGGAGGCAGAGATTAGAGTTATGCAGCTACAAGCCAAGGAATGCTTGGAAGCACCAGAAACTGGAAAGGGGAAGCTATCTTGACAAGCCCTCAAGTGCCCTTAGAAACTTCACTACAATGTATCCCCATCATCTGAGAATCACAAAGACTTTCAAGTCTCAGAGAATTCTGCTGCACACTAATCATGTTGCTAGAAGAGTGAAAAAGAGAACAGAGCCTAAGAGGTCTATGGAACATCATCTAGTATACCAATATAAGCATTATTGGAGTCGCAAAAGGAAAAGAGAGAAAGTGGTACAAGGAATACTCAAAAGAAACAGTGGCAGGGAAGCGGCTGTGGCTCAATCAGTAGGGCTCCCGTTTACCATATGGGAGGCCCCGGGAACCGAACCCAGGGCCTCCTGGTGAAGGCGGGCCCGCCCGCACGGCGTGGTTGGCTGACCCGGCGAGCGCGGGCAGCAAAGGGGGGGATAAATGAATAAATAAATAAAATCTTAAAAAAAAAAAAAAAGAAAGAAAGAAACAGTGGCAGAAAGCCTCTCAAATTTAGTAAGAGAAATGAATGTGGGGGGCGGATGTGGCTCAAATGGTTGGGCGTCCGTCTGCCATATGGAGGGATCTGGGTTCGATCCCCGGGACCTCCCGGTAAAATTTAAATATATATATAGAAGGTGCATGGGCTGCCAGGCTCTGTGTGCCCGTGAGCCGCCAGGCCCCGGGAGCCATGCAGCAAGATGATGACGTAACAGGGGAGAGACAAGACGAAATGCCCCGAAAGCTCTGAAAACCAAGAACCGAGGTGGCGCAGATGGCAGAATGCCTCTCTCCTACATCGGAGGTCTCCAGGATCGAATCCTGCTGAAGACTAGAGGAGGAGGATGAGAAGAGATGGCAGGAAACAGATACAGAGAATTGCCCAGCAAATGGACACAAAACAGCAAATGGGAAAGGGGGGGAGTTAAAATGGATAAAGTAAATAAATAAATCTTAAAAAAAAAAAAAAAATTTTTTTAAACTATAAAAAAAAAGAGAGAAATGAATGTGCAAAGTCAAGAAGCCCAATACACTGCAAACAGAACCATAATAAGCATAGTAGTCAAACTCTTAAGTGCCTAGGACAAGGAAAGAAAGTTCCTGAAAGCTGAAAGAGAACTGCAGTGTGATATGTACAAGGGAATCCCAATAAGATTAAGTGCCAACTTCTCATCAGAAACCATGGAGGCAAGAAGACCGTGGGATGAAATATTTCAAGTCCTGATAAAAAAACAATTCTCAACAAGAATTTTATATCCAAGAAGACTTCTTTCAAAAATGAGAGATTAAGACATTCCCAGATAAACAAAAGCTGGGGGAGTTCATCACTACTAGACCTGCCCTACCAGCTATGATAAACGAAGTTCTTCAGACTGAAAGAAAAGGACAACAGACATAGATTAATGTTGCATGAAGAAATAAAGACCTCTGGTGAAAAGTGCTATACCCATATGCAGGAGGAAGCAAGACTTTGGATCCCATCCCACTTACTGAATTACCAATGGACCCATTTTAAGACTTCCTCCATAGAAGATTCCAGAGCCAGAGCATGTGTGTGAATGTGTACAGGCAGCAGAGTCTGCTGAGCAATAACTTGGCACCAATCCCAAAAGCTAGAGAGAGGAGAACCAGAACCACTGCTTAGTACTTCTGAGGGAACCATAGGAGCTTCTGTTGTTGTGGCACCATATGTCCCCAGGGTTGTACACCATACCACCAATGCCATTATCACTATCCTCTCCGCTGCCTGGAATCTGCTATGGGAAGGGACTGTACTGAGGCTGGCTTCCACTGCTCCCAGTTAACTACTCCCACTTTTTCCCTCCAACACAAAGTGTGCCAATCATGAAAATATTTCACAATGACTTCCTTGTTATAATCCCCACCTTCTAACAAATAGAATGTATAACTGAATTATCATTTTCATTGGAAAATATGATTCAAATTTAGATTGTTTTCATCCAGCCAACTGCAGACTACAAAGATATGAGAAGCACAGAAAAGCTGTGAGTCCCCGTATACTTATCACTATAATAATTTTATAAATTTCCATCCTTAGTTATAAGAGTCGTAACTTATGCCTATGGTCCACAGTGTTACTAGCTATTAGGGGAACAGGAGTCACAAGTCAAACTACTTGGAGACATGTCGGATTTAAAGAAGGTAAATCGTGGAGGCTTACTGCTGTTGCCTTTTAATTGAAGGACCTCACAAACTATTTTCATATTTTAATGTTCACTGTTACTTCCCAGATTGAGAATTACGCTATTGTAATGTTGGGATAGTATTGTAAGTCTTTTTAGGGGGTGGAGGGAGAGTTAACTCTTAAATATTTAAATGACAGTGTGTGAAGAATGAAATATATATTATTTATATATTAAAATATCTCATTTACTATTGAACAGTACCAAGAGATTGTACCTAATGATGTTGAGGTTGAGTGAGTTTTTGTTTGTTTTCCCCAAAACGTTTGTTATTCAAACTCTGGAAATACCTTTAATCTGAAACAAGTCACCTCAAATTTTCTGAATAAATTATCTTCTATTTGCACTATTCTTTTAATAGATTGCTGGATTAAATTTTGCATATTAGGATGCTTGTATATATTTTATAATTGATACTGGAGAACAGTTTTGTACCCTCCCTAAATCTATTTTAAAATTGAGTATTGGCATTTCAATGCAAATTCATAGAGACAATTACAAGGAACCAGGGAAGCAGGGCTGAATGGGGATTATTGCTTAATGGGTAGAGTTCCTGTTTGGAGTGATAGAAAAGTTTTGGTAATGGATGGTGGTGATGGTAGCACAACATTGTCAATGTGATTAACATCACTGAACTGTGTAATTGAAAGTGGTTAAATGTTATGTTGTATATATTTTACCACAATAAAACTTAAAAAGAAAATTAGATTGTTTTCAAATAAATACTTATTCCACTTTTAAAAATGCATTAATTTAATTATTAGGGAAATGATTTTTCACAGTATATGTTATTACAGGTTTGAATATAGCATGAGCTCCCGTAAGTGGAAGGGTCAGGGATATCAGATTAAACTAATTCACAGATTCATTACATGAACACACTAACAATATGTTAAAAAGGAGTTTAACAAATTAAAGAGTTGTCACATGACTCAGCAATTCCACTCCTAGGAATATACCCAAGAAAAGTGAAAACATATACCTACACAAAGGTTGAAAGCTTTCCCTCTAAGATCAGGAACAAGACAAAGATGCCCCCTGTCACCATTGTTATTCAACATTGTACTAGAAGTTCTAGCTAGGGCAATTAGACAAGACAAAAAAATTAAAGGCATCCAAATAGGAAAAGAGGAAGTAAAACTCTGAGGATGACATGATCCTGTACTTAGAATATCCTGAAGTATCCACGACAAAGCTACTTGAACTAATAAATGAACTCAGCAAAGTGGCAGGATACAATATCAACACGCAAAAATCAGTGATGTTTTGTACACTAGTACTGAACAACCTGAGGAGGAAATCAGGAGGAAAATTCCATTTTCAATAGCAACAAAAGACTCAAATACCTAAGAGTTAATTTAACCAAAGAAGTACAGGACCTATATGCAGAAAACTACAAAACAATGTTAAAAGAAATTTTAAAAGACCTAAATAAATGGAAAGACATTCCGTGTTCATGGATTGTAAGAATAAATATCGTGAAGATGTCACTCTTACTCAAACTGATTTATAGATTCAATGCAATACCAATCAAAATCCCAACAGCTTACTTTACAGAATTAGAGAAGGCAATTACCAAATTCATCTGGAAGGGTAAGTACACACGAATAGCCAAAAGCATTCTAAAAAAGAAGAGCGACATGGGAGAAATTTCACTGCCTGTTCTTGAAACATATTACAAAGCTACAGTCATCAAAACAGCATGGTACTGGCATAAAGATAGACACATCAATCAGTGGAAATAGAACTGAAAACCCAGAAATAAACCCTCACCTATATAGTTAAGTGGTTTTTGACAAACCTACCAAGCCCACGCTAATGGGAAAAAACAGTCTCTTCAACAAATGGTGTTAGGAGAACTGGATATCTATAACCAAAAGAATGAAAGAGGATCTCTATCTCACCCCCTATACAGGAATCAACTCAAAATGGATCAAAGATCTAAATATAAAACCCAGGACCATAAAACTACTAAAAAAAAATGTAAGGAAACATCTTCAAGACCTTGTAGTAGGTGGTGGTTTCTTGGACCTTACACCCAGAGCACGTGCAAAAAAAGGAAAAATAGATAAATGGGACCTTCTCAAAATTAAACACTTTTGCACCTCACAGGACTTTACCAAAAGGGTGAAAAGGCAGCCAACTCAATGGGAAAAAATATTTGGAAATCACATATCTGATAAGGGTTTAATATCCAGGATATATAAAGAGATGTTACAACTCAACAATAAAAAGACAAACGACCCAATTAAAAAATGGGCGAAAGATTTGAACAGACATTTCTCCAAAGAAGAAATACAAATGGTAAAAAAACACATGAAGAAATGCTCAACACCACTCATGATTAGGGAAATGCAAATGAAAACTACAATGAGATATTATTTCACACCTATCAGAATGGCCACTATTGAAAAGATAGAAAACTACAAGTGTTGGAGAGGATGTGGAGAGATAGGAACACTTCTTCACTGTTTGTGGGAATGCAGGATGGTACAACCACTATGGAGGACTGTTTGGCAGTTCCTAAAGAAGTTGAATATAGACTTGCCATATGACCCTGCAATACCACTACTGGGTTTATACCCAGAAGAACTGAAAGCAGTGACACGAACAGACATCTGCACACCGATGTTCATAGCAACATTATTCACCATTGCCAAAAGATGGAAACAACCCAGGTGTCCATCAATAGAGGAATGGATAAACAAACTGTGGTCTATTCACATGATGGAATATTATGTAGCTGTAAGAAGAAAGTCGTAAAGCATATGACAACATGGATGAACCTGGAGGATATCATGTTGAGCAAATCAGGCCAGACACGAAAGGACAAATACTGTATGAATACATTACTATGAACCAAATATATTCTGTAACATATTGTTTGATCCAAAAAAAATGTATATGTATCCAGTACACTTAACTGAGAAATGTACGTATTTACTCATCTGTGTTTACTTTTTAGGTTTTAATTGTTTATATTTTCAATTATTAAATGTAAAAAATAAAGGAAAAAAAAGAAGTGAAAATATATACCTACACAAAAACTTGTATATGAATGTTTACAGAATTATTCATAATATAAAAGAGGTGCACAAAACCTCAATTGCTCATCAAGAGATACACAAAACATGTTATACCCATACAATGTAGTATTTGGCCATAAAGCAGAAGTACTGATAAAGCTGTAATATTGATGCATCTTAAAAACATTATGCTAAGTAAAATATGCCAGTCACAAAGACCAAATTATATCATTCTTTTCATTTGAAGTTTCCAGAACAGGGAAATATAGAGAGACAGAAAGTAAATCAGTGAAAAAAATTAAAAAAAAAAAAAAAAAAACAAAAAAAAAAAAATAGAAAGTAAATCAGTGGATGTTTAGGGCAGGTGGGTAGGTGACAGGTTGTGTGGGAGGTAAATAGCTAAAGAGGATGGGGTTTCTTTTTTGAGGAGATGAAATTGTTTTAAAATTGGCTGTAGTGATGGTGAAACATAACTGTGAATATACCTGAAATCATTAAACTGTATACTTTAAATGGGTGAACTGTATGATATGGAAGTTATATCTCAATAAAGTTCTTTTTAAAAATGTTAAAAAAATAAAAATAAATTAAAAAGTAAAGCTGAGCTTCAGGAGAGTCCATCCCAATCAAGATGGCATAGTAAGACATTTCAGGGCTCTGTACACTACAGAAGCTCTAAACAACCAGCAAAAACTGGCAGAAACATCCTTCTAAAAGCTCCAGAAAACAGTGAAAGGATTGCAGTTAACAGGGCCTGCCCCAAATCAAGAAGGCCACTTTAATGTAATGGGGGAGCTGATGTGGCTCAAGCGGATGAGCTCCCACCTCCCACATGGGAGGTCCCAGGTTCAGTTCCCAGTGCCTCCTGAAAAATACAGAAACAAGCAAAAACAAACAAAAAACAAATGGAAAAGGGGGGCGGAGAACAACTCAGGGAAGCCAATGTGGCTCAGCTGTTGTGTGCCAGCTTCCAACATGAGGTCCGGGGTTTGGTGCCCAGGCCCCGGTACCTAAGAAGAAATAATAAAAATAAAATTAAAGCAATAGGATCTCATGGCTCACTGGTTGGTCCCTCCCCCACCACTCAGCAGCTCAAAGCAGAGCCACCCACCCTTCCAGTGCACAGATCCCTCCTTCCAGTTCTGGTGTGAGCAGACTAACCCTTGTGCACATACTGGAAACATATATGTCTGGCCAAATCTGTCTGGGGTGGCCTGAAGGACTAACCATCCAAGAATTGCCCTGCATGTAGAAGACGGCTCACCAAGTTCTCCTAAAGAACAATGTGGGAGAGCAGTCAAGTTGTGCTGCCTGGGGCAAGAGAGTGAGTGCTGGCTGTAGGACATACAGTACAGTGCTCAAGACACTGAGGAAAATGTTTCTAAGGAAGAGGAGATATTTGTAGCCAGGTAAATGGGAGAATTCCAAGGACCACACATACATGCCCAGGAGAAGAGGCATACAAAGAAAGGATCAGGAAGGCTCCTTTGCTCTGCTTGAAGAATTCCCCAAATTCATTTTATGAATTAGCCCTGAAAGAGAGCACTGGCACAGGTCAATGTGCACAGACTGGGAAAGGTGTTTTCTTCATTGTTGTTGTTGTTGTTAGCTCCTGGCGTTCAAGGAAAGTCCTGTCATAACACTAGCTGGATATAAGCTTAAGGAACAGACATGTCAGAGTCTAAATTCCAGTGCTAACACACCAAAATATCAAAATTTCTAAGTTTCAACAAAACATACAAGGAAACAGGAAGTGATGGCCCAGGTAAAGGAGAATATGAAAGCATTAAACGCCATCAGTGAAGAGGATCAGACCTCGGACATTCCAGACAAAACCTTTTTAAAAATGGGCCCATACATGCTCAGAGAGCTAAAGAAAACCATGGACAAAATACTAAAGGAAATCAGGAAAACAAAAGAGGAACACAGAATACAGGCATACCTCGTTTTACTGTATTTTATTTAGTTGTGCTTCGCAGATGTTGCATTCTTTTTCACAAATTGAAGGTTTGTGAAAACCCTGCATCGAGGAAGACTATCAGCACCATTTTTCCAATACCATGTACTCACGTCATTTCTGTGTCACATTTTAATTAAGGTATGTACACTGGTTTTTTTTAGACACACACTTAATAGACTATAGTATAGTGTAAACATAACTTTTATATGCACTGGGAAACCAAAAAATTCATATAACTTGCTTTATTATGATATTCGCTTTATTGCAGTGCTCTGGAACTGAACCCGCAATATCTCCAAGATATGCCAGTATCAAGAGAGATGAAAATTATGAAAAAAAAAAAAAAAAAAAAAAAGCTGAAGACCACAGTAACAGAAATTAAAATTTTCCTAGAGAGATTCAACAGCAGATTGAAGCTAGCAAAAGAAAGAATCAATGTAAGTTGTCTCATTTGCTGCTGTATTGCCTATAAGATCATATCAAAGTACAAAATCTCAATTGAACAACCTAGCTAGGATTTGAGTTCATTTTCAATCTATAAAACCTTCCAGAAAAAAATATACTCCCTTGCCTAAAAATAAATGGACTATCCCTGTTTGGGCGTCAAAAAAAAAAAAAAGAAAAGAAAAAATAAATGGACAAACCAAAAAGCTTGCTTAAACTTTCAAGATAAAACACTCTCTCAAATTATAACTGTCTTCAATCAAAATAGGTCTTCAGTCTCTATTCTTTGAAAATATTGACTAGAAAAATGGAGAAAAATCACTTTTTATCACACACAGCTTCACAACAGATCTATTTAGAGATCACTAACATACAGCCTAAGTGAATTCACATATGAAAATTGAACTATTGAGTTTTTGTTTAATTTCTTTTTGTATATTTAATAATTGAAAATATAAATAATTAAAAACTAAAAAGTAAACACAGATGAATAAATATACACATTTCTCAATGAAATGTAATGGATACATATACTTTTTTTTTTTTTTTAATCAAACAATATATTACACAATATATTTGGTTCAAAGTAACGCATTCATACAATATTTGTCCTTTTGTGTCTGGCTTGCTTCACTCAACATAATGTCCTCCAGTTCATCCATGTTGCCATATTGAACTATTGAGTTTTAACCAAACTCAATTCAAAAGCACCAATGTGCCTTAAAAGGCCTTATGAATCACCAGTTCCTAATAAATTAAGGAATCTAGGCAGTGATTGTCAACAGCTACTACAGTGAGATCACCAGACATTTTGTGCCTTCAGACTGAACATATGGGTCAATGTGACCAAGCCTCTAATCAGTGACTCTGAAAGTGTGTTCCCCAAACTAGCAATAGCTGGGAATTTGGTATAAACAGAAATTCTCAGGCCCCATCGCCAGCATAATGAATCAGAATCTTTGTGGATAGGGCCAGAAATCTCTGTTTTAAACAAACCCTCCAAGTGATTCTCATGAACATTAAGGAGAACTACTGTTCTGGATCCAAAAACCAAGTTACAGAAAATATAAAGGGAAGCAGATGTGGCTCAAGCAATTGGGTGCCTCCCTCCCACATGGGAGGTCCCAGGTTCGGTTCCCAGTGCCTCCTAAAAAAAGACGAACAGGGAAGCGGCTGTGGCTCAATCAGTAGGGCTCCCATTTGCCATGTGGGGGGCCCCGGGTTCAGTTCTCGGGGCCTCCTGGTGGGGGCAGGCCCGCCCGCACGGCGTGGTTGGCTGACCCAGGGAGCACAAGCAGCAAGGGGGGGGATAAATGAATAAATAAAATCTTTAAAAAAAAAAAAAAAGACGAACAGAGAGAGCAGACAGCAAGTGCAGACAATAAAGTGGGGAGAGAAATAAATAAACCTTTTGGAAAAAAAAAAGTAAAGCAAGAAAATACAAAGGAACATGTTCAACTATTCCACTAGCATAAAATTAACAACACTGAAACTGTGGGGAAACACACAGAGAAACAACCTGGCTTCTTCAGCAAAGAACTCTCAGGGGAATTTAAAAAGGAAAAAAAAAAAAAAAATGGGCGGGCAGGAAGTACAATTTACATGTTTTAAGCTTCATTTAATCTATAATAACCAAATACAAGGTATAGGCTTTGTTTGGCTCCTCATTCAAAATAAAATTACGCCATTTATGAGGCAATTGAAACAATGACTTAATAATTCCTGAATAATAAAATGTGAAGACTGATGTAATATCAACAAATAAGTGTGATAATGGTGTTGTGGTTGTGTTTTAAAAATGAATCCTGGACACCTCCCTTAATAAAGCAGAAGCATGTAGAAAAAAAAAAAAAAAAAAATGAATCCTGGGGGGCAGCGGCTGTGGCTCAATCAGTAGGGCTCCCGTTTACCATATGGGAGGCCCCGGGTTCGGTTCCCGGGGCCTCCTGGTGAAGGCAAGCCCGCCCGCACGGCGTGGTTAGCTGACCCAGCGAGCACAAGCAGCAAGGGGGGATAAATGAATAAATAAATAAAATCTAAAAAAAAAAAAAAAAAAAAATGAATCCTGGGGGAAGTGGATGCAATTCAAGCAAATGAGCTCCCATCTACCACAGAGGAGGTGTCCCAGGTTCAATTCCTGGTGCCTCCTAAAGATGAGCAAAACAGCAAACTGACGCGAAGGCTGGCGCCGCGAACTGATGCAACAGATGACAAAACAAGCAACACAAGAGGAAAACATAATGTGAGACACAACAAAGCAGGGAGCAGAGGTGGCTCCCTCCCACATGGGAGGCCCTGGGTTCGGTTCCTGGTGCCTTCTATGGGGAAGACGTGTACACAATGAACAGACAGCAAGCGCAAACAACAAGGGGGTGTGAAAATAAATAAGTAAATCTTTAAAAAAAAAAAAAAAAAAGAGCCTGGAGCGGAGGTGGCTCGAGCCATTGGGCACCTCCCTCCCACATGGGAGTCCCAGGTTCAGTTCCCAGTGCCTCCTAAAATGAAAACAAGCACACAACAAACAGACACAGAGAGTAGACAGCAAGCTCAAACAATGGCGGGGGGGGGTAGAAATAAATAAATATTTTAAAAATTTAAAAAGGAATCCTTATCTTAAAGACACTAATATTTTTGGAAGAAATATGAAATCTAGGCTTTGCTTTAGGGACAAGGTGAAGTGGTTGGGGAAGAATTGGCCATGAGTTGATGGGTACGTAATATATATTATTCCATTTCAACCTTCAAGGAAGGGATGGCAGCAGTGACACTACTATGGCAGGTGGGCAGCACAAGTCCCTGTGTTTTAGGAGCAGTGCCCCGGCCCCTGCCACTCCAACATCAAGCCAATCAGGTTGGGCCAAGACACACAGCCAGGCCAAAGATGACATTAAGAAGGTGATGGTGGCCATCGAGAAAGTGTAAAAATGGGAGAAAAAGTGAGTGACTGGGTGACACTGCCTTTCAGATATTTAAGTGGGCTCCTTTGACAGAAAGCAAGGAGAAAGAAAAGTAAAACCGAACAGATCAGCAGCCCAGGAACCTAATGAGTTTCCCTCTGATGACTCTCCTTCTTGAATTCCAGGATGGTAATAGCAACTAGAGAACTATATTGGATGTCTACCAGCTCAAGGTGGAAAGCAACACCAAATCAAGCCCCAGCCCCCAGAAAAGCAAGTCCCTGAATACAGCGCACACCTTAGACTTCTGCACAGACAACTCCCAGCCACCCACTCTGGGCCAAAAGATCCTCAAAGGACCCTCCCTGCCTGCCTCAGAAGTTGCTGGCAAACTTCTCACAAAGGAAGAGCCAGTTCCACCAGAGACGCAGATTTCTGAGGAAGAGGAAGACACTGGTGCCCTACCCCTGAAGCACTTCTATGTGGACCAACCCACAATGCCACAGACAGCAAGAGAAAGCTAGCACCTCCAGGTGACCCTCACCTCCTGACTCCCTGCCTCTATTTATTGCTTTCTGGTTATGGCCATGCTGTATTGCTGGGGTTAAGGGAAACCAATGACCAACGCCTGAACCTGTGAGCCTTCTGTACTGGAAGGCTGGCCTAGGATTTGGGCTAGTACCATCATCTTCCCATCCCTGGCACCTCTGTCTGCTTGATCCTGAGAAGAGGAGCACTCATGTCCTTTTTGCTCCCCACGTAGGCTGGAGCCTCAGCCATCCCAAGGCTCATCAGTCACCTCCAGGTAGCAGTCTCTGCTCAGACCTTTGGGCTGAGCTCCTGGCCATATCTACAAGAGGAAAGAGATGTGGAAGGCACCCTCTAGCGAAGAAAAGTGCCTAGAGTTACTTAAATTTTAAAGGAGACCACAGATTTATGGATTTCGTGTATAGCTAGGGGCCCTGTAGGCTGTTGTTGGAGAACGACTGGGTAGAGACTTTGGAGGTAAAGGAAGCTCTCTTCAAGAAGGAAGGGCTTTTCTCCAGATGGTGCATAAGTCCATGGAAACTTCTTGCTGTCCAGGCACTGCTTCTGCCCATTCCTGATGCTGCCCTGCCTCTCATGGGTTTACTAGTTGCTGACAGTCCATTGTCCTCTGCTGTGTACACACAGCTTTCCCTTTTTCCACCTGTCCATTTCATTCCAGCATTCCCGGGTCCTGCCATAGCCCCCAGCACTCCTGCCACAAACTGCTCCAGCAAGAATCTGAGGCTCTGACAGCAGTACCCATCCCCACAGTACTTCTCCAGCTCACTTTCTAGAAAGTTCCCTCTTCTTTGAAATCTGCATGTTAAAAAAAAAACGGGACCGAAAACATTTTAGCATTGAATGGAATATTTTTAAAAGTAAACTATTTTTAGCCTAGTGTTATAGGACAGCTAAAAGTTACCTCCTGAGAGCCTCTTCGTTGCTCAAATGTGGCCTCGAAGCCAAACTCAGCATATAAATGCATTACCTTCCTCCCAGCACGGGACATGACTCCCAGGGATGAGCCTCTCTGGCACCAAGGGATACTACCAAGCACCAACTAGCAATGCAACTGGAAAAAGACTTCGAATAAAAGGGGGAAAAGGTAAAGACAAATGAGTTTATATGGCTAAGAGACTTCTAAGTGAGTAGGGAAGTCATCCCAAAGTTAATGCTTATGCATGTCTCAGCAGGATCTCACAGACTGCCAAAGTAGATTCTACCCTAAATAGTGAGACTCCTGAGAACTCTGGAGACACCCAGGTCCTATGGTCAGGGAAGATAGCTCCGGAGTTTGGTGCCTTGCCAGTGGGCCCTACTTTGGAGTTTATGCTCCTGAGAGTGCCAAGAGTTGGACTCAGTTATGTCTTCCCTACACATGGCTCATCTGTCCCTTCTATTTGAACCTATAGTTGGTACTGGAGTTGGTAGGTGTACATCCAAGAGACATAAATCTTTGGGCTGTCCATGTGCCAGCTGGACCCTGAGACTCAGCGAAGCTGCTACACCTACTCTCCAGTTCACTAGACTCACCCAGGACAACTAACAAGGAGGTGAAAATGGACAACCACCATACCAAGGAAACAAGAGCCTATAACTGCAAGCAAGAGAGTCCCATTCATCAGCTATATGGGATTGAAGCCCTCTCTCAATTAGAGGTGAAGTGGACATCACCATCCCAGAATCCTCAGGATTGGGGAAAAGACTATAGACTAGAGTGGACTTACCTGTTCTACTATAGACTTATTACGATTCTAGCAATGGAAGAAATTACAACATTGATGTGGAGGCTGTGGCCACTGGAGGCTCTGAGGGCAGGGAGAGGGAAAAACAGGTGTAATACGGGGGCATTTTCGGGACTTGGGAATCATCCTGAATGACAGTGCAACAACAGATATAGGCCATTATATATCTTCCCATAACCTATAGAATTGAGTGGGAGAGAGTATAAACTACAATGTAAACTATAATCCATTTTCAGTGGCAATGCCTCAAAATGCGTTTATCAATTGCAATGAATGTACCACACTAATGAAGGATGCTGTTTATGTGGGAAAATGTGGGAGGATGGGGACTAGGGCATATGGGAATCCCTGTATTTCTTATGTAACACTTATGTAATATAAATGTCTTTAAAAATTTTTTTTAATATATTTAAAAAAAAAAAAAGTAAACTATTTGATGAGAAACAGACGTGGCTCAAGCGATTGGGCTCCTGTCTACCATATAGGAGGTCCAGAGTTCGATTCCCAGGACCTCCTGGTAAAAGGCAAGGTGGCCCACACAGCAAGCTGGCCCAAGCGGAGAGTTGGCCCGAGCAGAGAACTGGCCCACACAAAGTGCTGGCACAGCAAGATGACGCAACAAAAAGAGACACAGAGGATAGACAGTAAGAGACACAGCACACCAGGGAGCTAAGGTGGTGCAAGAGATTGAGTGTATCTCTCCCACTCCAGAACGACCTACGATCAGTTTCCGGTGCCGTCTAAAGAGAAGACAAGCAGACACAGAACAACACAGAGAGCAGGCAGCAAGCACAAAGCAACAAGGGGGCAGGGGGGGGCGTGGAAAAATAAATTAATAAAAATAAATCTTTAAAAAAAAAAGTCAACTATTTGAAATTAAAAAAAAAAAAAAAAAAAAACTCAAGGAAGCAATAAATCAACCCTCAAGCCTTCATGTAGCACTCTATTTGCATTAGATTTTTATTATATCACTCTTCCATGAATTGTGGATTCATTTTCTCTTGATCACTAAATTTCAAATAGATCACAATTACTAGACATTTTCCTATTTCTCAACTCCAAGAAGAAAAGTTTTAAAGGAAAAGAATATAACACATAAATGTGCATGTTGAAGTCAGAAGTTTACCTGTAAAGATGTAATTGATCCAGTGTGTCCCTGGAGCACAGCAACTGGAGCACAAGTTCTCAAGCACCACACTCTAATTATTTTATCACAACTCCCTGCAGCAATCATTGTATTCTCATAGTTTACTGCCATATCTGATATTTCTGCAGAATGACCTCGTAATGTAGATAACAGGCGGCCATTATGTGTTGACCAAATCTTTACCAAACAATCATCTGACCCCTAAGAAAACACCCAAAAATATATACACACTAGTTAGTACACCAAATCTTTTATAAAAAAAATTTTAATACTTTTTTATATCCCACCCAAATTAGTTTGTGTAACACTTCCTCTCTAACCAACAGAGAATACTCTGTAAATTATGAATCTCACTGCCAGAACACTTTTGGAATATTTTTCAAAGCAAAGAAAAAGTCTACATGAGGATACTGTGAAGTTATAATTTCTATAGGCCATACTACATTATAAATACTATTTTCTCAAAACTCCCTACCCAGTAATAAGTCCAAGTAAAAGTTCATGGGGTGGGAATCCCTGTAATTTTTGTGTAACATTTATATAATCTACGCATCTTTTAAAATATTTTTTTTTTTTAAAGTTCATGGGGAACAGATGTAGCTCAAGTGTCTGAGCACCTTCTTCCCATGTACTAGGTCCCAGGTTCAATCCCTAGCACCTCCGAAAAAAAAAAGTTCATGGTTCACCTACCTCAACTAACAATGGCTACGTATTAGCTTGGTTCATATCAACCTAATTATTTGACGAGTGTTAGAACCAATCTATATTTCACAGGCTGAGAAATAAGACTGAGTAGGTAAGTGGACAAATCAAAAAAACAATGAAAAAGCAATGGGAACAGCACCCTGATTTTAAATAAAGTATCTCAAAATTTATAGTACCAGTCAGCATCCAATCCATTCAGAAAACATTTCCTAAGAATCTCACACCTGCAAACAAATTTAAACTCCTCTCTCATTATAATTTTCCCTTAAAACATTAAAATGGTAGGTTAATTCTAAATTTTGATATATACTTTTGCAATATTACTTAAACCCAAAGATTATTTTAAATTCAATTCTTCTGGCTCAGTGACTTATTTTTGTGAATAAGAATCACCTGTAGAGGTTTGGTTAGTTTTTGGTATTGTTTTTTGTTAATATACATATTAAAATTAATCTAGGGGATATTGGAATATACTTTTTTATATTCCACCCAAATTAGCTTGTGGTAACACCTCCTCTCTAACCAAAAGATGTGGCTCAAATGGTTGGGTGTCCGTCTCCCATATGGAGGGACCTGGGTTCGATCCCTGGGACCTCCCAGTAAAAAAAAAAAAAGTTAATCTAGAGGGTGGGTTGTAGAGCACCTGCTTCCTATGTACAAAGTCCTGGGTTCAAGCCCCAGTACCTTGGGGGGGGGGGAGTTAATCTAATTCAGGTGCTCTAAAATGGGCTAGAGCACTATAACAAGCATGTATTTTTTTAAGCATCCCTGATGATGATACTTAAGAACCATTAGTCTAAATCAATGTCTGAAAATAGCATACAGTCCCTACTATCTGCATCTGAATCACCAGAGGTACTTACTAAAAAGTAAATTCATCGGTCCAACACCAGACCTACTGGGTCAAAATACCTAAGGATGGAAAACCTAGAATTTAAATGGTTTAGAAGATTTCCAAGATGATTCTGATGCACATTAAAGTGCCCCAAATGATACCAAATTAAAATTGAAATGTTAACTCACTGTAAAGATTCTATGTCCTGTCCTATCAAATGCTACACAGTAAACAGCAGATAGATGTCCAAGAATCCTTCTGTGCATTTTTATGTGCTGATACATAGTTCCTGGAAATGCTGTGCTAAAAGTGGAACACCCTGTGAGTTGTTTTCCTCGATGTATCTCCACTAGAAAATAAAAATAGTGACAATGGTTAAGAGGAAGTCAATATAGAAACAGCTAAGAAAAACCCTAAAACAATTTCTATATAGTCACAAAATCTATGTTCTAGAAATCTTTAGAAAAGTGTCTTCCCAATTACTATACTACTATAATCACTAATATAGACTTCTTACTAAGAGAAGATTATCTTTTATTTTAGTAATTATTTTAAGAAAACTAAATTTGATACTTGGTACTGCTGAAACTTACTAAAGCATTTACAAAGCCGGTCAAGAAATTAAAAGAATGGTTTTGGGTATCTGAAAGGCCAACCTCACTTACCAAGATTTGGTGGGGAACCATAATTCACAGGCATTTCAGGAGGTCTTCCTCTATGAAGAGCAGCAAAGTCAGAGCCCTTCCAAACTGTGTGCCTGCAGTCTTTAAAATGAATTTTAGATACACATAAAATCTTGACAGTTAACCCCAAGAAAAATTTTATAGAATACTTACGTATATTGTAATAAACTGTTTATTCAAAGTTTTACCAACTAATATACTTTAACAGAAAGCCCTGGAGGTTTATTATTAGACCTCCTATTTCTAGATGGAAAAAAAATAAATAAATAAGACATCTCAGATACAACAGCAACAACAACTAACATTAGTATGGCACTTTACAACGTACAAAGTGCTTTCCACATACATCATCTCACTGAATCCTCACAACAACCCTGTGAGGTAGGTTATTATCACCAATTTACAAGTGAGGTAACTGAGGCTCAAGTTTCCAGGACCTTTAAAGAGATCCACTGTAAATAGTTAATAGATAGACCATAAAACCAGATCTTTTGACTCCAAATCCCATTAAATGTCAAGTTTTTTTTTATTTTCCCAATGCAGAATTATGCCACACAATATTAAAGATAAAAGGTCTTCATCACAACTGATCCAATTTTCTAAAAATGGATACCTTTGAGAAGAAAAATGTAATGATTTATATGAAAATTCTTGACTTAAGTTATTAACTTATTTAAATGTTCTTCAATTTTAAAATTAATTTAGTCAATAGTGCCATGACTTTAGTCTCCATAAGAAGTATTAACAAACTTAAATGGCTCTCTTCTTGCTGTAGGATCACAGACAATCCTTTGCACAAGAACACAAATGTAGGTGCTATAAGTCTGAACACTAAATCCAAAGTCCCATCCCTCCTCAATCTACTAGCAAATAAACAAAGAAAAAAATGCCTGACCTCCTCTATAGGAGGGCAGCAGCAGGACACAGGTTATAAGCAGTCATGCTGTATTAGAAATCAACTTCCTCACAATTGAAAGAGGAGGGGAGGGAAGACATCATACTAAACCTCTACTGAGCCTCGGGTGCCCCAAACTAACAGGCATGTTACATTTTACATGAAAGGGTTCATTACTACTATCTTGATAAAAAAGCAGTTACAAGGCATCCTCTTGTGTCACTAGTAGAAAGTGAATAAAGAAATATGATCCCTACCCTAGGGCAGCTTGCTGCATTTTATCATCAAAGTTTTCTATGGTCCGCCAGTTCTAAAGCAGTGCTCATTGCAAAACAACCACAGTGAGCTTGACACAATAAAGAAAACAGAGGTAAACAAGCTACCAAGCAACTACTACATAGCAACCTCAAAGAGAATAATTACAAGAATAGGGACACAGGAGGAGGAAGAATATGAACAGTTTCCCGATTCAAGCCACAGTGAAGCATGGCTATGGAGCACTAAGAAAACACTACAGATGACAAACCAGTCTGGCATGGAACCAAGAGGGAAGATTGCTCTTTCTCTGTCAAAGCTTTATACTTGTGGTGCATCTAAGAGGCAGTATCACATCCACAATAGCTTTTAACAAAAGTAATCACGGGATTAAATTCCCATATGCTCAGGACCGGAAGAACCAACAATCCACTCATTAGCAGTTTAGCCACGTTGTATACATAGATTATATCACATAAACATGACCTAGTCTAAGTCATTTATACCAAGCTAACAGAAAAAGAACAGCAATTCCAATCGTTTGCTACCACATAACTTCACAAAAATATTAAAGTGGTGAAAAAACAACTGTGCAATTGTACATTTTTGGTACTTGTTTTCAAACTACCAAATTTAGAAAATTATTTCCCCTTAACAAAGGGTTTTCAGAATCCAAATATCAAATGAAATACTTCTAGCATTTAAAGTTTATTAGACACATACAATTACAGTCAATGAAGTTATAACTGAGCTACAAAATGGAAAATTAAAAACTCGCATTGATAAAACCTCAAACATATCTGAGATTAAATTCAAGCTTTTTAGCTTAACATCTATACCTTTATCATTTTAATGCAGAAAGACCCATTAAACACATAATAAAATTCAATGTTCTATGCTAAATGCAGAAAATTTTATAGTCCACAGCATGATTTATAGTTACATATCACCTTTCTTCCACAATGCTTACATTATTTCACAATTATATTATTAAACTATTAATACAAAGTAGAACACTTCTTCAAATTAAGGTACCTTTTGCTGTACGTAGCAAAGACTGCCTTCCTGCACCAAGTAAAGAAGTGACTCTTGAAATACTGGGTGGAATTTCTTTATCCAACATAGGACCAATGCGCTGACAGATCTGCAACAGATGATCAGGAGCCACATGCTTATTGGACAAGACCTGGGTGGAGAACAAATTTTGAAAAAAAAAAAAAAAAACTATTTATAAAAGTATCAAAAAATAAATACTTAGCTATAAGTCTGACAAAACGTAAAAAATATGTACTCTGGAAACCACCAAACACTACTGACAGGGAAGCGGATGTGGCTCAAGCAACTAGGCTCCTGTCTACCATATGGGAGGTCCCTGGTTCCATTCCCAGGGCCTCCTGGTGAAGGCAAGCTGGCCCGCATGGCAAGCTGGCGCAACAAGATGACGCAACTAAAAAGAGACACAGAGGAAAGACAATGAGAGACACAACAAACAAGGAAGCTGAGGTGGCTCAAGTGACTGAGTACCTCTCTCTCACGTCGGAAGGTCCCGGGATCAGTTCCCGGTGCCTCCCAAAGAAAAGACACGAAGGTAAGACAAGCAGACAAAGAAGAACGTGCAACAAATGGACAGAGAGAGCAGACAGAGAGCACAGTGGCGGGGAAAAAATGCGACAGGGAGTAAATAAACAAAAACTAAAAACCTTAAAAAAAAAAGAAAAAAAAAAAAAACACTGCTGACAAAGAAGATGTAAATAAATAGAAAGAGGTATCTTCTTCATGAATCTGAACACTCAATATTGTTAAGATGGTAATTTTCCCTAAATAGATCTATAGGTTCAAAGCAATCAAAATCCCAGCAGGCTTTTTAATACAAATTGACAATTTCATTTTAAATTCATCTGGAAACACAAATAACCTAGAAAAGCCAAAACAACTTTGAAAAAGAGCTAACACGATCTGATTTCAAGAACTGGTATAAGGGGAAGTGGCTGTGGCTCAATTGGTTGGGCTCCCATTTACCATATGGGAGGTCCCAGGTTCGATTCCCAGGGCCTCCTAGTGAAGGCAAGCCGGCCCGTGCGGCTCAGTGAGCTGACGCAGCAAGATGACACAACAAAGGAAGACAAGCAGACAGAAAAACGCACAGCAAATGGACACAGTGAGCACAAGCAGCAAGGGGGAGATAAATAAATAAAAATAAATCTTAAAAAAAAAAAAAAAAAGAACTGGTAAAAGGGAAGGGGTTGTGGCTCAATTGGTTGGGCTTCCGTTTACCCTATGGGAGGCCCCTGGTTCAATTCCCAGGGCCTCCTGATGAAGGCAAGTCAGCCCGCATGGCATGGTGAGCTGACGGCCCATGCGGCGCAGTGAGCTTGTGCAGCAAGATGACGCAACAAAAGGGAGACAGACACAGAAAAATGCAAAGCAAATGGACACAGCAAGCACAAGCAGCAAGGGGGGGATAAATAAATAAATAAAATAATTAAAAAAAAAAAAAAAAGAAAACTGGTATAAAACTATAGTAACCAAAACAGCATGAAAAAGTCAATTAATTAACATAATAAATAAGTAAAACATCATGTTGCTGACATAAAGATAGGTAAAGAACAGAGTCCAGAATTAGATCTACACATATGAACAATTTTTTTTTTTAAAGATTTATTTATTTCTCCCCCTGCTCGTTATTTTGTACTTGCTGTCTGCTCTCTGTGTGTTCTTCTGCGTGTGCTTATCTTCTCTTTAGACAGCACCAGGAACTAAACCAGGGACATTCTGGAGTGGAGAGAGGATGCTCAATCTCTTGCACCACCTCAGCTCCCCAGTCTGCTGTGTCTCTTATTGTCTCTCTTCTATGTCTCTCTTTGTTGCATCAACTTGCTGTGCCAGCTGTCCGTGTCAGCCCACATTCCTGCGCGGGCCGGCACTCTGCACAGGCCAGCTCGCTGCTCGGGCCAGCATGCTTTTCACCAGGAGGCCCCAGGAATCAAACCCTGGACCTCCTATATGGTAGACAGGAGCCCAATCACTTGAGCCACATCCACTTCCCTGAACAACTTATTTTTTTTACGACGGTACAAAGGTAATTAATTCAATGGGAAAAAGAGTATTGTCAACAAATGATGTTGGAACAACTGGACGTTTATTTGCAAAAATAAATGAACTTTGATCCATATTTCACACCATAAACAATAGCTCAATACGAATCAAAGATATAATGTATAATCTAAAATCATAAAACTTCTAAAAAAGGTTGGAAAAAAAATTTTATGGCCTTGGGTTAAGCAAATATATCTTATATATGACCCCAAATGCACAATCCACAAAAGAACAAATTGATAACTGGACTTCACAAAACAAAAGTTCTGCTATTCAAAAGGTACTGTTAAAAACAAAAGAAGGGGAAAAATAATAAAAATAAAAAAGAAAAATTAAAAAAAAAATTTTTTTTTAAATGAAGGGGACCTGGCTCTACCAAGGGGGCAGGAAGAGGAACAGATACACCGACAAGCAAGAACGCTGCTAACAGGAGGGGTGAGACTCACTTTCTCTGGCTGCCAAGAGCCTTCACTCCTACCCCATCTCCAGTCTAATCTGTACCAATTCTGAGTCCCTTCTTTTTTAAGGCCCTCATCAAGAAAAATATTAGCTACTAAGTCAAAAAGCTCCTCTGCAGACAACAACCAATATAGAGGCAGAGTAAGGAGCTCCTAGAGTCAGCTCGTGCTATAAGGCAGTTAGTAATCACCTACAGCTATCTAAAGCACCTGTTTGGGGGCTCCAGTGGACCAGAAGAGCATCCTGCAATATCCTTGAAGAAATGGAAGGAGGACGCTGCCCATCTGCAGCAAAGATTTGTAAGTGGAGCCCTCCACGATCCAGAGGCTGGTGCCCATCCTCCACTGGCGGCACAAGCCACCTCGGGAGCTATTCTGCGACTGGAATTGGAAGCTCCACTTTCCAAAAACAGGGGAGGAAGAGACGGTTAGGCACCAACTTTAGCTACTGATTAGTAAATTCTGCTGGCTAAAGTTTGAACCTGTTCAAATCAGAGGCTTGTAGCTGTCATTTTAACTCCACCTCTGGCACAAGGGGAAGTGGGGTGAACTGAAAATCACAGTGGAGGTAGGGACAGGCTTCTTTCCATCCAGATCAGATTGCAACTCTAGCCTAAGCCCCAGGCCCACCTCTGGCAGGGAGGAAGCTGGGGGGACCTGCACCAGCCTCTCCAGGAAAATACAGGCCATGCTGGGGAGGCTGGTGACCATCTTCCACTGGTGGCACAAGCTGCCCCAGGAGCTATTCTGTTGCTGGAACTGGAAACTCCATTTCCCAAAAATAGGGGGAAGAGATGGTTGGCCACTGACTTCAGCTACTGACTATTAAATTCAGCTGGCTAAAGTATAACCCTAAGAACAGTTAAAGTTTGAACCTGTCCAAGTAGGAAAGAGGCCAGTAGCTGCCATTTTTACTCCACCCCCAGCATGAGGGGAAGCCAGGCTAACTAAAGATCACAGTGACAGTAGAGACTGGTTTCTTTCACCCAGATTGGTCTGCAGCCTCAGCCTAGGCTTCAGCCCCACCTCTAGCTGGGAGGAAGCTGGTGAGCCCTGCACCAGCCTCTCCGGGTAAGAGCAGGTACATTCAGCTGCACAAGAGTCGGAAGCCTACCGGGGCAACTGCAGTCATTTTGAACCCGCAAGGCATAGAATGCTTCCCACACCTGCAGCTCCATCATGCCCCAGGCAGGGGGGCGGGGAATGAATGTGAAACTTCATCAGTCTCTCTGGGCAACTATAGTCTAGGCTTCCATGACTTGGATTATTATTCACAGCAGCGGCTCTGTCCCTACCCCTAGCAATGGAGAAAGGTGGGAGAATCTTCATTGGTCCCTGGGGCAATGGGGGCAGCTTGAGCCTCCAAAGCTTAAAGCACCAAGTACATCCTTGGCTCCTACTACACAACCAGCAAGGGAGAAAGGGCAAGAAAGCCCTAAACTAAAGAGAGAAACTGCACCCAAAATAAATACATCTAGTTAGGTCAGATGCCAAGACAAACACAAAAAATTACAATCCACATCAAGAAACAGAAGATATGGCCCAGTTAAAGAAACAAGATAAGCCTCCAGATGACATAAAGGAGTTGAGAAATGTTCAAACAAATCTCTTTAATAAATTCAATGAGAAGGCTAACGAGATTAAGGATATTAAGAAAACACTGGATGAGCACAAAGAAGAAAGCATACATATAAAAACAGCAGCTCTTTTGGGAATGAAAGATGCAAAAAATGAAATTAAAAATACACTGGAGGGGGGCAGATGTGGCTCAAATGGTTGGGCGTCCGTCTGCCATATAGAGGGACCTGGGTTCGATCCCCGGGACCTCCCGGTAAAATAAAAAATATATATATAGAAGGCGCATGGGCTGCCAGGCTCTGTGTGCCATGAGCCGCCAGTCCCCGGGAGCCATGCAGCAAGATGATGACGTAACAGGAGAGAGACGCAGGGAAGCATCAAGACGAGATGCTCCGAAAGCTCCGAAAACCAGGAGTCGAGGTGGTGCAGTTGGCAAACACCTCTCTCCAACATCGGAGGTGTTCAGGATCGAATCCTGGTGAAGACTGGATGAGAAGAGATGGCAGGAAACAGACACAGAGAATTGCCCAGCGAATGGACACAAAACAGCAAATGGGGAAGGGGAGGTTTAAAATGGATAAAGTAAATAAATCTTTAAAAAAAAATTTTTTTTTAAAATACACTGGAGTCATAATAGCAGATTTGAAGAGGCAGAAAAAAGGACTGGTGAATGTGAAAAAATGGCCTCTGAAAGTGAACACACAAAAGAACAGATGAAGAATGGAAAAAACTGAACAAGGCCTCAGGGAACTAAATGACATCAAGACACATGCAGGGGGAGGATGTGGCTCAAATGGTTCTGCGTCTGTCTCCCAATGGAGGGACCTGGGTTCGAGCCCCAGGACCTCCCAGTAAAAATAAAGAAAAATATAGAAGGCGCACAAGCCACCAAGCCCCACGAGCAGGTGAGACCCCAGGCCCCACGCATGGGTGGGTCGTCAGGGCCTGCCGAGCCATGCAGCATGATGACCTAACAGGAGAGCAACACAAGGGAGAGCCAAGACGAGACGCCAAGGAACCAGTAACTAATAGGACACCTCTCCCCCACATCAGAGGTTCCCAAGATCAAATCCCGCTGAAGACAGGAGGAGGAGGATAAAAAGAGAGGGCAGGAAACAGACACAGAATTGCCCAGCAAATGGACATACACACACACAAAAAACAGCAAAAATGGGGAGGGGGGTAAAAATGGATAAAAGTAAATAAATAAATCTTCATTTAAAAAAAAAAAAAAGACACATGCAAACATACATGTTATGGGGGTCCCAGAAGAAGAGAAGAGAAAAAAAGGGGCAGAAAGAATATTTGAAGAAATAATGGTAGAAAATTTCCCAACCGTATTGAAGGACATAGATATACACGTCGTCCAAGAAGCACAACATACTCCCATCCAAGTAAATCTGAACAGACCAACTCCAAGACACATACTAATCAGAATGACAAATGCCAAAGACAAAGAGAGAATTCTGAGAGCAGAAAAACAAAAGCAATGCATAAAGTATATGGCATACCAGTAAGATTAAGTGCCGATTTGTCAACAGAAACCATGGAGGCAAAAAGACAGTGATAGTATATATTTAAGATACTGCAAGAGAAAAACTTCCAGCCAAGAATCTTATATCCAGCAAGGCTGTCTTTCAAAAATGAGGTGGCTCAAGCAATTGAGCGCCTCTCTCCCACATGGGAAGTCCCAGGTTCAGTTCCCGGTTCCTCCTAAAGAGAAGACAAGCAGGCACAGAAAGCTGACAGCAAAATAGAGACAGAGAGCAGACAACCACCACCAAAGAGGGGGCGGGGGGTAGATAAATAAAAAAATAAATCTTAAAAAAAGAAAAAATAAGGGCAAGTTTAGAATATTCACAGATAAACAGAAACTGAGTTTGTAACCATGAGACCGGCTTTGCAGAAAATACTAAAGGGTGTGCTACAGCCTGAACCAGGGACTACAAAAATAGGAGAGAGAGGCTTGGAAGAGAGTCTAGAGATGAAGATTATATCGTAAACGTAACTAAAAGTGTCAAAAGAGTGATGAAAATAAAATATGACAGATAAAACCCAAATATTTAGGAATAAACTTAACCAACGATGTAAAGCACTTGTATTCAAAAAACTGTACCTCATTGTTACAAGAAATCAAGAAAGACCTAAATAATTGGAAGAACATCCCATGCTCAAAGATTGGAAAACTAAATATCATTAAGATGTCAATTCTATAATAAAATAAAATAAAGATGTAAACTCTACTCAAATTGATATACAGAGTCAATGCTACCTCGATAAAAATTCCACCAGCATTTTTTAAATAAATGGAAAACATGATTATCAAATTTATTTGGACAGGTAAGGGGTCCTGAATAGCCAGAAACATCTTAAAAAGGAAAAGTGAAGTTGGAGGACTCTCACTTCTGGACTTTAACTCTTATTACCTAGCTACAGTAGTAAAAATAGCATGGTACTGGCATAAAGACAGATACACAGACCAATGGGACAGAATTGATGGTTCAGAAACACTCTCTCACATCTATGGTCAAAGTGATTTTAGTCCAGCCTGTCAAACCCACCCAGCTCAGACAAAACAGTCCATTTAACAAATGATACTGAGAGAACTGGATATTTATAGTCAAAAGGAAACAGGACCCCTATTTCACACCTTATACAAAAAATTAACTCAAAATGGATCAAAAATCTAAATATAAAAACAAGAACCATAAAGCTTCTAGAAGAAAAAGTAAGAAAATATCTTCAAGACCTGGTGGTAGGTGGTGGATTCTTAAAGGAGATAAGAGGACTGAGATGGACTAATAATGTTTAATGTATGTAGAAGTTTTAATTAACTTTACTGTAAACGTGTGGAAATGTACAGAGTTGATGCTAACACATTATAGTGAGTAACAGCTGGTTTATAAATGGAAATATGGCTGAAAAGGGTAGTCTAGGGATGTAAATGCCAATTGAAATTAAGCTAGAGAATAATCTAGGGACAGAGTAAACCCAGAGGTGGGTGAGAACTGTGATTGATGGTACAGATTCAAAAGTGTCCTTTGTAAGCTAGAGATGTACGTCACTATTGCAGGGTGGGAATGTGGAGAAGCATGGGAAAAATACAACTAGAGTGACCTATGGGCTGTGGTTAACAGTAATAATGCAATATTCATACATCTATGCCAAAGATGTACTGTGTTGACAATGGGGGAGGATGGAAAGTGTGCCAAATGTACACTATGGACCTGGTAATAATCTGATATTATTGCATAATCTATAAAAAATGTTCCACCACGGTTATGTTGATAAAGGGGTGTTATATGGGAATTACGCACATGTGCATGATGGTTTTGTAAGTTTACAACTTCTGTCATATAAATATATTTAAAAAATAATAATAGGGTGGGTTAGGGGAAAATACACCAAATATAAGATAAGGACTATAGTTAGTAGTAAGATTTTGACAATATTCTTTCATAATTTGTAACAAATGTCTCACAACAATGCAAGGTGTTGGTGGTGGGTTGCTGTATGGGACCCTTGTATGATGTTAAGCATGTTTGCTTTATAAGTTCACAACTTTTACTACACACTTACTGTTTATGTATGTTCATATATAAATAATATAAAATAATAATAATAGATTAAGGGAAAAATACACCAAAAGTAAGATACTTTGGTTAGTAGTAATATTTTGAGGTTGCTCTTTAATCATTAGTTTAAAATGTTTCACAACAATGCAAGGTGTTGGTGGTAGGGTGAGGTATGAGGGTCCTGTATGATATTATGTATGTTTGTTTTGTAAGTTCACAACTGTTACTATACACTTATTGTTTAGGAATGTTTATGTATGAGTGGATATACGTCAATAAACTTTAAAAAGAGAAAAAAAAGGAAAAAATAAAATAAAAAAGCAAATGAAGGGGAGTGGATGTAGCTCAGTAGTTAAGCACCTGTTTCCCACATACAAGGTCCTAGGTTCAATCCTCGGTACCTCCTTAAAAAAAAAAAAAAAAAAGCAAATGAAAGACCAGCCACAAACTGGGAGAAAACATCTGCAAAGCATATATGTATCTGATAAAGGACCTGAATCAAGAATTTATAAAGAACTCTCAAATCTCTAAGAATCTTAAAAAACAAACCTCCCAATTTTTAAAAATGGGCCAAAGATTTGAGCAGATACTTCACCGGAAAAGAAACACAGATAGCAAGACAGCATGTGAAAAGACTCAACATCATTAATAATTTGTGAAATGCAAATTAAAACCAAAATGAGAAACCATTACACACCTATTAGAATGGCTGATTATTACACATCTATTAAAAAGACTGATCAGACCAAATATTGCCAAGAATGTGGAGAAACTGCCAATGGGCATGTAAAATGGTACAACCACTTTGGAAAACAAATTCTTAAAAAAGGTTTGCATTGGGGGTCGGATGTGGCTCAAATGGTTGGGCGTCCATCTCCCATATGGAGGGACCTGGGTTCGATACCCGGGACCTCCCGGTAAAAAAAAAAATAAAAAAGGAAACGGATGTGGCTCAAGAGGTTCGGCGTCCGCCTACCATATGGAGAGACCGGGGTTCGATCCCCGGTACCTCCCGGTAAAAAAAAAAAAAAAAAAAAAAAAAAAAGGTTTGCATTCACCTATCATATAATCCAGCTCATGTACTACTAGATATTTACCGAAGAGGAATGAAAGCACATGAAGGTTTGTACATGCACATTTTATTTCTAATAACCAAAAGGTAGAAACAACCCAAATGTTCATCAGCAGGTATCTGTGGTATCTATACAATGCAATAATACTTAGCAATAAAAAAAGCCCAAAAAAAGGGCAATAAAAATACACAAGTGGATGAATCTCAAAACAATTATGCTGAATGAAATCAGAAAAAGAGTACACAGAGGGAGAAATTACAAAGGGGCAAAAAGAAACTTTTGGGGGTGATGGTTATGTTCACTATATACTAATTATGGTAATGGTTTCATGTGCATAAACATGTAAAAACTTACAGAAGAGAATAGTTTTAAATATATGTTATATGTTGATTATATCTCAAAAATAAAACACAAAGGGTATCGTGTAAGTTGAATTCATGAAGATGCTCAATATTCACTTACATGTACATATTTGACATAAACTGATGCTGCCTCCCTAGGGTTTCTCAATAGTAATGCTACCACATTTGAGGGAAAACAAAACATCACTGTGCAGGACTATCCCATCATTACAGGATATGCAGCATCCCTGGATTCCATGTAGTAAATGCCATTAGCACACTCCAAACTACTATGAATCAACAATACCCCACACATGTTCAAAATCTACTCCAGAGAAAATTTTCCAGAGAAAATTTGGCAATATATGGTTCTGGATAGCACTTTTTGTTCTTAATCATGAATCCAAAAGTAAAATATGACTGGATCCAATATAAAGTTTTTGTTGACAACGCCTGGTGACAGAAAAAGCTAGACAAAATACCTTCAACTTCTCCCCTGACTTGTTTCCCATTTTCTGGCAGATATTCCAACATAAAACTGAAAAGAATTGCCAAAGCTAAGTTAGACCTCTAAAGTTCCTTAACACTAATTATTAACACTCTCATAGTTCAATGTATAAAAGTATAAAAACTTCTATAAATAATATACAAGTATATTAAACTTGTATAAATAATCATCTCAGCTTGGGAAGGAGGTATGGGTGGCGGATGAGAATGGGAGAAACTAGGAACAATAATTCTAATAGTACCAAGAAAACTGTATACTTCTGTTTGGGGTGATGGGAAAGTGTTAGTAATGGATGGTGATGGTGGTAGCACAACATTGTGAATGTAATTAGCACCAATAAATTTTGTACTTGAAATTGGTTAAAATGGGAAATGTTAATGTTGAGTATATGTCACCATAATAAAAATGAAAAGAAAAACCATAGACCTAAGATTTGTAAACAATGCAAATCTGGAAAGAAAAAAAGTCACTACATTAACTGCATTGCTTGACCTAAATAATATATCTAAAAGGTTTAAATATTTTAGATAAAATTACTTAGGGGAAAAAAAAACTACTTAGGAAAATGAAACATGGCTTAAGGTGGGGGGGGGGGGATTATGTTTCTCTAACCTAATCGTTTTTTTATATTTCCTCTATTCATGCAGCTAGAGAACTGATAATTAAGTGTTTTTTTTGTTTGTTTGTTTTTTGTTTTTTTTTTTTTTAAAGATTTTTTTTTTTTAATTTAGTCATTTATCCCCCCCTTGCTGCTTGTGTTCGCTGGGTCAGCTAACCACGCCGTGCGGGCGGGCTTGCCTTCACCAGGAGGCCCCGGGAACCAAACCCGGGGCCTCCCATATGGTAAACGGGAGCCCTACTGATTGAGCCATAGCCGCTTCCCATTTTGTTTTGTTTTTAAGCAGTTTTATTGAGGTATATTTACACATCATAGAATCTATAGTTAAGTTTTGAGATTACACAACCAAGTCAGTCTGGGAATGGAGACCTGTTTTTGAAGGAGATAAAATATAAAGTGAATGAATAAAAAGAACTTCTTTAGACAGAAAAATTTAGAAAAGATTCTCAGTGCTAGACATGATCTTTCAATTCTTAAATGATCTGCAAACATGCAGACTGTACTTACTACTGGACTGAAAAAGCAATAAAACTAATCATTAAAATGGTAGAAAGGGGGCGGATGTGGCTCAAATGATTGGGCATCTGTCTCCCATATGGAAGGACCTGTGTTCGATCCCTAGGACCTCCCGGTAAAATAAATAAATACATAAATAAAAACAATTTACTAAAACGGTAGAAAGTTTCAACAGACAAGTATAGTTAGGAAAAGTACAGATATTGTAAGAATACGGATACCAGGCAACAGTTGTAATCCCCAAAAAGAGAAAGATTCATAGCTTAACATCACCATTAAGACCCATGAGGAAATATCCTGTGTTTTTATACAAAACTAGGTACATCTGAAAATGTATGTGGTACCAGTCCCTACAAAACAAACAAAAATAATCAAGAGAAATAGTTATGGATTATTTTTTAAATGAATGGCATACTAACCAAATCAATACAATAAATAATATTCCTTCGAAATGTTCAAGTCTTAGACATAAACATTAATGACCATAGTATCTATCAACAACTGCAGTGAGTTAGCCAGATATACAAGGTCTTCAGGACCCAGCCCATCCAATTGTCAGAAACAGTCCATCTCTCTACCATCCTGTTCTCTGTCACCATAATTCAGTCTCAGTCTCAGAAAATCTATCAGTAAGAATCCTAAAATTACTGTAGTACTATCACTACCTTCCAAAAATCTGTAGTGAGTAGAAGCCTCTTGATCAAGCCCAGGGGAGTAGTTACAGGAAGTGGTAGTAGAGTCTAGATAGGCTGGCTAATTAGAAAGTTATGGGAGGGAAGTGGATGTGGCTCAAGCGACTACCACATGGAAGGTCCCAGGTTCGGTTCCCGGTGCCTCCTGGAGATGAGCAAGACAGCGAGCTGGCTCGACAGGCAGGCGCAGTGAACTGACGCAACAAGATAATACAACAAGCAGACACAAAGAGGAAAGACAATGAGATACAACAAAGCAGGGAGCTGAGATGGCTCAAGCAACTAAGTGCATCTCTCCCACATGGCAGGTCCCAGGTTCAGCTCCCAGTGTCTCCTAAAGACAAGACAAGCAGACAGAGCACACAACAAATGGACACAGAGAGCTGACAGTGACCTCAAACAACAATGGGGAGGGTAGTAAATAAATGTTTTTTTAAGTTATGGAAGAAAGTAGATTTTTCTATAATGTTTGGATATTATAATCTAATCAGGACCTAGAATGAATATTTAATATCTCTTAAATATGTACCTGTCTGACCTTCAACTCTCCCCAAATTATTTTAAACATCTGGGAACCATGGAATGTGAAAATAAGTAAACTATCTACCATAACATAATACAATGCCTTATAAGATGAATGTTCTTGGCCTCTTGTCTAAGCCTTACAAAGTGAAAGTTGAATGGTCAATAGCAGAGTGATATTCCTACAGAAATAAGGGAAAAGAGAGCTTAATACTCAGTTTATACAAAAGGACCTAGGCAGAGAAATGTTCTCACATTGGAGTAAATAACGTTCAATTAAAAGCATTTGTGGAACGGGTACAGCTCAGTGGCTTTGCATGTTTGAGGTCTTGGGTTCAATCCCCAGTACCTCCTTTTTAAAAAACACGCAAAAAAGTATTTACATTTATCTTAGTTGAGAAACATTAGGTAGTTTTAGTTTCACATAATAGATACTGACTGCTTACCCAAGACCTCCCAGCTTCAGCAGTCTTTTTTTTTTTTAATTGTGATAACAGGTCTTCAACTCAAAATTTCTCATTTTAATATTTTAAATGTACACTTCAGTGGTACTAATTATATCCACAATGTTGTGCTACCATCAGCATCATCCATTACCAGACTTTTTCATCATCCCAAATAGAAACTCTGTACACACTAAGCAATAGTTCCTCTTTCTTCCCTAGCCCCAACCCCTGGTTACTTCTAATCTTAATTTCTGTCTCTATAATTTTGTTGACCCTAGACATTTCATTTAAGTGGAATCAAACAAAATTTGTCCTTTGTGTCTCACCTATTTCACTTAGCACTGTTTTCAATGCTCATCCATGCTGTTGTATGTATCAGAACATCACTCCTTTTTACAACTGAGTAATATTCCATTGTGTATATACATATCACATTTTGTTTATCCATTCATCTACAGATGGACACCTGGGTTGCTTCAACCTTTTGGCTACTGTAAATAATGCTGTGGGGACACAGGCCCACCTAAATCCTCAACACAAAGCTGCTTATATGACCCAGACATAAGTTAAAGGTTAACAACCCTCCCCCCATAGAGAAGAGAACACATAGATGATACCTTAAACTATAATCTTCCCAAAGCAGCAAATGTCTTTGGTAAATGTCCTTCCTACAAGCATAGTGAAAATATCACCACATAATAAAAAAAATAAAAAATTTTTAAAAAATTAAAAAATTAAAAAAAAATAAAATAAAATAAAAAATAAAAAATCACCACACCCCATGTATGCCTCACATGACCCTAGCAGGAACTCTATTCTCATACCCTATGTAATGTCCTTGTTCTGAAACCCCTTATATATCACCCCTTATTTTCTCATCCCCTAGCCAACACTAACTTCATTCATTGACAAGCCACCATATCAAAGAAACTCTCCTGTTCATAAGTCCCAATAAAGCTTATTTCTGATTCTCTGCCAGGGGTGTTTTTTGGTCTCGTGGCCACATCAACTCATGCCCTTTGGGAGCTGGGTTGATGTGGCCACGAGACCAAAAACAATGCTGCTATAAATATCTGAGTCCCTGCTTTCAATTCTTTGGGGTATATATCTAAGAGTGAAACTTCCAGGTTATATTTATTTTTTTTTTATTTTTTATTTTTTTAAGATTTTATTTATTTATTCATTTATCCCCGCCTTGCTGCTTGTGCTCGCTGGGTCAGCCAACCACGCCGTGCGGGTGGGCTTGCCTTCACCAGGATGCCCCAGGAACCGAACCCGGGGCCTCCCATATGGTAAACGGGAGCCCTACTGATTGAGCCACAGCCGTTTCCCCCAGGTTATATTTAAACATAGGATATATAGGTGGATAGGCAAATACTGTTTAAAACAATACCTTGAGGAATTTATAACATATGTAAAAGTAAAATATGATAATAGTCCAAAGGCAAGTAGGTGACAATGAACAACTTTCACTCTATTTGGGAAGTGGTAAAGGAATTAAAGTAAGTGGTAATACATACTGTAATCTATAGGTTAACAAAAGAATAACAGAAGAATATGTAAGTGGAAAACAATAAATTAAATACTTGATCAGTCCAAAAGAAAGTGAGGAAGAATAAAGAGCAGATGGGACAAACAAAAAAAAAACAGAAACAGGTAGACTTACACGCAATTATATAAGTAATTATATTAAATATAAATTATCTAAACACTCCAATTAAAAGACTACATAAAAAAACTATGTGGGAAGCGGCTGTGGCTCAATCAGTAGGGCTCCCGTTTACCATATGGGAGGCCCCGGGTTCGGTTCCAGGGGCCTCCTGGTGAAGGCAAGCCCGCCTGCATGGCGTGGTTAGCTGACCCAGCGAGCACAAGCAGCAAGGGGGGGGAATAAATGAATAAATAAAATCTTTAAAAAAAAAAAAAAAAAAAACTATGTGCTGGGAAGCAGATATGGCTCAAGTGATTGAGCTCCCATCTACCATATAGGAGGTCCTGTTCAATTCCTGGGGCCTCCTGGTGCAAGTGAGCTGGCCCCATGGCAAGCTGGCTCAACAAGATGACACAACAAATGAGACACAGAGGGGGGACAATGGGAGATTCAACAAACCGGGAGCTGAGGTGGCTCAAGAGATTGAGTGCCTCTCTCCCACATCGAAGGTTCCGGGATCAGTTCCCAGTGCCTCCTAAAAGAGAAGATGAGACGAGAAGACAAGCAAACACAGAGAGCACACAGCAAATGGACACAGAGAGCACACAGCAAGCGCAAAAACAGAATGGGGGTGCAATAAATAAAATAGATCTTAAAAAAAAAAAAACTATGTGCTATTTAGAAGAGACAACTTTAGTTATGAGAACACACAAAGGTTGAAAATAAAGACAGAAAAAGATATCCTATGCCTACACTAACCAATAGAAAGTTGGAACGGCTATATTAATGTCAGACAAAACAGAAGGACATTTCCTCATGAAAACACCCTCAATTTGCATGCACCTAATAACACAGTTTTAAAATAAAAATGAAAACATCCTAAATTTGCATGTACCTAATAACAGGGAAACGGATGTGGCTCAAAAGGTTCGGCGTCTGTCTACCATATGGAGAGACCGGGGCCGGGGTTCGATCCCCGGTACCTCCCGGTAAAAAAAAAAACCTAATAACAGTTGGTTTTTTGTTTTTGCTTTTTTTGAGGTACCAGCGCTCAACCCCTGAAACCATATCAGCCCCCAAGTTGGTTTTTCTGTTTGTTTGCTTGTTGTTTTTTTTTTGTTTTGTTTTTAGGAGGCACTGGGGACTGAACCCGGGACCTCCCATGTGGGAAGCAGGTGCTCAACCACTTGAGCCACATCCGTTCCCAATATAACATGGTTTTAAAATTAAAACCTAATGAGAGGCTTTCCGACCCGCCATCTGTGGTGGAACCACCGCCAAGATGCAGATTTTCATAAAAACCCTGACGGGAAAGACCATCACTCTTGAGGTTGAACCCTCGGATACAATAGAAAATGTAAAAGCCAAGATCCAGGATAAGGAAGGAATTACTCCTGATCAACAGAGACTGATCTTTGCTGGCAAGCAACTGGAAGATGGACGAACCTTGTCTGACTACAACATTCAAAAGGAGTCCACTCTTCATCTTGTGTTGAGACTTCGTGGTAGTGCTAACAAAAGGAAGAAGTCTTACACTACTCCCAAGAAGAATAAGCATAAGAGAAAGAAGGTGAAGCTGGCTGTCCTGAAATACTATAAAGTGGATGAGAATGGCAAAATTAGTCGCCTTCGTCGGGAGTGCCCTTCAGATGAATGTGGTGCTGGAGTTTTTATGGCCAGCCACTTCGACAGACATTATTGTGGCAAGTGTTGTCTGACTTACTGCTTCAACAAACCAGAAGACAAGTAATTGTGTGTGGATTAATAAAAACAACATGAACTAAGAAAAACAAACAAACAAACAAAAAATACCTATTGAGAGGGAACGGATGTGGCTCAAGTGACTGGGCTTCCATCTACCATATGGGAGGACCCAAGTTCGATTCCTGGGGCCTCCTGGTAAAAGGCAAGCAGGCGAGCCGGGCCCGCGCAGCAAACCACGCGGCAAGATGATGACACAAGAAAAGAGACCAGGGGAAAGTCAAGGTGAGATACGCCAGAAACCAGGAAAGTGCACAAGTGACAGGGTGCCTCTCTCCCACATCGGAGGTCCCTAGGATTGAATTCCGGTGAAGCCTGGAGGAGAAAAATGAGGAGAGGCAAGCAACAGACATGGAGGATGCAAATGGCCACAAATAGCAAGCAGCGGGTGGGGGCAGGGGGGGATAAAAATCGTAATTCAACACCGCTATACTGGGAAACCGATGTGGCTCAAGAGGTTCGGTGTCCATCTACCATATGGAGACCGGGGTTCGATCCCTGGTACCTCCCGGTTAAAAAAAAAAAAAACACTGCTATATACTATTAGACCATAACTTGTCATCACACTGCCATGATCACTAAGTGTTCCTAAGTTATTGATATGCCAATAAAATTATATATCTCTATAATAAACTAAAAAGAAAATGCAGAATCAATACAGAAAGAAAAAATATTAGCTGCACTCAAGGTGAAGGGATTTTATAATTCCACAATGAAAATAAAACAGTAATGGGATTAGTTGCAATACAGGTGGAAAATACAATGTTGTAAAAGTTTTTTTGTTGTTTTTTGTTTTGTTTTGTTTTGAGGTACCGGGGGCCGGGAATTGAACCCAACACCTCATATGTGGGAAGCCCACGCTCAACCACTGAGTCACATCAGCTTCCCTGAGTTGGTTTTTTCCTTTGTTTTGCTTGTTGTTTGTTTTTGCTTTTCAGGAGAGACCAGAACCAAACTCTGGGCCTTCCATGTGGGAGGCCGGAGCTCAACCACTTGAGCCACATCCACTCCCTCAGAGGTTTTAATTTTTGTTTTAAATGGGTAAACAAGTAAACTTGCAAAAAAAATTAGCTATGTACTACAGCAGGGGAAACAGATTGAGAGGTGAAGAATTTTCTTTTTGATTATTAAATAATGAAAACGCTCTAATAATGATTGAAGTGATGAATGCACAACTATGTGATTATACCAAATACCACTGATTGTACACTTTGGATGAATTGTATGCTTTATTAATATGTATCAATAAAATTGATTTGTTCAAAAAAAAGTTGAAAAGGTTCATTTTGGGTCTCAAGTAGAGTCAGATCTGGCAGTGCACCCAAGTTCCAAGTCTTGGCATATGATCTTCTATCATAACCAGATTCCCAAATCATGTAGGGAATGCAAAATGGTAACACTGCTCTCTCCTTGTTTTGATGAGTTAAGCAGTGATCTCCCAAGAAAGTTGACAAGCAAAGATAAAGAAAAAAGTATTGACACATTTGTACAAATTATAATTATTCTAAGTTTTGTAGTTACTGGACTACTTTATATTTGCTATACTGAATATTTTTTTAAAATATACTAAAATAAATTGAAGTACTATATTTACAAGGGTTAAGTCCTTAAAATGATATTGCTTAGATTTGTCTGAGTTTGCCCTGTTGAGGTCTTTGGGATAATCATATCTTTGTAAACATTGTATGAAATACCCAAAAATATATGATCAAGGATTTGTAAGCAATGTTAAGAATTCTATGATTAAATTCTCAATTACAAATTAAACATTCGAAAAATAAAAGTAATTATATCTGTTTCTACAATTAGGTTTATAAATAAGATTTGTAACTAAGCAAAGATTTAAGAAAAACATCTATGTACAACTCTAATAATAAACCAAATATTGATTTTAATATAAACTTTTTTAAAAAGTCTACTCCTCACACAAAAGGCCTGCTTGAACCTTTAAAAAGGGGGAAAAAAAAAAGACGAAAAAAATTCCCTAGTGATATACCATAAGGATCTTCTGATTTCCTTTTTTTGGTTAAGGAAAATGTTGGCATATAAAAATTTACCAAGTTATTCAGCTAATATATCAAATCTCTCCTTATTAAGAAAGGCACTCCTTCACAAACCTAATCCTTCCCAATTTCCATGCCCAATTCCATAATTCTATTTCCTTCTTTCTTTACCACCTATAAATCATGAAGATTACAACCAAATTCTATGAATTCACAGGCCTCACTGCTAATGAGACAGAACTAGTCTCAATTTTTCTAAAAAGCAAAAGTACCAAAAACTCTAAAGAGCTCAGATGAGAACATCATCGTGGTCATAGCCTAAGATAATAAACTTTACAAACTGATTGTTAAAATCACCTGAGAAACTTAAAAAAAAAAAAAAAAAAACCAACATTCTGACTTAACAGCGTAGGTCACAGCCTGGATATCCAGATTTTATAAAGCTACCAGATGACTCTTATCCAAGGATGAGAACCACTGAGTAGACAAATTTTTCATTCCACAGACCCCTTTGCCAGTCAGGTAAAAACCACAGACCCCTTCTCATAATGTAGCAGCAGAAAGTTTTAGGACTATCTAACGTCGGGTCTAACAACTACTGTAATCTCGAAGTATGGATAAGCGCAAATGATTTTTCGAGATATGCAACAACTGTAACATGATATGAAATGAATACTACTGTAATTTATTGCATACATTCGTAAGTGAAGGAAATGATTTCAGTTAAAGGTCAGAGAACATAAGGATAGTGATATATATATATATATATATATTATATATATATATTTTTTTTTTTTTTTTTTTTTTTTTCATTTCAAGCCCACAGACCCCCTGAAATCTTTCCGTGGACGCGTTAAGAACCCCTGCAGGATGTGGAATAAGTTAACATCATGACAAATCCATAATGTGGAACATTCTACTGGACAAATGACCCAGTCTGTTCAGTAAGTCAATGGCACAGGAAAAAAACCTATTGAATATAAAAATATTTGTATTTTAAGATATAGTCACTGCAATGTACAGACTGTCTAGAACCCAATACAAACTAAATGTAAAAAGACATTTGGAGGGATAGTGGTCAGCAGTGTTTAAAAAAAAAAAAAATCCATCAGGACAACAAGAAATCTGGACTTGATGTACCTACAGTATCAAGGAACTATGAACTGTTTTATAAGTTTGATACTGGCACTGTGGTTATATAAGAAATGGCTGGGGGAAGCGGATGTGGCTCAATCAATAGGGCTCCCTTTTACCATATGGGAGGCCCCAGGTTCGATTCCGGGGGCCTCCTGGTGAAAGCAAGCCAGCCCACAAGGCACGGTGAGCTGACGCAGCAAAACGACCCAACAAAGGGAGACAAGCAGACACAGAAAAAACGCACAGCAAATGGACACAGCAAGCACAAGCAGCAAGGGGGGATACATAAACAAACAAATAAATTAAATCTTTAAAAAAAAAGAAGAAGAAAGAAAGAAATGGCTGGGTTTTTTTTAAGAGATGAACTATGAAGAATCCAGCCTTCAAATATATAGGATTTACTTTAAAATACTTCAGCATATTAACCAATGAATTAAGTGGATATCTGGAACTTGCTGAATAACAATCCAGTCTGAGGAAGATAACAGATGCAACATTCTATGATAAATCATTGAGGTTGCATAATGGATACCTGGCAGTTCATTATTCAATTCTATACTTCTATGTTTGAAGATTTCTATCAGAAGTTTTTTAAAAATAATAAACCTCAAATAAAAACCAGACAAAATAAATATGGCAAACTGGCAGTTCTGAATATGTATTTGGTAGATGAGGATTCATATATTTTTAAAATATTTAATAAAATGTTAGAAAAAAAGATAAGTCTCCTCTATATGGGAGGCTCATCCTCAACCAGGGAGCACTACAGGAAAATGGGGATCCAAATTTGGAAGATAGATACATTTCCACCAGACAGACCAAATCAGCCACAACAACCCAGGCAATGAGAGGACATACATGACAGCCAGGTTATAAGCATGTATCACAGAGAATATGAATTAAATAGAATTCATATTTTAAGTAGGGAATTAAGCAATTCTAGTAACAAAAGCCAATAACTCTATAAATTTAACTTAAAAAGTTTTCCCAGTAATTATAGCACCATACTTGTTTCAAAATCCAAGCAGTTCTTTCTTTGGAAGCATGACTGCATTGTCATGTCAATGTTTTTCTGCTTCAGCGATAATCTTTTTTTCTCTCAATAGGAGTAAAACAATAAAACAGAGCAGTCTTTTAAATGTTTCCCTGACTTAAAACTCTCTCAATATATCAAATGCAAGAACACACAAATTCTACCATCATGTAGAACCTACCCTTGAAAACGTTAGTCACTTTCATAAATTTATTTCAAAAAATTCTAAGTAGGCAAATATTAAAACTAATTAAAATAGAACTCTGTTACTTTCACCTTGTTTTAAGTGTTAGTACCTAACCTTTTTAAACAGATAGCAAACTCCTTGTTTCATTTTTTTAAGAGTGGTTATAATATTCTACCACCTTCTACTTACATTTCTTAAGTACTTTTATTTTTTAAAAATTGCTTTGCTTATACAAGATCCTGAATACTGCCTGACAACTGAAGAAACCCTTTATCCTAATATACAAATTGTCAAAAACACATTCCTGAGAAAAAATGTTTTATTCCAATAAGAGCGAAGGAATCCTTCCAACTACATAAGAGTGGATAAACCCGAATTACAAATGTTGAGCGCGACTAAACGGGATGACTGATGAAATATAAAGATAAAAGAACTAGGGGGTGCATGTGGCTCAAATGGTTGGGCGTCCGTCTCCCATATGGAGGGACCTGGGTTCAATCCCCGGGACCTCCCGGTAAGGGAAAAAAAAAAAAAAAAGATAAAAGAACTGTAGTCCGCATTAATAACGCGCTTAAAAACTGCAGTTAAGCCTATAGAAAATTATGTACAAAAAAAAAATTATTCTAATCTCATTCATAATGCTTTTAAGAAAAAAACCATCTGTGTTTTTAACTTTCAATGTGGACACAAGTCCATGAATAAAACTTTTCATATTTAAAAAAAAAAAAAAAAATTATGTACAGTAAGATCAACTTCTAAGGTATTCAAAAAACACTGCTTCAGTTCATAGCAGCTAAAAGTATTGAAGGAGTGGCATATTCTTGTAGCAGCAGGATTTTTATTACGCTGCTGGTGGGACAGAAGCCGGGAGGCTAAACAGTCAAGCATTTCTCCACCTTCAGAGACGAATGATTTTACTCCTAGGGAACAAGTGGTGGAAAGACATGGGCGGAGCAAAAGAAGGAAGACCAATCAGAGCTCCATTTACAAGGCTGCTAAAAATAAAAAATAAAAAAGCACGCAGCTGAAACCACCTCTCTGAATGGCTGTCTCGCGCACACCCGCACGCGCGCGCGCGCACAGGACACACACCGTAGGCAGCGGCACCTGGAGACCCGCCCCTGCTGGAAACCCTCCGCAGCCACCCCCGCCTCCGCCCCACGCCGCCCCCCAAAAGCTGTGTTTCCTACAGAAACAAACCCCGACACTTAAAATCAGGAACCCCAATGGGGGCAGGTCACTGTCCCGGGCGATGCCCCCCACCCACCGCCCCTCAAATGCAGCCCAAACATTTCGCCCCTGCAGCAGGAGTCCCCAAGGAGGAGGCGGGGGCCGCGAGCATGAAAACCACTGGGAGGAATAACGTCAAAAGTCTCACCAATTCCTCATAGCTCCTGTTGTGCTCGTTGCCCTCCCAATCCAACCTCTTCGGCAACAACTGGAAAAACACGAAACGCACACGCGTGACTCCAGCTCCGGTGGGGAGCGGGTGGGGAGTGGGGAGCGGGGAGCGGGTGGGGGTGGGCGAGCATCATCCAGGGGCAAGGTCGGGAGGAGGGGACGCGAGGGGACGCGGCGGGGCGGGCGCGCGGAGGACGGAGGCACAGACCTGGTACTGCTCCAGCTCCTGCACCAGCACCTGCGGCCGACGAGACGCGCAGTTAGGGGTGGGGACCGGGCGCGCCCCGCTTTACCCTACGGCCTCCACCCGCGATCCCAGGCGGCGGGGCGAGAAGCCCGAGGTCGAGGAGGCCACGGGCCGTGCCGCCGCCGCCGCCGCCGCCACCCGCGGGGCCCGCACTCACCTGGGCCGCTCTCCGACACGGGCCCGCCGATAGGTACCTGGCGATGAGGAAGTACAGTTCTGCGGGGAGACAAGACGGGGGAGCCGGGTCAGGAGCAGGACGCGGCCCGGGGGGCGCCGCGGAGAGGGCCGCGGGTCCGCGTCTTACCCGACTCGATGAGGGGCACCGGGCGCCGGGCGGGCGAGGGCTCCGTCATGGCCGGGCGCGAGCCGGGGGCGGGGACCAGCGAGCAGAGCGTGTAGGCCGCGCCGAGGCCTGACCGGACCGGCGTCCCCTCTACCTCAGGCGCGCCACCGCCGCCATGCCGTGCGCGCCGCCAGCGTCCGACGCCTCCGCGAGACGGCGCAAAGTAGTCCCTCCGCGGAGGGCGGCCGGCGCGTCAGGAGAAACAACAGAAATTCCTGCCCGAGAAAGCGAGCTCTGCGCACCCCACCCCACCCCCTGCTGTCTGTCTCCCGGGTTGGGAAAGGAGAATTTGACGAGGGGGCAAAGGCCTGGGTCGGGGGTGGGTAGTAGACGGAGGGAGGGGGAAGGGGAGCGCGTGGCCCGGGATCCCTGCGCGCGGTGAGACGGCCGTCCGGCCATTGTGAGGCGGCGGCGCGGCTGCCCAGCTGCGCGCCGGGAGCCGGGGGCGGAGGTCGGGCTAGGAGCCCGGGGTGGGGGCGCTGGCGGGGGAGGGGCGGGCGCAGAGGTGGGGCGGCCAGCCGTGGCGTCCGAGCGCACGCGGGGACCCCGGCAGCGGCTCCGGCGTTGCCCGCTTCAGGCCGCTCGGGACGGACATTTCACGGACGGTCACCTGGGGCCACGAGAGACGGCTGCTTCGAGGATGCGAAAAGCTTACAATTGCGAAGCTGGTTGCCGCGGCACGCGCTCAGAGAACGCTGGCCCGAGAAGCTCCCTGGGGGAGGGCAGGAGGGATGCGGGGAAGCCACAGGTTGAGGGAGGGGACGCTGAAGGCCTCGGAGACAATGCCGCTCTGGCCCGGCTCGCTTAAGGCTTCCGAGCCTGCCGTCTTCGGACACCGACCTATTGGGGTATCTAACAAACATTTACTGAGAGTCTGCGTTGCCACTTGCAGGGCTGAAGAGTGGGAAGGAAGAAAGGATGAATAGATAAGCCGAGTCCCAGTCCTTACAGAACCCAGCAGTCTAGTAAAGGAGAAAAGGGTTAAATTAAATGCAGTTCATCGCCAAGGGTATAAAGGTCGTTAGGGAAAACAGCCCTGAACTATCAAAGGATGGATATGAAAACACTGGGAGAGGGGGAAGGGCAGCAGACCGTTCCAAGGAAGAAAAGAATACTGCAAGCTGTTTTGAGGGGAATTCTAAATAATAAGGAATCTTGAAAAACAGTGGTAGTAATTGACTAGGGCCAAAAAATTCCCTTAAGTGCCCTGCTAAGGCCTCTGATGAGCTAATGGGATTCATTCCTGTATTCACTCAACAAACATTCACTCAGAACCTCCCTAAATCTGCACCCTAAAGATAGAGCAGTAAGCAAACAACTGTCGCTACCCTTAGGGAATGCACTTTGTAATTCTAATTCCTACTCATTGTACTAACCTCCACAGCAGGGAAGTTAAGTGTAGTGGCTTAGAGCAGAGTCTGGCAGGAATGACTGCCTGGACCTCATCCTGGCTCCACGTTTATTGGATGTGTGACCTCGAGCAAATCACAAATCACTAAGCTTCAGCTTTCCTCATCTGTAAAATATAGATAGTATTTGCACCTGCCTCATAGGGTTTTGAGAATTTAATGGGTTAATATGTGTTTGTAGCATATAGTATGCATCATGCAGGTGTTAACTTGCATTATTATTTACACCAAAATAGCCAAAGCTCATCTATATATACACACTATCCAGACATGTTTGGACTAGTGTGTCGATAAGTTCATCCAGCCAACTATGATGTGGTTGGAATAAAAAGATGAAGGAATAAGCCACAGCTTTGCCATCAAACACTTAAGTGTCTTCTAGGGGAAATAGACATAAATAATGACAAGATTTAGGGCAGAGATAAAGATCAATTTGACTGTTGGAAATGTTAAGGAGGTTTTGAGTTTTCCTGACTTCATTGTGGGGGAAGGCGTTCCAGGCACATGAATAACAAATGACAAAGACATTTTCAGTGTAAGGAACAAGTTTAGTGTGACTACTTAATGTGACTTTGGAGGTGTAGATGGGGCCCATTAGGTCTTAGAAGTTGAAATTGGGAGTAATTGAAGGGTTCTAAGCAGGGATGGATCCATTTTGATCTTGGGATGGATTTGAGAGGGGAGAGACCAAGAGGCAGGAAAAATACTTAGTAGACTACTGAAATAGGAAAGAAATGAAGTTGCACTAAGGTAGTGGTTATAAAAATGGAGAGGAAGAGACAGGTTCAGGAATATGTGGAACGTTAAATCAGCAAGGTGAGATTGGGGTGGAATGAGAAGGAAGAGTAAAAAGTCTCATGTTTGGGGTTAGTAGGCCAAGGTTGTGCCATCAACTGAGATAGGGAATACAAGCTGTAGCCAAATTGTTAAATTGGTTAACTTCTTGGAATAACTTAATTATTCAAGGTTAGAGAGTATATATTCCCATGGGACAATGTGATCTGATGCTACATTACCAAAGTTAGCAAATGACAAAGGCATAAACAGGAGAATTTGAGCTCTCAAAGATTGACCAAAGAGTTCCATGTTTCATTTTGTAACAATATAAGAGTGAGAAAAAAAAAAGCCCCAATGGATATTAGAATATATGTCCAACTGCTAGTCATTCTCTGGAACTATAATTTTGGTGTGGGTAGCATGAGATCACACAAATGAATTTTCCTTTACGAGAACATAAATGGCCCCAGTAGTCTTTTTACAACTTACTCTGAGATTTATGACAAACTGTTTCTAGATTTTAGAGACTCAAAGATCTGCCATATTCAATCCCCAAATAGCAGAAACTGAGATCTAAGTTTAAGTTAAGAAACAGACCTACCAAGAAAATGAAAAGGGATAAACTGTCAGCAACTCCATAGTGGTTACCAACCAGAAATGGTCTCCTCACAAATCGAGATTCAGGTATATCTCTCTCAGAAATGAATAAACCCTTCCAAATGCACACACTAAGGTTTGCTTTCATGTAAAATGGGGAACACTTGAGTTTCACCACAGGAAAGCTACATGGAGAGAGAAATTATTGAAAAGTTGATTGATATGCAAGAGTTAGAAGACCTTAATAGCTGGTGACATCAAGCTATGATGGTGTCACCTATCTCCTCTATAGGGACGCATCTTCTAGCATCTTCTAAAGAAATACGATGTTTTAGTCCTTGGCAAGCAACCTCTCTCCTGGATAAAAATCACAGATCCTCACAACAGCTCTAGGTGCCTTTATTTATTTATTTATTTTTATTTTTTTTTAGATTTTATTTATTTATTCATTTATCCCCCCCTTGCTGCTTGTGCTCGCTGGGTCAGCTAACCACGCCATGCTGGCGGGCTTGCCTTCACCAGGAGGCCCCGGGTTCAGTTCCCAGGGCCTCCCATATGGTAAACGGGAGCCCTACTGATTGAGCCACAGCCGCTTCCCCTCTAGGTGCCTTTAATATGCACAAGGAGGAAGTTGAGGCCCCAGAGAGATTGAGAACGGGCCAAGGGCACAAAGCTGGGCTGTAAGCCTAGGTGGGACACTTGTTACCTTAGACCAGGGGTTCTTAACAAGGGGTCCATAAGCTTGAATTGAAAATTCAAAATACCATTATTCCTGTGGGGATGTTTTGGTGTGGGTGTGATACATTTATTAAATAATACATAGTGTACTTTGGACTTAGTAAGGAGTCCATGGTTTTCACCTGACTGGCAGAGGGGACCGTGGAACAAAACAGGTTAAAAAGCCCTGCCTTAGGGAAGCGGCTGTGGCTCAATCAGTAGGGCTCCCATTTACCATATGGGAGGCCCCGGGTTCGGTTCCCGGGGCCTCCTGGTGAAGGCAAGCCCGCCCGCACGGCGTGGTTAGCTGACCCAGCGAGCACAAGCAGCAAGGGGGGATAAATGAATAAATAAATAAATAAATAAAGCCCTGCCTTAGACTGAACAAAACACTGCAAAATTCTTTCTCCCTTCATTTCACAAAGGAGGCCTTGAAGAGTAAAGAATTTATACAAGATCCCATGGCTAAGAACAAATAGCTGGAATTGGAAAATTAGAGTGATTAGTACTTTACATGCATGGTTTTATTTATGGCAGGCAACTCTGAGTTAGATTCTGTTAAGAAAGTAAGAATTTGCTTAAGGATGAAAAACCTTTAAAACAAAGGATTCAGTAAGGACCTTCCAAGGCATCACTTAGAAGACACAAAAGCATTAAGTGTGAAAAATATATCTGGAAAATGGTGAGCAAACCAGTCTGGTACCAACAGTTCATATAGGAGAGTGCTCAAAAATGAGGGTTAAAGAGTGGGGTAGAGTCAACTTTGAAACACTTTGAAAAATGAGATAAGGAAATCTGTGAGCAGTGGAGATCATGAAAAGGAAATCAGATATGTAATTCAAATTCCAATAATATGTTAACACAAAATGTGTGTGTACTGTGTTTAGATTCATTCAGCAGGCATTACTGATACATGCACACACTGGCATGGTTCTGAGGGACATAAACGAGTAGAAGATGACATTGGACCTACAAAAGAATGATACCATAAAACTGAGTCAGTCCATGCAGGTGAAACGCACATAAAACCTGGATCATTTCATTCAAAAAAATTGTATTGAGGGCCTTCTCTAAGACAGGCACCATGTGGGAAATCCTGACTCCTGGTCTTCTTTGTATAAATTCCCCTAGAAATAGAGTTAACATTTTGATAGATCTTCAGAGGCTTTCTGAAAGATAAGATGGATAAAGTTATCTGATCTTTTGATAAGCCTTCAGCCACCAGAAGATCTTGCATCTAATTCCTGCAGCCTCTCCTCCATCCACTGGTGGTGTCCTCTTTCCCTCAGGACCTTTACTTCCCTTGATGTTTAACCCAAACAGCTGTCCCCTTTATGCCACTCCTCCCTGCCTCCCTCAGCAAATTGCTTCTGCATTTAGTCCTTCCCTCTCCAACTTCTGCCTCACCTGTCACTGGCTTCTGTCACTGTTTGTTCCACATTGCAGACGATAGCCTGTGTCTGTCTCCAAGTCTTACCAGTTCTTAAATTATTTCTCACGAGTTGGGAAAAAATGTAGTGTGGTTGGACAAGATCTTGGGAATTTGCAAGCTGGAATCAGAATATGTATGAATATGGAAACATCATTTACCAGTTGAGTAAATGGTGGCTCAGCTTTTTTTATTATTATTATTCTTACAATTGGGGATAACAACTAATAACATTTATTGAATATTGCTATATCCTGGGCATTAAACCAATTTACATGTATTATTTAATGCTCATGATGTAGCTAGAAAATAAGAGTTTATGGTTTATGTGCATTTCCAGAGAGAACACCTGTAAAGCTCTCTGAACCATGCCTAGGATGCCTTTATATAAAAAGGATTATTTTTCTCTCCATTCCCACTTATTTCTGGCCCTCAGTCACCAAAGAACCTACTTAAAGTTCTCACTCTTTCCCCTCCCAATTCAATCCATCCTATCTCTACTTTTTTTTTTTTTTTAGGAGGTACAGGAATTGAACCGAGGACCTGATACATGGGAAGCAGGCACTGAACCACTTGAGCTACATCCACTCCCCACTATGACTACTTTTAAATTTCCTTAAGTACGACTAATCATATAATCGTATTCTCTGTTCAAGCCTTTCTCATTCCCTGTCATCTCAAACCCAAACTCTTAGGCTCTACTTTTAAAGCAGGACAGGACATGCTGCCCTCTACCCTTTCTCCCCTGCTCTGTGCCCCGGAAGGCTCACCACACACTATAGCCATCAGCTCCTGGCCCTCTGGCTTCAGTAGGACTCATCCAGGGAGCAGCAGCAGCAGGAGATGGAAGGCTGGGAGGAGAGTGAGCTTGGGGTTTCTATTTCCCCTGCTCCCTTTCTGCCAAGCCCCAGGTTGGTGGAGGCTGGTCTTTCTCTACTGAAGACACAGTTCATGTAGGACAGTCCTCTCTCCATATGTGCCCTTGTCTGGGTTTTAATACCACTACCTCCATGGCCCTTCAGGACATGGGCTTCTCCTCCAGAGCAGACGGGAGCCATTGGAAGGAGCCCAACATGCTGCACCACCCCTTGCTCCTTTCTGTCATCTCTCCCCCCACCTTTGTGAACAGCGCCGTCATGGACTCTCCTCAATTATCTGGGTTGCACAAGCCTTATGCTTTCCTGGAGAACGCTGATGGGTACCTACGCTCTCCTTAAATGGCACCTACACTCTCTAGCTCTACCCACTGTGGCTGTCCACACATGCTCTCCAGTTCTCAGCCTCCCGCGCTTATTTTTCTTGTCTAGATACATCTTGTCCTCTAGTTTGAAAGACTCCACCTAGATCCCGAAACCCCTCCCCTCACAAAGCCTTTCCTAAGTCATCTTGAACAGTGTTCACCTCTTTTCAGAAATCTCAGAGTTAGCTGTCCTTTATATCACACTGGCAGACCATCGTAATCCCTGATGGTCCTACCTTCAAAATATAGCTAGAATCTAAGCACATCTCACCTGGATCATCACAACAACCCCCTAACTTTTCTTGCTTCTGTCTTCATCTGTTACCATCTAGCCTCAACAGGCAGCTGGAGGGATGCTGTAAAAACCTATGCTCCTTTGCTCAGAACCCTGCAGTGCCTCCCATCTAACCCAGAAGAACAACCCAAGCCCTCCAAGGCCCCACATGATCTGGCCTCTCTGCTGCTTCACCACCCTCTCATCCTATTTTTCTCCCCTCCTCACACTCTTCTTCAGCCACACTGGCTGCCTTGATATCCCTCAGACATGCAGCTGAGAAAAGACAACTGCCTTAGGGCCTTTGTACTTGCTTTTCCTTCTGCCAGGAATGCTGTTCCCTCTTAGAAAACTGCATGGCCCAGTCCCTCACCTCCTTCAGGTCTTGACTTAAATGTCACGTTTTCAGTGAGACCTTCCTACCCTAATAAAATTACAACTTGGGAGCGGATGGGACTCAAGCAGTTGAGCTCCTGCCTCCCAAATGGGAGGTACCAGGTTCAATTCCAGTGCCTCCTGAAAAAAACAAAAACAAACAAGCAAAACAAACGAAAAAAAAACAACTCAGGGAAACCGATGTGGTGCCGGCTTCCCACATACAAGTTCCTGGCTTCAGCCCCCAGCCCCCAGTACCTCAAAAAAAAAAAAAATTACCACTGACCCTCACTCTATACCCCATTTCCCTTTCCCTTTCCTGCTTTATTTTTCTCCACTGCACTTTATGACCTAACGTGCTGTAAAGTTGCTCATTTATTTTGTTGATTGTCTGTTTCCTCTCATCCTACGAAGGCAGGCAGAGATTTGTGTCTGTTTTGTTCATTATTATAGCTCTAGAGCGACAACGAAACACATGGTAGGCATGCAATAAATAATTGTTGGGTGTTTAATGAAAATTTCCTAAACCAGACAGTTCTCCCAAATCTGAAATAGTTATGCTGATAAATCTTTTGGATGGGGTGGTATTTAGATCTGTGGACACCCCACAAAAAGCTTTTGACCCATAACATACCTAGAGACCCAGCCCTGCACAGGTTCCAGTGCTGTTATGAAAACAATGTCATCATAATAGAGGTTGAAAGGACAGGAATGCATTTTCCCTTGCCACAGTTCTCGCCCACAGTGGCCCTGTTCAACAGGGAACACCCCCCCCACCCCCCTGTCAAAGACAGAGGGAGGGCAGTCAGGGTCTGAAGAGAGGGGTGCTGGGGTGGGAGGAGAGCATTTCCCGGAGCAGGAACACAGGTTGCTTTAGGGAGAAGATCAGAGAGTTACAGGGAGGGAACAGCCTGTTGCGGCATTGCCCCTGGGCTTTGCATGGCCTCGGCCAGCTTCCTGGCCACACAGCTTTTCTGTGCCCACCAGGGCCAGCCTCCTTCACCGCCAAGGCCAGCAGCCTCTTTCACAGGCCTCCGTCCTCCTGAGGCCTGCACAAGAGAGTACAGGCCATGGCTTCACCCCAGCCTCTCCCTCAAGCAAACATAGTGCTCTGTGCTTCCCTCAAGGTTTCACTGATCACCCTGATGGGGAGACAAAACTGGCCTTGCCTGCCAGTCAGGTGAGACTTTGGAGCTGTTGTGAGGGCAGGGACAAACCCAGTGGGCCTAAGAGGAAGTTTACAGAGGAAAGGACAAAAGAATGGAAAGAAGTTCTAAATCAAGGGTTCTTAACCTTTTTTGTTCCACGGACCGCTTTGCAATCAGGTGAAAACCACAGACCCCTTACTAAGTCCACACAATACTGTGTAATATTTAATAAATATATCACATCCACACCAACACATCCCCACAAGAATAGTGTTGTTGTGAATTTCAATTCAAGCTCACGGACCCCTTGTTAAGAACTCTTGTTCTAAATGGTGGGGCTGAAGAGGAGGGGGTTTCAAGGCTCAGGGATATTCTCCTTGTGTCCAGTTTGTGCAGTGGGAAAATCCAAGTTGGGTGCCTAAGTCAAGGACTACCCATATATATTCTGGTAATGCCATTTAACCCCTAATTGCAGTTATAAACACACTTCCCCCCTGCCCCCCATTTGCAACCTGGAGAAAACTTCCTGGTTCCTCTTTTTCAGTTCTGTGCAAGCCTGATCTTTATCTTTTGAATGGTCTACATCATAAAATCTCTGCTTTCTCAAAGTTATAATCATCATACTGTCCTTTTAACTTTTAATTTTGAAATAATTTTAAACTTTGATAAACTAAGAATAGCATTTAAAAAAACTCTCATATACACTTTATCCCAATTCGCCAACTATTAAAAACTCTAACATATTTGCCCATCATTGTGGATGTGTTCTGAACCACTGAGAGTAGGGACAGAAAAGTCTCCTCACCCCCAATAATTTAGTGGGTATTTCCTGTGAACAAGAACATTCTCCTATACAGCCACAGCATGCCCGTCAAAATCAGGAAATGTAACTGATAGGATACTTCCTCGAATCCATGGACCTCATTCAAATTCCACTGATTGCTCTACTAAAGTCCATTAAAGGATCCCAATCCAGAATCAGGTGTGGCACTTAGTTGCCATATCTTTTTAGTCTCCTTCAATTTGAAACAGTTTTTCAGTCTCCCCTTATCTTTCATGACCTCGGCATTTTTTAAGGGTACAGGCCACTTACTTTTAGGATGTTCCTCAATTTGGTTCTGTCTTGTGTTTCCTCAGATTCAGATTATGTATACTTGGCAGGAATATCACAGAACTGGTGTTGTATCCTTCTCGGTGCACCAGATCATGAGGCACATAATGCTGATTTATACCATTAGTGTGATGTAAACTTTTATCACACAAATAGAATCTTTCAGATTCTCCTCTGTAAAGTTACTAAGTATTTAATAAGTAATTAACTTATTTCTTTATCAATAAGTAATTAGTAATAATTTGTAGGGAGATACTTTGAGGCCATGTAAATATCCTATTTCTCTTCAAAAGTTCACTCGATAATTTTAGCCTAATTGTCTGGATCAATTATTACTATGAGAGTTGCCAATTGGTGGTTCCATAAGTTCTTCCATACTAATCAATAGGCATTCTAGAGTAAGGGAGAGCTTAGCTTCTCCCCCATTTATTTGTCTGTTTGTTTTCTTATATCAATATAGACTCAGGAATTCCTATTTTTTTTCAGTGTATCATAAACCATTACAAATGCTCTGGAAAGCTGTTAGATGGCCCTTACCAAAGCTGAATATATGCATACCCTGTAACCTATATTCCACTCCTCAGGAATATTCACAACAGAAATGCATAAATGACACATACAAGAATGTTCATAGCAGAACTACTTATAATAGCCTCAAACTGGAAACAACCAAATCTCCATAAACAATTGAGTGGATAAATAAATTGGAGTATATTCATAATAATGGAACACTATGCAGGAGTGGAATAAATGTACAATATAAATGACTCCCATAAACCAGAAAGGGGCTTCTGGAGTGTTGGTTATATTCTATTTCTTAATCTGGAATGTATTCATTTGGTGAAAAATTCTTCAAGCCATATACTTATGATTTATGCATATTTATGTTATACTTCAATAAAAGTTCTCATTAAAAGAGAAGAGAAAAAATTCCATAGTGTTTGTGGTAGTCAGGATAATGCTCCTCCCCCACCAGATGTCCACATTCTAGTATCTGGAACCTGTGATTACATTACATTTCATGGCAAAGGGGATTTTGCAGGAGTGATTAAATAAAGGATCTATTTTTTCTCGTGGCGAAAAAATAAAGTAAAATAAATAAATAAAGGACCTACAAATGGGGAGACACTCCTGGATTATCTTGGATTATCTGAAAGGCCCAATGTAATCACAGCCATCCTTATAAGAGAGATGCTGGAGGGTCAGAGAGGAGATATGGCAATAGAGACAGAGGTTGGAAAATGCACTTTGAAGATGGAAGAAGGGGCCAGAAACCAAGGGAAGCAGGCAGCGTCTAGGACAAGGGTTCTTAACCAGGGGTCCACAGACTCAGGGGCCCCCAAGAATCAGAGAGTCCATGAGCTTGAATTGAAAAAAAATCAACTTATCTTTATTTTCTCTGACCTCTAACTGAAATCTAGCATTTCCTTCACTTATGAATATAGCAATAAGTTTCAGTAGTATTGATTTCATATCACATTATAGTTGTTGCATATCTCAAAAAATCACTTATGCTTATCCATACTTCAAAATTATGGTAGTTGTTAGACCCAACACTAGATAGTTATAAAACTATCTGCTGCTACATTCTGAGAAGGGGTCCGTGGTTTTCAACTGTCTGGCAAAGGGGTACATGGAACAAAAAAAAGATTAAAAGCTTAGAAGCTGGAGAGGCTAGGAAACAGATTCTCCACTAGTGCCTCTGCAGGGATTATGGTCCTGCCAACACCTTGAATTAGGGCTGGCAAAATCCATTTTGGACTTCTGAACTCCAGAACTATAAGATAATAAATTTGCGTTATGAATCACTAAATTTGTGGTAATTTGTTACAGGATTAGGAAACCAATACAGGGAAGTGGATATGGCTCAAGCGTTTGGGTTCCCATCTACCATATGGAGGGTCCCGGGTTCAGTTCCCAGGACCTCCTGGTGAAAGCGAGCTCCGTGCAGTGCGGAGAGCTGGCACAACAAGATGACGCAACAAAAAAGAGACAGAGGAGAGACAGTGAGAGATACAACAAACCAGGGAGCTAAGGTGGCTCAAGCAATTGAGTGTCTCTCTCCCATGTTGCACGGTCCCAGGATCGGTTCCCGGTGCCTCCTAAAGAGAAGACAAGAAGAGAAGGCAAGCAGACACAGAAGAACGTGCAGAAAATGGACACAGAGAGCAGACAGCAAGTGTAAGCAGCAGGGGGTGGGGGGGAATAAATAAATAAATAAATCTTTAAAAAAAACCACCAACCAATACAGTGCCAGAACCAACTTTTAACAACCAAATAATCTACTCCAGTAATTTAATCATTTGCCAAGATACATAAAACAATTTACTTCATGGTTTCATAGTTGAAATGATGGTAATGTTTTACTAATGGATAGTGATGATGGTAGCACAACATTGTGAACATAATTTATAACACAGAAATATTTAAGTTAAACCACGGACTATAATCAACAGTACAATTATAAAAATAAGCTATCATCATTTGTCACAAATGTTCCACACCAATGCAAGGTGTTAATAATAGGGTGGGTGGGGAGGTGTGGGAGGTGGGGAACATGGGAATCCCTGTAATTTTTGCGTAACATTTATGTAATTCAAGCATATATATATATAAATTTATGTAAGCAAATGCACATATATGCATATATATTTATATATCATTTTACAAATATTTACAAAAATTGGTTTGTATTGTGAAAAATTTGATTTTTACCCACAATAATAAAAAAATAATAATAGGGTGGTATATGGAAATCCTGTATTTTATGCATGATTGCTCTGTAAACCCACAACTTCTCTAATAAAGAAAAAATAATCCAGATTCTGGAAAATATAGCTTTCCCTTCCTTAATTTAATATTTCCCAAAAATAAGTTCATATGTGCCCTCAAGATATTTATTAATAAATATGAATGGTTCAAGTTATTTCCATCTGGTCACTTAAACTTTTATATTTTAAGTAATGGCTTGTATCAATAACTAGGGCTCAATCACAGAAAGCAGACCATGTAGTTATTACAGGGATTTGACCATATACAGTTGGGACAGCTGGTGAAACAGTCTCTGTAAGGCTGTGGGAAAGAGAAGATGGACAACCTGGAACCCACTAGGGTATAGATTGGAGCCTGTATCAGTCTCTCACGGCCCCCAACTCTGGCGATGTATCCTGCAGGAAAAGCTGGCTCCTTTGTCAAGGAGCAAATAAGTCACTCCTGGCCCAGGAGTTAGAGAAGCTTTCTGGAGAATCTGGGGAGAGGTAGAGCAGTTACGAAGTGGCTGCAGGTGCAGCTGGCTGCCCAAGCCAGAGGTGAGCCAGCAGATAAACAACACGGTCTGTGAGCTCTAACAAGCACCTGGTTCCCCTGAACAGGCCTGCAAGTGGAAAACAATATCACTCTTGCTTCATTTCTGCCTTCCTGATGTGCAGGATGTCTGTATTAGCCAAAGGGATGCTGATGCAAAGTACCAGAACTCTGTTGGCTTTTCTAAAGGGTATTTATTTGGGCAGAAGCTTACAGTCACAAGGCCCTAAAGAGTCCAACTCAAGGTACCATAAGAGGTACTTTCTCACCCAAAGTCTGTTGCCATGTGTTGATGCAAGATGGTGGGCAATGTCTGTGAGAGTTCAGCCTTCCTCCTTCCTCTTAAGGCTCTATGACCCCAGCTTCTTCCTATCTCAGCTGTAGGCTGGCATAAGGCTCATCTCTTTCCCCGGGGCTCATTTCTTTCCAGGCTCAGCTGCTCTGGTTGCTACACAATGTCCGCTGTAGACTGTAAGGCTCATCTCTCTTCTCGTGGCCCTGCCATATCTAAGGAGCTGTCGCTCTTCCTCTGTGTTCTTCTTCTCTATGTGTCTACTTCCGTGTGAGAGTCTGTTTTATCAGCCCGCCAAGGTGGTGGGGACTCAATCCTGCAAGTCCTATTGACATGGTCTAATCAAAGCCCTAATCTTAATACAATTTAATCAAAGGTATCTCAGCTGAATCTAATACAATCAAAGGGTCTCATACCCAGAGGAAGAGACCAGTTTACAAACATAATCAAATATCTTTTTAGAATTCATAAATAATATCAAACTGCTATAATGTCTTTTGTAGCCCTCCTTAACTGAAACATGCATCTAGGAAATGCAGTTTATCTTACCAAATTGGCACAATACAAAGTCACCTCATTGCTCTACCCTTTATTAGCTGGGGTATACCTTAGGGAAACTTCCTTTACCTCAAAACTTCCTTTTCTTCATCTGAAATATGTAAACAATAATTATCCATGTGTTTTCATGAGAATTAAATGAAATAATATATGCTCTAGGCACTGCTTTTGCAACATAGACATCCAAATTTTTGTTGAATTAATTGATTCCATTACTAAATTAGATACTTAAAAAAATGAGCTTTTGGTTTAAACATGTCACTCATAATAAAGATCATTTGTTCTTTTAATTGGCAAAAGAATTATTGCATGCAAATTTAAGATGACTGATAAAATCTTAACTACATTATCCATTTCTGTAGGATAAAAAGCCTAAAGCTATTAATACACATCCTTAAATTTTGTCTCCTCTTATATTGATTTGATTGCTTTTTAAAAAGCACGTTATAAACAGAATTCAATGTACAGTCAATTTTCTCTTTTTTTTTTTTTATACAAAACATAGATTAAAAGTGTGGACTCTGTTTAATGGATACAGAGTTTCAATTTGAGGTGATGGAAAAGATTGGTGACGGATGATCATGATAGCAGCCCAGCATTGTAAACGTAATTAATGCCACTGAATTGCATACCTAAAAATGGTTAAAAGGGCAGACTCCATGTTATGTATATGTTACCACAATAGAGACCATGCTTATAAGGGCTCCACCACATACTAGCTGTGTGAGCACATTAGATGAGTGCAGTGACTCAGTAGCCAGTAAATGGGGGAGAGCATGACACCTTAGAGTCGTCGTATCAGCTGAGAAACATAGGTGATTCCTCAGAATAGCAGCCTCCACACGGCAAGTACACGAGAAATGTGTGGGCATCATTGTCACTATCACTATTATTAACGCGTAGAAAGCAGCCTGGACGCATACATAGACACAATGCCAACCTCTATGGTGAGGTGTCAGGTGGCTCTGGTTTCTTTTTATGCTTCTCTGTCTTCAAAACCATCTACAATAAACTTACACATTATTTTTTAAACAACCCACTCCCCTTGTTTTTTTTCACAAGCCTCTTCTTTGACTCTTTCTCTCCCCCTCCACATATGAATAAATATTTAAGAATCACATCCTTTCTGTGTTCCCAAGACTAACCATGTGTCTCACCCTCTCTATAGTTTTCCTCTCATCACTCCATATTTTCTGGCCTTCTCTTGCTACTCCATTCCAGAAGAGTAACAACTTCTGTCCTAACTGCTAACTGCTACCTAAACAGCAAGTGCATCTTCTGAATAGTTGCACTGTAAAATTCAAAAATTATTAGCATAAGGAGAACATTTTCTTCTAGCCAGTAGGTAAGGTATGCCCTGCCAAAATAAACTCTACCTTTTCATCAAATGATTAAAGAGGCAAATATTTCTCCACAGCTACCTTGTAATCTGAATTTAGACACCTTAGCAAAAGTATCAACATTTTAAAAATATTTATTTCTGGGAAAATGTGGGAAGGGTTGGGAGCGGGACATATGGGAATCCCCTATATTTTTTATGTAACATTTATGTAACCTAAGTATCTTTTTTAAAAAATTAAAAAGTATATTTAAAATAAAAAAATTTAAAAAATGAAAATAAAAATATTTATTTCAAGATTCCAAATAGATATGATGCCACATTAAGCAATGTCAGAACACAAGCATAACTCTTCTATTAAAAGAATGTATATGCTTGCTTTTGTTTTCCCCCTTCAAGTTTTTATTTTGAACATTCTCAGGCCTATAGAAAAGTTGAAAGAACAGTACAGAGACACCGTGCAAAAGAGAGAGGGGCAGAGGAAAGGAGTCTCTGCTGGCTGGAAAAGCCTGGTGAGAAAGCTGCAGCAGCAGCTGCTGGCACCCATCCCCCCACCCTAGGAGCAAACAGCAGGGGGTCCACTGGCCCTTGGCAAGCAGCTATGGACTGAGGGGGTTGCAGGGGCCCTCCCAAGAAAGGGGAGAGGGAGGGACACAGAGTTCAGCAAATTCAGATTTTGACCAGAGAACTTGGTCTGCTGCATTGGAGGGGTCACACACTTCCAGACAGGGTGGAGCCACAACATTATTTGCTCTGATAGACTTCAGTCAGCTAAAGATAATTTGCCTTCTCCCTCCCTACTGCCTCAGGCTAGCTGCTGAGGACTTAGGAGGGTGTGGCCAGCCAAGGGAGAAGAACAGCTTCTGAGAAAGTTTGTTTGTGAGGCTTGGCCTGAATCTGCCAAAAAGCACCATCTGCTGGCAGACCAGAAAAGTGCATGAAAGGAAGGGAAAAATAATAAACAAATAAACAAACAAACAAACAAACAAATAAGGCAATTAGGCGCCTTTACTGCCCACCCTCTCCAAGACCCTTGGAAACTGGCCTGTATCCCATTACTGGGTCCTTAGCCCTAGTTTCACCAATTAAACAGGGGAAATCATAAATATCTAGAACAAGTTGAACCAAGAGTCAAAGAACAGTGGTTACACACGGCTACTTAACAGTAAATCTCTACATAAGAGAGAGAAACTGAACATCAGAGTAAACTCAGCATCAGAATTGGATGCTTAGACATCAGCAAAAAATTACAAGCCTTACTAAGAAAAAGGAAGGTTTTGACTCAGGCAAAGAAACAAATCAAAGCTCCAGACAAGACACAGGACTTGAAACAACTGACCAATGAGGTTCATACAAATCTCCTAAATCAAATCGTAGAGTTGAAGGACAACATGGCAAAAGAAATGAAAACAGGGGAGTGGGAAAGCAGATGTGGCTTAAGCAATCGGGCTCCTGTCTACAATATGGGAGGTCCAGGGTTCGATTCCTGGGGCCTCCTGGTGAAAAGCAAACTGGCCCACATGGTGAGCTGACCAACGTGGAGTGCTGGCCTGTGCAGGAGTGCTGGCCCGCGCAGACTGCTGGCCCACGCGGAGAGCGGGTGCAGCAAGATGACGCAACAAAAAGAGACACAGAAGAGAGACAATGAAAGATGCAGCAGACCAAGTTGCTGAGGTGGCGCAAGAGGTTGAGCAGCCTCTTTCCACTCTGGAAGGTCCTGGGATCGGTTCCCAGTACTGCCTGGGGAGAAGACAAGCAGACACAGAAGAACACACAGCGAATGGACACAGATAGCAGACAGCGAGTGCAAAACAACGGCAGGGGGGATAAATAAATAACATCTTAAAATTCTGCCTCTCGCATGGGAGGTTCTGGGTTCAGTTCCCAGTGCCTCCTAGAGAAGAAAAGCAGACAATGAGCAGACAGGTGAGGGAACCACCTTTTGGCGGCGGAGGGGGGGGGCAGAAAAAAAATCCATAGTCATAGCATAAAATCTGAAATATATAAAGGACATAACTAAAAACCATCTAAAAACATTAACTGTGGGGAAAAGATACTATAAAGTTAAAAGACTAGGGACATCCTGAGAGAATATTTGTACACATATAACAGTTAAATGAAGTCTATCTCTATTTATCTTTCTCTCAAGAATTCCTAAATATCAATGAAAAAAAATGACAAACACCCCGATAGAAATAAGGGCAAATAAATATAATTCACTGAAGAAACAAAAATAGCCAACAAAAATATTGAAAAGATGTTCAACCTCTAGGAATCGAGAAGCAAAGTAAGTAAAATAAAAGATAATATCTTGCCTATTCAATATCAGACTGAAAAACTGAAAAAGATATATGAAGATACATAAAATCCAAAATCGACAAGGATCTGTGGAAATAAGTACTCTTACATGTTTTGGATGAGAGTGTAATCTAACACATTTTGGAGAGCAACATGGCAGTTTCTGTCATAACATAAAATGCATTTTGTTATATAAATACTCCACATTGTGTTTATTTATTTTTATTTTTATTTTTTTTTAAGATTTTATTTATTTATTCATTCATCCCCCCCTTGCTGCTTGTGCTCGCTGGGTCAGTCAACCACGCCGTGCGGGTGGGCTTGCCTTCACCAGGAGGCCCCGGGAACCGAACCCGGGGCCTCCCATATGGTAAACGGGAGCCCTACTGATTGAGCCACAGCCGCTTCCCCACATTGTGTTTAATACCACAATTTGTTTATCCATTCATCTGTTGATGGACATTTGAGTTATTTCCACAGTAATACATTTTAATTTAGTAGATACAGCCCAATTCCCCAGTGTATTCCTAAAGTTCCTAGAATAGTTAGATGAGCCTCCTATCTCAGCAATTTTTCTAAAGCCCAGAGGTCTAAAAGCTGATCTGGGCAGGTGTATCTTGAGAGAGGTTTACATTACACAGCTGTTGACTCCTCAAGCGGTTCACTTAAGATTTGTGCATTTCATTGATGCAAATTTTACCTTAAAAATAACCATAAACAAATGTTGAACTCCAGTTACTAATGTGCATGGGGAAGTGGACTCAAGTCTATGACTTGTGTTGAAATAAATGAAAAAAAAAAAAAAAAGATTAATTAATGGATGGATAGATACAGAATAAAGGAAGTGTTGTGAAAATGTAAAATGTAGAATCTAAGTGGTACCATATGTGTGTTATCTATACAATTTTTCAATTCCTCTGTATATTTGAAAGCTTTCATAATAAAACGTTGGGCAGAGTGGGTGAACAGTGACTGGGAACTTAGGTATTACTACTACTATTATTACTGTAATGTAGGAGTTCAGAGAAGATAGACATCAATGTGTCTAGAAAACTCTAAGGAGGCTCAATAGAGGAGGTATGATTTTTAAAGAAGAGTAGAATTTAGTCAGAGGAGTAGAGGACATGCCTGTGGGAGAAAAAAAACAGAATGAGTACATGTGCACAAGTCTGGTGAGGAGACTCTATATTTTGATTTTACAAGATAAAATAAAAATACCCATACATATCAATCCCCAGATAAAGGAAATTAAACTCTTCAATATGCTCCCAATGTGCCATTTTAGGGTCAGCGTTCTTCAAAACCTAAAGCAGAGATTTTATTCAAGTCAAAGCACCACGTTTGAGATTAGGATTTTACTGTTAACTCTTTTACAACTTTCTTGAAACAAAATTTCATTCTTTCTCCTCCAAGTCCAAACTGTGCTAGTGAACTGCAATCAGCAGGAACAGAAGCTATTGAGTAGAATTCTTTCTCTACTGGGACAAAAAATCCTCCAGGCCAAGCTCACCCTACGTTGCTGAAGGAGAGAAGTAAAGAAACTTGGGGAAGCACTTCAGCATCCTTGGTCTTTCAAGGTATGTCCTGAATCTGAGCATTTCTCCCTGCCTCCACCACTGCCGCAAGGTCCAAGCCACCTTACCTCTCAATGTAGTCATCACCACAGCCTTCTGCCTGGTTTCCCTGCTTTCGTGGGAGGGAGAATCACGGTAGAGGTCCATGCCCCCATCCCCAGGGCCTGTGAATACACTACCTTCCATGGCGAAGAGGATTTCTCCAGATCACCCAGGTGAGCCTAATGTGTAAGGGCAAGGGCCCTGATGAGGAAAAGAGGGAGGCAGGTAGAGTCAGAGAAGATGTGATGACAGAGGCAGAGGCTGGTGTGATGGGATGGTTAGAAGGAGGCCACAAGCCAAGGAATGTAGGCGGCCTCTATAAGCTGGAAAAGACCAAAATTAAAAACAAAAGAAAACAAAAACACCAGATTGTCCCTGAGAGACTTCAGAAGGAACACAGTCCTGTTGACACTTGATTTTAGCCCAGTGAGACCCAGTTTGGACTTTTGACCTAGTCATTGTGAAGCCACCAAGGTGGTGACAATTTGTTACAGTAGCCAGAGTCAGCTTTTAAAAATGTCTACCAGAGCACATTGCTTTCTGGTACAAAACCCTGAAATGCCTTCCCACCACACCCAGGATAAACCCCAAACTCTTTTCATGATCTGGTTCTTACCTACATCTTTCTCCTCAGCAAAGATTACTCTCCCCAGGCCTGATGTATTTCTTTCTCTTTCTTGATTAAGACAGTTCCTGTCTGCCTCAGGGACTTTGCACCTGCTGTTTCCTCTGACCAGGATGCTTTACCCCAGACCTTCTCAAGACTGGCTCCTTTCCTCTGTGTATGTCTCACCCTCAAAGGGGAACTATGCACTTGATGTTTGTTTTTTTTTTTTTAAAGAAAAAGGGAAAAAACAAAAAACTGGTTTTGACCCGGATTTTTCTTTCATTTCAGAGAAATTTTATAAATTATATGCTTGTTTTTAATAAATCCAAAACTTATAGACATAAATAAATTTGAAAGTTTAAATTCCCTGTCTAACCACTGCTTCCCTTGTTTGCACATCACACCTCCCACAGGTTTAGCAGAGTTTTTATAGGGCTTTTCCCATGCTATATATATATACACGCACACACTTATTTTATGCTCATACAAATATATTTATAATGGAATTATATTGTACATTTGTTTTGCAAAGCAAATGTACAATATACTTAACCATGTATTATTTAACCATGTATTCTGAACTTCCTTCTGTGTCAACATAAAAAATTCTTTCAATCCTGTGCTCTTCCACAATTTTCTCTTTCATGATGAACTTTAGAATCAGCTCTCCAATTCCCAAAGAAAACCCTACTGGGATTCTGGAATTGCATTACATTTTTAAGTAGAGGGAACTGACCCTTAAATATTGACTCTTCTTAGGAACATAGTGTGTCTCTCATTTATTCAGCTCTTTTATGTCCTCCAGTCATGTCTTTTTTTTTTTTTTTAATATTTATTATTTTAATTTATCACCCCCCCCTTGCTGCTTGTGCTTGCTGTCTGCTCTCTGTGTCCATTTGCTGTGCGTTCTTCTGTGTCTGCTTGTCTCTCTTTGTTGCATCATCTTGCTTCACCAGCTCTCCACAGGCATGGGCAATCAGCTCTCTGTGGCTCAGGCCAGCTTGCCTTCACCAGGAGGCCCTGGGAATCGAACCCGGGGCTTCCCATATGGTGGACGGGAGCTCAATCAATTGAGCCACATCTGCTTCCCCATGTCTTTTTTTTCTTTGAGAAAAATGCTCATTCTCGAGGTTGACTAAGAATCACAGGAAGCAGATGTAGCTCAAGCAATTAAGCTCCCGCTTGCCACATGGGAGGTCCTGGGTTCGGTTCCTGGTGTCTCCAGCAGAAGACGAGCAAGACAGTGAGCTGCTGTGCCAGGGAGGCACAGCAAGCTGATGCAACAAGATGATGCAACAAGGAGACACAAAGAGGAAAGACAATGAGAGATGCAACAAAGCAGGGAGCTGAGGTGGCTCAAGTGATTGAGTGCCTCTCTCCCACATGGGAGGTCCCAGGTTTGGTTCCCGGTGCCTCTTAAAGAGAAGACAAGCAGACACAGAGGGTACACAGCAAATGGAGACAGGGAGCAGAGTGCAAACAACGAGGGAGTGGTGGTAAATAAATAAATCTTTTTTTTTTTTTTTTTTTTAAAAAGATTTATTTATTTATTTATTCATCTATCCCCCCCTTGCTGCCTGCGCTCGCCGGGTCAGCCAACCACGCCACGCAGGCGGGCCCGCCCTCACCAGGAGGCCCCAGGAACCGAACCCGGGGCCTCCCATATGGCAAACGGGAGCCCCACCGATTGAGCCACAGCCACCTCCCTAAATAAATCTTAAAAATAAAAATCGGTGCCCTCTCTCTGCAAAATACCTAGGATTCCTTTATTCTGGTATCTAATAGACCATTTCATTCATATTACTTCAAATAAATTTGTTGGTCTTAATATTTAGTTCACTTAGATATCAAAAATAAATGTAATAAGGAGAAGTGAATCAGAAAGCGAGAAATCATGCAACAACAGTTAAGGATGCTTTAAATATATTTCTTGTAAAAAACCAAATCAGCACTGCTGAAAATTGCAATCTTGTATGTTTTAAAATACTGCCACATCCTTACAAAGAAACATCCAAGCATGCAAGACTTTCAACTTTTCCTATGAATCATGCGTAACAGATTAGTTTGTTTTTTTTTTTTTTTTTTTTTAGTTTGCTTTAAATTGTTATACATGTCTTGAATTTATCACTAGTTTTACTTTTTTTTTTTTTTTTTTTTTTTAGGTACCAGGGCTGGGAATTGAACCTGGTATGTGAGAAGCCCGTGTGCAAACCACTGAGCCACATCAGCTCTCCCAATTGTTTTTTTTTTCTTTTTTTTTAAAAGATAAATTTTACTTACTTAGTCCCTGGTTTGTTGTGTCTCATTGTCTTTCCACTTTGTGTCTCGTTTGTTGCGTCATCTTGTGTCAGCTCACCCCGCCTTTCCACCACACTAGCTCGCCTTCTCCAGGAGGCACCAAGAACCAAACCTGAGACCTCCCATGTGGTAGGCGGAAGCCCATGGCTTGAGCCACATTCGCTTCCCCAATTTAAGTAGTAGATTTTCAGATCATGAAAGGTAAAATTGTGTTTAAAAATAATTTCTTTAGACATAGTGAATTTCTTCATATATGTATCCCTTTATTTTTTAATTTTTTAAAAAATTCATTGAAGTATATCATTCATACATGTACATAAAATGTTCAGTAAACATCGTGAACTTACAAGACAAACATGCGTAACATCATACAGGGCTCCCACACATCAACCCCCCCCCCAACAAACACCCTACATTGTTGTGAAACATTTAACAAATCAAACAAATCATGAAAGAGCATCATCAAAGTATTTCTACCAACTATAGTCCGTATCTTCCTCCCCAATACATTTTTTTTAGGGATTTATTTACTTTTATTCATTTTTAACACCCCCCCCACCATTTTGGCTGTTTCTGTGTCCATTCACTGGGCAACTCTCTGTCCGTTTCCTGCTCTCTCTTCTCATCCTGTTTTCACTGGGATTCGATTCTTGGAATCGCTGATGTGGGAGAGAGGTGTCCTACCGCCTGCACCACCTTAGTTCCTGGTTTTTTGGCGTGTACCACTTTTTAAATTTTTATTTTTTTGCAAATAACTTGCCTTTTGGGTATTTCAAGCATTCTCAATAGAAATGTGTTGTAGAACAGCTTAGATTTGGGAGGTAATTTTCATTTCACCTGTTTTCAAAATGGTTACCACTTGCCAAATACGCCATACTGAGAGCATGCTTTTTCCTCTTCAGGTATGGTACAATGCTATATTTTATGTCTTTTCCTTTTAAAACTATGGCGTTCATTCATGTCTTATTATATATCATGGATGTAGTCCTTGGGTTAGAGCAGTAAAATATTTTAATACCTGCTTAAAAGTTCAGTGTGGCTATGCCATAATTTGGCCATTCCTATAGAGTTGGGTGGTTTTTAAATTGCTTTTTATTAGGGATAATTTTGCTCATACCCAGAAGCAGAACAGCATACCAAATCCCAGTGTACCAATCATCCAGTCCCAATAGCCATCAACCCATTGCCAATCTTGTTCCATTCACATTGTTTTGAATTGATATTTTAAAAACAATATATATAAATAGGGCAACAAATGCAAGGGTAATAAATATTTGCATTAGGAATTTAAAAAATAGTTAATTTATCTTTGTATCCAACCTTGACAAAACATGTAAAACTTCTAGATTAAATATAACTGCTATTAAAAAAAAAAAAAATCAGCGTGGCTAGTTCCACCTTTAATATCACATATTACCTTCTAGATATGGTTACACATTGGTGAAAAAAGGTAAATGGGAGTTTTGAATTAAACTTTGAGGGCATGGAAATATATAGTGAGGTGATTGATAGAAAGGATCTGTGGAAAAGGCAAAAATCAGTGCAGGGCTGCAGGACAGATGGAGAGACAACGTGGTACAAACACATTTGAACTAGGGAAGTCACATCATCTCCATTTCCACTTTTCTCAGTTGCAAATGAATGTGACCCCAGAATGGAGGGGGTGAAGGATAGGTATAGGGCCTGACTGGTGGAGCAATAATGCTGACCACAGGGATTAGAGGAGAAAATGTGGGGCTCAGCAGCAAGGCTCAATAAATGTTTGGTTTGGTTACTGAGTGCTTTCCAGAGCCGACACTATCTAAATTCCTGGGGAATTTTTCCACCCTTAAAACAATACAAATTTGTTGAATAAAGCTTTTGAGCATATATTTTCTTTAAGTTGAGCATTATATTCAGAACTTTGCTCATAATACTTGGTTGTGGTATCTTGTTACAATATGGCTTTTGTTAAGTCCTTAAGTTTTTCTTACATGCTTAACTATTAAGATTACAGCTGTGTTTTAGGTCTCATTCATAATCGTAAATTATGTTAATATTAAATTTCATCTCAGTATTTAATGTTACCTTTAGAAATTTAAAGTTGAAAAATGTATGAAAACTAGTGATAGGGAAGCGGCTGTGGCTCAATCAGTAGGGCTCCCGTTTACCACATGGGAGGCCCCGGGTTCGGTTCCCGGGGCCTCCTGGTGAAGGCAAGCCCGCCCGCACGGCGTGGTTAGCTGACCCAGCGAGCACAAGCAGCACGGGGGGGGATAAATGAATAAAAAAAAAAAAAAAAAAAAAAAAAAAAAAAAAAAAAAAAAAGAAAACAGTCCAGTGTCTTCTGAAGCAAAGTAAATACATAATTAGTTTTTTTTCCTGTGAGATAAGCTTACAATCCAGAACTAGATCTAGTATTGCTTGTATTTGCATGGTATTGAGAATTGTTTACATGTATGTTGTGCTTCCATTTTGCTCTCTTAGGTAGTCTTTAGAGGTGGTGTAGGCCAACTGCACTGATTTGGCAGATGTGAAGCTGGGTCTGTTTTCCATACAGATCTGAAGGCCTATCACAACCCCCAGTTATTCAAGAGTTTTGTGATAAAAATACCTACTTGACAGTTGCGTTTCAATCACCAGAGAAAGAACTTTGCCAAGGTTACCACTGTGGAGGGAATCTTACACATTTCCCTACACTTGACATGTTATTTTGTCTGCACTGATTAGCAGGAGGCGAAAATGCTTTAAAAACTGAATCCAAGGTGATCCCTGAGCTCTGCAATGACTGTGCACCACAGAAACGACTTGAGCAGTACATAGATTTTACTCACTTTGTTATATATGACTAATTTACTAGAGTGCTATATAGCCCCAAAATTTTCTTTTTCTTTTTTTTTTTTTTTTTTAAGCCACTTTGAGGCCCATATTCTGGAGCCGATATTTAAGAGAAAGTTAAGGGAAGCGGCTGTGGCTCAATCAGTGGGGCTCCCGTTTACCATATGGGAGGCCCCGGGTTCGGTTCCCGGGGCCTCCTGGTGAAGGCAGGCCCGCCCGCACGGCGTGGTTAGCTGACCCGGCGAGCACGGGCAGCAGGGGGGGGATAAATGAATAAATAAATAAAATCTTAAAAAAAAAAAAAAAAAAAAAAGAGAAAGTTAATGCCTTAAAACAGTGATCGAGAATGATTGGACATTAGCAATATATATATATATTTTTTAAAGATTTATTCACCTATCCCCCCCTTGCTGCCCGTGCTCGCTAGGTCAGCTAACCACGCCGTGCGGGGGGGCCTCCCATATGGCAAATGGGAGCCCTACCCATCAAGCCACAGCCGCCTCCCAGTGGACATTAGCAATATTAAACATCCTAAAAGGACAAAGGAAGATGATGTAAAGTTTAATCTATTAACTGGAAAAATCAGTTAATCCTGCATTCTCTTGGCTTCTTGGGTTGACTTTGCCCTGTCAAATGTGGGCTAATTGGAGAGCTAAAGGCACAGAGCTTGGTGTCTATTATAGATTCATGGTAATCACAAAGGCCCCAGAAAAAAGTTACATTCTGTTGTAGCAGTTTGGATGGGAAGTGTGCGTCTTAAGAGTATCTGGGGGGGAAGCGGCTATGGCTCAATCAGTAGGGCTCCCGTTTACCATATGGGAGGCCCCGGGAACCGAACTCGGGGCCTCCTGGTGAAGGCAGGCCAGCCCGCAGTGTGGTTAGCAGACCCAGGGAGCACGAGCAGCAAGGGGGCGATGAATGAATGAATAAATAAAATCTTAATAAAAAAAAAAAAGTATCGGGGTGGGGGAGGGTAGAGAGACTCGAGGGTTTGGTAGGTGTAGGGAGGAATGTGTGTGCTGTGTATAATTTTTAAGTAAAACAAGACATACTCCTTGGGAAAAAACTCAAAACGCAGACAAGCTAAAAACACCCATCATTCACTTAGTGAAAACTATTTAAAGATGCTTTTCTCAGACCGTTTTCTATATTTATTTAACAAAAATGGGTCATAATTATACATATTATTTTGTAATCATTGTGGGCTTCCCCCATGTTAATTAACATCTCTAAAGCAATCTGTTAGAGCTGCATTGTATGTATTTCAAGAACATAGTTTGTCAGGCATTTTCTATTTTCCATTGAAACATTGTGAAATTTAAAAGGATACGTTTAACCAATCCATACAAATCCTAAGACTGTATCTTAGTTGTTCCAGAGTTTGTAAAAATATTTAATTGAAAAACAGTTTCAAAACAGTCTTAAAATAGGTGATAATGGGGAAGCAAATGTGGCTCAACCAGTGGGTGCTTGCCTGCCACATGGGAGGTCTGGGGTTTGGGTCCCCATGCTTCCTAAAGAAGACGAGCAGATGCCACAGCCTGTGGGAATGGATGTGGCTCAGGCCATTGGGCACTCACTTCCCATGTGGAAGGCCTTGGTTCAGTTCTTGGTGCCTCCTGTTGAAGGTGAATAAACAATGAGCAGACAGATGAACCATCTGGAGAAGCAGTAGATAATATTTTTAAAAATAAATCTTAAAAAAAAAATGAGTTTTAAGTGGGAGACATCTCGGTAACCAATTACTTTGTTTTGAGGTACTGGGGGCCGGAAATTGAATCCCAGACTTCACATATGGGAAGCCTGCGCCCAACCACTGAACCACATTGGCTTCCCTGAGTTGTTTTGTTTTGTTTGTTTTGCTCGCTGTCCGCATTTTTTTGTTGTTTGTTCAGGAGACATCAGGAACCGAACCTGGGACCACCCACGTGGGAAGCAGGTACTCAACTGCTTGAGCCATGCGGGCGGGCTTGCCTTCACCAGGAGGCCCTGGGAACCGAACCCGGGGCCTCCCATATGGTAAATGGGAGCCCTACTGATTGAGCCACAGCCGCTTCCCTGGACTGTTTTCCATTAAACCAATAGAGTAATACAAACCTCTTTGAAGTACACTGTAGATGCTCAAATTAAACAATTTCATTCTTTTAAATTTAAAAGTAATTCTGTAAGACCAAATGTGAACATACTCTAAATAAAATTTAAACCTGAATTTAACCCATGCACTTCAGAGTTCTTTCATAATTGAGATTTTATTGGTTGTTTTGAAGATCAGCACAGACGTTATGAACAATTTGTACACAATTCTTAATGTACGTACCGAAAACCTAAAAAGCCATGTAGTTGTTCTAAAGTTATTCCAGTGACTTTCCAGCTTAAAATTTGGAGGCAAGTTTTCCTTAAGAGGATATCAAGTACCAATATCTTCAAATGTTGATAAACTGTTACATCTTTAAGTCCCACTAATTCACAATTTAATACCATCCACGTTACATACTCACATTTCCAATCTTTTACAGCACATAACAAAGTTATTAGAAAAACTGGACAACCACGACCAAGGATGTTGTAGAGTTCTGACAGGGAGAGCCAAGATCAGGGAAGTGGTTTTAAGAAACATGTCCACTAAAAAACATGGGAATAGGAGTAATTAAAAATGCTCAACACATATTAAATGCTTGATTGTGATTCCAAATCACTATTTAGTATGTGTTGTATTATAGGTTATAAAAACTGCCAGCCCCCAGTGGAATGTTAAGTTGACACCCAAGACAGTCAAAGCCTCCCATAATTCAATATCCCACTATTTTCTGGTTGTACCAAAAAATAAACAACCAGCAAATGATTTCCCCTCTTAAAAAAAAGAATTTACACTTAAAAAAATGGGATGAGGTGGGATTCCAATCGCCTTCTTAAAAATGTTTCTTCTAGAGCTACTAAAAAACTTGCATTTACAAAATAGCTGATAAAAATATTCCTCTGGATTGTACAAGAAGGGAGAAACAGGGACCACTGATAAGACATGGTATATGGTATTAACCAGACTTGGCTTCTTTCTCTCCTGCTTCATCAGAGGTTGGACTCTGTAAGTAAGAGAAAAATAATAATCAAATATTTGATTCCTGACAATGCTATGGTTTTTGAGAGCTTTAGCATTTATTTATTTATTTTTTAATTTTTTATTTATTTTATTTTTTTTAACCAGGAGGTCCCGGGGATTGAACCCAGGTCCCTCCATATGGGAGACAGACGCCCAACCATTTGAGCCACATCTGCCCCCCAAGAGCTTTAGCATTTAATACAAGTTTTATTTAAATATAACTCTCAGGTTTTAAAAATAATTTAACAGCATAGAGTAGAAGATCAAGTTTTTGTTTCATAGCTGGGACTATGAAAGAAACATGGAGACATACAGCAATCTTAACATCACTAAATACCTGAAGTGTGACTAGAGCTATGAAAAGCAAAAAAAGTTGAGATAAAATAACGGCAAATTCCACAACTTAGATATGATAAAAGAGTTATCTGGATTTTGGTCTAGAATGTCTAAGTTTAAAACCTCTTATTTCTCCTTATAGCTTAGCCAATATAACGGAAGGAATGGTTAACTTAAGGAAAGCTGTTTATCAAAACCTTGGGGCTCACTTTTATTTTTTCAAAAAAGAAAAAGCCTCTTTCCCTCATAGTCCAAAAGGAAAAAATTTTCAAGTAAGATCTCACTCATAAAAAATAATCTACCCTCTCATTCATGACACTCACAAAGCTTTGTTCAATATTATAAAGAATAGAGATTAACTATGTTCTGTACCAAAATAGGCAATTTAGTCTCTACTGTTCAGAATAAACATTTCATTCTTTTAATGAAATGTTCAGGGTCAAAAATCAACAACACACTCAAATACTTCTGACCTCCTCATTTTTAGTTTCTCCATTTTCCGCAGGTAAATCTTCTTTAGTTTCTTGGTTAGCCACTTCAGCTTGTTTTCCCTTTGCTCCCCTTTTTCCTTTTGGTTGCACTTTTTTATCTGAAGGTTTATCCTACGATACAATAGAGTACATTTGAAGTATAAATTTTACACTCATGTTTGGACTTGCTATACAGACGGTATTCTTAATAGCTGCAGCATTAATGCTATACTGCATGTCAACCTGAGTTATCTGATAGATACACTGTGTACATGACATAACTTAAGACCCACTCCCAGTAATCAGGAGAACAGGCCATGCTCGGAAGAATGCAAAAGTAAATGTATATCAAGCTTCATCACAGCCTTCCAATTAAGATTAAACTTTAAAGCCTAAACTATACTATTCCTCCACCAGTTGCCAGCACCCCCCGTAATCGCAAGTTCCACTTGACAGAAAAAATGAGGTGGAAAAATAATTGGAGAAATCTGGTCCCACTGTAACCAGACCCACCCCTCCACATTTATTTTAAGCATGAATAATCAAACTGTCAAATGATCATTGTTTGCGTAAGACTTTTACCCTCACATTAAGGTCACTTGAATTAAACACAATGTTGTATGGTCAGGTTGACTATCCTGCTAGTTAATCCCTTGATATCATCTATCTAATGAATAGCTATAAAGATCAATACTGAGTTTATCGTTTTCACTTAGGCATTTGAAAAATCTGAAAAACACAGGTATTAGTATGATGATATAACTTAAAACACTAAGAAGATTCAAAATATGTCATTTTAAAGCAACACAAAAGCATTATTTTCAGGTATCCATCAATGGGGAAACAACAAAAATTTAACATATTTTCCCCTGCAGCAACAGCTAAGTGAGAAGTTAGGTCATCAGTTAGAAAACCCCATCAGTACTGACCAATTACTTGAATTAAACAACTCAGCACATCTTTAATCCTAAAGAACAGATTATGTAAACAATCATATTTGAGGCAACACTGTTGCTACCATGTTCACTTGCTATCCCTTCGGTAACTGACGTATATATATTTTTAAGAAGCCCCCTGTTCAGAAAGCTGAATTAATGGGTTTGTTAAGGAACAATGACATGAAGACTTATCAGTTGGCGTCTCATTGAGAGGAAGAAAGAAAAATGGTGGCTATGTCTACTAAGGATAGACTAACGTTTTCATCAAAAACTTCTCTCAGGGGAGTGGGTGTAGCTCCTCAGTGGTTCAACGCCTGCTTCCCATGTACAAGGTCCCAGGTTCAATCCCTGGTACCGCCTAAGGACAAAACTTTTCTCGGCAGATTGGTATAGAGAGAAGCAAACAGGAAAGGAAAAAAACTTAAGAAGGAAAAGGTACAGTATTTCAGCCAATTGGTTTATACAAATGGAAAGAAACAAGGACGTGGATAATAATAGCATACTGTTCACCAACATTTGGAAACAAGTTCCTGTATTTTATGCCCTTCATGAAAAATTTCAGTGATATACTCTAACTTTGCACATAAAGAATTATTGCAGAATCTCCTGGCATAAAAATTTCTAAGTTGGAGGGCTGTGCTTATGGCTCTCTTCAACCTCTGCTTAAAAAGATCACAAGAACAGAACTTTCTGTTGAAAACAAGTTTATACTCAGCTCTCTGTACAATGTTTAAATAAAGAAAAAATGAATTTGGGAACATAAAATAGTAGAGCTGTTGTGAAGTTTTGTGGGTCCTCAAAAAGTTAAGCACATAACTACCTTATAAACCAGCAATCTCACTTCTAGGCATGTACTCAAATTGAAAGCAGGGACCCAAGCAGATATTTTAATAATATTGTGAATATTGTGTATTATTCACAATAGCCAAAAGATGGATAAACAAAACCTGGTATATATACAAAATAGAGTATTACTGAGCCTTAAAAAGGAATGAAGTTGACACATGCCACTATGTGAATGAGCCTTGAAGACATCATGTTGACTGAAATAAGCAAAACACAAAAAGACAAATACTGCTAGATTCCACTTTTATGAAATAGCAAGAATTTTAAAAGTCATAGTGACAGAAAATAGAATTCAAGTTACCAGAAGTAAGGGGGAGGAGAAATGGAGAGCTAATGATTAACTGTAGGTTTTTTGTTTAGAGTGATGGGAGATTGTGAATGTGATTAATCACACTGAAAGGTATGCTTGTGAGTGGGTGAGATAAAGTTTATGTTGTAAATATATTACCACAATTTAAGAAAGAGCAATATAGAGACAGTGACATTTAAATGTAGGTTGGTGCAAAAGTAATTGTGGTTTCGGACCATGAATTTGCTGTTTGCTATTGGAATTTGAATTGATATTGGAATACATTCTTAAATAAATGTGGTTATGTTATACATCATTTTAATATACATTTCTCGCTTTATATACTTTTGCTAATGACTTATTACTTGCTGTTTATTTTATATTTATTTTAGACTATGAAAATGATGTTAGACAAAAAGCAAATTTCAGCGATTTTCTTATTTGACTTCAAAATGGGTCTTAAAGCAGCAAAGACAACTCGCAACATCAACAATGCATTTGGCCCAGGAAATGCTAACGAAATGTACAGTGCAGTGGTGTGGTTCAAGCTCTGCAAAGGAGACGAGAACCTTGAAGATAAGGAGCGTCGTGGCTGGCCATCAGAAGTTGACAATGACCAACTGAGAGCAATCATGGAAGCTGATCCTCTTGTAACTACACGAGAAGGTGCTGAAGAACTCAATGTGGACCATTCTATGGTCATTTGGCATTTGAAGCAAATAAGGAAGGTGAAAAAAGCTTGATAGGTGGGTGCTTCATGAGCTGACCAAAAATTTTTAAAAAATCATTGTTTTGAAGTGTCATCTTCTCTTACTCTATGCAATCTCGATTGGATTGTGACGTGTGATGAAAAGTGGATTTTACATGACAACCAGCTCAGTGGACCAACTGAGAAGAAGCTCTAAAGCCCTTCCCAAGCCAAACTTGCACCAAAATAGGGTCATGCTCACTGTTTGGTGGTCTGCTGCCAGTCTGATCCACTACAGCTTTCTGAATCCCAGAGAAACCATTACACCTGAGAAGTATGCTCAGCAAATCAATGAAACGCACCAAAAGCTGCAACGCCTGCAGCCACCACTGGTCAATAGAAAGGGCCCAATTCTTCTCCACTACAATGCCTGATAGTACATCGCACAACGCCTCAAAAGTTGAATGAATCAGGCTACAAAGCTTTGCCTCTTCTGCCATGTTCACCCAATTTCTTGCCAACTGACTACCACTTCTGCAAGCACCTTGACCACTTTTTGCAGGGAAAATGCTTCCACAAACAGCAGGATGCAGAAAATGCTTTCTAAGAGTTCGTCGAATCCCGAAGCAAGGATTTTTATGCTATAGTAATAGACAAACTTATTTCTCATGAGCAAAAATGTGTTGATTGCAATGGTTCCTATTTTCATTAATAAAGATGTGTTTGAGACTAGTCATGTTTTAAAATTCACGGTCCAAAACCAGTTACTTTTTGCACCAAACTACTTTTAGGATACCGACAGCTAAGAGAACCAACCCTTAAGCTCTCCAAACTATTTACCCATCCTCTACCTTGGTTTGGGAACTCTATGCACAAAACCCCACACATCCCTTATCTTCTGGCTATTATTGTCAAGGGGCAATTGAAGCACCTGACAGACAGACATTCACTAACTATAGGCACACACAAACTAAAGTTAATATTTAACATCTCAGGCGTTTTCCATTTCCCAAATTCTTGCAGCAGCATTAACTTGATAAGAATATATTCCTCTAAATCGGGATGACCATATCCTGTATATTTTTCCCAGCCCAGAAGGAAAAAAATTTACTGGAACAAGTTGTTTTATTTCTACTTTTCCAGAAACTATGACCTCTAACTGCTGATTGTTTTTGAGACATTCCAATCCAAGACCTTAGTTGCTAATAGCTTTTTATTGTAAAAACTCGAATAGAAAGGAGCATTGTCGCATTGTCCAAAAAAACCACTCCATCTTAGCTGGAAAAAGCCTACCTTTCCCGCTGCCTTTTTTGGCTTCGCTTCCACTTTCACAGGAGCGGGTTTCTGAAAGGCAAAAGGAGCACTGAGTTTCTTCCTTTCCTACAACTCCACGAAAACCCAATGGTATGGAGCTCGCTTTACTTACAGCGGATAGCCTCGCCGACCGCCTCTTGGGCTTTAAAGAGAAACAGGATAATAAATTAGCGCCGAGGAAAGGCAGTTTAGGCTACACCCGCCCGCAGAGCCGAAGGCACAGGCCGCTTACCTCCTCCTTCCCCGCCGCTTCGGCCGAGCTGACCTGCGGAGAGAAGCAGACGAGCGAATGGCCGCAGCCCGCACGCTGCAGCGCCGCGCGCCCCGCGCCCGCCAGAACAATGCCCGGCCGCGTGACGTCAGCCCTTCCCGCCGCCGCGTTCGAAATCCTCACTCCGCTCCTCCGGCCGCGGAACGTTCCAGAACGCCCGCGCTCCGCCGCCGCCGCCGCCTGGCCGCGCGGCCGGCCCTCCCTCCCGGCCCCGGGGCGCGTCACGGCCCGCGCGGCGTGGCATGGCGTGGCGCGCAGGGCCCCGCGGCGGGAGCCCGACGGCAGGCCGCGGCGACGGGAAGGGGGCGTGTGAGGGCCGCGGCCGCGCTCACCTTCCTCTTGGGCATCTTGGCGGTGCTGCGGGACGCGACGCGCCGAGAGCCTTCTCGAAGCCGAGCTGCTGGCCGTTACCGCTCCTCCCGCCGCCCGAGCTGCTGGGACCAGCGGCGGGGTCGCTGGAAGAACCGGATGGAACCGGATTGGGAGCCCGCCCCCTCCCCCCCCCCGCGTCCCCCGGCCGCCGGCTCCCCCCTCCCCGCCCCCGCCCATTGGCTGTGGGCCCCACCGCGCCTCAGCCCCGGTCCGGAATAGGCGGGCCGGGCCGTCACTCGACCCCCTCCGCCCCGCCCCCTGGTGCCAAGCGCCCCCACCCCTTCCCGCCGTCTCGCGGGGCCCCGAGCCCAGGGAGAGGGGGCGGGGCCCCAGGGGCCGCTCTCGCCTCACGGTAGTTTGTTTGAAGCGGAGCCGCAAAGTGCGGTCTGCGCGCTGATTGGCGGACTCTCGCCACGTGGCCGGGCAGGGGTTTCCCCCACCCACAATCCTCCTGGATACCTGGTCCGCCCACGAGCGCCTTGAAAGCTACGTGTTTTGCGGTCTGCTCTCTAGGGTGAATTGGGTTGGGGCATTTATGGCTAGTCTCGAAGACTAGGAAGGGAGACAGCAATGAATACAAAAACGAGCGATTTCTCCCCTTCTTTATCGCCAAGAAAGGCTAGTTAAGGTCCCCAAGCAGCGCAGGCCTGTGAGAAGCGGCAACTAGTGCGCAGGCGCGGGAGGGAGGGCGTGGGAAGGAAGCCGGCGCGGGGCGCCATTGCGCAGGCGCCAGTGTTTATTGCACTTTTCAACTCGCGGAGGCGCCTCTTCCTGCGGGACCCTAGGGGTGCTCTGTCGTGCATTTTGGTGCAGTCTTTGACTGGTTGGAGATGGCTGGGCGGACTCCAGAGCTGGCCGATCCCGGCCTCGCCGACGTGTTTGCGGGAAGCAACGCCACCCAGCTCGTGTCCCCCTTTAACCAGTTGCTCACCTGAGTGACTTTTTTTCTTGTTCTTTTTTTTCTCTTCCCTATTTACGTGAGTCCTAGGCACGAGCCAGGCTTAAGTGTGATACAAAAGCCAAGCTGAAATAAACAGAGGGTTGCTCTGTCCCTGGCATGAGATGGGCACCACAACACTAACTGCCACTCTACCCAGTCGGGGAGGCTAAGCGGATTTTCAATTAAGGTGGAAAAAGCGTTTCAGGCTGGGGGGGGTGGGATCTGTCTGAGCTGCGGACCTTGGAGCCAGTGAGTTTGCACGGGACCCTGCTTTGATAAAAGAAAATTATCAAAGGCCGAATTGAGTTTGGGCTACCGTAAAAAAAAAAAAAGCCTTTAATCGGAAAAGTAAGCCGGATTTCTTGAAATAGAAGCAACATTGAAGGGCTTGAGTCCAGAAGACTGGAAACAAACCAAATGTCCATCAGTTGGGACGACTGCATAAAACATGGCACGTTTGCTTCGTGGAATACTTTGCGAAAAAGAATGAGGCAGCCCTAATCCCATAAAGAAGTTTTAAAGCCACAAGTCAGATCAATTTAAACCACTTAAGATCAAGAATACTCCAGTGCAAAAAAGGGCTTCTGTCGTGAGTGGCACATGTAGGGCCCCTCGCTTGCTCTTCGGGCGGAATCGACATCAAGAGATTTAGAAAGCATAATTTTTGTTACCAGGGCAGCTGGTGATCGTTGGTTCCGGCGCCCCTTAAAAAAAAAAAAAAAAGAATACTCCAGTGCCTTCTCATTTAGGAAAGTCCAGAGTCCTTAGGCTTATAAAACCCTCTTTTCTGGCCCTCTTCCTTCTCTGACCTTCAACGACTTTCACCCCTGCCCTCTGTTCCACTTTTTGTTTCTGGAACAGTATGGGTGCTCCCTGCTTCACGACCTTGTCACCTGCTGTTCCTTCTGTTTGGAATGCATTGCTTTAGACAGACACGGACCATTCCCTCCTCTCCTCCAAGTTTGTTTTTTGTTTTTTATTTGTAAAGAAGCTTTAGGCTACATAAATGTTACATAAAAGATACAGAGGATTCCCACATGCCCCACCCCACCTCTGGGTTTTTGCACGAAGGCCACCTTCTCAGGCATGTCTTGGCGTTTCAGTTTGAAATTGCAGCTCTTATCTCCATTATTTTTCCCATAGCATTATATATATATATATATATATCCTTACATGTTTAATGTTTCCCTGAGAGAGAATACACAAGAAAATCGTACCAGTAGTAGTCTTTGGGGAGCACAGCTGGGGGTGGGGGGGGAGTGGCAGGAAAACATACCATTTTCTGTTTGCTTTTCCTTGTCCTATCTGAATATATTAACTTAAAAACAAAACAAAACAGAGTAGGCCTGAATTCATGGCACAAACATGTACTGAGCTACTGCCCTGTGCCAGACACCGCGATGGGCTTTGGGATAGGGATTCAAGGAGGACTTGTCTCTCAGGGACTTGGGCTTGTAGTTTAGTAGGGAGAGAAAGTACCCTAGTTCGCCTAGCAAGGAAAGGGAAGTTACAGGTCAGGTGGACACCTGTTCCAAGGCATGCGGACTTAGTGAAACATAGGCAGCCCTCCAGGACATTCAGGGATTGCAGGGGTGGAGATAAGAGTGGGAGGTGAAACTTAGGGAAGAGAGAAAATGAAGGCAGCCTGTGGATGGGGAGTTTGGCCATTATCCAAGGAGTGGGGGACATTGCAAGGTCTTAAGGAAATTATTTGCTCAGATTTGAATTGACCTCGTAATGATCTTTCTTCCATGAGAATTGATAATGCATTAGGTTAGAGGTGACAAACTGGTGGCTCAGATGTTTGCTTTGGTCCAGATTTTGTTATTTTAAAAAGTTGCTAACACAAACGTGAAGCAGTTGGGCCTCAGTAGGCAAAATGTTTGGCAGTATCTTCTAAAGCCAAATAAAAATTTAACTATGGGGAGGGGGGGTAAAAATGGGTAAAAGTAAATAAAAAAAAATAATAGGGTGGGTTGGGGAAAAAATACGACAAAGGTGCGGTACGGACTATAGTACTTTAGTAATATTATGACGATATTCTTTCATAATTCCTAACAAATGTTTCACAACAATGCAAGGTATTGGTGGTGGGGTGAGGTATGAGAGCCCTGTATGATGTTATGCATGTTTGTTTTGTAAGTTCATAACTTTCACTGTACACTTGTTTATGTATGTTCATGTGTGAATGTTATACTTCAATAAAATTTTAAAAACTTTAAAAAATCTTTAAAAAATTTAACTATGACCTGGTCATTTCACTCTTAGAAATATATCCAACAAAAATGCTGACACATGTTCACCAGAAGACATGAAGAATATTCATAGTACAGCTATTATGGCTCCAAATTGGGAGTAACCTGTCTGTACACAGGAGAATGGGTGAATAAATGGTGGTATATACATACATTGGAGGGAGATTAGCCATGAGCACGAGCCATCTGCAACAACAAGCAACATGAATAAATCTCACAAGAGCAGTGTTGAGAGAAAGAAACCAACCCAAAAGCGTGGATAAGATATGATTCCATTCATACAATGTACAGAAGCAGGCAAAATGTGCCTCTTCTGTAAAAAGTAGGACTAGCAGTTGCTGGTGGAGGCAGTGGGAGGTGGGTTAGTGGCTCGAAGAGAGCACTTTGGGGGAACTTTGGGGCCTGGTCAGGTTCTATTTCTTGATCTAGTGTTGGTTACATAGCTGAGTTCCCTTTGTGACAATTAATTGAGCTGTGCACTTATGTACACATTTCTGGGTATATATTATCAAAAAAAGTTTAAAAGAAATTTGCCATTGTCTCAAAATCAGGATTTTTGGTACAAATTCATCTCTTCAGCTTCTGTTGAAGACCTGGAAGAACTGCCTGCCCTTGTGCGTGTACTCGACCTAGTAATATATAACAAGCCATGCTTTCTCCAGTGTTCTGGGGTCCCCACTCAGCTGATTTTGCTCATTTAGGCTTCCTCCCTGGCCTCTGAAGTCATTTGAGTTTGTGATGCCTGTAATCGTAGGTGATGTGTCTGTCACATCCCCCCTACTTTTTTTTTTTTTTTTTTTTACCGGGAGGTCCCGGGGATCGAACCTGGGTCCCTTCATATGGGAGACGGATGCCCAACCAGTTGAGCCACATCCGACCCCTCCCCCCTACTTTTATAATTTTATTTATTTTGGAGGAGATGTATTTATGTATTTCAAAATTCCAAAGGTACAGAGAGATTCCAGAGACGTCTGCCTCCCGCTTCAGTACCCCCAGTTAACTAGTTCTCCCAAGAAGAAACCAATGTGGCTGTCTTTTATGTATCTTTATAGAGATATTTTATGCAAATACAAGCAAATGTATATGGATTCTGTATGGCATTATTTATGAATTACAAAAATATATATTGGATTATACTTGTAAACTGATGTGTTCCTCTGGGCGAGATTAAGTTATGATTGGGGCTTTGACTGGGCCACATCAGTAGGACGTTGACTTTCCGCCCCTTGGTGGGTGGGGACTCAGAGATAAAACTACATGGCAGAGCAGAGGAGTTAGTTGAAGTTTTGATGTTGGAGTTCTGGTGCGGAGTCTTGAGCTGGAGCCCCGGGAAGTAAGCATACAGAGGAGCTTGGTCGTGAGGAAAGAGAGAAGGCCCTGGAAAGAGAAACAAGCCATTTGCCTAATGGTCTACAGCTGGCTTTGTGGAGATAACAGAGCAGCTGGGACTGGAGAAAGGCAAGCCCTGGGAAGAGAGGAACCCAGGAAGCCTGACCCTCACAGATGCTGGCAGCCATCTTGCTCCAACAAGTGGCAATAAACTTTGGTGAGGGAGGTAACTTGTGCTTTATGGCCTGCTAACTGTGGGCTTCTACCCCAAATAAATACCCTTTATGAAAATCAACCAATTTCTGGTATTTTGCATCAGCTCCCCTTTGGCTGACTAATACAGATTATCTCTTTGGGTTATTATTTTTCACACTGCTTACGCTTCTATTTTCACTTAGCAATGGAGATTGTTTCCTATCAGTACTTAAAAGATAGCTCCTTTTTAATTGCTGCATGGTATTCCACTTTATAGACAAAACAAGTCTCTGTTTTTTAACCAATTCTTTATTGGCTGGGCATTCAAGTTATTTCCTATCCTCTGCTCTTGCAAGGGATGTTGTGAATAAACCATGTGCATATGTCATTTGGCACATGGGCAGTTCTCATAGACCCCCAATGTTGACAAATTATTTTTATTATAAAGTTTACTTAAATATGCAAAAACATAAAATGAGGTTAAAACTTTTAATGTTTAGAGCTTTTAAACAACTATAAAATCAAAAAGTTATTTTTCCAATCTAAACATTTCTATAAAACCAGTATTAAAATGAAAAATGAGTTCTGTTGACACAATAAATTGCTGCATGCTTATGGTATGTGTGCCAAATCATCTATGTGAAGATTGTTCTGGCATAATTCTCGATTTGTGTAATTGAAAACTTATTCACTCAGCCTTTTGTGATGTGATTTTCCTGTAGAATCTGGTACCAGTTGGTGACAAGCCTAAAGCCCCACCCAGCACAGGCATGGAAATAGCATTACTCAGTCCAGACTATTCATCTATTCTGGATGATCCAGAGTGTCAGATGATCAAATGAAACAAAATTTTAAAAATTCTCCAAAGAACGTTGAGGACCTCCTGTATACCTTTACAAAAGTATTACCACACCTCGACCCTGGGATCCACATAACCTACTTTGGAAAACTCTATGGTGATGAACTTTGATATTTAGCTATCTAAGCTAAATGTGGAAAGTGCATCCTGATATCTCCTGCAGCTTATAGTAAAATGTGAGAGGAAAGGGATAAGTTGAGAACTGAACTCATGGGTACAAAGAAAGTAGAAATTTATGGTTTGGAAAATTCTGAGCTTCTGGAAAATGGTTCCCAGAGAATAGTGTTCCGTGTAAGGGTTTAACTGAACATGGATCTTAGCAGTAAGTTCCATGCAAGTTAAGATTGGAGGTACAGTTATGCAGGAATCATCTGTGGAAAGTTCTTTTGTCTGATGGTTTGGACCTCTGTGTACTGCAAGCAAAACTGACAGTTTTTTATTTTTGTTTTTTTTCCTTCAAGATTTGTATGAACAGAACCACTGCCAGCCTGGACTAAAAGGAACAGAAAAGAGACAGGCTGAAGGAAAAATTACTTCAGGGGCAAAACCATGAAAGCTGAGGTCTGGACCGAAGTCATCTTCTCAGGCCACGAGAACAGGCCCACCCACGGGTGTGGAAAGGGTGAGTCTGTGCCAGTGCTTGGAGAGGACAGGCCTTCTACCCCACTGTTCAGGGCTGCCACCCCAGTGTTCTCAGAGGGTTACAGACAGCCTGGCCACCAGCCCGATGCTTGAAGAGGGTGGAGCCTTTGCACCAGTGTTCAGGGAAGGCATGGCCTCTGCACAAGTATCTGGATGGGCTGGGCCTGCTGTTCCATCAGGGCTGGAGGACAAAACTTTGTTCCATAGAAAGACTCTCAGACCTTGAAATCAAATGGAGTATATACCCTGCAGGTTTTTCAGAAGGGCTTGGGACCTATGTTGCCTGTTTCCCTTCAAATTTCTCTCTATGGGAATGGGAATGTTTATCCTATTCCTGTCCCTCCATTGTATTTTGGAAGCAGATAAATTGTTCCCTAGGTTTTACAGGTCCACAGTTGGAGGGGAATTATGGCCCCGGTACAGATCACTCCCTTCACTGATTTTGTTGAGACTTTATACTAAGCATTGTTTCTGAAATGACATAAGGCTTTTGGGACATCGTGATGTAATGAATGTATTTTCAGTGTAGAAAGAACAATTCTTTTTGGGGTCCAGAGGGTGAAGTGTGGTGGTTTGAAGGTGTGTGTATCACAGAAGAACATGTTCTTAAGTCTAATCCATTCCTGGGGTATAAAGCCATCATAAGTAGGACTTTTGATGAGGTTACTTCAGTCAAGGCGTGTCCCACCTCAACCAGGATGCTGGTTGCTGTCTGTATTAGTCAGCCAAAGGGGTGCTAATGTGAAATACCAAAAATGGGTTGGTCTTTACAAAGGGTATTTATTTGGGGTAGGAGTCCACAGATACCAGGCCATTAAGCGTTAAGTTTCTTCTTTCACCACAGTCCATTGCCACGTGTTAGAGCAAGACAGCTGCCGGTGTTTGCCAGAGTTCAGGCTTCTTGGGTTCCTCTCTTCCCGGGGCTGTGTTTCTCTCCAGGCTTAGCTCCTCTGGTTCCTTCACAAGGTCAGCTGTAGACTATTAGGTGAATGGCTCACTCCTCTTCTCCTAAGGCCTTCTCTCCAACATCAAAACTCCAACATCAAAACTGCTTCTCAAAAACTGCCTTCTCTGTACTTTGCCTTGCCTTTTATGTTCGATTCCCCCACCCACCAAGGGGTGGGGTTCAATGCCCTACTAATGTGGCCCAGTCAATGCCCTAATCATAACTTAATCATGCTCAGATTAACAGATCAGTTGACAAGCATGATCCAATTATATTTTTGGAATTCATAATTACATCAAATTGCCAGACGGCTACACTGTCTGTGTCCATTCACTGGGTGATCTTCTGAGTCTGTTTGTTGCCTTCTCTTCTCATATTTCTCCTCTAGGCTTCACCAGGATTTGATCCTAGGGACTTCCGATGTGGGAGAGAGGCACCCTGTCAGTTGTGCCACCTCAGTTCCTGGTTTCTGATGCATCTTACCTGGACTCTCCCCTGCGTCTCTCTTTTTGCTGCATCATCATCTTGCTGTGTGGTTCGCCGTGCGGGCCTGGCTCGCCTGCATGGCTTTTTACCAGGAGGCCCCAGGGATTGAACCCGGGTCCTCCATATGGTAGACGGAAGCCCAACCACTTGAGCCACATCCGCTTCCCCAGGATGGGTCTTAATCCTGTTGCTAGAGCCCTTATTAAACAGATTGAATACAGAGAGAAAGATGTGGTAGCAAGAAGGTGTAATCAACGAAACCCAGAAGAGAAGGGAGAGACCAGCAGACACCACCACGTGCCTTGCCTTGCAGCAGAGGAAATCAAAGATTGCCGGCAGCCCATCTTCGGGAAGATATTATCACCTTGTTGACATCTTGATTTGGGCATTTCCTCAGCCTCAAAACTGTAAGCTAATAAATTCCCATTTCATGGTATTTGCTGCAGTAGCGTAAGAAACTAAAACAGAGGCCATTGCGAGAATTCTAGAGAGGAAAACTACAAACCTCATCCAGGACAGAATCAGTGGCCATAGACCAGGTTCTAAGCGAAATTGAGGAGGCAGAATCAATAACTCGTGAGGCAGTGGTTTGCCTACCTGGTGCCAGGTGCTGTCCTAGATGTTGCAGATATGTCCGTGAACACAGGAGCCAGGTTGTCTGTGCTCACAGGGCTTGTGTTTTAGTGGGAGGAGAAAGACAACAAACAGATAAACATGATACTTTCACATAATAATAAGTGCCTTGAAGGAAGAAAAAGTGTCACATGTGTGTGTGGCAATTTGAGTGTGACAGGGCATGCCAAATGGGGCTGCTTTAGAGGGGGAAGGCAAGAAGGGCCTCTCTGAGACAGCTATACCTGAGCCAAAAAAGTGAAAGGTAAGGTGAACCAGGCTTTTTGGGGTCTGAGGGAGGAGCCTTCTGGGTAGAGGAAACAGTGAGTACAAGAGTCATGAAGAAGGATGAACCTTGGTGTATTGAATAATGGAAATATGGCCAGTGAGTGGCATTCCTTGGTTAGAGAAAGCAGTGGCTATGACGTGAAGTTCAGTGAAGAAGCAATGAAGACCTGTGGGCAGGGAATTGATGTCATTGATGTGGCCTCTAGGAGAGGTCAGGATGTTGGGAGGAGGTATAGGAGACCAACTAGGATTTATTAGTCTAGGCAATGAATAGCTAGGGCATTGGCTGTGGGGGTGGGGATAAATGTGTTTGGGGATGGGGTGGGGATATATTTTGGTGGAGGAAACTGACAGAACTCTTCAATGGATTGGAGGCAAGGGAGAGGAGAGGGACTTTTGGCTACAAGTAACAGAAACCCTGACTCAAGTTAGCATAAACAATAAGAAAATGGATTATCTCCCACAATAAAATGTTCTGGGTTGGAGGATTCAGCAGCTCAATGTATTATCACAGTCTCCCTTGTTGTGCCTCTTTCCGCGTTGGCTTCATCCTCAGTCTGGAAGTGAAATTCCAGAAGTCACATCCAGACTACACAGCATCCTGAGAAGAATGCTTCTCCTCCCTGTCAATTGTGCATTGGCTAGAACTTAGTCCCATGAGAGGGAAATGGGATACCCTAAGACCAATCAGGCCTACCCCTGGAGTTGGGGGTAAAGCCAATGTCCCTTGGGTCACATGGCCAGGAAGAGAGGAAGGGCATGCCTGAAAAAAAAATGAGGACTCTGTCAGGAAGGACGAAGAGGGGAATTGATGTGGGTGGATAATCAGTCATGTTCACTAGGCTGTGTGGATGGGGAGCTACTTACTCATTTAGGGATACAGGGGGTTTGAGGGGAAGCACTTTGGGCTGATGTTGACATGTTGAGTTTGAAGTGCTTGAAGAACATATCCACTATCCAGGAGGCCCATGGATATACAGGCTTGAGAGCTTAGGGGAGGGATGTAGTTGAAAGAAAAGAGGTGAAGTTAAGAGCTGAAACCACAGGCATGTGTGTAGATCAAATATGGATTGAGAAGTTCCTCCTGCATTGGCAACTAAGGGTGCCTCCCATTGTCCTGATGGAATAGTTTCAGTGAGTGGGGGTAGAGCAGAAACCAGACTAAAGTTAGAGAGTGAAAGAGAAGGAATGAAGTGGGAATTCAGTTCTAGACTCCACTTTGCTGTGTTGTTCTGTACTTTGTCTCAAGAAGGCCAGTCTCTGGGTAGTTGGTCCATGGGGTGAAGATGGAAGATAAACTAGAGTAGGTAACAGATAAGCCTGTGGACAAGAGAGAAGGTATGAGGGGAGGTGGAGGTCAGAAGATGCAAATTCTCAGTGTTCACCACTCTCTTAGAGATCCAAGTGCTACAGAAGGATGAGATGCAAGGGACACAGATGAGCGCAAAAGTTCAGGAGCTGATATAAGGGCTCTCCACCACCACTATGGTGGGTGACTTTGCCAGAACCACCAGATGCAAAGAGAGATCCCAGAGACGACTGAGAGGTTAGAATTCTGCATGCATTATTAGCCTGCTTGCAAGCATATGAATAAATGACTATATAATTAATTTTCTGTAAGATGATTGGAAATATTATCACAAGTGTGAGTCCATTGTACTGATGGCTATTGTAGAGAGAACACTAAGCCACCTAGAAATTGGTCATGTTATAAATTGTCCCCGGTTCATGAGTGAACCTTCGTTCTCCAAGTATGGAAAGGAAGAGCTTCCTGCATTGCTCTCAGGTCCCTCAGCCTTTGAGACTTCAGAGAATCACCCTTTCAAATGGGCAGCTGCCTAATACTTTTCAAGAAAAATTCTTCCCCAATGCTGTTCTACCTGACTCTTGAAGTCACATGGAAAATTTCAAGTTTTCCTTGGTTTGTGTGGACAATACAAGCAGAGGCAAAGGATAGGAGTGTTTGGCCATTGTGGTTCAGGAATGCCCCATTCAAAAACCTACAGGAGGAAGCTGTCAGAAGTTTGATTAGATGTGGCCCCACATGTGTGGTTTGGAGTGTTGGCCAGAATAAAATTAACAATGCTCTCTTAATGCTATTTTTACACTTTACAAATAAAAAGAATGATTCCTTTCTCAGAAGCATTGCATACATATTGATGAAATGTTTACCTTGGTATAATTTTCTTTAAGAAAAAAATGAGAAGAGAGAGAACATAATGTGACATTTCTTTAAGGTAAATGGCATAAAATTTTATTCCCATCTGGATCATTTTTCATTTTCCCCTCCTTTCAGAGGAAGCAGACACAGCTTAGATACCAAAACTAGATGAGCCATGCATATTGTTTTCTGCTTATTACATGTAAGTGTAGTCTCGTTTTATTTTCCAAGGTAAGGTTGTTATCGTCACACGACGTTGCATCGTCTTCTAGCTGCTTGTATCGATCATGTTTGCACATTTCAGAATGCCCTTTGCTCCTTTCAGCGGTACCAGGCTGTGTGATCAGCTCAGCCTGTTGTTCAGAACTGCATGTGAAATACCATCAATTTTGGTTCTATCTGAAAAGGGCTTTCTCCTCATCTGAACTGTTGGCTGGGCCAGCAAAGTTATTACTGCCGAAATAGCTCCAGATGGCATGAGAGGGCTCAGACTTGTGCATTAGTCTGTGTTACTTGTGTGTGTCTTGTAAACACAGGTTTCTGGTGAAACCTAATGTGGAAACTTCCGGCTTTCTTTTTTATCTCTGAGCGGAAAGAAAGGGATAAGAGAATTGTCTCTTCAGGTGCAGCGCTCGGCAGTTCAAGGCTGTGGGGGAGGCAAGGAGATCAAAGAGTTGAGGTTTCTCATTTTTCCTTGGAATTTTTTAACACAGACCCATCAATCTAGTGCATTTTTCCATGGGAGTGAGACAGAAAGAAGGAATAAAACGAAATCCTTTGTAAACCCTTGTGTTCTCACTCTACATTAGATCAGGTTCCTCTTTTTTAAAATACCATCCCATGTTACTTTTTTGAAATAAGTTTTAAATGGCACATACACCATCATCATTCATGCATCGTCCTCTTTTTTTTATGTTATTTATTAACAATATAATGAGCACCCATAAACCCATCATCCAACCCTAGAACTGGGACATCGACAGTTACCAAGATCAGCCTGTATCCTTTTAAGATACTTTGCACACTTGTAATTATTTACAGTACTTATAATTATTTCTTTAGTTATGTCCCAGGAGAGCATGGACTGGGGATGATTGGCTCACTACCGGATTTCACCGTGAAGTTAGTGAAGTTCTTTAGTACATATTTTTTGAATAATTGTTGATGCTCTGGTTCTAACAGGTCCCCAAGATAGAAGGACTGGGAGATTCCATGCTGTAGTCACCTGGAGAGGCCGAGGTAAGGTGCCAGCCTAAGCCAGTCTCTGGCCAGAGGTCACCAGTTGTTGACTCTTCCCCCCCCCCTTTGTTTAATGGCCAAAGTTCATTTCAAAAAATCCAGTCAACATCTGTTAAGGGACTTGTATCTAGAATATATAAATAATTCTTACATTCCTGTAATAAAAATTCAAGTAACCCAATTTAAAAAGGGGAGAGGATCTGAGAAGACATTTCTCCAAAGAAAGATATACAGATGGCCAAGAAGCACATGAAAAGATGCTCAACATCTTTATTCATTAGGGGAATGCAAATAAAAACCACAATGAAATACCATTTCACATCTACTAGGCTGGCTATAATTTAAAAAAGATGACTGTAAGAAGTGTTGGGGAGAATGTAGAGAAATTGCAACCCTCATATACAGTTAGTAGGAATGTAAAATGGTGCAACCACTTTGGAAAACAGCCTGGTAGTTCCTCAAAAGGTAAAATCATAGAGTTACTATATGGCCCAGCAATTCCACTCCCAGATATATACCTATGAGAAATGAAAACGTGTCCACACAAAACCTTGTATGTGAGTGTTCATAGCAGCATTATTCATCATAGCCTCAAAGTGGAAACCCAAATGTCCATCAACTGATTAATGGATAAATAAAACATATCCTTACACTGGCCTATTATTCAGCATAAAAAGGAATCAAGTATTGATGATGCTACAACATGAACGAACCTTAGATATATTATGTTAAGTGAAAGAAGCCAGATGCAAAAGGCCACATATTGTGTGACTCCATTTATAGGAAATGTCCAGAATAAACGACTCCATGGAGACAGAAAACAGATGCATGGTTAGGCAGAAGGTGAGGAGAGGAAAATGGGGAGCAACATGGCCAATGGGTATATGTTTTTTTATGTGGTGATGAAAATGTGGCATTAGATAGTGGTAATGGTTGGACAGACCTGTAAATATACTAAAAACCATTGACTTATAGGCTTTAATTGGTGAATTACATGGTATGTGAGTTGTATCTCAATAAGACTATTAAAAATCCAATTATTTCTTGCTTGAACGAAGTAGGGAAAAAAGGAAAGGTTTTGCCTTTTTCCAGACTCTCCCACTATTTTGGTGAGAGCCTGTACTAGCATTGTAAATGTCTGGGACGATGGAGCTGACCAGAGAACTGAGAAGAGAATTTTTTTACTTTTTCTCTGAGCCTTCACACCATTAAGTATGGAACATTCTTTGCCCAATTTATCTGAGTTGGAGGAGAAATCTTGTAAAAAGTAGTGTTTCTTCCTCCTAAAAATATATGGGGCAGTATCCAATAGTTGATTACTTTAAATCCTAAGGAACTAAAACAAAATAGAACCTCTGCTGCCTTAGAGTTATCATATACATATATATTTTAAACAATTAATTTAATTGATACGTATTAATAAAGCACATACATTTCATCCAAAGTGTACAATCAATGGTATTTGGTATAATCACATAGCTGTGTATTCATCACTTCAATCATTATTAGAATATTTTCATTATTTATTTATTTATTTATTTATTTATTTTTTTAATTAGAAAAATTATTTATTTCTGCTCCTTTCATACATTTTATTGTTCAGGAAACAATCTTACATACATATCTGAAATAATGTACTATCACACACATTGTTTAAAGGCAAAGCACCACAGGTAAAGCTGACCAACTGTCCAGCGTTCTCAAGTTACAGGATCTCGCTTCCTGATTTTGCACTAATTTCCGAAAATCAGAAATGCTGTCTCCTAAAACTGTTAAGGAAGTTGTTAAAAAAAAAAAAAAATCACTTTATTCAATATTATAGTTGTATAAATGAAGTATATTTCCTTCTAGAAATGAAAAACTAAGAAGAAAATGCCACTTAATATTGTTGGTATGCCAGCATAGGTCAGCAGGAAAAAATACTGTGATAAGATTGTCTCTCTGATATTACCAAGAAGAAATTCTAGTCCAAGCCTTAATAAGCTTCCTCTGTTTTCACGAGATCTTTCTTCCTCTACTGCTTTTCATCCTTTTCCACATTTCATATTAGAGGATTGGTACAGCCTTTAAAACTTCACTAACAGGAGCAAATCCAGTATCCACTGATTTCTTCTAACCCATCAGATAGCCTGGTAGTTTCATCCTCATGAATACTCTAGCCATGAAAAAACTCAATAGGACACAGACAAAGCCAATGAATAGAAGAAGAAATCTATTGAGTTTTGGAATGTTTGGTGCATTGGATCGGTCCAAGATTATGAATCCTAAACCTCCCATTGTAAACAGGAAGCTGGATGCAAGTCCTTCCATAATATATTGTCCGTTTACTCTGTAGGCCAGGAAGGCTACTGGCCTCTGATGCCCATGTTCATCAGTCATAGAACCAACACTTGGAGGTTCAACAATAACATCATAAATTATTCCTCCAGTGATGAGGAAGTAAGACACCACCACCAGAGCGTACACAGTCATGGCCGACGGCATGTGTACCCAGGGCGGCTTCTTCAGCTTCAGGTTGGGACATTCAAGCACTAAGAAGGGGATCCGGTACAAAGTCTCCATGTTGGTGGCAGCAGGAGCAGCTCTTGGGCACAAGACCCACGCGCCGCCTGGAAACAGACTCATTATTTTAATAATAATAATAAACAAAAAACAGGATAGCAAAGCAATGCAAACCCCATACAGAAAACTCTAACTTACCCCTACTCGACCCCCCTCCTAAATATTTTTAATCCATTTGGAGCTCCTATGCACCGGACTGGCTTAATTTCAGTCCATCACCAAACCCTTCCCTTTATTTTATTTTATTTTATTTATTTATTTTTTTTTACCTGGAGGTACCGGGGATCGAACCCCGGTCTCTCCATATGGTAGACGGACGCCGAACCTCTTGAGCCACATCCGTTTCCTCTTCCCTTTATTTTAGAAGAGGACTTTTTCACTGGGATTTAAAAGCTCAATGCTGGCCTTTCTTTCTGGGGAGTAGGGTAAGGAGATGTTAAAACCTGTAAATTTTTCTTACTAATTCACCCTGTTCCTTAAAAAATAATCAAGCAATATAGAAGTATAAAAAGGAAAAGCTTCCCTCTGATACTACCCACTGGAAGTTAACCACTCTTAACATTTTGGTGTATATCTTTCTAGACTTTTCTTTAAGCATATATACAAATATCCGTATGCATGTATGGGACTCAAAAGGACCTAAGTTTATGTCCTGAACCCACTACCTCATGTATCTTTGCATAAATTACTTAATAAATTCCCTAAGTCTTAATTTTTAAAAATCGTTGAAGTAGAAATAAATAACAGCTACCTTATAGGTTTCCAGGATGAAATAAAATTATTAACATTGTGCCTGTCATAGAGTAAGTTCTCAATAAACATTAGTTTTGGTGTTGTTATTCATAGAAATGATATCAAGTGTAACAATATTCTATAAGTTTTTTCAGTTACCGAAGTATCAATCCTATTGATATATAACGTTCTTTTTTTTTGGTAACAGGTTTATGGGGTATAACTTACATACCATAAAACTCACTTGTTTGAAGTATAAAATTAAATGATTTTTAGTAAATTTACAGCATTGCTTAATCATTACCACAATCCAGTTTTAGAACATTTCTATTACCTGAGAAAGAACCTGCCTCCTCGTTTGTAGCCAATCCTGGCCATACATTTAGTTCCAGGCAACAACTGATCTGCTTTGTTTCTATAGCATATAAGTTTCACTTTTCAAAAACACTGTTGAGAGACTGAAAAGAAAAGCTACAGACTTGGAGAAAATATTTGCAGACTATATCTGATAAAGGACTTGGAGCCAGAATATTTAGCAAACTCAAAAATCTCTACAGGGAGTGGATGTGCCACAGTGGTTGAGTGCCGGCTTCCCACATATTAGGTCCTGGGTTCAATCCCCGGCCCCTGGTAACTCAAAAACAACAACAACAACAACAAACCCCCCCCAAAGAAACAAACAAAAAAAAACCCCTCTGTAACAAGAAAATATACAACCCAATAAAAAAGGGAGAAAAAATTTGAACAGATACTTCACCAAGGAAGCTATCAGGATGGCAATTAAGCACATGAAAACCTGCTCCATATCAGTAGTCATTAGGGAAACAGTTTTTGTTATTCATGGTAATTCTGTAAAGTCACCTATGAACACTGAGTTAGTGAATGCTGAACCATTGCTTCTAGGGGAAATATAGGGTTTGATCACTGACAGCCTCTGATCACAACATTTGCACTGACTGATCAATACATAACCTTGTTTTATGTGTGTTTCTGTTTAAAGACACCTTATTTAATATACGTTGTTGACTCAATAGCAGTGAGCTGTCAGCTAACAGTACTGTAACACATACCTGAATGAAGCTTATCTAAGACATACTTATTTTTTCCATAAGGTGCAAAACAGCCTTGTGCTTAGGAACATTAGGCAGCACTTCAGCCCTATGCTCAGAGGCCATCTGCAACAGTGAAATCACCAACATAGAGCTCAAAAATGCAAATAAACATGACATTAAAGGTACTGCAAGAGAACTCTTGTTTACAGTATGAGAACTGAAACCAGGAGGCAGAGCGGGGCCTTGCTCAATGTCAACTGGGAATGTGTGTGTCAGGTGACTGAAAATTTTTACTGTTCTGCACATCTGGGAATAACTGTGAAAGCACTGTACTGATTTTGGAGTTACAAATAAGTTTTAGTGAGCAGTTGAGTTTGCAAGTACAAGAGTCTGCAAATAATGACTTTTGACTGTATGACTAACACCTATTAGAATGGCTAAAATAAAGACTGTGTAGATCTTAGGATGTGGAAGAATTGGAACTCTCATACATTGTTTGTAGGAATGTTAAATGGTAGGGATATAAAACAACCACTTTGAAAAAAGTCTGGCAGTTAAAAAAATTTTTTTTAAGGTAAGGAAGCTATATTTTCAAAATTATTAACATTATAAAAGACAAAGAAAGACTGTGGAAATGTTCCAGATTAAAGGAGGCTGAATCCCTGGCACTGAGGGATTACTACTAAGCACCACCTAGCAACGCAACTGGAAAAAGACCTTGAATAAAAGGGGGAAAAGGTAAAAACAAATGAGTTTATATGGCTAAGAGACTTCAAAGTGAGTTGGGAGGTCATCCCCGAGGTAATGCTTATGCACATCTCAACAGGATCTGATAGACTGCCAAAGTGGATACTACCCCAAATAGTCGGGCTCCTGAGGGCTCTGGAGACACTCAAGTCCTATGGTTGGGGCAGATACCTCCAGAGTTTGGTGCTTTGCCAGTGGGCCCTATTTTGGAGTTTGTGCTCCTAAGAGTGACAGAGTTGGACTCAATTATGTCTTCCCTGCACATGAATCATCTGTCCCTTCTATTTAAACCTATACTTGGTGCTAGAGTTTGCAGGTGTACATCCAAGGGACTTGAGTCTTTGGACTTCCCATGTGCCAGCTGGGCCCGGAACCTCAGCAGAGTTGTAAGGCCTCCTCTACAGCACATTGGATTCACCCAGGACCACTAACAATGATGATGGACAACGACCATCCCAAGGAACAGAGAGAGTCTGCAACTGCAAGCAAGATAGTCCTATCCATCTTCCCCGTGGGCTATAAGCCCCATCTCAGTTAGAGGGGGAGTGGACATCACCATCCCAGAATCCTCAGGATTGGGGAAAGAACTATGGACTACTTACTGGTATTCTATTATAGACATATTATGATTCTAGCAATGGAAGGAATTACAACATTGATGTGGAGGCTGTGGTCATTGGAGGCTCTGGGGGCAGGGAGAGGGAAAACAGTTGTAATATGGGGACTTTTTTAGGACTTGGGAATCTTCCTGAATGACACTGCAATGACAGATATAGGCCATTTTATATCATCACACAACATGCAGAACTGTGTGGGAGAGAGTGTAGACTACAATGTGAGCTATGGTCCATGCTTAATGGCAAAACCCCAGGATGCATTTATCAATTGCAATGAATGTGCCACACTAATGAAGGATGTTTATGTGGGAGGGTGTGGGAGGTGTGGGGAGTGGGGCATATGGGGATCCCTATATTTTTTGTGTAACATTTATGTAATCTAAGCATCTTTAAAAAAAATAAAAAAAATATTATTCAAAAAAAATAAAGGAGGCTGAAAAGACATGACAATTAAATGCAACATGTGACCCTGCACTGAATCTTTTACTGGTGAGGAAAAATGTGACAAAAGAAATTATTGGGTCAATTAAAAAAATTGGAACACAAATGGTAGCTTAGATAAAAACTTTTGTGTATCAAAGGAAATTATCAAGAAAATGAAAAGACAACTACAAAATGGGAGAAAATAGTTTCAAACCATATATTGGATAAGAGTTTAATATACAGAATATTTAAAGAACTTTTACAAGGCAATAATAAAAAGACAAACAACCCAATTTAAAAAATGGGGAAAGGACTTAGATAGACATTGCTCCAAAGAAGGTAAAGAAATGACCAATAGGGAAGCGGCTGTGGCTCAATCAGTAGGGCTCCCGTTTACCATATGGGAGGCCCCGGGTTCCGTTCCCGGGGCCTCCTGGTGAAGGCAAGCCCGCCCGCACGGCGTGGTTAGCTGACCCAGCGAGCACAAGCAGCAAGGGGGGGATGAATGAATAAATAAATAAAATCTTAAAAAAAAAAAATTAATGACCAATAAACACAAGAAGCCATGCTCAATATCATTATCCATTAGGGAAATGCAGATTAATACCACAATGACATATCCTTTCACACCCACAAGGATGGATATTATTTTTAAAAATGGAATATAACAAGTGTTGAAGAGGATGTGGAGAAATTGGAACTCTAGTGCATTGTTGGTAGACATGTAAATTGTCGCAGCAATGGTGGTTCCTCAAAAAGTTAAATATAGGATTACCATATGAGCTGGCAATCCCATTTCTAGGTGTATACCCAAAGAGAATGATAACAGGGTTGCAAATGGAGAGAAACTTATACACCAATGTATACAGCAGCATTATTCAAAATAGCCAAAAGCTGGAAACACACCAAATGCCCATCAATACATGAATGGATAAACAAAATGTGGTACATATACACAATGAAATATTATTTGGCATAAGAAAAAATGAAGCTTGAGACCTACTGCAACATGGAAGAACCTTGAAAACGTTATGCTCCGTGAAATAAGCAAGACACGGAAGGACAAAAATCACATGATTTAATCTTTTATGAGATGACTAGAAACCGCAGATTTCTAGAGAGAGGAAGCAGATTAAAGTTTACTGGGGGAGTAGTGCTGGAGGAGAGGGAAGGTTAAGTGTAAGAATAAAGAATAAGGAAAAAAAAAAATAATTTAAGGCCAGGAATCAGAGGTACTGGCCCCAAGCAAAGAACTGTGTGAGAGGAAAGAGTGACCTCAGGGAGAAATGTGGAGAATCCCAAGGACAACGATGTCAGCAATACCGTTTTGTTTAGCTGTCTGCCTAAGTGTTCCTCCTAGCACTTTACAGAGTTGGGAGCTCTGGTTTTAATTAAAATGTATGATAAAAAGTCATCAATTAAAATGCAGCCAATTTGTAACTTGTAAGATTTACTTTTTTTTTTTTTTTTTTAAGATTTTATTTATTTATTCATTTATCCCCCCCTTGCTGCTTGTGCTCGCTGGGTCAGCTAACCACGCCGTGCGGGCGGGCTTGCCTTCACCAGGAGGCCCTGGGAACCGAACCCGGGGCCTCCCATATGGTAAACGGGAGCCCTACTGATTGAGCCACAGCCGCTTCCCAAGATTTACTTTTTTAATCAATAAAGCAAATGCTTTCTAAGCCATTAATGATATGTCCTTTGCGAGCGTTTTGCAACCACCGCAAGGGTGCCGACGGAATTTGAAAATCCAGCCCAGCCGGGAAGAGGACTACGGAAGGCCGGAAGGCCAAGGAGGCGCTGGAACGCGTTCCCTGCTCCACCAGGACCCCTGGGAAAAGACGGCCCCGCCTCCCCGCGAGTGCGGCGCGGTGCGCAGGCGCGACGGCGCGCCTCTGCAGGGCCGCTGGGCCTCAGCGCGCAGGCGCGGCCGGCGGCGTGGTCCCCATGGAGCTGCCGTAGCGGTGTCGGCGCAGCGGCGGGGTCCGCGATGAGCTCTGCCGAGGCCGACCGCTGGGCGTGGCTGCTGGTGCTGAGCTTCGTGTTTGGGTGCAATGTCCTCAGGATCCTCCTCCCGTCCTTCTCCTCCTTCGTAAGTGGCTGCCTGGCCTTCCAGGGCCCGGTGGGAACGCCGCCTCAGATGCCGGCGGGGCTGGCGCGGGCACGGGGGTCTCAAACCTGGCCGCCCGAGGGCCGGGGTCGGCCCGCAGAAGCAGCTTGGTTGATCTCCCCTGTATTTTAAGTTATGTTTGAATTAGTTGCTGAGGTCTAAAGCTGGGAAGCTTTACCCCCAAGTCCGGCTTTCAGAATTATCGGGAGGGGAGCGGGAGAGGAAGAAATCCCAGGTCACGCTCTGCCGCGTTTCCACGTGGTAGCAATTGTGGAACGACGAGTGCGCGCCCCAGACCGGGAGTTCACTCTGCTGCCTCGCTCATTTCCGTTAACCCCTCGTCCCTGGAGGCATTCGCCCAGCCCTCGGGCTTTCCTGGATGGCTCTGTGCGCTCCTCGCTTGCAGCGCCAGCCGTGCCAGGTCCCGGAGAGACGCATCCCAGGGTACGAGGAGCCCACGTTCTTGGGGTGGGTGGGGTAGAGAGGTATCGAGAAGGAACCCCAGTGCAGTGGATGCTACCTTTGTCCAAGGCAGTGAGCGCGTTGTCTCGTCTCCAGTTGCCACGACTGCGGTGAGAGGTGGATATTATTCCGCCTTCTTCACCTCCCAGAGAGTTTAGGTAGTTGCACTGTCGTCCAGCTAGTGAGTGTTGGGGCGGAGATTTTGTTCTTGGTTGGTGATTCTCCTAGTTCTAGCTCTCTCCCTTTTGGAGCATAATAAATAGGGGCTTGGTAGCAAATTGGACTTGAGGGTAGGGGACATCAGGAGCTGTCCCGGGGGAAGGGCGCCTTCTCTATGCCACAGCGGGAGTGGAGACTGTCCAACTCAGTCTGGGACTTCAAAGTTGGATGCAGGCGTTGTAGCATTATCCTGGGGGAACTCCGTTCTCCCTGCGTTTCTCTACTGATAGAAATGGGGATGGGGAATATTGAAGACAAGGCAGGGCAACTGCTGCTTTATGTTTTATGCTATTAGTGTTCACTGAGTGCCTGTTCTGGGCAAAGCTCTCTTCTAGGGCCTTATTTCCCCCGTTGTCCTGAGGCATAGGGAATTCTCTTTTAACCCTTTCCCTCTTTAGTATCTTTCACGATGCCCTCTAGGCTTTACGATGATGTCCCAAATCCTGAGCATTGCCTAAAAGGCTCTTAAAGAGCTAGCCGCTGCCTGTCTCTCTTGCATTATCACTTCCATTCTTCCTATTTGCCCCCATCCCATTTCACCTCATGTTGGAACCACACTGAACTAATCTCAGTTGCTCATAGAGACTGTGTTGGTGGTGTCTTCGTCTGTGAAAGGGTCATAATTCCTCAGTAGCAGATGGGGAATGAGGAGTGTTTGAGGTGTGGTAGCAACTACAGGTAAGATCAGCCATCAGCTGAGGCTCCTTCCCTAAGCCTGCACCAGCCTACAGCGGGGCCCATCAGAAGGAGTTATTGCTGTAACCTACATATGCATGAGAGGTTTGTGCCCTATGAGGGTGGCTGTCTGGTGGGGGTTTAGATGAAAGATCACTGGTCCTGTTCTTAAATCTTTGCCCATCCTTGGCTGCCTCCTGCAGGCTGTATACCTCTGTAACCCCAACCTAGTTCGCTTTCTTCAATTCCTTTCCCCTTGGTGGTAATACTAGTTGTCGGGGTTGTTGGCCAGGTTAAAAAGGAACCCGTATAAAGATCCTAGCCCAGGACAGCTCCCACGATTGGTGTTCAAAACAGTGAAAAGTAAAGAGATCTGCTCTGCCTGCTCGCAGGGTCTGTGGAGAGGGTCTGTGAAAAGAACTGTAAGGAACTGGTCCTGCGCAGGGTAGAATGCTTCTCCTTCACAGCCATTAGAGGTTCTGACCCAAGCAAGCCTCGAAAAGAGAAATGGAAAGAGTTTGATTATGCATACAGAGCCCTCAGGGACGGGGGCCATGCCTTGTGCTTTAGAGCATAACCTTCCCGACAAAGTTTCTGAACCTTCTTGGGTCAAGCCAGAGGCAGGGGGCACACCCATCCCACCAGTCAGGAAGGCCGGGTGGTTCCAGCACCTGAGGCCCCTCAGGAAGTATGAAGTACTGGAAGTCCTCCCACCCAGCAAAGCCTTGCAGCATCCTGGGAGGGGGATCGCAGCAGAATACTGGGGTGCGGTGGGGCGGACTGGCTGGCTAAGCACATCCAGTCCCCTCTGAGGGCTTGGTTAAAATTTCCCCAAGGTTCCTTCCCGTATTCCCTTCCAGCCGGTCACAGGGTTCATTTAGCTGAACCAAGGCTTCTTCCACCCTGGGAAGGGGGACTAAGCCAACGAGCGCTGGCTTTGCGTGGGTGCTGGGGAAGCACACTGCGCAGGCGCCCCAGGCCTAGTCTAGTGCGAGCCGTATGCACTGCGCAGGCGCCAGCGGCCTCTTCCCTCAGGGCTTCCCTCCTCCTGCAAACAGTGGCCGTCAGCAGGCGGTGTTCTTGGGTTTGGATTGTGGGGCTGACCAACATTTTTATAGTCACTATTTTTGAAATTATCCTTCAGGTTTCGCTTTAAAAAGGCTCCTCGAGGAGCCATATGCCACTGAGACAAGAGGCAACACTGAAGAATCTGCAAATGATGTCCTGGGTGGGCGTTTTCCTGAGACCCTCACCCTTTTCTGTGGAGCGCAGTGGCTTAGAGACTTCTGTGGATGGTCCCCAAGTGTTAGTTTAGAGGATAGCGCCCTAGCCCGCGTCCCAGGACCTGTGGCCACGACCGTCCTGCCAGGGGCGGGCAAGTGAGGGTGGTGGGAGTGAGGGGACCGCCCACGTGCGGGAGAGAGGTGGAGCTGTGGCCCGCGGATCTGGAGCTCTACTCGGGCTTGGTCCCCATTAGGAGACCGACGAGTCTATCCCGGGGTTCAGAGGCGTCATTCCCAGGGCTGCCGGCTGTATCCAGAGAGGGACGAGCCATCCTTTAGTGTGGACTCCCTCGCGCTGTGTCCTCATCGCATCTTTTCTTTTGCACATGGGTCTGGCCCAGAGAGTTGCCCCCAACACCCAGTCCCTGGGTGGTGGAGGGGGGATTCGAACCTCTTCAAGTTCTAAACACTGCATTTTGCTTTAAGTTAGCAGAGGTATCATTTGAGGGGTGCCAAACATGAACAGGACTTGAGGGTGACATGATGAGCACAGGCAGGCAGGTGGCTGGGGACACAGGTGATCACAAGAATGGCTTTGCCCCTGTTACCTCCCGATTGCACTACTGCCCCATGTCAGAAGTCATCTTGCTAATTATTTATTTATTTATTTTTTTGCTAATTATTTTTGAACACTTATTTCCTGCTTCAGAATTCTTTGTGGACCTATCTCCAGGTCCTTGAAAAGCTGGTCTCTGTGCAGCTTATTTGTTATCTTTCACGTGTGAGTGTTAATGACCTGGAAGATAGCTTTTGAGGAGATAGACTCCAGCGGAGCAGATGTAGCTCAAGTGGTTGAGCAACTGCTTCCCATGTACGAGGTCCTGGGTTCCATCCCCGGTACCTCCTAAAAAAAAAAGACTCCAGAGATTTATTTATTTTTGTTTTAAAAATTAATGTTCTATTTATGACATTTATCTTCAAATCTTATTGAATCTTACAATTCAATTCATAATTGTAGCACAGGAGGGAGTCTTGGATTAATGTTGGTACCTGTTTGTGAACTTAAACACCTTCAAACATTTTACTTTCACTTATAGATGTAATATATTCATTTATTTCCAAGCACTGTAGTTGTCTTATTTAAGAAAACTGTCTTCAGTCTCTCTCATCTCAGTTTCACTCTCTGACTTCATATACCTTCCACCCCTGCTAGAGAGTACTAATTTTTGACCTTTTCAGTTTCTGTTTTGTGCAGCCTCTATAATGCTAAATACTATGTTTGCACCTCTCTCTCTTCTTTTTTTAAAATCAGCTTTAAAAGTCAAGATTTATTGCCGTGTTGTAGTTTGAATACAGTAAAATTCACTCTTTTTAGGTGCGCCATTCCGTGAGTTCTGACAAACTTATTTAGAAGGGCCCCCCCCGCCACAATCAAGAGTAGAAGTTTGTCTCCTTAAAATGGCCCCTCCACCACCCTGTGCCTCTATGCATCATCTGTAGACTCCTACTTTTAAAAGAGTCTGATTTCTTTTTTTTTTTTAAAGCTGAGAATTTGGCCCATTCCTCTTTCTGTCTCCAGGGTGGATCATGCGGGAGTGTATCTCCTTGAGTGAGAGTGTTGGGTGGTGCTAAGACCAGATCAGGGGACCAACAAAGACAGTGGGGTAGGATGGTCTCTCCTGGCATGGGGTCTGCAGAAGGGACGTGGCAAGCACTGCTGGTACCCTCTGAGACTGGTGGCCACGGAGAAGGGCGGAGCCTGTGCATGCATGACCTGGAGGGTGGCCCTACTGTGCGCAGTTCCACGGGGAGGGAAAGGTGTGCTCAGCAGTCAGGCAGGAAGTAGAGGGCAGAGGAGCTGGAGGGACAAGCTTGTTTACTCTGCACTGCTCTGTGCCAGGTACACTGTACATATATTATCCTCTTTCCTTTTTTTTTTTACCGGGAGGTCCTGGGTATCGAACCCAGGTCCCTCCATATGGGAGACGGATGCCCAACCATTTGAGCCACATCTGTCCCTTTCCTTTTTTTTTTTTTTTTTTAATTAATCTGTAAAATTTGGAAACAAATGCATAGGTACAGAACAGTTATGCATACAGTACAAAGAACTGATTTTTTCCCTTTGAACTATTCGAGAGTAACTTGCCTGCCTGAGCGCCCTGGGCTGTAACACTTTAGTGTATATTTCTAACAAACAGTGGCTTCTTTGCAATATAACATCAAGTGCATTTCTACTATCTCATCCTCAGATCCTGTTTGGTTTTTCAGGTTTCCCAGTAACATCATTTAGCAAAAGGGCCCAACTGAGAACTACACATGTGTTAACTTGTCATGTCTCTTTGGTCCCCTTCAATCTGGGGGAATTCCTCGGTCTTTCCTTGACTTGCATGACTTTGTCATTTCTGAATGTCACAGGCCAGTGATTTTTGCAGGGAGTACCCCCCCGGTTGTCTGAGCTTTGGCGGAGGGATGTTGCAGGGGCGATGCTGAGTTTTCCCGTCTGGCGGCGCCTCCTGAGGTTCTATCTAATGCCCCCTCTCCTGCTTCCCTCCATGCCTGTTGCCAACCCCTCTCCCTTCCCCGGCCGAGTGAAACGTGGACGGTCATGTGGTCATATCCTCCCCGCACCCTGCACCCCTCGGCCTGGGATCCGCCCTGGGCCCTTTCTTGTCGCGCCGGTTGTTGGGCGCCACCTGGCGGCCGCTGTACGTCATTCCCGAGCTCGGGGTGGCCGATAGCGAGGGCCGGGTTCCCGGGAGAGTGTCATGGTACTGGCAGGTGTACGGGAGGGGGGCCGCCAGGGGACAGCGCCAGAGGTGAGCGGCTCACGCAGGTCTCCTCCGCCCTCTGGGCGGCCCAGGGAGACCCTGGGGAATGCGCTGCTGCCGGCCACCGGCTTCTTGGCTGGGAAGTTGGAGGCGCCAGTGTATACACATTTGGGTCTCTTGCTTTCTTCTGTCCCTGCCCCTGCCCCTGCCCCTTCCCTTTTCCCTTCCCCTTCCCCACGTCATCTGTCATCCACCTATCTTATCTGTTCATCCATTTAAATCTCTAGTTCACATCCTCACATCCAATTCTATTATCCAATACCACAATGTCCATTTTAGTTCTCTCCCAGTCTAAATTTTTAACTCATTTTTCTGACAGTGGGAAAACTGGCTCCTAGTTACCTTAATATATTTATATATTTGATCGGCCGGTGTGTGTAATTCACCATATCTCTAACATCATCCCCTCCCGGTATTTGCCTGGGTTCCTCTTGACATGGGCACCCTCCTCACCCTTCCGGCTGCCCTTTCTTGGGTTCCCCTGCACTGTGCTTGGTTCTGAGCCTGTCAGGCTGCCTTTCTGGTGGAACGCCCCCAGCACTGTGCTTGGAGTCTGAGCCCACCTTCACCCTGCTTAGGCAAAAGCACCCTGCTTTGGATCTCATCACAGCCCCTCCTGCCCCTGACTCTGTCCCAGCTAATTTAGGACTGGGTTCTTCAGGAAGAGAAGAGGATGAGTGTCCTGTCACCTGAATGACACCTCTGGGGATGGAGTAGGTTTTCACTTCCTAACCCCAATGGTACATTTATCGTGAAAGATATATACATGTTTCATAACAATCCATTGGCATTTCTGCAAACATAAAAATATAATTTAAATAGTGGTTCAAAATTGAGGGTGTTTTGTTTTTGTGGTTGTTGCAGGGAGCAGGAAAGGTAGCAGAGGCTGGCTGCGCAGATGAGGGGTGCCTTGCCCCCGAGGGGGAGCAAATAGGATGGTGGAGGAAGTGGGGAGGAGTGTGCACCCCACATGGAAAGGGGCTCATCCCCACTGTCCACTCTGCCAGATGTCCAGGGTGCTGCAAAAGGATGCAGAGCAGGAGGCGCAGATGAGAGCGGAGATCCAGGGTATGAAGCAAGAGCTCTCCACCGTCAACATGATGGACGAGTTTGCCAGATATGCCAGGCTGGAGAGGAAGATCAACAAGATGACTGATAAGCTCAAAACTCATGGTACTGTTGTCAGCTGCAGTGTCGAAAGCGTCACAAAAGCTTTATATAAAGAAGTCTTTTATATAAAGATTCTTAAAATATATGCTTTGGTTTTTGGATGTTCTAAATGCCAGAAACTTTTAAGTTGTCTAGAAAAAAACCAATAATGATTATTATTTTCTCTTTATTTGCCGGCGAACCTTCACTTTCTAAACACAGAAACATCTGTGGTCTTCGGTTTTCTTCAGAGCCAACTTGTTGCTGTAGATTGTCATTTTCAAATTCAGCACCTTTCTGAGAGAATCCCAGAGAAAATCTCATAGTGGATTCCTAGAGGCTTTTGTTCCACTCTCTAGAAAATGCCCAGTAGTATCCTTATGTGAACTGTTTGCTTTTCAGAGGTAGGCTTCCGGATGGGGGTCAGGTGTTATTTGTCTTTGTGGTTTCCACTGCGCCTGACCATCTCCTGGGGTGAAGAATTTCAGCAGAGCAGCCCCATGGGCTGAGAGGCCCTCTTGGTGTGAGACAGCATGAGAGCTGCTCCCATGGCTGGTGAAACATAAAGCAGGGAGCTGGCCCAGGCCTGGGACAGACTAGACCCCCATATACGGACATGTGTGCTGTGTATGCCAGGAAATAGGGAAGGAAAGTTAATCCTTTAGCTAAGCAGTTAGTGCATTATAAAAAGATTCTCTAATTTTAAAAGAATAATTTTAAGGGTTTTCAATATTAAAGCTATCAGATCTCACAACTGTAATTGTTTTTTTTTTCCTTACTAGAGAAGTTTTGAGTTTACAGAACAATCATGCATAAAATACAGGATTCCCATATATCACCCCACCACTGACACCTTGCATTGGTGGTGTGGAACATTTATTACAATTGATGATAGCACATTTTAAAAACTATAGTTTATGGTTTAACTTCGGGTTCACTGTGTAGTGTAGTTCTATGGATTAAAAAAAATTTTTTTATTCTGTTACCATACTTACAAACTAATATTTCCACTTTTAATCACTTTCATATGTATATTTCAGTGCTGTTAATTGTATTCACAATGTTATGTTACCATCACCACTATCCTTTACCAAACCATTTCCGTCATTCTAAATAGGAACCCTGTACATTTTAAGCTTTAACTTCCCATTCCCTATCCCTATCCTGTTCATTGGTAACCTATATTCTAGATTCTTACTCTGTGAGTTTGCTTACTCTAGTTGTTTCAAACCAGTAAGACTATACAATATTTGTCCTTTTCTGTTTGACTTATTTAACTCAACATGATGCCTTCAAGGTTCATCCATGTTGTCGCATGTATCAGGGCTTCATTCCTTTTTATGGCTGAATAATATTGCATTGTGTATATTTGTTTTTTTTTTTTGTTTTTTGTTTTTTGTTTTTATTTTACCGGGAGGTCCCGGGGATCGAACCCGGGTCCCTCCATATGGGAGACGGACGCCCAACCAGTTGAGCTACATCCGCCCCCAGCATTGTGTATATATACCACATTTTATTTATCCATTCATCTGTTTATGGACACTTGGGTTGCTTCTATCTTTTGGTAATTGTGAATAATGCTGCTATGAATGTCGGTGTACAAATATCTATCTCTTTACTTAGACTCTCATATTGTTCATTCATTGTTTTCCTGATACTTCCTGCTTGTTTGGTAATTATTTTGGTGGAAGGACTGAGTTCTGGAGCTCCCTACTCTGCTGTGTGATTTTTTTTTTTTAAATTGAGGTTTATCATTCATACATGAACATAAACAATAAGTGTATAGTATAAATTGTGAACTTAAAAAACAAACATGTATATCATTATGCAGGGCTCCCATACATTACCCCACCACCGACACCTTGCATTGTTGTGAAACTTTTGTTACAAACATTACAACATTGGTCAAAACATTACTACTAACTATAGCCAGTATGTTTTATTTGGTGTATTTTTTCCCCAACCCACCCTGTTGATGACAACTTGTTTTAGTAGTATATACTTGTTATAGTTCATGAGAGAATGTTCTCATATTTGTTCTGTTAACCACAGTCCACCTTCCACCACAAGTATCTTGTGATTTTATTTTAAATAATGACTTGGAGGGATTGTGGGTGGCATTAAAAATTCTATTTCATATTTTCTAAATATGTTGTGCAAGTATTACATTTATAATCAGAAAATATTCTATAAGGGAAATACTATTTTTGTGTACTTGGGTATTTTCTTCACTTTTCAGGACCAATGTAATTCTTTCATCCTTTTTTTCCTTTCAGTGAAAGCACGGACGGCTCAATTAGCCAAGATAAAATGGGTTATCAGTGTTGCTTTCTATGTATTACAAGTAAGTGCACTATGGTGTCTCTTGGGGTCGTTCCAGTTGAAGGGCTGTCCTTCCGATTCAGTTCGCAGAACTCAGGGCTGGGAATTTGCTTTCCCCCTTCGGTTGCTGCGCCACATGGCCCTTCTGTTATGTGACTCTGAGCATTGCAGATTTATCATTTAGACTGAGAGAAAGCCGAAGGAACTCTGGCGTAACTTCTTGAGAGAACTTTCATATTACCTTTATTCCAGTGCACTTTTAGGGTTAGGGGGATGAATGAGAGAAGCTTATTTCAACATTAGATTTTCTAAGTTTGCAAATTATTTTGGCCCTTAATGTGCTTAAACAACAAACATGTATGTATCTTTATATATATGTATATATGTAATATAAATGTACACACATGCACATGTATGTATTAAGAAATTTATTATGAGGAATTGTAGGGTAGGCTGCAGTCTGGAAACTCCGATAAAGGTGATGTTGAAGTCCTTAGGCCACATTCCCTAGGGTGAGCTGACTGGTTGTAAATTCAGGCAAGAGCCAGTCTTGAATCTGAGACAGAAATTCCAAACCCTTAGTTCTGGCTTTTTAGATAAGGAGATCACCCATATTGCTGAGGGCAGTCTCCTTTGTTGATGGTAGATGCACAGTTAATCATCACAGGGATATTTAATTGTTTAGTTTCCCAGGAGACTATCCTTCTGCAGCTACTACACCCTAAGGTTTGTACTGTTTGTGAACTTCTCATGCAAACCCCTCCAAAAAAGGTTGTTTGGATATATTTAAGGAAATGGATTCTGAGGTAGAGAGTTTTCTCAGAGACAGGAATTAAGGCAGACACCCTCTTTTAAGTATGCTTGTTTGAGTGGCGTATTCAAGCCATGAGGGAACAGAAGACTGCATTCCTACTGGTGGGGAAAAGAGGAAAAAGACGCCTCAGTTCTCTTCCCATCATTTAATTTTACCGAGAGCTCGCCTCTGCACCATTAGGCTAACACTTGTGTGGGTGGGAAAATTAACTTTGTTTTCAAGGATCTTAGAGGCATAAGATAGCTTTTGTCATAAATAAGGTATATTTAGCATAGTCTGCCTACTTAGGGGAGATACTGAATGAGGAATCAATGCCTGGTTTATTTATCAGCTAATTTAAATAATGTTATTTTTCATATTAAACATCTACTAAACTGCCAGTTTACATGTAAGAGGCCCCCCCCCTTTGGGCTGTGTGTTCTAGATATCATGGACTAGTCTTTGATTAGACACTATTTCAAGGTTTGACCAGTAGAAATTAGTGGCCAGGCATGTGTGTCTGTTAACTACAAGGACTGGAGTGATAGGCTTGAGGTTATCAATCTGGAGAGTTTCCTTTATGCTTTTGACCTTTCCCTGTCTCTTGTAGTTATTTTATTTTATTTATTTTTTAATTTATTTATTCATTTATCCCCCCCTTGCTGCTTGTGCTCGCTGGGTCAGCTAACCACGCCGTGCGGGCGGGCTTGCTTTCACCAGGAGGCCCCGGGAACCGAACCCGGGGCCTCCCATATGGTAAACGGGAGCCCTACTGATTGAGCCACAGCCGCTTCCCACTCTTGTAGTTATTTGTTGCATGACTAGCAGGTTCTTTTCACTTACCAGAAGTGTCTTTCCAGGCTGCACTGATGATCTCACTTATTTGGAAGTATTATTCTGTCCCTGTGGCGGTGGTGCCAAGTAAATGGATAACTCCACTTGATCGTCTAGTAGCATTTCCTACTAGAGTAGCAGGTAAGATTTTTCTGACAATGTCGTGGGAAAATACACTGTGCTTCTGTAGACGTGTGTAATAGAAGGTTAAGTCAAGCTGACATCCTCTTCCTCCTCCTCCTCAGTCCATTTAGTGAGCAGGTGCTTTGTCTCTCAGCTTTGTACAAGTCTTACAATGATGAAACCAAGGTTTAGAGAAATTACTTAACTGTCCAGGTCAGCAAAATATTAAATAGCAGACCTAGAATTCAATCCCAGGTCTGCTTCTGGAATCCAGGCCCAACACTTGGAGTCTGCTGCCCTATTCTAAACCTCTGGATCCCAAATCTCCAGCTTCTTTTCAATGCTTATTATGCTTGACCTCTCTGCAGCATTTGATACAATTGGCCATTCTTTCATATTTGAGAAATAACTTTTTTGGTATGTTAAAAAGTAGTGTGGGTGGATGTGGCTCAAATGGTTGGGCGTCCATCTCCCATATGGAGGGACCTGGGTTCGATCCCCTGGACCTCCCAGTAAAAAAAAAAAAAAAGTAGTGTATATCATTGAAGAATGATTAGAAATAACCAAAAAAAAAAAATTTTTTTTTAAAATTTCGTTAGCTATGGATAACCCTGATATATTTTTTCAGTCTTTTAAAAATTTATTTTTACATAAAGTCATCTGGTACGTACAATTTTATACCCCATTTCATTTTATATTGTAAGCCTTTTCCCATATCAGTAAACTTAATAAGGGAATTTGAATAGCTGTTCTTCGTTTGGCTGTGTTGTAATTTACTAATTTCCCTGTTATAGAATATTTATTTTGTTAGGTTCAATTTTTTGCTACTAAGAATAGTGCTGCAGCACACAACCTTGTCAGGCAATCTTTAATTGTGATTTGTGATTATGCTGAAAGTCAAAGGGACTGTTTCAAAGACTTCCCGTGTAGTCACTCCTTCTGCTCCTCTTTCCTTTTCTTTGTGTTTGCCTGCCACAGGCGGGCCCCAGCCAGGAGCTCTGCTGGGGGCCCTGCTGGTTGGGACTCAGTGATGCTGATGAGTGGGGTCAGAGGCCACCCTTTTGTGTGGTCCCATGGGGCCTCTTGCAACCTGTCCTGGATGGTGTGCCATCCTGCCTCTCCAGTCATCAGTAGGGCAGGAGAGGCGTGGGTAAACATGGCTTCATTTATCTTTTTTTTGAGAAAGGTAAAACAAACAGCTCCTGTGCCAAGGTCTTGCCATTTCTTCACATTCTAGATTGTAAGACACATCTCTCTGGTAAGAAAGAAATACAAAGCAATGTCGTCTGTCCGGTTTAACTCCTGCTTAGTAGAGAACGCAAATCTGTAGAAAGGCTAATGAATTTGAAATCATGAAATATGAATGTAGCCTAACCTAGCCAAGCATTCCACAAAAAGTATGGAAATACTTTTATTTCCTATAAGTTAAAGGTAACAGAGGGAGGACACATGAGCAGAATTATGGGTGTGCTCTCTTATGTTAAATTTCTTCATTTTCAGGTGGCATTGGAATTACTTGTTGGATTTTAGTCTGTAACAAAGTTGTGGCTATTGTGCTTCACCCTTTCAGCTGAAGAGGAAGACTACAAGACTTTTTTCAACCCCAATGGAAGTGGTGACAGCAGACATCCTTGCCTTGTTTCTGATCTTAGGTGGAAACAACTACAAGACTTTAAAAATGGATTTTCTCTCATTAGGTTACAAATCTCATTTACACTTTTTTTTTTTTTTTTTAAGAAACAAAAGTTCACCATTTAGCCTTTTGGTTTAACATGTTTGCTCTTGGTTTTTTTTTTTTTTTTTGGTGATTCATATATGAGTCAAAATTTTTTACAGTTGTCATTGAAACAGAAAGGTTAATTTGTGACATGTATGTACCAACCAACATAATATCAGATTTAGAAAAAATGTGTATCATTCTGGAGAATCTGAATACTGCTATTCCTGATTTGCACTCTTGATATATTTTTTGCTCAGATTGCCAGTGGGAACATCACAATTTTCTAACAACTTCAGTACTTTGAAGATCTAGTGCTATTTTTAATCCAGATTTAGAAAGGAATTTAATTTCAATACTACTAGAATTTGAAAATTTGTTTTTTAATATCATGCGATACTACTAAAATAATCACACTAACTGACATTAACTTGTGCTTTTTTTCTTCCTCCATTTAAAATGTTATTTTGGGGGCAAGCCTATGCTGTTATAGTATTATTTACTTATTTGAAGCTGTTAATTTTTCTCTGTTTTATAAATGTATTCATGAGACCATACTGGATTGTTTTGTGCTTATATTGTGTGTTTTATATTTAAAGCATTTAAAATGAAGTATATTTTATAATCATTTAAAATATTTATGCTCTGTAGAATGGAACAAAGTTAAAAAAACAAAACAAAACACACTGAGAAACCTGATTAAATTAATCTGAACTGATACATGTTTAGGCCATAAAGTATAATTCTGCTAAATCTATTTTTTATTTTATTTTATTTTATTTATTTATTTATTTTTAAACTTCCTCTTTTTTTTTTTTTTTATTCATTTATGCCCCCCTTGCTGCTTGTGCTCGCTGGGTCAGCTAACCATGCCGTGCGGGCAGGCTTGCCTTCACCAGGAGGCCCCAGGAACCGAACCCGGGGCCTCCCATATGGTAAACGGGAGCCCTACTGATTGAGCCACAGCCGCTTCCCTAAATCTATTTTTTAAAACACTTTTTTTCCTACTTAAAATCTTGGCAAGACTTTCTTCCTTGACAACCAGGATAGAGGCTTTGGCAGTTAATTAAGTGGGAAACGACAGCACATTAATGCTACATTTCTGTGGCTAGGTTTGAAGGGTCATATTTGTGTTCCCTAATGATCCAGTAGCTCATTATTATTTCTGCTGATAGTACTGTGAAAAGACAAAGTGCTGGGGTACTTCAGCTTATCATCATGCTGCTAGACCACCTGAGTGGGTTTTAGGTTCCCCTTGTCATTCAGGTTCACAGGAGGGCACAGGCTTACCCAGGAACCAGTGTACTTGGCTTTAAGCCAGGCTGCAGAACAGGGAGCACAGCGGTGGTCACAGCAAACAGCAGCGGACACCCCGAGCAGTTCCAGGGCTCCGTCACCACCCAGGATGCATTTTGCCTACAGAGGATGAGCTGTGGCAGCACATGTGGGAGCTGCAGGGACCCGGTCCCTTAGCCGGAGTACCTTGACAGTTATGTGGAACTGGGAGGGCTGATGCATGGCTCCCATCTGTAGGGAGCTGCAGTCTGTAAACCGCAGGTGTACAAGAAGCAGTCGGGCGAGCAGGTCCAGCATACGTATGGACATCCTGGATCACTAGTCAGGATATAGTATCCCTGGCCAGACCTTTATTTATCTCCTGTGGATATAATCCTTCAGTTGGCTACTGCAAGAATTGTGACAAATCCCCCTGAAGCTAGAGGAAAAGATTCACTATTCACAGCTGTTAACTCTTTCTTCTCACCTACATTAAATAGTTCATGTAGATTAAATAGTGGAAATTTAAATGTCCTTTATGTTTCACATTATTGTATTTTTTCAAAAACTGTATTTATCTTTAAATAATAAACATGGTACTGAATTCAAAAGATACAGAGAAACAATGGGAAGTATGTCTTCTGGCCTCTCACCTGTCCTGACACCCAGGTTCCTAGTTCACCTCTCTTACCAGTTTCTTACAGTTCTCCCACTGATGGTCCATTTATTTTATGAATATTGTTGTAGATGCTTTTAAAATAACTCTTTAAAAAATTATAAAAGTAATAACTGTTTTCTTATTTAAAAAAAAAAAAACTTGGGAAGTATACATTTTTTGCTATTAAAGCAAGTAAAGGTAAAGGTCTCCCATGATTCTACAGAACTAGGATGACTGGTATTAACCTTGGTGTGTTTTCTATTTTCTGTATATGTATGTATAGTATTTATGCATAGCTATATAGGTTTTGTATGTTTCATTAGAAAATACTAGATATAGTTAATAACTTACATGAAAACAGACATCTGTTTGATTTAAAATACATCCAGAGCTCTCTTCAGGCCAATTTTGTTTGTTTAATATTTGTGGTGAATCAAGAAGGGCAATCTTGGGGGACGGATGTGGCTCAAATGGTTGGGCATCCGTCTCCCATATGGAGGGACCTGGGTTCGATCCCTGGGACCTCCTGGTTAAAAAAAAAAAAAAGGGCAATCTTTTCATATGTAAAATCATAGTCAGTCTCCTATGAAGTTAGTGCCTTCCTGCTCTATCTCCCCCCCCCCTTTTTTAAAAGATTTATTTATTCTGTGACACACACCCCCCCGCCATTATTTGTGCTTGCTATTTGCCCTCTCTGTCCTTTTGCTGTGTGCTTGTCTTCTCTTTAGGGAACCGAATCTGGGCCTTCCCATTTGGGAGAGAGGCACTCAATCACTTGAGTGGTGTCTTTTAGTGTTTTTCCTCTTTGTGTCTTCTTGCTGCGTCATCTTGCTGCACCTGCCTGGCGCACCTGCTCGTTGTCTTGTTCATCTTCTCCAAGAGGCACTGGGAACACCCATGTGGTAGGTGGGAGCTCAATCGCTTGAGCCACATCTGCTTCCCTTTCGCCTCTTGCCAATATAATTATGTGGGAGGAAGGCTGGTCTATCTGGTTTACTCTCTACTGACCTGGCTGGGCCCTCCATGGGGGCCCAGGGGATGATGTGCTGACTTTGCCCATTTTTTCTATTTATATCCTACCAGACCTTTGAGATTGTCTGTAAACTTCTCTGACCATCTGAGATGACAGTGATTTCTTTTTTCTTCGATCCCTCCTCTGAACATCTAAAGTAATATCTATATGAGTGACTTGCAGCTAATTTTGTATTGACTTGTGTCTGCTGTTGTGTGGACAGGTTCTCTCAATTCTTGTGTCTTTTTTTCTAAAGCAATTTGTATTTATTAAACTGTTTACATGCATATACAGAGATAAGCTAATGGTAATGATATTTCCTCATAATAATTGTGTAGGATGTTTGGATGGATATAAGCATAATTTGACCCTATTGGCTCTTTTCTCTTTTATTTTTTTCATTTAAAAAATGTATTAGTTTATTGTTTTATCTATTATATTTGAACCTTTTCTTGTTTCTAATATTCCCTATTAGAATATTCTGAATGTCTATTCTGAATGTCTTTTTACATATAATCTGCTCACTTGGGTTAACTTTTCTGTAGGGTAGATTCCTAGAAGTGCAATTGCTGGATCAGAATTTAGATATAAACTGCCAAATAGGCTTCTGTAAAAAGTGATTCTGCCTACAGATTTTTATCATTAGAGAAGTTGTTGGTCCTGTGTCTTTAAAATTTTTTTTTTAAGTATTGAGAGATACAAAAGAATATTAAAAATATGTAAGTTTTAAAGAAAAAGGATACAGTAAAAATCCTCATACCTACATCCCTGGTTTGAGAAGAACCTTCAAGATCCCCAATGTGCTATCTGTTAATGCACTGTCTCGTTTTGCATGTTTTTCACCTGTATATAAATAAAATCATACCATATACATTCTTTTACAATTTTTTAAAAAAGCAGTCCATCCAAGGTGTGCAATCAGTGGCATTTATCACCACAATTAATTTCAGAACATTTTCATTACTCGAAAGAAAAACCCCAGACCCCTTAATAGTCACCTCTCAATCCCTCTATCCTTCCCCAGCCCTACATAATCACTAATCTAATTCTCTATAGATTTATTTATATTTACATTTTATATAAATGGAATTATACCATATATAGTACTTTGTGTCTGGTTTCTTTCACTTAGCATAATGTTTTTTAAAAAATTTTAGATTTACATAGAAGTCATGTAAAAAAGACAGCATTCCCACATACCTGCCTGTTGTTGGCACTTGCATTGGTGAGTGGTTTTAATTGATGAAAGAATATTAAAATATTACTGTTACTCAGCTGAGGCCCCTCCCCAACATTAGGAAGAGGGAGTAAAGGTTTTAAAAGGTCTAACCTGGGGCCCCCACGTGTGCTAGTCTCCCTGCAGCACGCCCACATCCATGTCTAGGACTGTGTAATCTTTTCTTGTTTCTTAATAAACTCTTTACTCCCTTGCCAAAAAAAAAAAATTTACTGTTACCTATAATCCATAGTTTGCATTAGGTGCATTTTCCCCCATATACCACCCTAATATTAACATTTGTAATAGTGACGTACATTTGTTATAGTTCACCAAAGGACATCCTTATATTTGTACTATTCACCACAGTCATCACAGGGTTCACTATACTGTCACATGTTTCATCCTCTGGCTTGCTTTCGAGTAACATACACCATCTAAAACTTTACCTTTCAACCATTTTTGTGCACACGATCCAGCGCTGTTAATTATACTCACAGTAAGGTGCTACTATCATCTCTATCAATTTTCAAACACTTAAAATGAACCTAAATAGAATTTCTGCACAAATTCAGCATCAGTTCCCCATTTTCTATCCCCATTCTATCTTCTGGTAACGTATTGTATTAGCCAAAGGGGTGCTGATGCAAAATACCAGAAATTGGTTGGTTTTTATAAAGGGTATTTATTTGGGGTAGAAGCTTATAGTTACCAGGCCATAAAGTGTAAGTTACTCCCCTCACCAAAGTCTATTGCCACGTGTTGGAGCAAGATGTCTGCTGATGTCTGTAAGGGTTCAGGCTTCCTGGGTTCCTCTCTTTCCAGGTCTCATTTCTCTCCTCTGTTTTCTCCACAAGGTTAGCTGTAGACTATGAGGCTCTTGAGGCTTTGCCTGGCTCCACAAGGCCAGCTGTAGACTATCAGGCGACGGGCTCTGTCTCTCCCTAGGGCTCGATTCTCCCTGGGCGCAGCTGCTCTCCTCCTCTGTGTGCTTCCTTCCCGGGCTTCAGCTCAAAAACTCCAATCTCCCTTCCCTGTAGTGCAGTTTCTCTGTGAATCTCTACCCACCAAGGGGGCGGGGACTCAACATCCTACTGACGTGGCCCAATCAAAGCCTTAATCATTATTCAATCAAGTAAAAATAAAACCTCTGAATCCAATACACTTTAATATGCCCAGAGGAAAAGACCGGTTTACAAACATAATCCAATATTTCTTTTTGGAATTCATCAATAATATCAAACTGCTGCTCCTATATTCTAGATTCTAACTCCATGAGTTTGTTTATTATACTTAGTTCATATTAGTGAGATCATGTAATATTTGTCCTTTTGTGTCTGGCTTACTTCACTCAACATAGTGTCCTCCAGGTTCATCCATGTTGCATGCATCAGGACTTCATTCCTTCTTACAGCTGGATAATATTGCACTGTATGTCTATACCACATTGTGTTTATCCGTTCATCTTAAAGGACACTTGGGTTGCTTCCATCTTTTGTCAATTGTGAATAATGCTGTTATGAATATCCACGTGAAAATGTCTGTTTAAGCATTTTTAAGCTTTTTTTGACTAAATATGATCTTGAGTTCATCTATGTTGTGTGTAGCTGTGATTTATGCATTTTCACTGATACATAGAATGCCTTTATATAAACATACCACTTATTGTGCTGTGGATGAACACTTGAGTTGTTTCCTTTTTAAAAACTGCGGACAATGCTGCTCTTAAGTGCTCTTACATAGGTCTCCTGGTGCTGTGCACTGTGCTGTAGCTTCTCCAGGGTACAGACCCAGGATTCAAATTGCTAGGTCCTAGCTTGTGGGCCTATTTAATTTTGTTAGATAATGCCAGAAGGATTTCCAAAGTGACTGAACCATTATACACTCCCACCAGCAGTGTATAAAAGCTCCCTTGATCAGCATTGCTGCCTGCGTTTCATCCTGTCATCCTTTTCAATGTTTGTCAATCAAGTGGGTGGTCTTGTGGTTTTATTTGATTTCCTGACTACTAATAAGGTTGAACATCTATTCCTGTTCCTGAAATGCCAGGCCAGGTCTTTTGCCCATTTGGTAGAATGCACTTTATTTACTGATATGTAATTCTTTCTATATTCTGGATACTAAGCCTTTATTAACTATATGTGAAGCAGATCTCTTTGTTTTTAGATAAACATTTTTTGTGTATAGATCTTTTTTTAACTGCTTCCAAGTGTACAATTCAGTGGTGGTAATTACATTGACAATGCTGTGCTACAGTCACCACCATGCATTTTCAAAACTTTGTCATCACCCCAAACAGGAAGCCTACTCATGAAGCATTAGCTTCTCATTCCAGTTCTCTCACCCCCATCCCTGGTAACCTGGAATCTGCTTTCCATCTCTGAATTTGCATATATACTTTTTTTTTTTTATTTATTTTTTATTGTGGGTAAAAATCAAAATTTTCACAATACATATCAATATTTGTAAAATGATATATAAATATATATGCATATATGTGCATTTGCTTACAAAAATGTTATTTATATATATATATTTTTTAAGAGGTGCTTAGGTTACCTAAATATTACACAGAACCTACCGGGATTCCCATGTTCCCCATCTCCCACACCTCCCACCACATCCCACACAAACATCTCCCACAAGTGTGGCCCATCACCCTCAATGGACTTACACATCCTGGGGCCTTGCCATCAACCATAGGCCACTTTTTGTATATATTGGTAACAGACTCATAGTCACATTTACTAGCCTTTTCCTTTGTGATTTATGCCTTTTGTGCCTTAGAGAGCCTTCCTTATCCCCAAAATCATAAGATTCCCCTATATGTCTTGTAAAAGTGTTATTTTTTTTTCTAATTATCATTATTTTGGCATTTTTAGGCACATATGACATAATCTTTTTTTTTTTTTTTTTTAAAGATTTTATTTATTTATTCATTTATCCCCCCCCCCGCTGCTTGTGCTCGCCGGGCCAGCCAACCACGCCGCGCGGGCGGGCCCGCCCCCACCAGGAGGCCCCAGGAATCGAACCCAGGACCTCCCACATGGTAAACGGGAGCCCCACTGATTGAGCCACAGCCGCTTCCCTATGACATAATCTAAAACAACTTTACCCACCCTTACAAGACCAAAGAAGGTAGGAGGAGGTACTTGCCAAAAAATGGGTTAACACTGGAAAACTTTCATTTCAAAACCAAACCTTGTCAGCACCTCAGAACTAAACAGACCACTTAGAACAGTTTGATTTTTCCTTACTGGTCCTGAAGCTCCCTGGAAGGACCGGAACTCCTGCCTCTGACCAAGAGGCTGCTGATGGCTTTTGCCCTCCTGGGAAGGGCTGGGCAGCTGAGGTCCTTCCAGCTCAAGGGTTTGTCTTTTTTTTTTTTTTTTTTTCCTCCTTTAGAGAAACATGGGAGGTAGGGTATGGAGGATGTCAACTTTGCATGAATTTAAAATGAGACATTATGTAAAAAGTCTCATGTTGTGTGTGATCCCATTCTGTACAGTAACATGCCAGGTTCCTGCCCCATCCCAAAGGGGCTGCTGGTCCAGCCAAGCACTGGGTATCCAGGCCCCCAACTGAGACGAGCAGGGCCCTCCTTGTCCCAGGGGCACCTCTTCTCCCAGATGAGCTTTTGCCTTCTGTGCCTCATCCTTGTCCTCCTCTCCTGATGGCTCCCGCTCCTTCCTCTCCTCTGGGGATGAGGGACTTCTGTCCTAAAAGCATGGCCTCTCCTTTTTAGCCAGTCTACCTGCGCCCTCTCCTAGGGTTGGGGTCAGATTTAAGACAAAAGTGCCAGGGAAGCGGCTGTGGCTCAATCAGTGGGGCTCCCGTTTGCCATATGGGAGGCCCCGGGTTCGGTTCCCGGGGCCTCCTGGTGAAGGCAAGCCCGCCTGCACGGCGTGGTTGGCTGACCCAGCGAGCACAAGCAGCAAGGGGGGGATAAATGAATAAAAAAAAAAAAAAAAAAAATCTTTAAAAAAAAAAAAGACAAAAGTGCCAGATGTCTTCACAGAATTTAAATGCTGTTTCTTTGCATTTTCTGTTTCCTGCCATCAGCCCCCATGTGGTCTCTGCCCATCTTTAGTTCCCTCTTTTGGGGCCCATGCAGGAAAAAGAGCAGAAACAAAAGCCCAGAGACTTTTCCAGAGCCCACCAGGTGTCAGCACTGTTGACTTAATTTTCAAAAAATCAAGCCAGTCCATTCCTAGGTACATTTTTGTAGGCAATCTGCCCCTAGGTAGGAGCTGCATTTGATACTAATTTACTGCCAGATTTAGGGAAGTTCTTTCCTCTTCTGGGCCTGTTTCCTTATCTGTCAAATAGGGAAATGGATGAAATGATCACTAAGGTTCCTTCAGTTCCATGAGTCCATGAAATGTTTATTGCCATTGCTTATCCTTCAGTCTCCTGACCTTCAGAACCTCCAGCACCCACCTGCAATGTGGTTCCTTCAGTTTGGCTGTGAAAGGCACAGGGCAACCAAGAGCTTGGCCTGCCTGCCAGCTGCAGGGACAGATGGCTGAGCCCTGGCCCTGGGAATGGGCCTGTAGTTTGGAAAGGGAGAGACATGCCATTGGTTCCCACTCTAATCAAGAGGAAGCTCCTCATCAGAGTGGGTCTGTGAGGACTCAGAAGCCGAGGTCTGACTCAGGGCACCCAACCTTCCAAGGTCTTGGGACGCTGGGATCCCACCACCCTGCAGCTCCTTGGCAGGTCTGAGGTTAAAGCCACCTTATAAGGAAGTGCCAGGTGAGTTAACATCACTGCAAATCAGACTGTCCAGGCCCAATTTGGCCTGAGACCTTTCAAACCAAAGCCATCCAACAAGCACCCTCTCCCTTCTCCCTTGTCCCTTCCCAATGTCTTCCTTCTCCCACGTTCTCCCAAGGAAAAATCTGGGTTTCCCAGGTTCTCAGCCTGGTATATTAAGCTGCTATAAACACTTAGGGTAGGGAGGGAAGAAAATTGGGAGAAAATAACAGAACATAGGTTCCAGGTAGAGAGGAAGGTGCTGAAGAGTGATAAAGAGGGCTGATATATAGACTACAGTTTCCCTTTATAGATTATAAATGCCCAGGTTTTACTTGTGTGTTGATCCATGCAGTGGGGACACGGCAAAAGCAGGGTGCAGAAGGCAAGAGAGAGATTGAGCTTTTGCTCTTGCTTTTTGAACCATTAATTATTTCTCCCCTTTGCTAATGGCATGGGAGGAGTCCCAGGTGTTTGCTGTGTTGGTTGATTACCCCACCCATCAATCCCCCAGGAGGGCCCAATGATAAGGCCCCTGGAGAACATCCCGGGCTTCTCCTGGCTTCCAGAGGAAACCTCATTCCAGATGGTGGAATCTCATGAGGCTCTTCCAGCAGCCATCTTCTCGCCTGGTTCCATTTTACTAGCCCGCTTCAGAGGGCCACGTCTGTTTATGCGCTTCCAGTGGACTCGAGCCTGAAGCGGAACCACTGCAACAACGCGGCCCTGCTGCCGGAGTGGGATCCCTGGGGAAGGAAGGAGAGCAGAGGATGCGGCCTGCTCGGGGAGGAGGGGGGTGGAGTTGCCAGGGCAGCCCGCTAAGGGGACAGTGGAGGAGAGGCGGGAGATGAGAAAAAGCGTATTTCTTGCAAACTCCTTTCTTTGTGAGAGGAGCCCTTCAAACAACGTGTGACTCCAGATCCGGAAGCGCTGCAGGCTCTGCCCTGCGGGGGACAGAGCTGTCCACAGGGTTCCTCGTCGCGGCGCTGGCGTGTGGACCGCAGGGGACCTGGGCCTGCAGAGTCCGCTGGGGGTAGGCACGTCCCACTGGATCCCCGGCCGTCTGATGGGGCCTGGGCGATGCGGGGGAAGGGGGCGATGCGGGGGAAGGGGCCGAGCGGGCCACTCCGGGTGGGCGGGGCCGGGGGGTGGCCCCGCAGTCTGTCCTGGGGCGCAGCGGGCTCTGGCGGGGTCCTGTGCGGTAAGCTGTGTGGGCCACGTTCTTAGGGTTGCCCTGGGCGGCCCCAGGCTGTCCCCCGCGGCCGCGCTGTGGAAGAGGGAGGCTGAGACGGCGGCGCCCTGGCGGCCTCGCTCCCTGCGTGTCCAGGGGGTGGCGGTCCTCAGCGACTCGCCTCTGAATCCCCCGCGGGAGCGCGGAGCAGCCCACGCGTGGGGATAGGGGACGCTCGGCTGCCGGCGAGCGAGCGTTAGCTTTTAATAGCTGCATTAAAAAAAAAAAAAAATTCATTTCGAAGTAATTTTGAACTTACAAAAAAGGCGCAAAAATAGGAAGAATTCCTGCAGACCCTTCACCTTGCTTCCTCAGATGTTAGGATCTTCACTATAATACAGTGATCAAAAACAGGTAAGAAACATTGCTGCACGACAACTAAGTATACCATAGACTTTACAGGAATTCCACAAATTGTCCCACTAATCCTTTTTATAGTCCGGGATCCAATTCAGGGTCACACGCTGCATTTAGTGGTTGTGTCTCCTGAGTCCCTTCCAATCCGGGATGGCTCCTTCATGATCTTGCCACTGTGGAGAACACTGGCCCTTATTTTGTTGAAAAACCTCAATTTGAGTTGTCTCCTGTGGGCTCCCAATTAACTTCAATTTGTGTGTTTTTGATGACTCTCCGAGGAGGCACAGGGTATTAGGAAGTCTCATGCTGGGGAGGTTAACTTTGGTAACTTGGTTAATGATGGGGGGTATTGAAAGGACACAGGAGCCAGCCTGAAGAAGCTTCCAGTGGCCAAAGATGAGACAATGTGTGCAACAAAATAAATAATGGTAATAAAGGAGTATAGCTCAAAGAATAGTATGTCCGTGATTGAATAAATGGGGGAGAAGGGACAGTTCTTCCTTACCAGAGAATTCAGTAGTTGTAGGGGTAATTGTGTAAAGAAATCCGCATTTGGCAAACACCACGGTAATAACTGTAAGCAAGAATCATCCATGGATGCTAAAATTAGTGGGTGAGAATAGCAGGCAGGATATTTGCAGTCTCAAACTTTCACTCCATGGGATTCTTATTAATTACAAAGGGGGAAAACCAGTAACTTTACTTGGAGAAACCTGGTAGATTCAGCTGTCGATTTTTGTATATGGTTAAAATAGGGATCCTCCCCTGTCATTGATAGAAATGCCCGATTGTAGTACTGTTTCTTGAAAAGTATATCCTTTATCCATGGATGTGCAGTTCCAATTCTGAGTCTGTTTCTGGGCTATTTCATCTAATCTATTGGTCAATTTCTATATCTCTACACCTTGACCACACAATCAAAATTAGAGCTTTAAATAATACCTGGTCAGACTTCTGGGAAGATGGCGGATTAGAGAGACACAGGACTCACTTCTCTCCAAGAAAAATAGCTAGAAGACAGGCAGAAGTGGCCTGGAAAAAATGTTCTAGGGTTTAGGACACCAGGGGAAGGCTGGACACCACCAAGAAGAGAGAAGGGCACAGGAAAAGCATCTCAACAGGAAAACCATGAGTAAAAGCTGCAGCTTCTGCTGCTGGCATCCTTCTGCCCACCCTTGGGCAGACAGCTTTGAATTCTCTGGCATTTGGCTGGTGGCTATGGACAGAGGGGGCGGCAGGGGTCCACCTCCCTAGGAAAGGGGAGAGAGAGGGATGCAGCCTAAGGATGATTCAGCTTTTGGTCAACAAATTTGGTCTGCTGTGTCCCATGAGCCCTTTCAGGCTGGGAGGGGCTGCACCATTGTTTGCCCTGGGAGCTGGCAGGGGACAAAAGAGATCCAACTGTCACAAACACCCTCCTTACTCACCGAGACTGATTTTGAGGATGCAGAAGAGAGTGGAATTATTTCCTTCCTGGGAAAATGGAGTGGGCTATCAGCAGAAGTTGGAGAATAGTCTCTGAGAAACTTTGATTTGTGAAGCTCTGAATAGCTTCCAGGCAGGATTGTCTGCCACACCGTTGCAGTGTGTGTTGCAGCAAACACATTTCCACCAGGGTTTGAACTAAGAGGGATGTCGAAGTGTGCCATCTTCTGGTGGACTAAGGAAGTGCATGTGAGGAAATTAAAAGTAAATAAATTAGAGGCTTTTTCAGGCCTTTACAGCCTCCCTCCCCAAGGCCCTTGGAAGTTGGTCTGCAACCATTACTGAGTCCATGGCCAGATTTGAGCAACTAAAGAGAGACAACCCTAAAGAAATAGAACAGGTTGAACCAACAATCAAAGAATGGCAGTAACACACAGCTTCCTACCACTAAATTCCTACACAAGAGAGAAATTGAGCATCAGAGTAAACTTACTATCGTAATCAGATGCCTAGACATCAGCAAAAAAATTGCAAGCCATACAAAGAAAATGGAAGATATGGCCCAAGCAAAGGAATATATCAAAGCCCCAGATGAAACACAGGATTTGAGACAACTAATCAATGAGGTTCATACAAATCTCGTAAATCAAATCAATAAGTTGAAAGACAATATGGCTAAAGAGATAAAGAACATCAAGAAGACACTGGGAGAGCACAAAGAAGAATTTGAAAACCTGAAGAGAAAAATAAGAGAGCTTATGAGAATGAAAGACACAATAGGTGAGATAAAAAACACATTAGAGGCATACAACAGCAGATTCAAAATGATAGAAGAAAGAATAAGTGATGCAGAAGATAGAACAGTTGAAATTAAAGAGAGAGAAGAACAGAGAGAAAAGAATGCGAAAAAAATTGAGCAGGGGCTAAGAAAGTTGAATGATAACACAAAGTGCAACAATGTGTCATGGGAGTACCAGAAGGAGAAGAGAAGGGAAAAGGAATGGGAAGAGTGAGGAAATAATGGCTGAAAAATTCCCAACTCTCATGAAAGAAATGAATTTATATGCCCAAGAAGCATAGCGTACCCCAATCAGAATAAATCTGAGTAGACCTGCTCCAAGACACACACTACTCAGAATGTCAGCCATCACAGATAAAAGAGAAAATTCTGAGAGCTACAAGGGAGAAGCAAACCATCACATACAAGGGACACCCAGTAAGACTTAATGTGGATTTCTCATCAGAAACAATGGAGGTGAGAAGACAGTGATATGATAGAAATAGGATACTGAAAGAGAAAAATTGCCATTCGAGACCTTAAAATATGAAAGTGAGTTTAAAATATACAAATAAACAGAAACTAAGAGAGTTTATAAAAAGAATCCAGCTTTGCAGGAAGCATTAAAGGGAGCCTTGCAGCCTGAAAGAAAAAGACAGGAGAGAAAGGTTTGGAGGAGAGCATAGAAGAGAAGACTAGTGGAAAAGATAACCAAAAGAGTAAAAGAAAGACAGACATAAATAAAATATGACATATGAAAGCCAAAGAATAAAATGGTGGAAGTAAATAATGATTAGTAACATTGAATGTGAATGGATTAAATTCCCCAATGAAAAGATCTAGGCTGACAGGATGGATAAAAAAAAAACATGAGCCACCCATATGCTGCTTAAAAGAGACTCACCTTAGACCCAGATATAAACTGGTTGAAAGTGAAAGGTTGGAAAAAGGTACTCTACGCAAATAGTTACCAAAAAAGAGCAGGGGTAGTGTGATGGTTAGGCTAATGTGTCAACTCATCCAGGTAATTGTGTCCAGGTGTTTGGTCCAGCAAGCCCTGGGCTAATTGTAATACAAGAGCATTTATGGACTTCGATCACCAGTGAGTTTTACTGCGTGGATGGCTGATTACATCTACATCTTTCAGGGAGAGTGCATCATCAGTGGGTGATGCTTTTATCCAATCAGTTGAATGCCTTAAAAGGGGAAGCGATTTCAACATTCAGAGAGAATTTCCCAGCTCGTCATTGGACAGCCACCTTCTCTCAGAAACTCATCAAGGACCTTTCATCGGACTTTCATTGGAGCCCCTGGTTTGCAGCCTGCCTGCGGAACCTGCACTTGTATATCCCCACGGTCACATGAGAGACTCTTTTAAAATCTCATATTATTGACAGGTATCTCCTGTTGATTCTGTTTCCCAAGAGAACCCTGACTAATACAGGTAGCTGTACTAGTATCGGACAAAACAGACTTTAAATGCAAATAAATGAAATAAAAAATGAAAATGGGAACATTATTACTGACCCCACAGAAATAAGAGAGATCATAAGAGGATGCTATGAACAACTTTATGCCAAAAAACTAGACAATGTAGATGAAATGGAAAAATTCCTAGGAATGTACAAACAACCTACACTGACCCTAGAAGAAATAGAAGACCTCAACAAAACAATCACAAGTAAAGAGATTGAAACAGTCATCAAACAACTCCCCAAAATGAAAAGCCCAGGACCAGATGGTTTCACAGGTGAATTCTACCAAGCATTCAAAAAAGATTTAATACCAATCTTATTCAAGCTCTTCCAAAAAATTGAACAAGAAGGAACACTACCAAACTCATTCTATGAAGCCAATATCACCTTAATACCGAAGTCAGATAAAGATATTACGACAAGAGAAAATTACAGACCCATTTCTCTAATGAATATGGATGCAAAAATCCTCAAAAAAATACTTGCTATTTGAATCTAACAACACATTAAAAGAATTATTCATCACGATTAAATGGGTTTTATACCAGACATGCCAGGGTGGTTCAACACAAGACAATCAATCAGCATAATACACCACATTAATAAATCAAAGAAGAAAAATCACATGATTTTATCAACTGATGCAGAAAAAGGCATTTGACAAAATGCAGCATCCTTTCTTGATAAAAATACTACAAAAAATAGGAATTGAAGGAAACTTTCTCAACATGATAAAGGCCATATATGAAAAACCCACAGCTAACATTGTATTCAATGGTGAAAGACTGAAAATTTTCCCTCTGAGATCAGGAACAAGTCAAGAATGCCCACTCTCACCACTGTTGTTCAATACAGTGCTAGAGGTTCTAGCTAGAACCGTCAGGCAAGAAAAAGAAATAAAAGGCATCCAAATTGGAAAGGAAGAAGTAAAACTTTCACTATTTGCAGATGATATGATCTTATATCTAGAAAGTCCCCCAAAATCTACAACAAAGCTGCTAGAGCTAATAAACGATTTCAGTAGAGTGTCAGGGTACAAGATCAATACGCAAAAATCAGTGGTGTTTCTATACAATTGTAATGTGCAATTTTAGGAGGAAGTCAGGAAAAAAAATTCCATTTACAATAGCAACTAAAAGAATCATATTTAGGAATACACTTAACTAAGGATGTAAAGCACTTGTGTTCAGAAAACTGCAATGCATTGCTAAAAGAAAAAAAAAAAAGACCTAAATAATTGGAAGAACATTCCATGCTCATGGACTAGAAGACTAAATATCATTAAGATGTCAATTCTACCCAAATTGATATACAGATTCAATGCGATCCCAATAAAAATTCCACCAGCATTTTTTTAACAAATGGAAAACACAATTATCAAATTTATTTGGAAGGGTAAGAGACCCTGAATAGCCAGAAACCTCTTGAAAAGGAAAAGTGAAGTTGGAGGACTCTCACTTCCAGACTTTAAATCATATTACCTAGCTACAGTGGTAAAAACAGCATAATATTGGATTAAAGATATACACATAGACCAATGGAACCAAACTGATGGTTCAGAAACAGACCCTCACATCTATGGTCAAGTGATTTTTGACAAGCCTGTCAAACCCACCCAGCTGGGGCAGAACAGTCTATCCAACAATTGGTGTTGGGAGAACTGGATATCCATAGCCAAAATAAAGAAATAGGACCTTTATCTCACACTTCATACAAAAATTAACTCAAAATGGATCAAAGACCTAAATATGAAAGCAAAAACCATAAAGCTCTTAGAAGCAAATGTAGGGAAACATCTTCAAGACCTGGTGGTAGGTGGTGGATTCTTAAACCTTACACTGAAAGCACGAGCAACAAAAGAAAACATGGATAAATGGGACCTCCTCAAACTTAAACACTTGTGATTCAAAAGACTTCATCAAGAAGATGAAAAGGCAGCCCACTCATTGGGAGAAAATATTTGGAAACCACATATCCGATAAGGGTTTGATTTCCATTCTATATAAAGAGATCATACAACTCAACAATAAAAGAGCAAGCAATCCAATTTAAAATTTAAAATTGGGCAAAAGATTTAAATAGACATTTTTCCAAAGAGGAAATACAAATGGCCAAAAAGCACATGAAAAAATGTTCCATATCACTAGCTTTTAGGGAAATGCAAATCAAAATAACAATGAAATATCATCTCACACTGCATAGAATGGCAATTATTAAAAAAAAACAGACAACAATAAGTGCTGGAGAGGATGTGGAGAAATAGGAACTTCCTTCACTGTTGGTGGGAGTGTAAAATGGTGCAGCCTCTGTGGAAGACAGTTTGGCAGTTCCTCAGGAAGATAAACATAGAACTACCATATGATCTAGCAATTCCAATTTTGGAATATATCCAAAAGAACCAAAAACTATAAACTATGACACAAACAGACATCTGCACACCGAAGTTTCATAGTGGTGTTATTCACAATTGTCAAAAGATGGAAACAGCCCAAGTGTCCATCAACCAATGAATGGATAAACAGAATATGGTGTATACATATGATGGAATACTGTGCTGCTGTAAGAAGAAATGAAATTGGGACTCATGATAACATGGATGAATCTTGAAGACATTATGCTAAGTGAAGTAAGCCAGATACAAAAGGACAAATATTGCATGGTCTTATTAATGTGAACTAAACAGGAAGAATAAACACATGGAGTTTAAACCTAGAGTATAGGGTATTAGGAGATAAGAGGAGGGTTGAGAAGAGCTACTGATGCTTAATGTATGTAGAAGTTTTAACTAAGTTGACTGTAAAAGTGTGGAAATGGATAGAGTTGATGGTAGCACATTATAGTGAGCAGCAGCTGCTTTATGAATGGGATTGTGGCTGAAAAGGGTAGTCTGCAGGGGTAAATGTCAATAGAAAAGAAGCTAGAGAATAATCTAGGGACTGAATAACACAGCAAACCCAGAGGTGGATGAGAATTGTGGTTGATGGTACAGATGCAAGAGTGTCCTTCTGTGAGCTAGAGTGGATATATATCACTATTGCAGGGTGGTGGGAATGTGGAGAAGCATGGGAAAAATACAGTTAGTGTGACCTATGGACTGTGGTTAACAGCAATACTGTAATATTCTTGCATCAATGCCAAAGATGTACTGTGCTGATAATGGGCGGGGTATGTGTTGATAATGGCCAAATGTATGCTATGGACCATGGTTGGTGGTAATAGTCTGATGATATTATCTCATAATCTGTAACAAATGTTCCACCACAGTGTGGTGTGTTGGTGACGGGGTATTATATGGGAATTCTACACATGTGCATGATTGTTTTGTACGTTCACAAGCTCTGTAATAAAAATATATTTTTAAAAAATAGGGTGGTTTGGTTGAAAAATACACCAAATATAAAATATGGGCTATAGATTGTAGTAATATTTTGATGATGCTTTTGCATGGCTTGTAACAAATGTATCACAACAATGCAAGGTGCTGGTGGAAGGGTGATGCATGGGACCCTGTAGGATGTTATGCATGTTTATATCATAAATTCACAACCTTCACTATACACTGATTGCTTATGTATGTTCATGTATAAATGATATATTTCAATAAAAAATATTTTAAAAAAATGAAAAAAAAGAAAGCTAAAATCAAATACCTAATGAATACCTGGAGGAACTAGAAAAAGAGCAGCAAACCAATCCCAAAGCAAGAAGGAAAGAAATAATAAAAATTAGAGCAGAAATAAATGAAATTGAGAACAAAAGAACAACAAGAGAGAATCAACAAAATCAAAATCTTCTTTGAGAAGATTAAAAAAAAAAAAAAAAGGACAAACCCTTCGTTAGAGTCGCCCTACTCTGCTCTTTAGGAGTGTCCTTTCCTTTTTTTTTTTTTTTTTTCCTTACCGGGAGGTCCCGGGGATTGAACCCGGGTCCCTCCATATGGGAGACGGACGCCCAACCAGTTGAGCCACATCCGACCCTTTTTTTTTTTTTTTTTAGGAGTGTCCTGACTCTGTTGAAGGCCCTTTCCATTTTTCACATACAGTTAGAACCAGCCAGTCAAACCAAACCAAACCAAACCAAACCAAACCAAACCAAACCAAACCAAACCAAATCAAAAAACTGTTGGGATTTTTGTTGAATTGGAATCAAACTAGATTTTGGGGAGTACTCACATCTGTATGACACTGAGTCTTCTAATTCACGATCTCCCTGTTCATCGAGGTCATCACTGTTTTTGTTAAAATTTTATAGTTTTCTCCATACAACTCTTGCACATCTTTTGTTAGATTTATTCCGAAGAAGGTCATGTGTTTTGATGCTATTATAATATCTTTAAAACAATTACATTTCTGTTTGCTCATTTAAATAAATGTAACTGAGTTTCATTGATTCTTTCATCTAGCAACCTTGTCTAACTCTTAATTCTAATTCTAATTCATTCTAGTATTTTTTTTTTAAGGTTTATTTATTTACTTTATCCATTTTAAGCCCCCCCTTCCCCATTTTGCTGTTTTTTGTGTCCATTCCCTGGGAATTCTCTGTGTCTGTTTCCTGCCACTCTTCTCATCCTCCTCCTCCAGTCTTCACCAGGATTTGATCCTGGAGACCTCCGATGTAGGAGAGAGGTGTTCTGCCACCTGCGCCATCTCGGTTCCTGGCTTTCGGAGCTCTTGGAGCATCTCATCTTGTCTCTCTCCTGTTACATCATCATCTTGCTGCATGGATCCCGGGGCCTGGCGGCTCACCAGCACACAGAGCCTGGCAGCCCATGCGCCTTCTATATATATATATTTTTATTTTACCAGGAGGTCCCGGGGATCGAACCCAGGTCCCTCCATATGGCAGACGGACGCCCAACCATTTGAGCCACATCCGCCCCCCTAATAATTTGTTGGTTGAGTTGCTGTTGTTTTACATAGACATAGACAATTGTAGTACATGTGGATAATATACTTTTGTTGTTGTTGTTTTGGATAATATAGTTTTGTTATTTCCTTTCCAATCCTTTTACCTTTTACTGCATTGATTAGGACCACAGTGTGTTGCTGAATTAGAGGCCATGATCTACAGGGCAGGTTCTTTTCCGGACCCTGATCTTGAGCGCTTTCAGCCTTGTCATTGTGGTCTTGCCTGGTTTTCTTCTTCTTTTTTTTTTTTTTTTTTTTGACAATCTCTTTCTCAGGTTAAAGTGGTTTTCTTCTATTCCTATTTGGCGAAATGTATTTTTTTTTTTTTTAAATTATGAATTGATTTTGAATTTTATTAAATGCTATTTCAAGGGGGAGGATGTGGCTCAAATGGTTGGGTGTCCGTCTCCCATATGGAGGAATCTGGGTTCAATCCCCAGGAACTCCCTGGTAAAAATAAATTAAAAAAAAATATAGAAGGCGCGTGGGCCGCCTGGCCCTGTGAGCAGGTGTGCCGTCAGGCCCTGCCGAGCCACGCAGCAAGATGATGATGTAACAGGAGAGTGACACAAGGGAGAGCCAAGACGAGACGTGCCAAAAAACCAGGAACTAAGGTGGCGCAGGTGTCGGAACACCTCTCTTCCACATTGGAGGTTCCCAGGATTGAATCCTGGTGAAGACCAGGAGGGAGAAGGATGAGAAGAGAGGGCAGGTAACAGACACAGAGAATTGCCCAGCAAATAGACACAAAAACAGCAAAAACAGGGAGGGGGAGAGGGTAAAAATGGATAGAAGCAAATAAATAAATAAATAAATCTTTAAAAAAATGCTATTTCACTTTCTTTTGAGATAATCATGAATTTTCTTCAATTTGTTGATGTGGCAAATTGTATTAATTTTAAAATGTTCAATCAGCCTATATTAATCTTGGGTTAAACCCAATTTAGTATTGATCTATTTTCTGAATTGCAAGATTCAGTTTGCTAATTTTTTTTTCAGGATGTTTTCATATATGCCTTCATCTGTTATTTTGATAACAGCTTTATTGAGATATATTTCACTATGATACAAATCCCCCTTTTAAAGTATATAATTCAGGGAAGCGGCTGTGGCTCAATCAGTAGGGCTCCCGTTTGCCATATGGGAGGCCCCGGGTTCGGTTCCCGGGGCCTCCTGGTGGGGGCGGGCCCGGCCGCACGGCGTGGTTGGCTGTGACCCAGCGAGCACAAGCAGCAAGGGGGGGGATAAATGAATAAATAAATAAAATCTTTAAAAAAAAAAAATAAATAAAGTATATAATTCAGTGATTTTTAGTCTTATTCACAGAGTTGTGCAACCATAACCACAATGAAATTTAGAACATTATTTTTATCATTTCAGAAAGAAACCGTGTACCCTTTAGGTATCACCTCCCAGTCTCTCCATCCCCTAGCCCTAGGCATCCACTAGTCTACTTTCTGTCTCTCTAGATTTGCCTCTTCGGAACACTTCGTATAAATGCAATCATACATATAATATGTGGTCTTTTGTGACTAGCTTTTTTCACTTAGCAGGTTTTCAAAGTTCATTCATGTTGTGGCATGTTTCAATATTTCATTCCATTGTATAGCTGAGTACTATTACCTTATATGGATATGCTACATTTTGTTTATCCATTCATCAGTTGATGAACATTTGGGTTGTTTCCACCTTTGGTATTACGGATAATGCTGTTATCAACAATCATAGTATACAAGTGTACAAGTTTTGTGTGGACATATATTTTTATTTCTCTTAGGTATGGAATTGCTGGGCCAAATGGTGACTTTATGCTTAATTTTTGAGGAGCTGCCAGACTGTTTTCCAGAGTGGCTGCACCATTTTACATCCCCATCAGCCGTTGTACGAGGGTTCTGATTTCTCCACATCTTTGCCAGCACTCCTCTTTTTTATTATGGCCATCCTAGTGGGTATGAAGTGGTGTCTCACTGTGGATTTGATTTGCATTTCCCTAATGACTAATGATGTTTTTTTTTTTTTGTGGTTGAATCTTGAGTGATTTATTTTCTTTTCAATTTTGAGTATTAGCTGAATTCATTTTAATAAGCATGGACTTTATAATAACAAAAGATAAACTCATCTGCCTTTTGGAAAAATCTGGGGATCATCTTGAAAAGAGACTCACTGGGGAGCAGTTGAGATGGGGAGTCCATTTGGGAGGTCACCGCACTAATTTTAGCAGGAATGCTGAAGGCCTGAGCCTTCATGACAGTGTCCTTTGTACCTTCTAGCTCCACAGCCTTCTTCTCTTGTAAAACCTAGTTTCAAATTGAGCAGTCTTGGCTGAAAAGAGAGATAATAAACTGCACCCAGAAATTGAGGCTACTTAGTGGTTTCTTTCAGGAGGCATTTGCATTTTCGTAGCTACAACAAGCAATTCTCCAATAATGCAATTTTGGGATTTGGGATGAGGGAAGATATATTTTTTTTTTGTCTGTGAGGAAAAGTGTTTTCTTATTCTTTCACATCCTATCACATAGACCAAGGTCAATGTCTTCCTTGCTACCCCCCTCCCCCAAACTCCTGATTCTTCTCTGTAGCCTGGCAACCATTATAGAGCCCACCACAGTGCACTCACCTGTGGTACCAGTTAAGTGGGCAGAGAAGGACATTGTGGCTGAGATGCTTTGGGAAGTGATGGCAGAAGGCACATCTCACCTAAGCCTTTCATGCATGGGACAAGGGTGTGAGCTAAACCCAGGGTGGCTCTTGATCATGGGGAACCAGACTCCCTGTTCTGTGTCCTTTCCCCTCCTGACTGATGATGTTGATCGTCTGTTCATGTGCTCATTGGCCATTGGTCTATATCCTCTGGAGAAATATTTGTTCATATCCTTTGCCCATTTTTAAATTAGGTTGTCATTTTATATTATTGAATTTTAAGAGTTCTTTATACATTCTAGATACAAGTACCTTACTAGATATGTGTACGATTTCCATATATTTTTTCCCATTCTGATAGTTGTCATCATTTTCTTGATAGTGTCCTTTGATGAATGGAAATTTTAAATTTTGATGAAGGTTAATTTATCTATTTTTTCTTTTGTTGCTTGTGCTTTTGGTGTCATATCTAATTATCTATTGTAAAACCCAAGGTCATGAAGATTTATACCTATGTTTTCTTCTAAGGGTTTTATTTTTTTTTAAAAACTGATCAGTTAAGTAAACTTTTATTTAAGGCTTTAGTATCAAAAGACATTCCCATCCTACAATTTGAGAACACCAATACTAAGAGAAATAGACAAAGCACTGAACATAGGTTACTCCTTTGGTAATCTCTAAGCACCTGAAACTTTAAAAAACAGGTGCACTCCTGAAAAAAAGGGAGGGAGTGGATGTAGCTCAGTGGTTTGAGCATCTGCTTCCCATGTACGAAGTCCCAGGTTTAATCCCAGGTACCTCCTAAAAAAACAAAACAAAACAGGTGCAGAGGGAGAAAGAGAGACTCAGTAGGCTCTATAAAAGGACCATACAAAAACAATATCATTTAAATTCAATATAGCAATATGGGTTTATCGTTTTGAATTTTACATTTAAGTCTTTGATTCATTTCAAGTTAATTTTTGTATATGGTGTGAGGTAAGGAAGCAAGTTGATTTTTTTACATGTGGCTGTCCGGTTGTCCCAGCACCATTTGTTGAAAAGATTTTTTCACCATTGAATAATACTGGCACCCTTGTCAAAAATAAATTTATAGATTCATAGGTCTATTTTTTGGGCTCTTAATTCTATCCCATTAATCTATGTCTAAACTTATGTCAGTACCACATGGTTCCCCCACCTGAGATGTCTCTCTTGTCTGTCTGCTCATTGTCTGCTCATCTTCTTTACGAGGTACCAGGAACCGAACTCGGGACCACCTGTGGGAGGCAGGTGTCCAACCGCTTGAGACACATTTGCTCCCTGCTCATTGTGTCTGCTCATTCGTCAGCATGTTGCATCAGTTTGTTGTGTCTGCTTGTTGCATCAGCTCATTTTCTTTAGGAGGCACTGGGAACTGAACCTGGGACCTCCCATGTGGGAGGCAGGTGCCCAACTGCTTGAGCCACATCTGCCCCTGACCTGGTTTTGATTACAATAGCTTTGTAATAAGTTTTGAAATTGAGAAGTGTGAGTCTTCCAACATTGTTCTTTTTCATGACTGTTTTAGCTTTTCTGAGTTGTTCACAATTCCATATGAATTTCAGAATCAGCTTGTCAATTTCTACAAATAAGTCAGCAGGGATTCTGATAGGGATTGTGTTGAATTTGTACTTCAGTTTGTACTTCAGTACTGTCACCTTAACAATATTAAGTCTTCTGATCCATGAACATTGGATGTCTTTCCATTTATTTAGATCTGTAATTTCTTTTAACAGTGGTCTGTAGTTTTCAGAGAATAAATTTAGCACTTCTCTGTTAAATTTACTCCTATTTATTTATTTTTAAAAAGATTTATTTTACAACACCTCGTTGTTTGCACTTGGTGTCTGCTCTCTGTGTTTGTTCATTGTGTGCTTGTCTTCTTTTTGGGAGGCACTGGGAACTGAACCCAGGACCTCCCATGTGGGAGGGAGACGCCCAATGGTTTGAGCCACCTCTGCTCCCCGCTTTTTGTGTCTCTCATTGTGTTTCCTCATTGTGTCTCTTCATTGCATCATCCCATTGTGTCATCTTGTTGCATCAGCTTGCCGTCCCAGCCTGTCATGTCACCTTGCTGTCTTGTCTTCTTTAGGAGGCACTGGGAACCTCCTGTGTGGTCCAACTGCCTAAGCCCCATCTGTTTCCTTATTCCTATTTTTTATTTTTATTTTTTAAAGATTTATTTTATTTATTCCCCTTCCCTTCCCCCCCCCCCCGCTTGTTTTTTGTGCTTGCTGTCTGCTCTCTGTGTCTGCTTGTCTTCTCTTTAGGAGGCACTGGTAACCGAACTTGGGACCTCCCATGTGGGAGAGAGGCGCTCAGTCATTTGAGCCTCCTCAGCTCCCTGCTTTGTTGTGTCTCTCATTGTCTCTCCTCTTTGTGTCTCCTTGTTGCATCATCTTGGTGCAACAGCTTGCTGCACCACCTGTAGTGCCAGCTTGCTGTCTTGTTTTCTCCAGGAGGCACTGGTAACCAAACCATGGACCTCCCATGCAGTAGGTGGGAGCTCAATTGCTTGAGCCACATCTGTCTCCCTCCCCCTATTTATTTATTTATTTATTTTTAAGATTTTATTTATTTATTCATTTATCCCCCCCTTGCTGCTTGTGCTCACTGGGTCAGCTAACCACGCCGTGCGGGCGGGCTTGCCTTCACCAGGAGGCCCCGGGAACCGAACCCAGGGCCTCCCATATAGTAAACGGGAGCCCTACTGATTGAGCCACAGCCGCTTCCCATCCCCCCCCATTTATTTATTTATTTATTTATTTATTTTTTTTTTTTATTATGGGCCCCCCATTTATTTTTAATGCTATTGTAAATAAAATATTTTCTTAATTTCATTTCAAATTGTTCATTAAAAGTGTATAGAAATAATATTGATTTTTTAAATAACTTCGCTGAACTTATTAGTTCTAATAGTTTAGAAATTCCTTAGAATTTTCTATATACTAGATCATGCTATCTGAATAGAGATAATTTTACTTCTTCATTTCCAATCTGGATGCCTTTTGTTTCTTTTTTCTTTTCTTTTTTTTTTGGCCTAATTGTTCTGGCTTGAGCCTCCTGTACAATTTTGAGTCGAAGTGGTGAGAGTGGACATTCTTGTCTGTTACTTAATCTGATTTTGGTATCAAGGTTTGTAAGCCTCATAAAATGAGTTGGAAAGTGTTCCTTCTTTTTCTGTATCCTGGAACAGATTGTGTAAGATCTTAACTATTCTTTGAATATATGATGAACTCACTGGTAAAATTATCTTGATTTTTCTATTTTTTTTGTTGGATTTTTTTTTTTTTTTAAACTAATTTCTTTAATGGTTATAGGGTTATTTAGGTTTTATATTTCTTTGAGTCAGTTTTGGCATATTAGTATAGGAATTTATCCATTTTTTCCCAATTTTCAAAAATATTAAATTAAAAAATGCTGCATATGTGATGAAAAATACAAATTTTGCAGTTGTTTGGTGTGGTGTTCTCTACATTTACATTAGGTTTCCAGTTGTCATTCAAATCTTTATCTTTCCTGATCCTTTTTTACCTGCTGATCTATCCATTACTGAGAAAGGTGTATAAAAATCTCCCATTATGAGAGAAAGAGAAGAGCAGGCTCTGAGCCATCACCCATGTGGACATAATCTATGGTAAAGGGATAGAGTCTAGTTGCATATTGAAGGATAGGACAGGTGGGTAGTGATATTACTGGGTTTGGTGGTGCAGCGTTGACAGGTGGGTAGGTGTGATGGTTAGGCTAATGTGTCAACTCGGCCAAGTAGTTATGTCCAGGTGTTTGTTCCAGCAAGCACTGGGCTGATTGTAATACAAGAGCATCTATGGACTTCGATCACCAGTGAGTTTACTGCATGGATGGCTGATTACATCTGCATCAATCAGGGAGACTGCATCAGCAATGGGTGACGCTTTTATCCAATCAGTTGAATGCCTTAAAAGGGGGAGTGATTTCAACATTCAGAGAGAATTTCCCAGCTCATCGTTGGACAGGCAACTTCTCCCAGAGACTCATCAACGGCCTTTCATTGGGCTTTCATCGGAGCCCCTGGTTTGCAGCTTGCCTGAGGAACCTGGACTTGTGCGTCCCCACGGTCGCGTGAGAGACTCTTTTAGAGTTCCATATTATTCACAGATATCTCCTGCTGATTCTGTTTCCCGAGAGAACCCTGACTAATACAGTAGGTAAGGAAGGGCAGGTTTACATACCCAGGGCACATAACTATGAATCTTGACATTCCATGAGTCAAGAAAGGGGAATATCATGTGCCCCAGGGGGGTGGGGAGGAAGGAACAGTTAAGATCTAATGGGGTATTTAGTGGTCATGGGAAAGGTTTTTCATTACCTTACATTAATGGACACAGGACATGGTAAATATCATCAAAAATTATTAAACTGTACTGGCTAAATTGTAAAATATACTGTAAATCATTGACAATGTTTAGTTGCTATATTTTGCTATCTGTATAACAGTTATAACAATGCTAACATCCAAAAAAAAGGGGGGGGTTTAATATGGGGTGGGGAAGGGGTGGGTGGTTTGGTATCTGGGAGTCTCTGGTACTCCATGTGTGACTTTGTTGTGACCTAAAACTTCTTTGAAAATTAAATGAAAATTTGTGAGACACTGGGGATTGAGAGGGGGAAGGTGTAAGGGCATACCAGATATCCGATAACACAGTGATAAAAGGAAAAAAAGAATATATATATATATTTTAAAGGCATTTCTTTTGCTTTTTTCCCCATTTTTTTGAATGTCCCAATCCGCTAATTATATTTTGTTTTGTTTTTTGCTTGATTTTTTTTTTTTCCTGAGTTTCCTTATGTTTGTCTCTTGCATGTAAGCTTATCATTGTTTCTTTTTTGTATTAAGTGTATTTGATTATTTTATGGACTACATGTTCATGGAAGATTTAGATCACAGTAGGGTTACAATGGGTACTGCAGGGGATTATTGGTGGGGGGGTGTCTGGGAGGGGGGGATTAATGGGAGTAAGTTCATCCGAATATATATGAAAGATATACAAAATTGTTCAAAAGATCAAAGGATGGGGCATGGTCACGGTGGGTGGACAATCACACAATAAATGAGGGAATCTGAATTCCTAGCTTGGAGAGCTCTGCCACATTCTCCAAGGGAGCAGCAACAGTCCTCTGAGTGCAGGGACAGTGTCTGTCAAAAGAGGATGGCCCACTGATGAGTTCTTGTTATTGATGACTACCCTTATGAGTCTTTGCTCTTGTAACTGAAACTTAGCTTACTGTTATGGGGTGCCTAAGGGTTGCCATCTGAGAGCCTCCTTGTTGCTCAAATGTGGCCTCTCTCTAAGCCAAACTCAGCATATGAATGCATTACCTTCCCCCCAACGTGGGACATGACTCCCGGGGATGAGCCTCCTTGGCAACGAGGGATTAATACCAAGTGCCAACTGGCAACACAACTGGAAAAAGACCTTGAATAAAAGGGGGAAAAGGTAAAGACAAATGAGTGCAAGTTGGTAAGAGACTTCAAAGAGAGTCGGGAGGTCATCCCAGACGTAACGCTTACACACACCTCAGTAGGAGCTCATAGAACATCAAAGTGCATATCACCCCACACAGAGGGGCTCCTGAGAACTCTGGAGACACCCAGGTCCTATATAAGGGGGAATAGCCCCAGAGACTAATGCCTTATCAGTGGGCTCTATTTTGGAATCTGTGCTCTTGAGAGTGACAGAACTGGACTCAAATAAGTCCTCCCTGCACATGGTTCATCAGTCCCTTCTATTCAAACCTATATGTGATGCTGAAGTTTTTAGGTATACTTCCAGAGACTGGAGCCTCTGGCCTACCTATGTGTCAGGTGTGCGTGGAATCTCAGTGGAGTTGCAACTCCTACCCTACAGCTCAATGGACTCATCCAAGTCACCTGGCGAGGAGACAACGATGGGCAACGGCCATCCCAGGGAATGGAGAGGGCCTGCATTTGCAGGCAGGATCAACCCACCCACCATATCCATGGAATATAAGCCCTCTCTCACTTGGAGGTGGAGTGGACATCACCATCCCAGTCCCCTCAGGATTGGGGGAAGAACCATGGACTAGAGTGGACTTGATGGTATTCTGTTGTACACATATGGTGATTCTAGCAATGGAAGAAATTATAACTGAGGTGGAGCCAGTGGCCACTGGACACTTTTGGGGCAGGGAGGGGACGAGCAGTTGAAATACAGGGGCTTCTTTGGGATTTGGAGGTTGTCCTGAGTGCCGTTGTGGCAACGGATGTAGGCCATTTTAAATCAGCACACACCACTCAGAACTGTGTGGGAGAGAGTGTGGTCTACGATGTGAACTGTGGTCTATGGTTGGTGGCAAGGCCCCAGGATGTGTAAGTCCATTGAGGGTGGTGGGCCACACTTGTGGGAGACGTTTGTGTGGGATGTGGTGGGAGGTGTGGGAGGTGGGCAACATGGGAATCCCAGTAGGTTCTGTGTAATATTTTGGGTAATCTAAGCACCTCTTAAAATATATAAATAACATTTTTGTAAGCAAATGCACATATATGCATATATATTTATATATCATTTTACAAATATTGGTATGTATTGTGAAAATTTTGATTTTTACCCACAATAAAAAATAAAAAAAAAACACCTCCCATTATGATGTGGATCTGTAGTTACCTTTTTTTTTTAAAGATTTTATTTATTTATTCATTCATCCCCCCCTTGCCGCTTGTGCTCGCTGGGTCAGCCAACCACGCCGTGCGGGCGGGCCTGCCCTCACCAGGTAAACGGGAGCCCTACTGATTGAGCCACAGCCGCTTCCCTGTAGTTAACTTTTGCTTTATATATTTTCAAGTCATTATTAAATATATGCACAGTTAGAATGCTAATATATTCCTGGTACATCAAATTCTTTATTGCCTTGTAGGAACTTCTTTATCTCTAGTAATGATTTTTGCCTTCAATTCTGTTTTTTCTGATACTTACAGAGCGACTCCAACTTTCATTTGAATATTATTTCATTTGAATATTAGTTTCATCCTTTAACTTTTAACCTTTCTGTATCTAAATGGCTTAGATATATTTGTATAAATAGGACAGAGCTGTATTTTTTAAATCTTCTAATTGAAATGTATAGTCCTTTTACAGGTTTTGAAATTACTGATATTTTTGGATTTGTCATCTTATTTTGTGCTATTTGTTCTACTTTTTCTATTTTTTTTCCTTGCTTTTTTTTTCATGTCCCTTTTTTCCCTATTCATTTTGAAGTTATTTAGTGCTTACATTAGAAAGTTTATCAGTGTTTAAAGTTAATATTTTGCCTTCCTATCTAGCAGTGTAAGATCTGTAACACTTTAACTTCAATTATTCCCTCCAGCTTTTATGCTGCTGTTACCATGTGCTTTAGTTGTGTCTTATGTTTTTGTAACCCCACCAGAGATCAATGGTATAAAGCAATAATGTTTGTTTAGAATTACTCACATACTTACCGCCTCTTGCACGAGAGCTTTCATCTCAGGTCACTTTCCTTCTGCCTGGAGTTTATTCTTCAGAACAGGGTGGACAAGCTGAAGCCCACAGGCCAAGCCCGCCCATGCCTGCTTTTGTGAATACAGTTTTATCAGAACACAGCCAAGCCGTTTACCTTTTATCTCTGACTGCTTTCATGCTCTACCGTGATGCTGAGTAATTGAGACAGAGACTGTATGGCCGGCAAAGCCAAAAATATTTGCTCTCTGGCTCTCACCAGAAACAGTTTACTGATCCTGCTTCAGAATTTCCTTCGGTGCAGCTCTGTTTTGTGTTTTCTCTGAAATGTGTTTCTTTCTTATTCTTGATAGTTTTGCAGGGTGTACAATTCTAGGATGACAGCTATTCTCTCAGCGTATTGAAAATACTATTCCACTATTTTCTAGCTTCCATTACGGCTCCCGAGAAGATGGTTTTAAGTCCAGTTTTTTTCTTTGAAGATAAACTGTCTTTTCCTATATGATTGCTTTTAAGATTTTCTCTATGTTTTTAGTTTTCTGCAGTTTCATCAAGATCTACCTAGATCTGAATTTTTTTATTTTGACCATTTCTATTTTGCTTGGGATTTGTTAGGTTTTCTGAATCAATGTATTCATATCCTTTGTCAGTTCTGGAAAAACTTCAGCTTTTATCTCTTTATAGATAATAATTCTAATACCCAAAGTCTTTGCAAGCCTTTGCTCCTGTTGGTTCTCTCAGTGCCTTGTTTTCTTGTGTTTTGTGATTTTTTTTGACTACCCAGGGAATTTCTTGAGGCCTGGGGGCTTGAAGATAGATCCTCCAGAAAGGATTTTCATTTCTGCTGCCCTGGAGGAACTGCAAGCCTGGACCTCTTTACATTTGCGCTTAGACCCCAGGGAATCTGCATTCAGGCTGTCCAATGGGATGTGGGCTGACTATTGGCACAAAGTCTCAGGGTTTCAGACAATTCTTTAGTTCATTGAAGCTTGGGACCCCAGGAGTCCCAGGATTATGTGGGTAGAGAGCACCTATTAAACTCTAATCCTTGGCTGACTGGTTTTTCCCATGTTCAAGTTGTCTAGTTTTGGCATATGGTAGGCAAATGCTGATTTCAGAGCTCTGCTTACTGACCTCCTTGGCTGCTTTGCTTTGAGTTAGTATTTATCAGCTGAACAATTGATTGAAAAACATCTTTTATACAGTTAATATAGCAAGTTGTAGCTTTTTAATGTTGTTATTCAGAGTACCTTGTCTCCCAGACCACAGGAATGCATCTATTGTTTTTATTTAAAAGACTTTTTCCCCGATTATAAAGATATATTCATTATTGAAAACCATAATAGAAAACACACAAAAAATGAAAAGTCAGCCATAATCTCATTCCTGAGATAAAAAGTTAGCATTTTATCATATTACCTGCTAATTTTCCTATGCATCTAACTTTTAACAACTAAGATGACTACAAAGTAATAGGCTTAGAGTGCCATTTTTTTTTTTTTTTTTTTTTTTTTTTTTTTAGATACTGGGGCTGAGAATTGAACCCGGGATCCACTGAGTTGATTTATCCATTTGTTTACTTATTGTTTGAATTTTTGTTTTTAGGAGGCACTGGGAACCGAACCCGGGACCTCCTATGTGAGAAACAGGCGCTCAACCACTTGAGCCACATTCACTCCCCTAGATTGTATTTTTGTTACAATAGTTCCCTACAAAATTTTAGCTAGTTCTGATTTACTATTATTTATGCTTTTATTGTGTGTATGTATAAGCAAAAATCTCTTGAAAAATACTCCATCTGCTATAAAGCTGGAGTAGACATTGTAGTATTACTCAGAACCTCATTTCCAATAGTCCTTCAATGAATTTCTCTCAGAATTCAGGGTCATTTCATGTGTATTTGCTTATTTCCCCTCCCAGGCCTAAGAGAACTCGAACCCTCCTCCCTTCCTTCCCTGCCTTTCTCCCCTCTACCCTCCACTATGGTTCCCATAAAGACCAAAGCTTATGCGCAATTGTATTATTTTTCTCCTCTTTGTTTTTTGGGCACAATTGTTTTTCTTACCATGAATTTCCTCCTTTTAAGAGTTTACTATTCTCAATTTTAAAAAGTGTGTTACTACTATATAGCAACCTGTAAATGTTTTTGGAAATAGTTATGGTTTAGATTATAAATAAGTTACCTTACAAATACATGAAGATAAGTTAACTGATTAACATTAGGGGTATACTCCCTTTTTATAGTTCTAGTATAAAATATTTTAAGTGTAATAAATATATTAAGATTGAGTAGCTAGTTTGAGTTAACACTATTTACACTGATATGTTTACGTTAAAAAAAAAAAAAAAACACCCAGGGAAGCGGATGTAGCTTAGTGGTTGAGTGCCTGCTTCCCATGTATGAGGTTCTGGGTTCAATCTCGGGTACCTCCTAAAACAAACAAACAAATGAACAAAAAACAAGAAAAAACAAAAAACAAAAAGTCAAGGTACAATTATGTGACAATCTAAATAAAAACATTGATTTTAGGTGTATATGAGGTAAGTGGCACTCACAAATGCAGAATATTAGATGCCTGTTTTTTTTTTAAAGATTTACTTTTTTTTAATCCATTTTACCCCCCACCCCATTTTTGCTGTTTTATGTATATTTGCTGAGCAATTCTCTGTGTCTGTTTCCTGCCCTCTCGTCTCATCCTACTCCTCCTGTCTTCATCGGGATTTGATCCTGGGAATCTCTGATGTGGAAGAGAGGCATTCTGCCATCTGCGCCACCAGTTCCTGGTTTTTTGGCGTGTCTTGTCTTGGCTCTTCCTTGTGTCACTCTCCTGTTACGTCATCATCTTGCAGTGTGGCGCAGCAGGGCCTGGTGGAGCGCCTGTGCCTGGGGCCTGGCGGTGCACCCATGCGTGGGGCCTGGCAGTCCACACGCCTTCTCTATTTTTCTTAATTTAACGGGAGGTCCCAGGGATTGAACCCAGGTCCCTCCATATGGGAGATGGACACCCAACCATTTGAGCCACATCCGCCCCCCAGATGCCCATTTTATCTGAATAAGAGAACATTCAAAAATGATTTTCATAAAACCAAGCTTGTTAATCACTGTGGATATTTTTAAATGCAGAGAATCTTCTGATCACATTGCTGCCTTTTAAAGCTGCTTCCATGTTTTTAAATTAAAAAAACATAACTCTTGCTGATAAAATTCTTACATGTATGAGATATGTATATCTTAGGTTGCCTAGCTTAAATTTACTAGTGATGGAGACACATAAAATGTTAAAGCCATTTACTAAAGCAGTTTCCCAAAACATAACAGACAGGGAAGAGGCTGTGGCTCAATTGGTTGGGCTCCCGTTTACCATTTGGGAGGCCTCGGGTTCGATTCCTGGGGCCTCCTGGTGAAGGCAAGCCCGCCCGCACGGCGCGGTGAGCTGACGCAGCAGGACGACCCAGCAAGGGGAGACAAGCAGACCCAGAAAAATGCCAAAAAGCAAATGGACATAGCAAGCACAAGCAGCAGGGGGGGAATAAATAAATAAATAATAATAAAATCTTAAAAAAAAAAAAATAGACAAGGGTTGCACTTATAGAATAAGATGTAATTTTGTATTTAAAATATTATCATTGGCTAATATACAATGGATTTTTATTAAATTGGCAATAAAACAAAACCTTAATTTTCCAAAATTAATTTAAAAAGCACTGAAAACACACACATATTAAAATTATAAGATAAAAGGCACACAGGAACCTGTATATCAAACCAGAATGTATTAGGATATTGATTATATCTAAATAATTATTTTTCTTTTTCCTTCTGTAGGTGAAGGTGATTTAATAGAATTGACCACAGTTTCTTTAGAATCTCCAAAGGCATTTTTGGCGGAGGCCTGACCAGGAGGCAGATGGAGCATCTTCTCACTTTTCAAAGTCTCTTCAGATCCTTGACTAACAACAGGATTTGTTTGGGCACTTTTTAACACACAGCCTGATCCAAAAAGTTCTTCCATTAGACTGCTTTTCTTATCTCTGAAATTTGTTTCTCTGGCTTTTGTTCTGGAAGACTTAGCAAAAGAGGGCTCGTACCCGTCGTCTGAAGGCTCCGCCTTCAGCTCCTCCAGGCTGGCACGCTGTTTGCTTGTACCGTGGTGGCCTCTTGTGGTCCCTGCATGGGCTGGTCCGCCCGAAGTAGGAAGCCCATGATGCAAGTTCTCAATCGCTTCTGTGAACGAATAATGCTTCCTTTGTCTAAAGGGCATTTTGATATCGGGAACAGCAGATTTGTCTTGTATCTCATCCATGTCCTTTATTTGTATACTTCTTTTAAACTTTTCTTTTGCTATGTCATCTTCTGGATTGCTTTCCTTTTCAGGATGAATTACTTGAATTGTTTTTGATGGCAGTTCTTGTTCTTTCATTAAAGTGATTTTCTTTTCTTGACCTTCTTTTTTCTCTCTTTGTCTTCCAGTATTCTCCAGAGGTGCTTGAACTTCAAGATGTTCCACTTCTTTGAATAAATCTATATTAGAAAAACAGACAACTTAATGCTCTTTAAAATTAATGGACTTCTTTTTCAAGATGGCATGTGTAGCACACTTATCTTTTCCTCCTGACAAGCATATTAAAATGGCAGAGAAGAAAAAAAAAAAAAGCATAGCAATTCTAGAATATAGAGAAGGGTTCTATTAACAAGACTGAAATTTTATATTTCTCATAGGAATTATTAAACAGCCCAAAAGAAAAATGATATTTTGTAGCAGTTTGGCATTATTTATGAATTCCAAAAATAGATATTGGATTATGTTTGTAAACTTGTCTGTACCTGGGCGTGATAAAATTATGATTAGGGCTTTGATTGGGCCGCTGTCAGTAGGATGTTGAGTCCCCGCTCCCTTGGTGGGTGGGGACTTACAGATAAAACTACATGGCAGAGCAGAGGAGTGAGTTGGCATTTTAATGTTGGAGCCCCGGGAAGTAAAAACACAGAGGAAAAGAGATGGCTCCTTAACATGGCAGAAGCCCCAGGGAGAGAGAAACAGAGCAGTTCGCCTGATAGTCTACAGCTGGCTTTGTGGAGAGAGCACAGCAGCTGAGCTGGGAGAGAGAGAGATGAGACTTATCCCAGCCTACAGCTGATACTGGAAGAAGCTGGGACCATGGAGCCTTAAGAGGAAGAGGGAGCCTGAACCCTGGCAGCCATCGGCAGCCATCTTGCTCCAACATGTGGCAACAAACTTTGGTGAGGGAAGTAACTTATGCTTTATGGCCTGGTAACTGTAAACTTCTACCCCAAATAAATACCCTTTATAAAAGCCAACAGATTTCTGGTATTTTGCATCAGCACCCCATTGGCTGACTAATACAATATTCATAAAAGAAGAAATAACATTTTTCAATAAAACTAACAATAGATGTTGATATCAATAGCTGAAGTGCAAGTTAAAACAATGAGAACATCTTTCACCAATCCAATTGGCAAATAATTTCTGGAGTTGGTGAGAGGATGGGAAATCAGAACTTTTGTTTCTTGGTGAGAGCGTAAATTGGTAAAGCTTTTTTGAAGGGCAATTCAGCAGTATCTATAAAAATTTTAAAAGACCAGACTGTTAGACCTAATAACTTTACTTCTAGGAACAAACCCTACAAAAATACACAAAGATGTTTACTGCAGCATGGTTTAGTAGAAGTGGAACATCCTAAATGTGTGTCAAAGGAGTAGTGGTCAAATAAATTACGGCACGTGCAGGCTATGGATTTTCAGGCAGTTATTATAAAGAATGAGGCGGATAATAGTGAACTGTTAGGTAAAGATGATCACAGTATATTGTTAAATGAAAAAGACTTTTGAAGATAAGCTTTTCTTCCTGTTCCCTGCCCAGGCACTCAGAAAGCACCACTTTAGCCCTCCCCTCCCGACGAGAGGCCTGTTGCAGGAACAGACATGCAAAAGTTCTCAGGAAACCGACAGTGACTGATCATACTGAGCCATCATTTCTAAATCTGACTGTCCTGCCATTTGTATGGGAGAATGGGGATGATGTTGGATGTGCAAAGAGTAGGAAATTTTTAACACATGAACACTTTGTGAAATAAAATTATTCATTTGTACTATAGAAAAATACAAAAGGATCCCCAGCAAGGGAAAATGCTTCAAGAAACAATAGTGAGCAAAGCAACCAATAAAAAATATATTTAATTCTAAATAATTGTTAATATTATGCCCTATGATACAAATGTTAGAAAAGGATTATTAAAATAGTTGTGGCAGAGAAAAAAATGCCAAAGGACTAAAGTTCCAGTTGATTTCAACTCAAAGCAACGCGGAAGGTAGGGAGAGAAGGGAATGTATAAACTGCTAAAGTATTGTCTGGTTTGAGGAGTGAGGGAAATTATAGGCATTATTAATTCTAGATGGCAAAAAACTACATTGAATAAGTTTGTTAAAATTTTAAGGAAACCATTAGAAGAACAGAAATAGGATGAGAACTTCTAAAATACTAGATTGAAGGAGAAAACATATTGAGTGAGTGAAAGTTTCTTATTTGAAGCCAGGTCAGTTTTGCATTGGGAAAAAAAAATCAGCCAAGCACTATGGCAATATTAAAATGGAGAGAAATTAATGGTTTAAAAAAAAAAAAAAGCAATAAGTAAGGCTTTTGGCTGGCAGGAGGCCATGGTGCAACTTTCTTGGGTCATCCCGCATCTGGGTTCACCCGCCACCAGCTTCCTCTGGGTGCCCCCAAGTTTGACCCCAGCGACATCAAAGGCATGGACTTGAGGTGAACCAGAGGGAAAATCGGTGCCACGTCTGCCCAGGTCCCCAAGATCGGTCCCCTGGGACTGACTCCAAAAAAGATTGGGGATGGCATTACCAAGGCAACCGGCAACTGGGAGGGTCTAAAGATTAGGGTGAAATGGACCATTCAGAACAGACAGGTTGGGGGTGGGGGGTGGCTTCCGCCTCCATCCCAATTGTCAGCACCCTTGGGGAACCACTGGAGACAAAGGAGCAGAGAAACATGAAACATAGTGGGAATATCAACTTCTTTTAGAATACAATTTTATTGAAGTATATCATGCATACATAAACATATATAAACAATAAGTGTATAGTAAAAGTTGTGAACTTACAAAACAAAGATGTACAGGGGCTCCCACATATCACCCCACCATCAACACCTTGCATTGTTGTAAAACATTTGTTACAAACTATAAAAGAACATCATCAAAATATTACTACTAACTATAGCCCATATGTTACATTTAGTGTATTCTTCCCCCCACCACGATTAGTAACACCTTGTATTAGTATTATATATTGGTTATAGTTCACGAGACAATGTTCTCCTATTTGTCCTGTTAACCACAGTCCATCTTCCACCACTGGATTCCTGTGTTACATAGTCTCATGCTTTGTACAATCCATTGAAAGTGCACACTAAGAGGCTCTCATTTTCATCACAGAGTTGTGCTGTCATCACCTCAGTCAATTTTAGAATGTTTTCATTAGTCCAAAAGGAAAAATCCCTTATACCCCACATTGTTGTCCCTTAGGTTGATATAATATCTTCTTTGCCATTGCTGCAAAAATATTATAATATTACTGTTAACGATCATCCATAAGTTACATTAGTTGTAATTTCCCCATGTATCACCATATTCTTAACACATTGAGAAAGAATATTCTTATATTTATACTATTAATCACCATCTTCATCCACCACCGAAATCATTGTTATACAGTCCCTAGATTATTCTCTAGCTTTCTTTCAATTGACATTTGCATTCACAGACTATCCCTTTCAGCCACAACCTCATTTATAAATTAGCAGTGTTAGTTATACTCACTATAATGTGTTACCATAATTTCTATTCATTTCCACATTTTTACAATAAAACTTATTAAAAATTCTACATACATTAAGCATCAGCTCTCATTCTCAACCCACATTTTATCTCCTAGTTACCTATACTCTAGAATTTACCCTCTGTGAGTTTACTCATCATATTTAGTTCATATTAGTGACACCATACAATATTTGCCTTTTTTTGTTTGGTTTATTTCACTCAACATAATGTCCTCAAGGTTCAACCATGTTGTCATATGCATCCCAATTTCATTTCTTCTTACAGCTGAATAGTATTCCATTGTATGGAATACTATTTTGTTTACCCATTCATCAGTTGATGGACACTTGGGTTGTTTCCATATTTTAGTAGTTATGAATAACGCTGTTTTGAACATGATGAGCAAATGTCAGTTTGCATCCTTGCTTTCAGTTCTTCTGAATATATTCCTAGTAATGGAACTGCTGGATCATATGGCAGTTCTGTATTTAGCTTCTTGAGGAACTGCCAAACTGTCTTCCACAGAGGCTGCACCATTCTACATTCCAACCAATAGTGAAAGAATGTTCCTGTTTCTTCACATCTTTTCCAGAAATTTTAGTGTTTTTTTTTTTAATTTAAATAAGTGCCATTTATATAAGGTGTGAAATGGTATCTCATTGTAGTTTTTTTTTTTTTTTTCTTTTTTTTTTTACCGGGAGGTCCCGGGGATCGAACCCGGGTCCCTCCATATGGGACATGGACGCCCAACCAGTTGAGCCACATCCGACCCCTCATTGTAGTTTTGATCTGCATTTCCCTAGTAGCTAGTGATTTTGAACATTTTTTTTTCATGTGCTTTTTGGCCATTTGTATTTCCTCTTTGGAAAAATGTCTTTTCAAGTCTTTTTTTTTTTTTTTTTTTTTTTTAAAGATTTTTTATTTATTTATTCATTTATCCCCCCTTGCTGCTTGTGCTCGCTGGGTCAGCTAACCACGCCATGCGGGCGGGCTTGCCTTTACCAGGAGGCCCCGGGAACCGAACCCGGGGCCTCCCATATGGTAAACGGGAGCCCCACTGATTGAGCCACAGCCGCTTCCCATATTTTCAAGTCTTTTGTCCATTTTTAAATTGGGTTGCTTGTCTTTTTATTGTTGAGTTATATGATCTCTTTATATAAGATAGGTATCAAACCCTTATTGGATATGTGGTTTCCAAATATTTTCTCCCATTGAGTAGGCTGCCTTTTTACTTTCTTGATATAGCCTTTTGAAAAACAAAAGTGTTTAGTTTTGAGGAAGTCCTATTTACCTATTTTTTCTTTCATTGTTTGTGCTTTGGGTGTAAGGCTTAAGAAACTGCTGCTTACCACAAGATCTTGAAGATATTTCTCTACATTTTCTTTTAGGAGTTTTATGTTTGTTGCTTTTATATTTAGGTCCTTGATCCATTATGAATTAGGTTTTTGGATAAGGTGTGAGATAGGGATCCTCTTTCTTTATTTTGGATATGGATACCCTCTTCTCCCAGCACCATTTGTTGAATAGCTGGGAGGGCTTGACAGCCTTGTTAAAAATCACTTCACTGTAGATGTGAGGGTCTATTTCTGAGTTCTTGACCTGGCTCCATTGTTTAATATGTCTGTATATATTATGCAGTAGCATGGTGTTTTTACCACTGTACCTAAGTAATATGCTTTAAAGTCAGGAAGTGAGAGTCCTCCAACTTTATTCTTTCTTTGAAGACATTTTTGGCTATTTGGGGCCTCTTACTCTTCCAAATAAATTTGATAATTGGCTTTTCCATTTCTGTAAAAATGGCTGTTAGGATTTTTATTGGGATTGCATTGAGTCTGTAAATCATTTTGGGTAGAATTGACATCTTAATGATATTTAATATCTTCCAATCCATAAACACAGAATGTCCTCCCATATTTAGGTCTTCTTTGGTTTGTTTTAGCAATACTTTGTAGTTTTCTGAATACAGGTCATTTATGTCCTTGGTAAAATTTCCTAAATATTTGATTATTTTAGTTTGCTATTATAAAATGGAATTTTTTTTCTGACTTCCTCCTCAGGTTGCTCATCAGTAGTGTATAGAAACACTACTGAGTTTTGCATATTAATCTTGTATTCTGCCACTTTGCTGAACTCGTCTATTAGTTCTAGTATCTTTTTGTGGATTTTTCAAGATTTTTGGGATCATCAATGAATAACAAAAGTTTTACTTCTTCCTTTCCTATTTGGGTGCATTTATTTCTTTTTCTTGCCTTATTGCTCTAGCTAGAATTTCTAACACAAAATTGAATAACAATGGTGACAACAATGGGCATCCTTGTCTTGCTCCTGATCTCAGCGGGAAAGCTTTCAGTCTTTCACCATTGAGTACAAGGCTAGCTGTAGGTTTTTCAAATATGCATTTTACCATGTTGAGAAAGCTTCCTTTTATTCCTAGCTTTTGGAGTAGTTTTATTAAGAAATGATGCTGTATTTTGTCAAATTCCTTTTCTGCATCAATCAAGAGGATCATGTGATTTTTCTTCAATTTATTAATGTGGTTTATTACACTAACTGATTTTCTTGTGTTGACTCACCTTTGCGTACCTGGCATAAAATGCACTTGATTGTGGCATATAATTCTTTTAATGTGGTTTTGGATTCAGTTTGCAAGTATTTTTTTTTTTTTTAACAAATTAAATTTATTGATACATATTAATAAAGCATACAATTCATCCAAAGCATACAATCAATGGTATTTGGTATAATGACATAGTTGTGTATTCATCACTTCAATCACCATTAGATCATTTTCATTATTTTGCAAATATTTTGTTAAGGATTTTTACATTTATCTTCATTAGAGAAATTAGTCTGTAATTTTTTTTTCTCCGTAGTATCTCTATCTGGTTTTGGTAATAGGGTGATGTTGGCTTCATAGAATGCATTTGGTAGCGTTCCTTCCTGTTCGAGTTTTTGGAAGTGCTTGAGCAAGATTTGTATTAGATTATCTATGAATGATTGGTAGATGTGAAGCCATCTGGTCCTGGGCTTTTCATTTTTGGGAGGTTTTTGGTGACTGTTTTAATCTCTTTATCATGATTGGTTTGTTGAGCTCTATTTCTTCTAGGGTCATTGTACGTTGGTTGTGTGTTTCTAGGAATTTGTCCATTTCATCTATGTTGTCTAGTTTACAATTGGTGTACAATTGTTCGTAGTACATTTTATGATCTCTCATATTTCTGCGGGGTCAGTGGTAATGCTCCCCCTCTCATTTCTGCTTTTATTCATTTGCATCTTCTCACTTTTTTTCTTTGCCAGTCTAGCTAAGAGTTTGTTGATTTTGTTGATCTTGAAAAACTAACTTTTGGTTTTGTTGATTCAATTTTTTTTCTCAATTTCATTTATTTCTGCTCTGATCTTTATTATTTCTTTCTTTTGGCTTGGTTTGGGATTAGTTGGCTGTTCTTTTTCTAGTTCCTCTAGATGAGTAGCTAGGGTCTTTGATTTTAGTTTTCTTCTTCTTCTTCTTTTTTAAAAGATTTTATTTCTTTATTACTTTTCCGCCCCCATGTTTGCATTTGCTGTCTGCTCTCTGTGTCTGTTTGTTGCGCACTCTCTATGTCTGCTCATCTTCTTTTTAGGAGGCACCGGGAACCAAACCCGGGACCTCCCATGTGGGAGGGAGGTGCACAATTGCTTGAGCCACCTCTGCTCCCTCTTTCTTCTTTTTTAATGTAAGCATTAAGGGCTATAAATTTCCCTCTCAGCACTGCCTTTGCTGTATCCCATATGTTTTGATATGTTGTATTCTTGTTTTCATTCATCTCAAGATATTTACTGATTTCTCTTGCAATTTCTTCTTTGACCCACTGATTTTTTTTTTTTTAAGATTTTATTTATTTATTCATTTATCCCCCCCTTGCTGCTTGTGCTCGCTGGGTCAGCTAACCACGCCGTGTGGGCGGGCTTGCCTTCACCAGGAGGCTCCGGGAACCGAACCCGGGGCCTCCCATATGGTAAACGGGAGCCCTACTGATTGAGCCACAGCCGCTTCCCGACCTACTGATTTTTTAATAGTGTGTTTAATCTCCATATATTTGTGAATTTTTGCTTTTTCCATCTGTTATTGATTTCCAGCTTCATTCCATTTTGATCAGAGAAAGTGCTTTGTATAATTTCAATCTTTTAAATTTATTGAGACCTGTCTTGTGACCCAAAATATGGTCTATCCTGGAGAAGGATCCATGAGCACTTGAAAAGAATGTATATCTTGCTGTTTTGGAGAATAATGCTCCATAAATATCTGTTAGATCAAGCTCATTTATCATATTATTCAAGCTGTTTCCTTATTTATCCTCTGTCCAGATATTCAGAGTGGTGTATTGAAGTCTTCAACTATTATTGTAGAGATGTCTATTTCTCCCTTCAGTTTTGCCTCATGTATCTTGGGGCATCCAGGTTAGGTGTATAAACATTATAGTTATTTCTTCTTGGTGACTTGTACCTTTAATTAATATATAATGATCTTCAACTCTTATAAAAGTTTTGCATTTAAAATCAGTTTTGTCTGAGATTAGTATCGCTACTCTAGATCTTTTTTTTTTTTTTTTTTTTTTTTTTTTGGTTACTATTTGCATGGAATATCTTTTTCCATCCTTTCACTTTCAACTTGATTGTGTCCTTACACCTGAGGTGGGTCTCTAGTAGACATCATATAGTTGGCTCATATATATATATTTTATCCATTCTGTCCTTCTATGTCTTTTGATTGGGGAGTTCAATTCATTAATGTTCAATGTTGTTACTGTAAAGGTATTACTTACTTCATCCATTTTATCCTTTAGCTTTCTTTTGTCATATCTTATTATTGTCTGTCTTTTTACCCTTTAAGTTACTCTTCTAATAATCTTCATTTCTACACTCTTCTCCATTTCTCTCACCCTTGTTTTTTTCTTTCAGGCTGTAGTACTCCCTTTAGTATCTCTTAATTCTGGTCTTTTGGTAACATACTCTCTCAGTTTTTGTTTGTCTGTGAAGACTTTAAACTCGCCCTCAATTTTGAAAGACAGTTTTGCTGTATAAAGCATTCTTGGCTGGCAGTTTTTGTCTTTCAGTACCTTAAATTCATCATACCAATTTCTTCTCGTCTCCATGATTTCTGATGAGACATCTGTACTTAATCTTATTGAGGTTCCCTGATATATGATGCATTGCTTTCCTCTTGCTGCTTCAGGGTCATCTCTTTGTGTCTGATATTTGTCATTCTGAATGGTAGGTGTCTTGGGGTAGGTATATTTGGATTTATTCTGTTTGGGGTGCACTGTCCTTCTTGGATATTGCTATTTCTGTCTTTCATAATGCTTGGGACGTTTTTGGTTATTATTTCCTCAAATATTCTTTCTGCCCCCATTCTGTTCTCTTTTCCTTCTGGGACACTGATAACCCATATGTTTGTGTGTTTCACATTGTCATTCAATTCCCTAAGAACCTGTTCCATTTTTTCCCATTTTTTTCTCTTTCTGTTCTCTTGTCTTCTCAAGTTCAGATGTTCTGTCCTCCAATTCACTAATTCTGTCTGCCATCAATTCAAATCTGCTGTTATATGCCTCTAATGCATTTTTTTTTTTTAAGGTACTGGGGCCAGAGATTGAACCCAGGACCTTGAAAGCCAGTGCTCAACCACTGAGCCACATTGGCTCCCCTTTTATAGTTTGTTTGTTGTTTTTGTTTTTAGGAAGCACCGGGAACCGAACTTAGGATGTCCCATTTGAGAAGCAGGTGCTCAACCACTTGAGCCACATCCGCTCCCCTCTAATGCATTTTTAATCTCATCCATTGTATCTTTCATTCCCATAAGCTTTGTTATTTTTCTTTGCAGGCTTTCAAATTTTTCTTTATGTTCACCCATGTCTTCTTTTTTTTAGTATATGTGCTACCGAAGCGAGCACACCCATGTCTTCTCAATATCCTTTATCTCTTTAGTTATATTTTCCTTCAACTCCTTGAATTGGTTTAGGAGATTTGTGTGATTATCATTGATTAGTTGTCTTAAATCCTGTGTCTAGCCATGATTTTTGATTTGTTTCCTTTGGCTGGCCATCTCTTACTGTTTCTTAGTATGGCTTGTATGTTTTTGCTACTATTAGGCATCTGAATATGTTTTATTCTGATGGTCAATTTCTCTCTCTTACCTAGTGGTTTTGTTTCATGGCTCTTCTTTGATTTTTTTTTTTTTTTTTTTAGGTCCTGGGGCTGGAGATTGAACCCAGGACCTCATATGCGGGAAGCTGGCACTCAACCAGTGAGCCACATTGGCTCCCCTGAGTTGGTTTTCTTGTTTGCTTGTTGTTTTTTTGTTTGTTTGCTTTTAAGGAGGCACTGGGACTGAACCCGGGACCTCCCATGTAGGAAGCAGGTGCTCAATACTTGAACTACATCCACTCCCCTCTTCTTTGATATATTTTTTTTCTATCTGGTTGTGTCATCGTCTTTCTGGTGCATCACTTTGCTGTGCAGGGGCCTGTACATGCAGGTCTGGGATGCCTTTTTTCTTTTTTTACCAGGAGGTCCTGGGGATCAAACCCAGATCCTCCATATGGTAAACAGGAGCTCAATTGCTTGAGCCAAAGTGCTTCCCTCTTCTTTGATTTTTGATTCAACTTATTCTAAGAATTTAAAATTGCCCTGGGAGTGGATGTGGTCCAAGCAGTTGAGCACCCAACTCTCATGTGGGAGGTCCTGGGTTCAGTTCCTGGTGCCTCCTAAAGAAAACAAACAAACAAACAATGAGCAAAACAATGAGGAAACAATGAGCCAAACAACGAGCAAACAATGAGCAAAAACAACGACCAAGCAATGAGCAAAACAAAGAGTAAACAATGGGCAAACAATGAACAATGAGCAAACAGACAAGGGAGTCAACTCAGGGGAGCCGCGGTGACTCAGTGGTTGAGTGCTGGCCTCCTGCATATGAGGTCCTGGGTTTGATCCCTGGTCCTGGTACCTCAAAAAAAAAATTGCATAGCTTAAGTTACCAAAATAGAGCCAGGGACTCACTAATGGGGTACAGAACCGCTCCAAGGGACGAGAGACTCCTAAAAGCTGTTTTCCTTCTTGCAGTTTCCTGGCGGGCCAGCAGATGGCACTCCTTGGTGAATCTTTCCATGGAGTGCCTCTTTCAACCTCTGCTTGCTCATTATTTCTGGTCTGGCCAATGCAGAGATTCAAAGTGAGCTCTGTTGGCCAAATTCATTGAAGAGAAACCATTCTCTGCCCTCTGCCTCACCCTCTCTCTTTCCAAGGAGGAATATGTCTGTTCCCCTCTCAGTTGGCTGCAGTGAGCCATGGGTTTTATCTAGGCTGTTCGCCTTGAGGGGGGATGGGTGCCCTTCCTAGCTGCAGGGGTTAGCAACTCACAGTTTTCATTTCTCTGTCCCTTGCCCTCGTGGAGGATGTGCAGCACTCTCCTGGTCTGCAGAGCCCAAAGCAGATCCCTCAGACAGCTTTTTCACCTTCCTCCACTGCTTTTGTGAGAGTGTTGAGCCCTGCCTACATAGTCAGAGGCCATTTCCCAGAGGTCTCCAGAAATACAACTTTTGATGAGATTGACAGCATTGCCCGACATATATGGCACCAGTCTTTAGACAGAGAACTTTCTGGAACCACTAAAGAGATTCTGAGGACTGCCCAGTGTGTGGGCTGCAGTGTGGATGGATGGCAGCCACCCTCCTGACATCACAGATGTGGTGGTGTAGTGCTCAGCTAGCTAGGACTATAGAGGACAATATTTCAATAACACATCATTTCATCCCCCTCCCCCCCCCCCAAAAAAAAGCAGTAAGAATAGAAAGGGATATTGAAAAATCTGTTATGCGTTTTTAAAAAATGATATATTTATTTATTTCTCCCCACCCCCTCATTGTTTGCATTTGCTGTGTCTGTCTGCTGTGTGCTGGTCTTCTTTTTAGGAGGCACCGGGAGCCGAACCCTGGACCTCCCATGTGGGAGGGAGGCGCCTAATCGCTTGAGCCAGTCATGCATTTCTAAGCACCAAACAGCACAAAATTTACATGTCTACTACCTTGCAAAAACTACTAGAAATACAAACAGACAATGACAAAATTATAGTTTCAGTGGGAGACTTTAATATGTCCTATTCAGGAATAGCTCAGTAAGTAAAATAGCAACAACAAAAAAATCCCACTCTTCAATGATTTGTGTTGCTGTAAAGTCAGAATTGAAATGACTGATTATGATGGTTAAGCTCTTGTGTCAAGTTGACTAAGCTGTGGTGTCCAGTTGTTTGGTCAAATACTGGCCAAGTTTTTGCTGTGGAGGGATTTTAAGGATGGGACTAGCATCTACCATCAGTTGACCTTAAGTAAAGGGGATTGCCTTCCATAATGTGGGTGGGCCTCATCCCATCTGGGGGAGCCCTGCAGAACGAAATTGAGGGATCTAGAAGCCAGAGCTTCTGCCTCAAGACTCCAACATCAACTCTTACAGGAATTTCCAGCCTGCAGCCTGCCTTGTGCAGTTTGAACTTGCTAGCCGCCACCATCATGGAAGCCAATTCCTTATAATAAGTCTTTTTTTATGGATATGTTTAAATGTGTATATAATATACATATATCCTGTTGGTTCTGTTACTCTGGAGAACTCTGACTCATGCACTGCTTTTTAAAAAAATTCATTTTCAAGTAATTTCAGATGCTCAGAAAGTCACACAGATAGTACAAAGAGGTCTGTGTACCCTTTACCCTGTTCCCTCAATGGCTGCATCTTACAAACTACTAAGAAGTAAATGGTAAAGAGAAAGTGCTCTTAAAATTAAAAGATGTGATTAATATTCAGAGAAAAGCAGATTAATAGTTAAAATGAATTTACTAGAAAATAAGAAAGATTGAAAAGAAGTAAACTGAGCACTCCATTAAAAAACAAGGGGGAGGGCTCAACTGGTTGGGCGTCCGTCTCCCATATGGAGGGACCCGGGTTCGATCCCTGGATCCCTGGGACCTCCCGGTAAAAAAAAAAAACAAAAAACAAAAAAACAAGGGGGAGGGAAGTGAATGTGGCTCAAGTGATTGGGCTGTCTACCATATAGGAAGTTCAAGGTTCGATTCCTGGGGCCTCCTGGTGAAGGCAAGCTGGCCTGCGCAGTGAGCTGGCCCACATGGAGTGCTGGCCCATGCAGGAGTGCTGGCCCAAGCAGAAAGCTGGCACAGCAAGATGATGCAACAAAAAGAGACACAGAGGCGAGACAATAAGAGATGCAGCAGACCAGGGAGCTGAGGTGGCACAAGAGATTGAGCGCCTTTCTCCCAGTCTGGAAGGTCCCAGGATTAGTTTCTGGTGCTGCCTAAAGAGAAGACAAGCAGACAGAAGAACACACAGAGAGCAGACAGCGAGTGCAAAAACAATGGGGAGGCGGGGAATAAATAATCTTTTTTAAAAAACAAGGGGGGGTGGTCTTCTGGGAAGATGGAGGACTAGTAAGACACGGGAATCTCTTCTCCAGAAAAATAGCTAGAGGACAGGCTGAAACAGCCCCGAAAAAGATCTTCTAGGGTTTAGGACAGCAGGTGAAGGCGGCACACTACCCAGAGGAGAGAGGGACAGAAGAGGGAAATCGCGACGACAGAACCGTGAGTTGGAACCAGCAGCGACTGCTGCTGCCGGCACCTCTCCGACACTCTTTAGAAATCTCAGGCCTCTGGGCCTGCGACTACAGACAAAGGGGGCTCCAGGGATCTACCACACCTGGAAAGGGGAGAGAGAGGGACACAGCTTTAGGCTGACTCAGGTTCTGACCTGCAAATTTGGGCTGCGGGGCCCCACGGACCCTTCCACACTGTGGTTTGCCCTGGGAGCCTAGGAAGGACTGGAGAAATCTGACCCTTGCAACCTCCCACTCTTCTAGCCTGGACTAATTGTTGAGGACACCACAGGAGAGGGAAGAGAGAGCCTGGGGCTGACCCTGCTTTTGACTCCCAGGTTTGGTCTTCCCTGTCCCGAGAGCCCTTCCAGGCCAGGTGGGGCTGAGCCATCGTTTGCCTTGGAGCCTGCAAGGGGCTAAAGATATACAAACCTCCCAATCTCCTCCTCTACTAACAGGGACTGATTGTTGAGGATTCAGAGGGGAGTGGAAATATTTCCTAGCTGGGAAAAGGGAGGGGGCTGCCAGAGATGACTGGAGAACTTTCTCTGAAAGTTTAAATTACAAGGCTCTTACCCCCCAGACAGGAAGCTCTATCACATTGATCTGGTCTGTGTCACAACAAATATGCTCCGACCAGGCAGTGAATTGAGAGCTGCCAATGAGCGCCATCTCCTGGCAGATCAAGGAAGTGCACATAAGAAAATTAAAAATAAACAGGAGAGGCTTTTCCTGGCCTCTATAGCCTCCCTGCCCAAGGTCCTAGGAAACAACTCTACAATCAATTACTGGGTCCAGTGCCCAGTTCTGAGCAACCAGCAGAACAATCCTAACAATCAAGGTTGAGCCAAAAATCAAAGAGCTGTGGTAACACACAGCCCCCTGTCACTAAATCCCTATAAAAGAGAAAGAGATAGAGCATCTAAGTAAACTACATCCTAACCAGATGCCTAAACACCAGCAAAAAATTACGAGCCATACTAAGAAAATAGAAGACATGGCCCAAGAAAAGGAATATATCAAGGTCCCAGAAGAGATGCAGAATTTGAGAGAACTAATCAGTTAGATGAGCACAAATTTCCAAAATCAAATTAATGAGATGAAAGACAATATAGTTAAAGAGATAAATGACATCAAGAAGACAATGAGCGAATGCAAAGAAGAATTTGAAATCCTGAACAGAAAAGTAACGGAGTTCATGGGAATGAAAGACACAATAGGTGAAGTGAAAAACACATTTGAGGCATACAACAGCAGACTCGAAATGACAGAAGAAAGAATAAGTGGTACCAAAGACAGAGCAGCTAAAATTGAAGAGAGAAAAGAACAGAGAGAGAAAAGAATGGAAAAAATTGAGCAGGGGCTCGGAGAGTTGAATGACAACACAAAACGCAACAACATACGTGTCATGGGCATTCCAGAAGGGGAAGAGAAAGGAAAAGGGGCAGAAAGAGTATTTGAGGAAATAATAGCTGAAAATTTCCCAACTCTCACGCAAGGAATGAACTCACATGTCCAAAAAGCACACTATACCCCAATGAGAATAAATCCAAATAGACCTACACCAATACACATACTATTCAGAATGTCAAATGTAAAAGATAAAGAGAAAATTCTCAGAGCAGCAAGAGAGAAGCAAACGATCACGTACAAAGGACGTCCAGTAAGACTTAATGCAGATTTCTCTTCAGAACCCATGGAGGTGGGAAGACAGTGGTATGATACAATTAGGAAACTAAAAGAGAAAAACTGCCAGCCGAGAATTCTTTATCCAGCAAAACTGTCCTTCAAATATGAAGGTGGGTATAAAGTATTCACAAACAAACAGAAACTAAGAGAGTTTGCAAAAAAGAATCTACCTTTGCAGCAAATTTTAAAGAAAGCCTTAGTACCTGAAAGAAAAAGACAGGAAAGAGGCTTGGAGGAGAGTACAGAAGAAAGAAAAGCAGAAAGTATAACCAAAAGAGTAAAAAGAGAGACAAAAACAAGATGACATATGAAAACCAAAGAATAAAATGGAGGAAATAAATAGTTTCAGTAATATCATTGAATGTGAATGGATTAAATTCCCCAATCAAAAGTACAGGCTGACAGAATGGATAAAAAAACATGAGCCATCCATATGCTGCTTACAAGAAACTCACCTCAGACCCAGGGATACAAACCGGCTGAAAGTAAAAGGTTAGAAAAAGATATTCTACGTGAATAGTAAACAGAAAAGAGCAGGGGTATATAGCTATACTAATATCAGACAAAACAGACTTTAAATGCAAAAATGTGATAAGAGATATGGAAGGCCATTATACATTAATAAAAGGGAAGATCCACCAGGAAGATATAACAGTCATAAATATCTACGCACCTAACCAGGGTGCCCCAAAATATATGAGACAAACTTTGGCAAAACTGAAGGGAGAAATAGACATTTCTACAATAATTGTTGGAGACTTCAACACCCCTCTCACATCATTAGATAGAACAACTAGACAGAAGATCAACAAGGAGACAGAGAACTTGAACAATATGATAAACAAGTTAGACCTAACAGACATATACAGAACGTTGCATCCAAACTCAGCAGGTTATACATTCTTCTCAAGTGCCCATGGATCTTTCTCCAGGATAGACCACATGTTAGGTCACAATTCAGCTCTCAATAAATATAAAAAGATTGAAATTATACAAAGCACCTTCTCAGATCATAATGGACTGAAACTAAAAATCAATAACAGACAGGGAAAAAGTAAATTTGCAAATGTGTAGAGACTGAACAACACACTCCTAAATAATCGGTGGGTCAAAGAAGAAATTGCAAGTGAATCAGTAAATATATTGAGACAAATGAAAATGAGAACACAACGTATCAAAACTTATGGGATACAGCGAAGGCAGTCTTGAGAGGGAAATGTATAGCCCTAAATGCCTATATTAAAAAACAAGAAAGAGCTAAACTCAAAGATTTAACTGAACAACTAGAGAAACTAGAAAAAGAACAGCAAACCAATCCCAAAGCAAGCAGAAAGAAAGAAATAATAAAGATTAGAGCAGAAATAAATGAAAATGAGAACAGAAAAACAACAGAGAAAATCAACAAAACCAAAAGCTGGTTCTTTGAGAAGATCAATAAAATTGACAACCCCCTAGCTAGACTAACAAAGAAAAAAAGAGAGAAGATGCAAATAAATATAATCAGAAATGAAAGGGGGGAAATTACAAATGACCTCATAGAAATAAAAAGAATCATAAGAGGATACTATGAGAAACTATATGCCAACAAACTAGACAACCTAGATGAAATGGACAAATTTCTAGTAAAGCACAACCAACCTACACTGACACTACAAGAAATACAAGAACTTAACAAACCAATCACAATTAAGGAGATTGAATCCATCATCAAAAATCTCCCAGGAAAGAAAAGTCCAGGACCAGATGGCTTCACAGGTGAGTTCTACCAAGCATTTCAAAAAGAATTAACACCAATCCAGTTTAAACTCTTCCAAAAAATTAAAGAGGAGGGAAAATTACCCAACACATTTTATGAAGCCAACATCACCCTAATACCAAAGCCAGATAAAGATTCCACAAGAAAAGAAAATTACAGATCAATCTCTCTAATGAACATAGCTGCAAAAATTCCCAACAAAATACTTGCAAATCGAATCCAACAGCATATCAAAAGACTTATACATCACGACCAAGTGGGATTTATTCCTGGTATGCAAGGCTGGTTCAGCATAAGAAAATCAATCAATGTAATATACCACATTAACAAATTGAAGGAAAAAACCACATGATCATCTCAATAGATGCAGAAAAGGCATTCGACAAAATCCAACATCCTTTTTTGATAAAAATACTTCAAAAGATAGGAATAAAAGGAAAATTCCTCAATATGATAAAAGGCACATATGAAAAACCCACAGCCAACATCATACTGAATGGGGGAAGGTTGAAAGCTTTCCCTCTAAGATCGGGAACAAGACAAGAATGCCCACTGTCACCATTGTTACTCAACATTGTACTAGAAGTTCTAGCTAGGGCAATTAGACAAGAGAAAAAAATTAAAGGCATCCAAATAGGAAAAGAGGAAGTAAAACTCTCACTGTTTGCAGATAACATGATCCTGTATTTAGAAAATCCTGAAGTATCCACAACAAAGCTACTTGAACTAATAAATGAATTCAGCAAAGTGGCAGGGTACAAGATCAACATGCAAAAATCAGTAATTTTTTTTTTTTTTTTTTTAAAGATTTTTATTTACTTATTCATTTATCCCCCCCTTGCTGCTTGTGCTCGCTGGGCCAGCCAACCATGCCGTGCGGGCGGGCCTGCCCTCACCAGGAGGCCCCGGGAACCGAACCCGGGGCCTCCCATATGGTAAACGGGAGCCCTACTGATTGAGCCACAGCCACTTCCCTCAGTAATGTTTTTGTACACTAGTACTGAACAACATGAGGAGGAAATCAGGAGAAAAATTCCATTTTCAATAGCAACAAAAAGACTCAAATACCTAGGAGTTAATTTAACCAAAGAAGTACAGGACCTATATGCAGAAAACCACAAAACAATGGTAAAAGAAATTAAAAAGACCTAAACAAATGGAAAGACATTCTGTGTTCATGGATTGTAAGAATAAATATCGTGAAGATGTCAATCTTGCCCAAACTGATTTATAGAGTCAATGCAATACCAATCAAAATCCCAACAGCTTACTTTACAGAATTAGAGAAGGCAATTACCAAATTTCATCTGGAAGGGTAAATGCACCCGAATAGCCAAAAGCATTCTAAAAAAGAAGAGTGATATGGGAGGAATTTCACTGCCTGACCTTGAAACATATTACAAAGCTACAGTGGTCAAAACAGCATGGTACTGGCATAAAGATAGACACATCGATCAGTGGAATAGAATTGAGAACCCAGAAATACACCCTCACCTATACAGTCAACTGGTTTTTGACAAACCTACCAAGCCCATGCTGATGGGAAAAAACAGTCTCTTCAACAAATGGTGTTGGTAATCTAAGCACCTCTTAAAATATATTTATATATATATTAAAAAAAAAGAAGTGGAAACAGAGAGATGGAGAGGTGAGGAATTTTCTTGTTTATTGTTTGTCATTTTTTGTTTACTATTATGTTGAAATAATGAAAATACTCTAATAATGATTGAAATGATGAATGCACAACAATGAGATTATACCAAATACTATTATTGTACACATTGAATGAATTGTATGCTTTGTTAATATGTACCAATGAAATAGATTTGTTTAAAAACAAAAACAAAAACAAAAACAAAAAAAAACAAATGGTGTTGGGAGAACTGGATATCTATAACCAAAAGAATGAAAGAGGACCCCTATCTCACCCCCAAAACAAAATCAACTCAAAATGGATCAAAGATCTAAATATAAAAGCCAGGACCATAAAACTACTAGAAGAAAATGTAGGGAAACATCTTCAAGACCTTGTAGTAGGTGGTGGTTTCTCGGACCTCACACCCAAAGCACGTGCAACAAAAGAAAAAATAGATAAATGGGACCTCCTTAAAATTAAGCACTTTTGCACCTCACAGGACTTTGTCAGAAGGGTGAAAAGGCAGCCAACTCAATGGGAAAAAAATATTTGGAAATCACATATCTGATAAGGGTTTAATATCCAGGATATATAAAGAGATGTTACAACTCAACAATAAAAAGACAAATGATCCAATTAAAAAATGGGTGAAAGACTTGAATAGACATTTCTCCAAAGAAGAAATACAAATGGCAAAAAAACACATGAGTAAATGCTCAACATCACTCATGATTAGGGAAATGCAAATCAAAACTACAATGAGATATCATTTCACACCTATTAGAATGCCACTATTAAAAAGACAGAGAACTACAAGTGTTGGAGAGGATGTGGTGAGATAGGAACACTTCTTCACTGTTGGTGGGAATGCATGATGGTACAACCACTATGGAGGACTGTTTGGCAGTTCCTAAAGAAGTTGAATATAGACTTGCCACGTGACCCTGCAATACTACTACTGGGTATATACCCAGAAGAACTGAGAGCAGTGACACGAACAGACATCTGCACACCGATGTTCACAGCCACATTATTCACCATTGCCAAAAGTTGGAAACAACCCAGGTGTCCATCAACAGACGAATGGATAAACAAACTGTGGTCTATTCACACGATGGAATATTATGCAGCTGTAAGAAGAAATGAAGTCATAAAGCATATGGCAACATGGATGAACCTGGAGGACATTATGTTGAGTGAAGTAAGCCAGACTCAAAAGGACAAATACTACATGAATGCGTTACTATGAGTCAAATATATTGTGTAACATATTGTCTGATTAAAAAAAAAATTATATGTATGCAGTACATTTAATTGAGAAATGTATATATTTATTCATCTGTGTTTACTTTTTAGTTTTTAATTGTTTATATTTTCAATTATTAAATATACAAAATAAAGTTAAAAAAACAACAAGGGGGAAGTGGATGTGGCTCAAGGGATTGGGCTCCCACCTACCACATAGGAAGTCTGTGGTTCATTTCCTAGTGCCTCTTTTTTTCATTATTACCTAGTGCCTCTTAAAGAAGACAGTGAGCTGGCACGACAGGCAGGCGTGGCAAGCTGACACTACAAGATGATGCAGCAAGAGATACAAGAGGAAAAACATAACAAGAGACACAACAAAGCAGGGAACTGAGATGGCTTAAGTGACACCGGAGGTCCGAAGTTTGGTTCCCAGGGCCTCTTAAAGAAACAAAGTCGGTGAAAAGACACAAGTGCAAAACAAGGGGGTGGGGAGAGATAAAAAAAATAAATCTTAAAAAAAAAAAAAACAAAACAAGGAAAGAGGACAAGGGATAAATTAACCTAAAACAAGTTATTAACAAAGTAGGAAAGAAGTAGACTTGATCAATGAAACAAACACAAAAAACAGATGATCTGAGAAGAACCATGAAATGGGCTAAACTTCAGCAAGTCTTATCAAGGGAAATAATAAAAAGGAATAACAAGGAGAATATAAATACAGACTTGATATTTTTTCAATCATGAGAAAAACTGACAACTAACTTTACATTGAGAAGTTTGCTAGCAAAGGTGAACTAGCTTCTCCCACCTCTGCTGGTCTCCTGCTTCTGCCCTTGCCTCACAGCTGCCCGAGGAGGCAGATCCCGTCCCTCCTCTGCTCGAACCCTTTACGGCTCCCCATCCCACTGAAGGAAAGGCGCCAGCCCTTCCCCAGCTGCAAAGCCATTCCAGACCAGGAGTCCCAGCCCTTACCTCATACCACCCTCCTCCTCCCTTTGCGCAGGCACTGGTCCAGCCTCTTTGCCTGGAATGCCCTTTCCCAGGTCCACGTGGCTCCCTCCCTCCTTTCAAGTCTTTGCTCAGATGCAGCTTCTCAACCTCACTTCACCCGCCCTCCGCAGCCCCCATTCCCCAGCTCCTCTCTCACTTTTTTCTTTAATAGCACCCACTGCCCTTCAACACACTGCATAGGTTACTAATTTTATTTAGTGTCTACCTCTCTGCACAGCATGTGAGCACGCGAGGGCAGGGATTTTTGTGTTTGTTCACTGCTGTATCCCCAATGCCTAGAACAGTGCCTGCCACTAGCATGTGCTAAAAATATTGTCAAATGAATGAGTAAACATCCTAGGAAAATGTGAATGACCAAAACTGGTTGAAAGATAAGTGGACAACTTAAACAGACCAATGAGCCCAGAAGGGACAGAAAATGTAACTCATGCCCAGCATGGCCAAACTGCACCAGACTCAGTGGCTCTACAGGCGACTTCCATAAACCTTTGTTATTTAAACCTCATTCTGGCTAATTTAGCCCCAATCCAAGGTATTCCTTCTGGGGCCTCTAGCAATGCCCCATATGTTAGACAAAGGCTCTTCACACGGGTCGGAGGGAATGCCAAGGATTCCCAGCTCTGGGTATACTTGGAATTGCTCATCACTAACCATTCTTTCCTCAGAAGCTGTTCTTGTCCAGCCTCAAGGGGTTTGGCCCAGATTTCTCTTAGCAATAGTGTAACAGGAAAACAATCGGCCAATGCCTTCAAAAGTCTGAAGGGAAATTATTTCCAACCTAGAATTTTATATCTAGCCAATTATCAACCAAATGTAAGGATGCAATAATGCCATTTATAGGCAAAAGGTGTACAAATTTACCTTATGTGCACCCATCCTTAACCAGCTGCTGGAGGTTGTGCTCTTCTTGGAATTTATCAAGAAAGAGGAAGACACGGTTTAGGGAAACGAAGCTCCAGCAGAGAAGGAGGTGACAGGGCCTGCAGGATGATGGAGAAGGGAGACCCGGGGTGACAGCGGTGCGCCAGAAGCAGAGGGTGACCAGTCCAGGGGTGCAGCTACCCCCCTGCCCACCAATACCCTGCTCCACTCACCCTCCACGTACCAAAGACCAGGGCGAGCCCGGTCCAGGGCCTGTGCTCACTAGGCTGATGACACTGTTCCCCCCGTTATATCCTGCAGCCTGGAGGCAGGCTTTCGTGCCCTCCAGAGCACAGCATTCTGAGCAGCCCGTTACCTCTGGCCCTCTCTCTCCTGGGCCTTTAGAGCAGCCTACTGGCTGCCGGGACTCTGGTAAGTTCTCTCTGCCAGGACCATTCCTGACCTCACCCACTGACTGCCCAAGAAGGGGCTCTTGATAGTTCAAGGACGCTGGAGCTGTAGTCTCTGGTCAGCTTATTTTTTCCTGGAAATCTTTAATTAATTAATAATGGCAATATTGCCCTTTGCACAGCTAGATTTGTGTTTGCTACGTGCTTTTTCAAAACCAAATTTATTATTTAAGGATTCATACAAGGATGGGGAGCTGTGAGGAAAAGCTAGGCAATGTCTGGCATGGAAGTCAGGCTTGGGGTTGCTTCTGGTGCCAGGAAGGGGGGATATGATCTTCAAGGACTCAAGGAGTGTTCCAGAAGAAAACTGAGGTCCTATTTCTTAAGAAGGATCCTGGCTCCAGAGCGATCATTTAATTATAATTCTTTAAATTGTTTATATGTGTTTTATGTATGCTTTTATGTACAAATATATTAATTCACAACTTAAAAAATCAAATAAAAATAAAGGAGACTTTTAAAAGTTGTTAAAATTACCTTCATGCTTTCTCTTAGAATCTTCTTGGCTTGGTGGTTTACTGATACAGTGAGAAACTTCACTGTTTATGTCTGCGGTTTTTTCTTTATGACCAATGTTTCTTGTTGTCTTTTTAACCTATAATTTAGGAAAGCAGCAAAAAACACATTTTTTTGGGGGGGGGGTTGTCCAGATAATTTAAAATTTCATTTTATTCTAATGAATACAAATTCTTTTTGTATGGAACAAGTGACAGTTTATAGCCTAATTTGTCTTTATTTTTTCTAAATTTTTTTGAACAAACGCTTAATTAGACACTAAGAGATCAAATTTGCTGTACCTTAGCTGTCAAAGATGAAACGGCTTGCGATTTTTGGGTTTCCTGGTGTGTCAGACTCATACGTGGAAAATTTTTCCAGTCTGCTTGAACTGATTTTGTTGAAGAAACTATAGATACAGGTAGTTATATGTAAGAAACCTATTATACATTTGGAAGCAATATTGACTTTAAACATAAAACAGGAGTGATGTAATTCAGTAACAAAACTAAGGATACTATTTTCTAAAAATTTTCAATATAATGTGTAACATTCGCTAGTTCCCTTTTTCCCCTGCCATTTGCCTCGCTTTGAGTTGTTCTGGACCACAAAGGTACAGGAGAGAGCACTTCAGCACTGGCTAAGGCAGCCTTGCTGCCTGGAGGACAGCACTGCGCCTGCTTGCCGAGGGCTCTGGAACTACAGACACGCCCGTAAAAAGGCTGAACCACAGTGATGTCTGTGTCACCGCTCTCAGCCATCCCTGCTGACACGCCCGACCACTAAATCTAGACTCCACTTTCCAGGAGATATGATCACATTTAAACCCCTCTGTGGCTGATTTTATCATCTTCTCTGTTGACTATTCCTCTAGGATTATAACCCAGAAGAGCAAGGAAAAGAAGGCAAGGAAATTTGAGGATGCTGTTTCTGAAAGTAAACTATGTAGTGACCTCTCCTACCAAAACAGAGGTTAGTGTTTCTATGGGACCTCTTCTGAAGCAGAATCTTATCCTGGGAGATCCTGGGGGTAGAAAATGGAGTATGCACTGCCTTGAGGGAAAAAATACCACTTGGCAATGAAGGGTACAAACTAACCTTAGTAGCAAGAGCATGGTTGAATCTCAAAAACATTATGCTGAAAAAAAATAAGCCAGCCACAAAAGAGCACAAGCTGTGAGAGTTCCCTTCTGTGATATTCTAGAACAGGCAAAACTAAGCTGTAGTGACAGAAGGGAAATCAGTAGTTGTTTGAGCCAGGAATGGGGGAAGAACTGAATACAAAGGAATTGCATGTTACTTAGGTAAATTATACCTTGATAAAGTTCATTTAAAAAACCCACACACTGGCTAACAGATGTACTCTGAAAATTCTATTTTTGGCAGACATTTTGCTTCAAGTTGAAAAGTTGTCTTCTCATTCTACTTGAGTAAGTACATAGAGACTCAGCATAAGGAGAAGGCAGGAAAGCATTTCTGTTTCTTTCTAGTAATTTCAACCGCATCATAATTTCATTATTATTCTAGAATCACAAAAATGTAATTTAATGCCTAATAAAATGGTTTTTAAAAATATTCATTATTTTGACTTTGAATTAGGAAAATCTGATTAGACATTTAAAAAGAGATTTGGAGCAAAAGTAATCAAAACATACCTTTTGGATAATCTTCTTTATCATGTAGATTCTTAAGTATTCGATTAGTATAGATGTTTTTAATTTCGAGTTCCCGGTCTTTCTCCTAAAAAGAACCATACAAATTTTCTATAAATATTTCCTTCTATCAGTCATACGTTTTTTTTTTTCAGAAAACAGTTTGAGCAAGCTCAATATTCTTTGAATAAAATCTGTAGATTCTAGCAGAAACAAAAACAGAAACAGGCCATGTCATTCTGTATCATTCCTGACACTGAAAAGTACTAGTTTTACAACAAAGTGACAAAATATTGTGATTGGGGTAGTATTCGGGAAAAGCCATGCAAGACAGCTTCTTTCACTGTGTTCATTTTTGTCCCCTTGGGCCTGTGCAATGAAACTTATGGCTCCTTTGTACTGTAAATATGGCAGGCACTAGCCATATGGCACTACAGTATTTAATTAAAACTAAATAAAATAAAAAATTCAGCCCTCAGTCACACTCCATATTTCAAGTGTTCAGTAGCTACGTGTCCAGTGGCCACAGTATGGGCCAGCACAGGCGGAACATTTCCATCATCTCAGGTAGTCTACTAGACAAGGCTACATCTGGATAATGGGCACAGGGTAGGTCAAACCAGGACAAAAGAGGTCATTGTTCAGCTCTAAGTCTCAATGTTGACTTTTTAATTTTTTTATTTATTTTATCTATCCCCCCTTGCTGCTTGTGCTCGCTGTGTCCATTTGCTGTGTGTTTTTCTGTGTCTACTTGTCTCCCTTTGTTGCGTCATCTTGCTGCGTCAGCTCACCGTGCCGTGTGGGCTGGCTTGCCTTCACCAGGAGGCCCCGGGAATCGAACCCGGGGCCTCCCATATGGTAAACGGGAGCCCTACTGATTGAGCCACAGCCGCTTCCCGTCAATGTTGACTTTTTTTTTTTTTTTTAAAGATTTTATTTATTTATTTATTCATTTATCCCCCCCCTGCTGCTCGTGCTCTCTGGGTTAGCCAACCACGCCGCGCGGGCGGGCCTGCCCCCACCAGGAGGCCCCGGGAACCAAACCCGGGGCCCCCCATATGGCAAACGGGAGCCCCACTGATTGAGCCACAGCCGCTTCCCAATGTTGACTTTTTTGAGTCTTGGCAAAACAAAAGTTTTGAAGTCCAAGTTTGTTGAGATTAAAAAAAGGGTTTTATTCACAACTTTTACTATATACTTATTGTTTATGTATGTTCGCGTATAAATGATATAAAAATAATAATAATAAGGTGGGTTGGTGGAAAAATACACCAAATGTAAGATACTTTGGTTAGTATTAATATTTTGAGGCTGTTCTTTACTCATTAGTTAAAAATGTTTCACAACAATGCAAGGTATTGGTGGTAGGGTGAGATACGAGAGCCCTGTATGATGTTATGTATGTTTGTTTTCTAAGTTCACAACTATTACTATACACTTATTGTTTATGTTTGTTTATATATTAGTGCTATACTTCAATAAATGAAAAAAATGAAGGAAAAAATAAGAAAAAGGGTTTTATTAAATTCCAAATGCTCTTGCTTATACAAACATCAAGAGACAAGCCTGTTGAACTCAAGGCAATTGAGTTTCAGTAAAAACCACAGTTAAGAGTTGTACAATGGGATATTATTCAGCCATAAAAAGGAATGAAGTTCTGAGACATGAGACAACATGAATGAACCGTAAAGACATCATGCGGAGTGAAATAAGACAGACACAAAGGGAGCAGCTGTGGCTCAAGCAGTTGAGTGCCTGCTTCTCAACATGGGAGGTCCCGGGTTCAGTTCCCGGTGCCCCTAAAAACAAAAAAAACCAAACACCAAACAAACAAGTGAAAAAAATCAACTCAGGGGAACTGATGTGGCTTAGTGGTTGAGTACCTGCTTCTCACATATGAGGTCTGGTTTCAATCCCCAGCCCTGGTACCTAAAAAAAAAAAAAAAAAAAAAAAAAAAAGACACAAAAGGACAAATATTGTGTGGTTTACAAATATTTTCCCCCAGTATATAGCTTGTCTTTTCAGTTTTTAGTAGGGTTTTTTTTTTTTTTAATTTTTAATTTTTAATTTTTTAAAAGATACTTAGATTACATAAATGTTACATAAAAAATATAGGGATTCCCATATGACCTACTCCCCACAAGTCCCACACTCTCCCATATAAACAACATCCTTCATTAGTGTGGCACATTCACTGCAATTGATAAACGCATCCTGGGGCTTTGCCACTGAGCATGAACCGTAGTTCACATTGTAGTCCTTAGTGGGGTCTTTTGCAGAGCAAAACTTTAAAACTTTTATGAAGTCCAATATGTATCAAATTTCCCTTTTATGGATCAAGCTTTTAAAAATATTTTTTATTGCGCTAACATATATACAATATAAAATTTCCCATTTTAACCACTTTCAAGTTTCTGATTTATTTGCATCCTCTCTCTTTTTTGTTAATCCAGCTACTAAAGATTTGTCAATTTTATCGATCTTTTCAAGGAACCAACTTTTGGTTTTGTTAATATTCTCTATTTTATTTATTTCTGTTCTAGTCATTGTTATTTCTTTCTTTCTGTTTGCTTTGGATTTAGTTTGCTGTGGTTTTTTTTTTTTTTTCTCTCTCTAAGTTCCTCCAGGGGTGCAGTTAAGTCTTTGATTTTAGCTCTTTCTTTTTTAATGTAAGCATTTAGGGCTATAAATTTTCCTCTCAGCACTACCTTTGCTGCATCCCATTAAGTTTTGATACGTTGTGTTCCCATTTTCATTCATTTCAACATATTTACTGATCTTCCTTGTAATTTCTACTTTGATCCATTGATTGTTTAAGAGTATGTTATTTAATTTATACATCGTGGCAGTTTGATATTATTGGTGAATTCCAAAAAGAAATATTGATTATGTTTGTAAACTAGTCAGTTCCTCTGGGCTAGTGATACCCTTAGATTGTATTGAATTCAGAGGTTTCACTTTTACTTGATTAAATTATGATTAAGGCTTTGATTGGGTCACATCAGTAGGACGTTGATCCCCGCCCCCTTGGTGGGGTGGGGACTCACAGAGAAAACACTCAGGAGAAGAACACAGAGGAATTGGTTGGAGTCTTGATGTGGGAGTTTTGATCCTGGAGCCCAGGATGTACGCACACAGAGAAGCAGGTACATGAGGAAAGAGGGAAGGTTCCATTAGAGATGGCAGAGGCCCCGGGAAGAGAGATGAGCCATTTGCCTGACAGTTTACAGCTGGCCTTGTGGAGAGAGCAGAGCAGCTGAGCCTGGAGAGAAATGAGCCCCAGGAAGAGAGGAACCCAGGAAGCCTGGATCCTTGTAGATGTCAGTAGCCATCTTGCTCCAACACGTGGCAACAGACTTTGGTGAAGGAAGTAACTTACACTTTATGGCCTGGTAACTGTAAGCTTCTACCCCAAATAAATACCCTTTATAAAAGCCAACAGTTTTCTAGTATTTTCCAAGAGCACCCCTTTTGGCTGACTAATACATATTTGTTAATTTTCTAGTTCTCTGCTTGTTTTTGATTTCTAGTTTCAATCGATTGTGGTTAGAGAAGATGCTTTGTATCATTTCATTCTTTTTAAATTTATTGAGGCTTGTTTTGTGATCCAACATGTGGTATATCCTGGAGAATTATCCATGTGCACTTGAGAAGAATGTATTCTCTGCTGTTTTGGGGTGCAATATTCTGTATATGTGAGGTTTAGTTCATTCAACTTATTATTCAAGTTCTCTGTTTCCTTATTGACCTTCTGTGTAGATGCTCTATCTATTAATGAGAGTGGTATATTGATTTCTTCAACAATTATTGTAGAGGTGTCTATTTCTCCCTTCACTTTTGCCAGTGTTTGCTTCAAGTATTTTAGGGCACTGTGGTTAGGTGCATAAATATTTATGATTGTTATTTCTTCTTGGTGGATTGACCCTTTTATTAATACATAGTGTCCTTTTTTGTCTCTTTTAACAGCTTTTGACTTGAAGTCTATTTTGTTTGATATTATGTAGCTACCCTAGCTCTTTTTGGTTACTATCTGCATGGAATATCTTCTTCTATCCTTTTACTTTCAACCTATTTTTGTCTTTGGGTCTAAGGTGAGTTTCTTGTAAAGAATATAGAGTTGTATTATGCTTTTTAAAAAATCCATTCTTCCAATCTGTGTCTTTTGATTGGAGAGTTTAATCCATTAACATTCAATGTTATTACTGTAAAGGCAGTAATTACTTCAGCTATTTTGTCCTTTGGTTTTTATATAGCATATCTTTTTTTTTTTTTTTGGTCTCTCTTTTCCTTTATTGCAGCTTCCTTTTCTGTGTAGTTGATCTTTTGTGATATATCTTTCTGATCCCCTTCTCATTTCCAGTATATTTTAAAAATATTTTCTTTGTGGTTACCCTGGGGTTTGAATTACACACCTACACCTACAACCTACTAATTTGAAAAGACACCAAATTAGTTTCAGTAGTATACATGTTCTCTGCTCCATTTCCCTTCTTTATATTATTTTTGTCCCACATTACTTCTTTATAGTTTGCATGTCAATTATCAAGAAATATGACATTTTACTGTTCCATTGTATTCTCTCATAGATGTTAAAGAATAGAGTTATATTGAGATAAAGAATTTTTGACTAGCAGTTTTTCTCCTTCAGCACCTTAAATATATCATACCACTGCTTTCTTACCTCCATGGTTTCTGATGAAAAATCAGCACTTAGTCTTATTGAGGACCCCTTGTATGTGACGAATCACTTCTCTTGCTGCTTTCAGAATTATCTTTGGCATATGACATCCTTATTGGTATGTGTCTTGGAGTAGGTCTATTTTGGATTTATTCTGTTTGGAGTACATTGTGCTTCTTGGACATATATATTTCTTTCTTTCTTGAGTTGGGAAATATTTGTCCATTATTTCCTCAAATATTCTTTCTGCCCTGTATTAGTCAGTCAAAGGTGTGCTGATATAAAGTAACAAAAATCTGTTGGCTTTTATAATGGGTATTTATTTGGGGTAAAGTTTACAGTTATAAGGCCCTAAAGAGTCCAACTCAAGGTTGGTTTCTCACCAAAGTCAGTTGCTACTTGTTGAACTGGTCTCATGTTGCCTGGTCTCTTGGGCCTTTGCTGATCAGCTGCTCTGTTCTCTGCAGCTGCAACTATCAGGCGAATGGCTCATCTCTCCCTGGGGCCACAGGATCAAAGTTCTCTCCTCTTCTGTGTCAAGACAAAGTTCTCTCCTCTGGCATCTATGGAGCGCTTTCTCATTTCTTGTGTATCTTCTTCTATGTGTCTTCTTGAGTGAGTGTCCATTTATATAGTCCACCAAGGGGGCAGGGACTTAACCGAGTTACACCCTACTGATATATTTGAATCAAAGTTCTAATCTTAAGATAATTTAATCAAAGACATCTCAGCTGAATCTAATACAATCAAAGGGTATCACACCCAGAGGAACAGACTAGTTTACAAACATAATCTCTCTTTTTGGAGTTCATAAATAATCTCAAACTGCCACATGCCCTTTTCCCTTCTCTTCTTCTGGGATACCCATGATGTGTATATTTGTAAGCTTCATGCTGTCACTCAAGTCCCTGAGACACTGCTCGATTTTTTTATTCTTTTCTGTCTGTTCTTCTGACTGTTCTTTCTATCCTGTCTTCTAGTTCCCTGATTTTTTCTTCTGCTTGTTCAAATCTGCTGTTGTATGCCTCTAGTGTATTTTTTAAAAAACAATTTATTGAAGTATATCATTCATACATGAACATACATAAACAATAAGTGTTCAGTAAACATTGTGAACTTACAAAACACACCTGCATAACATCATACAGGGCTCCCATATATCATCCCACCACAAATACTTTGCATTGCTGTGAAACATTTGTTAACAAATTATGAAAGAGCATCATCAAAGTATTACTACTAACTATAGTCCGTATCTTACTCCCCTATACTTTTTTTTCTTTAAGGATTTATTTATTTATTTTTATCCATTTTTACCCCTCTCCCCATTTTTGCTGTTTTTGTGTCCATTTGCTGGGCAACTCTCTGTGTCCATTTCCTGCCCTCTCTTTTCATCCTCCTCCTCCTGTCTTCACTGGGATTCAATCCTCGGAACCTCCGATGTGGGACAGAGGTGTCCTACTGCCTGTGCTACCTTAGTTTCGGGTTTTTTGCCACGTCTCGTCTTGGCTCTCCCTTGTGTCACTCTCCTGTTATGTCATCATCTTGCTGTGTGCCTCGTGGGGCCTGGTGATGCACCTGCGCGTAGGGCCTGGGGGGCTCACCTGCTTGCGGGGCCCAGTGGCATGCCCGCGCGCCTTCTATATTTTTCTTATTTTTCTTTTTACCAGGAGGTCCCTGGGACTTTAAAATTCTTCTTTATGCTCACATATTATCTTCTTAATATCCTTTAGCTTTATATCCACCTTTTCTAACATTTCTTAAATGGTAGCATATTACACATTTTTCTCCATCTTGCTTTTTTTCATTTACTAATGTATCTTGGAGGTCACTCCATAGTAGTATATAAAGATTCCTCACTCCTTTTTTATTTTTATTTTTATTTTTTAATGTAGGCAAGGGAATAAAGAGTTTATTAAGAAATAAGAAAATGAGAAAAGTACATGGTCTGATGCATGGACCGTGGGCATGCTGCAGAGTGAGACAATGCTCACTCCTTTTGACAGATAAAAGTCCATTGTGTGGGGGTACATTTATTTTGTTTTCTAAATAAACTTTCATATTACTCTATATAGAATTTTGTATTTTTTTCATTAAACATTTCATTAAGCATTTCTCCTGTCAAAAAATACTTTTTAATGGTTACATGCTGTTCATATGCATATGGCTACAAGTGGAAGCACAAAAATTTTTAAAAAATCTGTAATTATGCCTCTGTGTGTGTGTGTGTGTGTGTGTGTGTGTACGTTTCCTCAACCTGTGGGTCTTGACGCCTCTTTAGATTTCTAAGCTGGTTGCTATATCCATGCCCATTTTCTACCACATCCTTCTCTCTAAAGTGTCCTAAGATTCCAGAGAAAAAAGGTACAGGACTCTCTTTTTTGCTTTATGAAGGGAGAATTTACTGTCTAAGCTTTCCCCCTTATATTCTTCCCCTGTCTCTGAGTGATCTCAAGGATCCTGGAAGTCTAAATTAGATTTTACTTCTCATAAAAAATTTAAAGATACTTGTCTGAAAGAATAAAGCTTAAGATTTTCTAGATGAGATTTGAAACAATGATTTTTTTTAAGTGTCTTATCTAGTTTTTTCAAATGGTTGGAAGTTTTAGAAATCTTGAAGGCAGAAAGATTAGAAGTTTGAAAATACTTAAAATTTTTCATTTCAGAGCAGTGAACACATTTTAAAAACATTTTTAAGCATTATTTGTGAGACTTCAAAATAAATTATTGGCCATTAAAATTTACTCTATTTTAATGTTATAAGTTAGTTTTTAAATTTAAAAACTTATTTTGAGTTACACAAAAATGTTAACAAAATGAAATATTCTTACTTTACATGAGGAAATAAAAATGATAAGAAATCTTGTCAGTGAATAGAAGGGAGCTTTAATTTTTCTAAATATTAAGTCTAACTTTCACCATGCTGTTTAACTCATTCCAATAATTTCAGATCCTCTGTTCATGCAATTGTAGAGGAGAAACTTAATTTGAGAAACATATTCACAAGGTTAAATAATTTAAAGATATAAGAGGCACAAATAGCTGATATTTTGGGAAAGAGAATTTCACAATTTTTCTTGTTTTGTTTTTAAAGAAATACCTTAAGTTTTTGTTGAAGACGTTTTACTTCCATTTGCAGAGCCTTTGTAGCTGTCTGAGCTGCTAAAGTCTTCCGATTCTCAATTGTCAACTGCCGACTAAAGGCTTTACTATTCATCCTCAGTTGTTTTTCCAAGCTCTGAAAATGTATAGATTTCAACTATTCTGTAATCAATGTAGTATTATTAAAAACTTATAATGAAACTAACTACATTTATGAAGAGTACAAAATTTCAATACAGTTTTAGTGAGTGGCTTGTATAGGGGATATATATTAGAACTAAGTCCAACAACAAAAACATCAAGCCAACAAATTCTGGATCCCAACTCTAGGAATAAATATCATATGTGTTGAGCCCAATATTTTTTTACATATTCTGGAATTTGATAAAAAATTTTGAACAAATCCTAAAAATAAAAAAAATATAATTCAGTGTCATATTTCCTCCACCCCCAAGATGACTCCCTCTTCTGTCTGCTCATTGTCTCAGCTCCTTGTGTCTGCTCGTTTTCTGCTTGTTGTATCTGCTCATTGTCTGCTCATCTTCTTTAGGAGGCACTGGGAGCTAAACCTGGGACCTCCCATGTGGGAGGCAGGTGCCCAAACGCTTGAGCCACATCTGCTTTCTGCTTGTTGCGTCTGCTCGTTGTGTTAGCTCATTGCATCAGCTTGTTGTGTCTGCTTGTCTTCTTTAGGAGGCACTGGGAATCAAACCTGGGACCTACCATGGGGGAGGTGGGCGTATCACTTATACAGATAAGTGATAAGTGAGACTAACAGTTACAGAGACTGACCCCTCTGCATGCACAGAGATGAATTATACAACACCGAAACGCCCAATTTAGCTTAATAACCACTTATACACAGGACTAACTGCTGCAGATTCACCTTCTCTCTAGAATGAGAACTATTTTTTGTTTGATCTCGACTTTGACAAAAGCCTTGGCCAAAATGACCTTTTCTATAGAGTGGGTTTCCCCTCATTATAATATTAATACTTTCTCATTAAAGAAAAGTGGAAAATATAGCAAACTAAAAGGATGAAATTCTCAGTAAATGTCCCACTCCCTAAAATAGTAACAGTAAAACAAAACAAAACAAACCCCACATGCTTTGGCCAACAAAACATTTTCCCCCTCCACCAAATGCCCTACCACCAAATAGCAATTTCCCACCAACCAAGTCCTTCCATCAGCCAAGAAAATAATTAATTAGATATAAGAACATGAACTACTTAAATATTTATATCTAAAAATGTATAGGTGAGATAAAAATACATTTACTTTTACATGACATATGCTAAGATGGTTTCACTAATACCTAAACAGCCAGATAGTACAGCTTTGGTATACTATTTACAAGAGTTTTAAAAAACGAGGTTGCTCATTATATTCTGTAGCTCCCATCACCATTCTATGTAAGAAAATTTTCTTTATGACAGAGATTTTTACTAACAGAATAAATGGCTGAAATAAAGAGATGGCTGAAATGAACTTGACAAATCCTTATTATTTGAAGATCATAGAAGATACTTGCCTCTTACCATCAAGTATTAAGAACTAAACAGTAAATTAATTCCATATATATAGAGAGCAAAACTAGTATAGAATAGGTGGGCAAATTCTCACATCATCCCATGTAATATAATCCCCAGGCTTTAGACAACCATGCACCATTGAAAAAAAAAATCAGTGTACTTATCTCTTAGGTTATTTTAATTTATTTTAATTCCTTTTGCCTCCCTCTTTTTTTTTTTTTTTTTACCAGGAGGTCCCGGGTATCGAACCCGGGTCCCTCCATATGGGAGACGGACGCCCAACCATTTGAGCCACATCCATCCCCCCTGCCTCCCTCTTTTCAGGGACATTATCTGGAAGAAAATTCCTGTTTCTAAAATACTAAAAATGCCTATATGGTAATGATGGGCCAAACTGGTGAGGGAGAATAAAAGGAACAGATACACCCTTTAGGTTTTTAGGGAAGTGGTGTTTTAATGAAGTTTAAATTAGAGGGCTGATTTCTAAGAAAGCTTTTGCTCAACACAATGCAACTTTTTTTAGCACATGAAAAAATTCCCCCAACACTTGTCACTGGGCTGTCTTAGAGAACAATCACTTCCAGATAAATTAACCAAGCTCACCAGACAGCTTTTTCTGTCTCTTCTTCAACCATCCCTTGCCCCACCCCACCCCAAACCCTGAGATAAAATCCTTATTTATTACCGTATGCTGAGTGATGCAGTTTGTAGTGTTCGTTATAGAGGGGGCAAATATGATTAATGTGCATCCTTTCTGTATTAATTTTGGAAACTTAAAATTTCTAGGCCTCAGGAATACAGACCTGTATTCTTTTGTCATTTGCCTCCATTTTTGTCGTAAGACTAGACAATCTTTGAGTAAGTTCTTCCCTCTCTGCAAGATTTTTGTCTTCAGAAAGTTTCTGCAGTGCCTGCAAGGCATCTTTAGTCCTCAACAACTCACTGTCGGCCTCTCTAAGTTTCCTAGATACAACTCTTTCCTTTTCTTGGGACTTCCTAAGTTGCTGCCTTAAATTTTTTACTTCATTCTGATGTTTAACCATTATTTGAGGTAGATTATTTTGTGAATTCTCGTATTTTCCTATAGCTTTCAAGTGCCTAAACTGAAGTTGTTTCAAAATTTGGTTTTCTATGACGGTGGTTTCCAATTTACGACGTATATCAGCTAATTCATTTTTTAGTTCTTTAATCTTATGAAGCCTTGCTGACATTATGCGATGAGCCATAGCATCTCTTCTTTGAGTAATCATATTGATTTGAGAATTAAAGAATGATGCATTCCAGTTGTGCTTTTTTTCAGCTGCAATTTCCTTATGGCCTGTGTAAGCAGATAATCCAGTTTATTACTAGTAATATATATAGACATGCAAATATACACATATTATAACCTCCCCCCCAACCTGACACACATATACATACATACATGCCTAAGTGTGACTAGAAGGGCAAAGAACTAACACTTAATGAACGCCCATGTCTTAGGCTAGGTACTGTAAACACAGATATCTCGTTTAATGCAGTTCTTTAAGGTCAGTAGTATTTTCATTTTATATCTGAAGATTTTAAGTTATTTGTCCAAGTTAACACAGTCATTAAGTGGCCTAGAATTGATTGAAAACCTGGTCTTTTTTGGTTGTAAAACCTGTGCTAATTGCTAAACCTTATTTAGTGCTTACCATATGTTGGGCATTGAACTAAATGCTTTATATAATTATCTGATGTCATCTTTCCAACAATGAGTTATGAGGCAATTAGAGTGTAACATTAGAGTTCTAGGTGGAAATCTCATATTCAAAGTGATCCTTAAAAAGCCATTAAACTTCTTATATAATAGTATTCGGATATTCCATCTCTCAGTAAACCCAACACTGCCACTTTTACCTCTACTGTTTTGGCTGAGCACGAAATGAAAATTGTTGGCATGTGTTCAGGGGTCTACTGAGAAAAAAGAAAGATATCTAAACAATATTGCACTTGCCAACAAGCTTACTTAACTGAATCCGAGTGCGTTAAATCCATGTGTAATATCACTGTACTATTATCCCATTTTAAAGATGAGCAAACTGATGCTTAGAGATGTCTCTTGTGAATGGGTACATAGCTAGTAAGTGGTGAGACAGAATGTAGGTCTGTGTGCCTATGCTACTGCCTCCTCCGTGTGTGTGCGCATTTGTATGATACATATACATACATATATGTGTGTCACCACATGTGTAAATCTGTGTACATATGTACGGATTAGCATATGTATATTCTGAGAAAGATTGAAACTGGATTCTAAAGTCTAAAATCTGGTCCTGATCCTGGAGAGAGAAGGGCACCTAATGGCCAGTGTCACCAGAGCCCTAACCTTAAGCTGTTGGCCCAAATGTGGGCACACCACCTGCAACATGGGTTACAGGCTTGGTAGAGGTGGTGGGAAAGGGAATTCTGCCTGTGATAGAAACGATGAACCAGTACAGAGGATGTTTTCTAGGGATAAAGCATTGGAGCCTTGACCCTGGCAGACCACACAGATTTTACAACAATCACAGTATCAGCATCATATCAATAACTGATGGACTGCTTTGTAAATATGCCTTCAGAGGTGTTTATTTTCACACTGGGAGTAACAAGTTAGTAGGGGTTATGGTTGAATATCTGAATATATTTTAGAACAGGCTTTTGAGAACCATGAAAATTGGAAAGCAGGGCAGGTAAGCCTCTGGAACCCCTTCAAGGAGGCTTATGAATAGGTGTCTGTGGTTGTGCTGAGGCCACAAACTTCAATATCTGGGGCACTGTCTAGGGAGGCCTAGACTCAAGCAGTGTGGCTCAGGCTGGTTTAAGATGGGAGAGGGGAGGGGCTGCCAGGCTCTAGGCCATGTCAGCAAGACTGAACTTGACCCCCAACTTGTTATGTCTTACAACTCTTGGGTGACCTGACCCTGGAGGAGAGAGGGATTTCCTTGAGACTAGATAGATGAAGGGTGGTGGGTTCCATGAGAAGTGGAGGCTTACTTCCTCTCCCATGCTGTGCTCAAGGAAGTGAATGAAGGGCCAGGTCGACATGAGAGGGTGCCTGGGGACTAAACGCCACAGCCTCTGGCATTGGCCAAGGCCCCAGGAGTCGATCTGTGCACAGTGGGTGTGGATGCTTTACGAGGAGGAAATGCTAGCCTATTAATCATAGCATGAGCCTGCACCAGGAACACAGGAGTGATGAACCTGAAAGAAGACCAGAGTCCCTTTCCCAAAGGGACTTGCCCGTGCAACGTCCCCCCCATCCCCTCTAAACCCCCAACATGCCTGAGACTGAATTTCTTGTTTACCTTAGTGAGTGGGTGGCTGGGAGGGGCTGAGCCAGCTTTTTTTTTTTTTAATATGTGTACATAGTTTATTTATTTATTATTAGAAAAGTTGTGAGCTTACAAAACAATCATGCATAATGTGCAGAATTCCCAAACATCACCCCTCACCAGCACCTTACATTGTTGTGGAACATGTGTTACAGATTACAAAAGAACATGATCAGCGGGGCGGAGCCAGCTTTGATTCACCCAAATTCTTACTACACACATCACGCATGCTTATGGAACTATAAAGGTTCTGGGAAGTTGAAATGGGGTTAATCTTTAATGATTTTGTATCTCATCATCCTACACCACACACATTTACAATTTCTGTCCTATTTCTCATGATAAGGCAGATGTAGCTGACTGATTAAACTACTTAGGGCACTTTATTCATTTTTAAACATTTAAGCCAAAACAGTCACTCAAATTAACGGCTTAATTCGTCAACAATATATACATTAAAGTGCATAGTTACCCCAAAAGACATTTCACGTTAATTATAATGAAACCTTCCCTTCTGAACAGTCCCAAGAATGCCCACCCCACTCACTACTTGAGCAGCAAACTCACCCTGCCCTGGCCCCTGTCTTCATTACTTTGGCCCATTTCCTCCGGTTGGCCCTGTGCCCCTACCCCTTCCTCTTACACCCCTTCTCTTCCCTGGCCTCATCCTGGCTCCCTCTCCTGGTCATTTCCCGTCTTGGGCTTACTATCGGTCCCACCCTGACTCTGTGGCCCTCCACGCCCATGGTCTGATTCTGCTTCTTATCTTGAGCTACCTTCCCACTCGCTCATGCTGGCCCTACTCTTAGCCAGGTTCTTCTCTGCCTCTTCAGGGTCTATACCATATTTCACCTTAAAAGAGCTGGACCCACTTCCTCCAAGGACCAGAGTCTTTCAAAGGAAGGGCCTTTTCTCTCTCTTCTTTGGAGTCTCTGTGGTTAGTCTGTTGGAGAGGGTGTCTCTTTAATACTACCTGAGGCTTCCACCTATACCCAACCAAAGACAACAGGGACATTCAAAGGGCAAAAGATGTCCCAAGCAATCAAATGCAGTAAAATAACTGTGTTTGGTATAGTAATGTTTTGAATGACTATCAAATGTATCAAATGATAGTTTTGGCTTTATATTGACAAAGAAGACACATGAAGTGAGCAATTTTCTTAATTAACAGGATATGTAATTGAAAGAATTCTGAAAGTACAATTTATACAAAAGCAAGAAATAACTAATTTATGAAAATCAGTTGTAGAAATAGATTGCTTGTTTTTTAAATTGATTTAAGTAAACCTCCAATATTTGACCACAGCAAAAATTCTAACAAATTGAAGTCCAAGCATGCTCATTTCATCCTCATACTTTTTCTTTATGAAAAAATTTTTTGTGCCATAACATTTGCTTTCCTCTATTTGCTAAAATTGGAGTTGAAAATAACCTCTGTTACTATTCCTTAGTGAATTTTTCATCCATATTGGAGGTTTCTAACCCAATGTTCCCAGATTTTTAGGGTTAGAAATCTAGTTTTAATATACCAAGAAAGCTTAACAGAAACTGAACATTCCCTTGAGAAGGAGCTTCACTAGTGAAAACTGTAAGCTGTTTTGCTGTGGGTTAGAAATATATTACTCCAGAATGGAGCACATTACTTGCTGCCTAAAATTCTCTGGCAAACACTTGAGCTATATGGGAGCAACAAAATAAGAGGATGAACCAAGGAAATACGTTATCATTCTGTGACAAAGCTTGATGCTGCAATGAGTGTTTTAAGTTCATCATACAAGGATCCTCATGGCCATATAAAATTTGAGTGAAATATGCATCTGAGGTTTATTTCAAATATTTTCAGAGTATTAGTATACAAAAGAATATCCAAGTCAGAGCAAACTTTTCACTCTTTCAGATAAAGGAATTTAGGATCCTAGTCTGTTGTGAAGTGATTGAATTAATTTAGATTGCTCCCAATTATGAACAGGTTTATTGCATTAAGCGCTCAATAAATATTTATGAATAAATGAGGAATCAATTGCTAAAAGTTAAATTAAGGAATATGGGGGATTAGAGAGGTAGAAGGCTCACTTTTTTCCCAGAAAAATAGCTAGAGGACAGGCAGAAACTGTCTGGAAAACTGTTCTAGGGTTTACGATACCAGGGGAAGGCTAGGCAACACCCAGAAAAGAGAGGGTGAAGGACAGGAGTCTTGGGTGGCTGTAAAAATCCTGAGAGGAAAGCTGCAGCAGCAGCTACTGGTACCCATCCCCCCACCATCAGAGCAAACAGCAGTGGGTCCTCTGGCACCTCGTTGGAGGACTGAAGGGGTTGGAGGGGTCCTCTTCACCAAGAAGGGGAGAGGGAGGGACTCAGCCTATGGCAAATTTAGATTTTGGCCAGTGAATTTAGTCTCCTGCAAGCTAGGGGTGGCACAGTCCCAGGCTAGGTGGGGCCATGACATTGTTTGCGCTGAGAGCTGGCAGGGAGCTAAAGAAAATCTGCCCCTTCCAACACCGTCCCTACCGCCCCGGATAGGTTGCTGATGCTGCATAGGGAAGGAAGGTGCGACCAGTCAAGGGAGTAGAGCAGCTTCTGAGGAATTTTGTTTGCAAGGCTTGGCCTGCCCCCAGGGACACTGCTTCTGTGCCTTCCCCCTGGGTGGGGTTACAGTGAACGCATTCCCCCCTAGTGGCTGGGGTCAACCCCTGGGTGGGGTCAGACCTGACCAGGAAAGTTTATGTAAAGAAGAGAAAAATAATAATTAAATAAGAGTCAATTAGGTGCCTTACTGCCCCCTCTCCAAGGCCCTTGGAAACTGGCCTGAACCCCATTACTGGGCCTTTAGCCCTGGTTTGAGCAGTTAAACAGGGCAATCTTAAATATCTAGAACATGTTGAACCAAGAATCAAAGAACAGTGGTAGCACACAGCTACTTAACAGTAAATCCCTAGGCAAGAAAGAGAAACTGACCATCACAGTACACTCATCATAATAATTAGATATCTAGAAATCAGCAAAAAATTCCAAGCCATACTAAGAAAAAGGAAGATATGGCTCTGGCAAGGGAACAAATCAAAGCTCCATATGAGACACAGGACTTGAAACAACTAATCAATGATGTTCAAACAAATCTCCTAAATCAAATCATGGAGCTGAAGGACAATATGGCTAAAGAAATAAAAGATATTAAGTGACATTGGGTGAGCACAAAGGAAAATTTGAAAACTTGAATAGAAAATTTGAAAACTTGAATAGCAGGTTATACATTCTTTTCAAGTGCTCATGTAACTTTCTCCAGAACTTATGAGAATGAAAGACAATAAATGAGATTAAAAATAAAATAGGGGCATACAAAAGCAGATTTGAACTCATAGAAGAAAGAATCAGTGATGTAGAGGACAGACTGAAATTGAAAAGAGAGAAGAACAGAGAGAGAAAGGATTGGAAAAAATTGAGCAGGGTCTCAGGGAGTTGAATGATAACACAAAGCACAACATACGTGTTATGGGAGTTCCAGAAGGAGAAGAGAAGGGAAAAGGGGCAGAAAGAGTATTTGAGGAAATAATCGCTGAAAATCTCCCAACCCTCATGAAAGACATGAATATACATACTTATAGCATATTCCAATCAGAATAAATCCAAATAGACACATAATATTCAGAATGCCAAATGTCAAAGATAAAGAGGAAATTCTGAAAGCAGCAAAGGAGAAGTGAAACATCACATACAAGGGATGCCCAGCAAGACTTAGTGCAGATTTCTCTTCAGATATCATGGAGGCAAGAAGGCAGTGGTATGATATAATTAAGGCACTGAAAGAGAAAAACTGCCAGCCAAGAATTCTTATCCAGCAAAGCTGTCCTTCAAATTTGACAGTGAGTTTAAATATTCACAGATAAACAGAAACTAAGAGAATTCGTAAATAAGAATCTGGCTCTGCAGGAAACATTAAAGGGAGTTCTGCAGTCAGAAAAAAAATACAGGAGAGAGAGGCTTAGAGGAGAGTGTAGAAGTGAAGATTTGTCAGAATGGGTAACCAAAAGAGTAAAAAGACAAAAATAAGAATATGACATATGAAAGACAAAGGATAAAATGGTTAAGTAAGTAATGCCTTTGCAGTAATAACATGAATGTTAATGGAATAACCCCTCAATCAAAAGACAGGCTGACAAATGGAGAAAAGAAACATAAGCTATCTATATGTTGTTTTTTTTTCCTTTTAAAAAAGAATATTTTAAAAGATGCTTAGATTATATAAATGTTACACAAAAATTATGGGGATTTCCATGTTCCCTACCTCCCACACCTCTCACAACCCCCCACATAAACATCTTTCATTAGTGTGGCACATCACCTGCAAGCCATCTATATGTTGCCTGCAGAAGACTCATCATAGACCCAAGGATGCAAATAGACTGAAAGTAAAAGGTTGGAAAAAGATATTTCATGCAAACAGTAACCAAAAGGGAGCAGGGGCAGCTATACTGGTGTTGGACAGAACAGACTTTAAATGAAAAATGTGATAAGAGATGTAAAAGGACATTATATATTAACAAAAGGGATAATCCACAAGGAAGGAGTGAGAGTCATAAATATCTGTGCCCTTAACCAGGGTGCCCCAAAATACATGAGGCAAACTCTGGCAAAACTGAAAGGAGAAAGAGATGTCTCTAAAGTAATAGTGAGAGTCAACACCCCACTCACATCAGTAGATAGAACAATTAGACAGAAGATCAACAAGGAACAGAGAACTTGAACAACATGATAAATGAGCTAGACCTGACAGATATACAGAACAGTGCACCCCAAATCAGCAGGTTATACATTCTTTTCAAGTGCTCATGTAACTTTCTCCAGGATAGACCACATGTTGGGTCACAAAACAGTTCTTGGGGGGAGGATTGTGGGAAGATGGCAATGAACTAACAGAGAAGGAGCCAAAAGCTGTCTGAGGGAACTGCTTTGGGGGTCAGCAAACCAGGACACTGATATACAACTACCAGGAGGGTGAGGGGCAGAGAGATGAAGAAGGTGAAAAGACAAATGTGAATTACCAAGGCCCTGCGGCAGCCAGGAAGGGCTCCCCTCCCCCACCCCCAAGATACTAAGCTGGGGTAAAAGCCCTGGCTCACTGCAGCCAACTGAGAGGGGAGCAGACATCTTCCTCCCTGTCAGCTGTTTCAAGGGAAAAGGGAGGGGAGGTTGGGGTGCTTTTCCTCAGTGAATTCGCCAGCAGAGCCCGCGTTGAATTTCTGATTGGAGATTCAACACAGGAATACAAGAAAGCCGAGACTGAAACACATCCATGGAAAGGTGCACTGACTGGTGCCACCTGCTGGCCAGTCTGGAAACTGTATGGACAAAAACTATTCACACTCTCTGTATCCAACCCCTGGGAGAAAACCTGTGCCCTGCTAGTAAGTCCATGGCCTGATTTTGGAAAATTAAGCTGGGCAATTTTAAAGACTGAGAATAAATTGAACCAAATATCAAAGAAGAGCTGTGATGTGAATATTCTCGCTGTCCTGATTTTGTGATCATCAGGGTAGACTAAACATTCGCTATATTAGAAACCATGCATGTGTCCCCAGACCTAGTTTTTCTCCCTAGGTCTAGTTTTTAGAATGCTGGTGATAAACTAAGCCTGATTTATTATGTGACCATCCTGTATAGGAAATGACTGTAACTCTAGGTATCTTTGGTCAACCTTAAAAGATATAGCAGGGGGACAGATGTGGCTCAAATGGTTGGGCGTCCATTACCCATATGGAAGGACCTGGGTTCAATCACCGGGACCTCCCAGTAAAAATAAAAAAAAGAAAAATATAGAAGGCACGCGGACCTCCATGTCCCGTGGGCAGGTGCGCTGTCAGGCCCTGCAAGCAGGTGAGCCCCCCAGGCCCCGTGCATTGGTGTACCTCCAGGCCCCACAAGCGGGTGCACCCACCAGGCCCCGTGAGTGGGTGAGCCCCCCAGGCCCCGCGAGCGGGTGAGCCCCCAGGCCCCGTGTGCGGATGTGCTGCCAGGCCCTGCGAGCGGGTATGCTGTCAGGCCCCGTGTGCGGGTGTTCCGCCAGACCCCATGAGCAGGTGAGCCCCCCAGACCCCGTGCGCGGGTGCACCGCCCAGCCCCGCGAGTCACGCAGCAAGATGACGACGTAACAGGAGAGTGACACAGGGAGAGCTAAGACGAGACGTGCTGAAAAACCAGGAACTAAGGTGGCACAGATGGTAGGACGCTCTCTCCTACATCGGAAGTCCCGAGGACTGAATCCCAGTGGAAACAGGAGGAGAAGGATGAGAAGAGAGGGCAGGAAATGGATATAGAGTTGGCCAGCGAATGGACACAGAAACAGCAAAAACCGGGGGAGGGGGGGCTTTAAAAATGGATAAAAGTAAATAAATAAATCCTTAAAAAAGACAAAAAAAGAAGAGCTGTGGGAAAAAAAAGAGACAATAGGCAAGAGAGAGAAATTTGCCATCAGAGTAAAAACATCAACATATTCAGATGCCTAGACATAAGTGAAAAATTATGAGCCATACTAGGAAACAGGAAGAGATGGCCCAGCCAAAAGAACAAACCAAATATCCTGAAGAGGTACAGGATTTAATACAATTAATCAGTGATAGTCACACAACTCTCCTAAATCACTTCAAAGAATGTAAAGAAAATGTGACTAAAGAAGTAAAGGATATTAAGAAGACACTGGGAGGGCATAAAGAAGAATTTGAAAGCCGGCAAAGAAAAGTAACAGACCTTATGGGAATGAAAGGCAGGATGGATGAGATTAAAGATACATGAGAGGCACATAAGAGCAGATTTGAATTGCTTGAATACAGAATTAGTGATTTTGAAGACAGAACATCTGAACTAGAAAAGAGAGGAGAACAGAAAGAGAAGAGAATGGAAAAAATGGAATGGAGTCTGAGGGAGTTGAATGACAATGCAAAACACACAAACATTAGCATTATTGGTGTCCCAGAAGGAGAAGAGAATGGAAAAGGGGCAGAAAGAATATTTGAGGAAATAATGACCAAAAACTTCCCAACCCTTATGAAGGATATAAATATCAATATCCAAGAAGGACAACACATCCCAAACAGAATAAATCTGAATAGACCTACCCCAAGACACTTACTATTCAGAATGACAAACATCAGAGATAAAGAGAGGATTCTGAAAGCAGCAAGAGAAAAGCAAAGCATCATATACAAGGGAAACTCAATAAGATTAAGTGCTGACCTTTCATAAGAAACCATGGAGGAGAGAGGAAAGTGGTATGATGTTTTTAAGGTATTGACAGAGAAAAACTTTCAGCCAAGAATTCTGTATCTGGTAAAGCTGTCCTGCAAAAATGAAGGTGAGTTCAAAGTCTTCACAGACAGACAAAAACTGATAGAATGTTACCAAAAGACCAGAGTTACAAGAGATACTAAAGGGGGTGCTGGGGGGCGGATGTGGCTCAAACGGTTGGGCGTCCGTCTCCCATATGGAGGGACCTGGGTTCGATCCCCGGGACCTCCCGGTAAAAAAATAAAAATAAAAATATAAAGGGGGTGCTGCAGTCTGAAAGGAAAAAAAAACAAAGGTGAGAAATTTGGAGAAGAGTTTAGAAATGAAGATTATTAGGAAGGGTAAACAAAAAGATAAGAAGACAGACAATAGAACAATATGACAACAGAGAGCCGGAAGACAAAATGGATGAAGCAATCTGAAGTTTTCAAGGAGCGCTTCACATGTGAAATATGGAAAGAAGACCTTTCTTGGGCAAGAACACTCCAGGAGCAGCAGAAAGTGGCACAGAGGATTAAAAAGAGTAAGTCAACAGCAGAAATAACGGATTTTTCACCCAAGTCAATTCCTGACTATGACTTTGAAAGTGATGATGGGAAGTGGATGTGGCTCAATTGATTGGGTTCACGTCTACCACAGAGGAGGTCCAGGGTTCAATTCCCAGGGCCTCTTGGTGAAAAGCAAGCTGGCCTGCGCAGTACACTGGCACAAACAGAGAGCTGACCCGTGCAGAGTGCTGGCCCGCATGGAGAGCTGGTGCAGCAAGACGACACAACAAAAAGAGACACAGAGGAGAGACAATAAGAGACACAGCAGACCAGGGAGCTGAGGTGGCGCAAGAGATTGAGCGCCTCTCTCCACTCTGGAAGGTCCCAGGATCAGTTCCCATGCCGCCTAAAGAGAAGACAAGCAGACACAGAGGAACACACAGAGAGCAGACAGTGAGCGTAAAACAACAAGGAGGGGGGGAGAGAAATAAATAAAATAAATCTTAAAAAAGGAGAAAGTGATGAGATTGGTGCTGCCTGTGCAGCTATTGCTGAGAAGCTGAAGAAGCTTCAACAAATAAAACAATGGTTATTGTGTCTGCTTCTGGGGCTGCAGAGACTGTAACTGAGAAGGAAAATGGTGCCCCCACAGCAGATGGCTCTGTTTTTATCAAAGCCCACTGAAGGAAAATGCATAGCATGAATTATTTGATTCTGTCTTTTTTGATTATTATTTAAAGTTTTAGACAAAAGGACATTTATTTTGGAGAAACAGGGCAAAATTACTGTTTGTAAGATAAGTTTTTCAGAAGTATATAAATCTAAATGGTAGCACTATTGTATAGTGTTTGGACTATGCTTTGATAAGTTATGGTTTATACTTAAGATTAGAATTCTGAGCAAAATGTTTCTGAAGTATAAATTTAATTTAATCCAAATATATGGATGGATACATTTTAGAGACACAACTTGAAAAGCAAATACTTGAATAGTAAATAACTTGGTCAGTGTTACTAAAATGTTGACTCATTCACTTTTTTTTTTTTTTTTTTAAAGATTTTTTATTTATTTATTCATCTATCCCCCCCTTGCTGCTTGCTCTCGCCGGGTCAGCTAACCACGCCGTGCGGGCGGGCCTGCCTTCACCAGGAGGCCTCGCCGGGAACCGAACCCGGGGCCTCCCATATGGTAAACGGGAGCCCTACTGATTGAGCCACAGCCGCTTCCCCGACTCATTCACTTTTGTTTTATGATAAAGGAAATAAGTGATTGCTTTCTCTCCTAGAAATATACTGCTGTTATTACTCACTCTGTTTTCCTTGCTTCTGTAGAGTAAGTTTGTCACAAGGCTTAAATGTTTTTAATATTCATGTTGATTCAAAATTGTGGTTTTGTTATATGCGGAATGTTTGAAAGTTCAGCCAAAAATGCATGCAAATGTGAACATTCCGAAGTTTCTCTTAATTCTGATTTGTGCTTAAGTTTTTGGCTTTAAAGAAGTTATAACAATGGTAGCTGCCTCCTTCAGTATTTGTTAGATGTGTGAAATACTGATAAATGTCACAATGTGGGTTTTATTTTTCAGATTATTACTATAGGTAGGTTAGTCCTTACCACAAATGAGTCATTTTTAAAATGTGCATTTTTTAAATGAGTGGCTTTTTCTAGATACATCATAATAAATTGTACTGCTACATTAAAAAAAAAGGGGGGGATGATATGTGAGAGGGAGGGGGTACATGAGAATCCCTCATACTTTTGATGTAACTTTTCTGTAACCTAAAACCTCTTTATAAAATAAAATTTATTATATTAAAAAAACAAAAACAAAAACAAAAAACCCCAGCTCTCAACAAATTTAAAAAGATTGAAATTATACAAAGCACCTTCTCTGATCATAATGGAATAGAGCTGAAAATTTTGCAAATATATGGAGGCTAAAGAACATACTCCTAAACAATCAGTGGGTCAAAGAATAAATTGCAAGAGAAATTAGTAGATATCTTGAGATGAATAAAAAAGAGAAGACAACTTATCAAAACTTACAGGATACAGCGAAGGCAGTGCTGAGAAGGAAATTTATAGTCCTACATGCCTATATTAAAAAAAAAAGAAAGAGCTAAAATCAAAGATCTAACTGAACAACTGGAGAAACTAGAAAAAGAACAGCAAACTATTCCCAAAGGAAGCAGAAAGGATAGAAATAATAAAGATTATAGCAGAAATAAGTGATATTGAAAACAAAAAAAAATAGAGAAAATCAACAAAACCAAAAGCTAGTTCTTTGAGAAGATCAATAAAATTGACAAATCTTTAGCTAGACTAAGAAAGAAAAAATGAGAGAAGATGAAAATAAATAAAATCAGAAAAGAAAGGGGGGGAAGCGGCTATGGCTCAATCAGTGGGGCTCCCGTTTGCCATATGGGAGGCCCCGGGTTCGGTTCCCAGGGTCTCCTGGTGAATGCAGGCCCGCCCACACGGCGTGGTTAGCTGACCCAGTGAGCACAAGCAGCAAGAGGGGGATAAATGAATAAATAAATAAAATCTTTAAAAAAAAAAAAAAAGAAAAGAAAAGAAAGGGGGAAGTTACGACTGACCCCACAGAAAAAAAAGGATCATAAGAGGATATTATGGGGAAGTGGATGTGGCTCAAGTGATTGATCTCCTGCCTACCACACGGGAGGTCCCAGGTTCAGTTCCCAGTGCCTCCTAAAGAAGATGAGCAAGACAGTGAGCTGATGCGATGGGCTGGTGCAGCGAGCTGAAGCAACAAGATGATTCAACAAGAGACACAAGGAAGACAACATAATGAGAGACACAACAAAGCAGGGAGTGGAGGTGGCTCAAGCGATTAGGTGCCTCCGGTCACATGGGAGGTCCTGGGTTCAGTTCCCACTCCTTATACAAGAATCAATTTAAAATGGATTAAAAAGTTAAACATGAAAGCCAGGACCATAAAACTACTAGAAGAAAATACAGGGAAACATCTTCAAGATCTTGTGGTAGATGGTGGTTTCTTGGACCTTATACCCAAAGTGTGTGCAACAAAAGAGAAAACAGACGAATGGGACCTCCTCAAAATTAAACACTTTTGCACCTCAAAGGACTTTGTTAGAAGGATGAAAAAGCAGCCGACACAATGGGAGAGAACAGTTGGAAATCACATATCCAATGAGGCTTTAAGTATCCATGATATATAAAGAGATGATACAACTCAACAATAAAAAGGCAAATGGCCCAATTAAAAAATGGGCAAAAGACTTGAGCAGGCTTTTGTCCAAAGAAGAAATACAAGTGGCAAAAAAAAAAAAAAAACAAACAAACATGAAAAAATGTTCAACATCACTAGTGATTAGGCAAATGCAAATCAAAGCTACAATGTGATATCATTTCACACCTATTAGAATGGCCACTATTAATAAGACAGAGAACTACAAGTGTTGAAGAGGATGTTGAATGTAGAATGGTACAGCCACAGTGGAGGACTGTTTGGCAGTTTCTAAAGAAGTTGGATATAGATTTGCCATGTGACCTGGCAATACCATTACTGGGTATATTACCAAGAAGAACTGAGAGCAGTGATAAGAAGAAATATCTTCACACCGAGGTCCATAGTGGCGTTATTCACGATTGCCACAAGATGGAAACAACCCGGGTGTCCATCAACCGATGAATGGATAAACAAACTGTGGTGTATTCACACGATGGAATACTATGGAGCTGTAAGAGAAATGAAGTCATGAAGCATATGACAACATGGATGAACCTGGAGGACATTATGTGAGTGAAGCAAGCCAGACACAAAAGGATAAGTACTGTATGATTATGCTATTATGAACTAAATATATTGTGTAACCTCATGGAGTTAGTAACTTGAATATGGGTCGAAAGAAAATAGAATGAGGTTAGAGAATGGAAAGCTGAGGTTTAACTTGTGCAGAATTTGTAAATGGGATGTGTATCAATCTTTGGAATTGAATATAAAAGGTGAAAGTAAAACATAATATTTGTAACTGGCAGTATATCATAGGGGTATGACAGTGGTTGAAAGGGAAAGTCTAAGATCATGGATATTACTAGAAGGAAAGCTAAAAAATGTAACATGTACTGTATGGAATAGTAAAACCTCATGTGAAATCTGAATATGGGTGATACTGTATATGTATGACTGTTTATCTTTGAAACTGAACAAATGTATGGTAATGTTACAAGATATTAATATTAGACAAAAAACCATTATGTTAAATGAAAGAAGCCAGACACAAGGTAGTACAGATTGTATGACATCATTTATATAAAACATAAATAAATATCAGTTTATATACATAAAATTAGATTAGTGGTTATATAGGGCTGGGGAAGGATATAGAGGGATTGGGAGGTGACTGCTAAGTGGTATGGAGTTTTTCTTTTTGGAGTAATGAAATTGTTATAAATTTTTTTTTGTGGTGATGAATGCATAAAATTGTGATTATACTAAAAGCCACTGATTATACACTTTGGATAGATTGTATGGTATGTGATTATATCTCAATAGAACTGCTTTTTTAAAAATCTTCCAACAAAGAAAAGTCCAGGGCCATATGACTTTATAAGTGAATTCTACCAAACATTTCAAAGAGAATTAATACAATCCTGTTTAAACTCTTCCAAAAAATTGTAAAGGAAGGAAAATAACCCAAAATATTTTATGAAGCCAACACCACCCTAATGATTCCAAAGCATGAACTAGAAGACTTAAACATTGTGAAGATGTCAATTCTACCCACACTAATTTATAGATTTAATGCAGTGCCATTCAAAATTCCAACAGCTTACTTTACAGAAATAGAAAAGTCAATTACCAAATTTATTTGTAAGGGAAAGGGGTCCCGAATAGCCAAAAACAACCAAAAGCAAAGAGTGACACTGGAGGACTCATGCTTCCTTACATTGAAATGTATTATAAAGCCATAGTGGTCAAAAACAGCATGGTATTGGCATAAAAATAGACACATTTATCAATTCAATCTAATTGAGAGTTCAGAAATAGACCCACACCTCAATGGTCAACTGATTTTTTTTTTTTTTTAAAGATTTTATTTATTTATTCATTTATCCCCCCCTTGCTGCTTGTGCTCGCTGGGTCAGCTAACCACGCCGTGCGGGCGGGCTTGCCTTCACCAGGAGGCCCCGGGAACTGAACCCGGGACCTCCCATATGGTAAACGGGAGCCCTACTGATTGAGCCACAGCCGCTTCCAAACTGATTTTTGATAAGCCTACTGTAGCAGTTTTAAATTTTTTTATGCATCCCAAAATGTGAACTAATCCATTCCTGTGGGTGTGAGACCCTTTCAACTGGACTACATCAGTGAGACATGACTCAGATTGTCTCTGCCCTCTTCCTGGGTCTGATAAAAAAGGAGATACAGAGAGAGACACACACAGGTGAAAAGGGAGCTGCCATATTGATCCTGCAATGTGAGATAAAGGACTTCAGTTTTGCCCACAGCTGAGCTGCAAGGACAGAAGGCTCAAACAGCTGAGGTCCAGGGAGAGCTGAGCCATATGCCTGGTAGCTTGCAGCTGAACTCAGAAAGAAAGTTGAGTAGCCAAGATGGATAGAGGAGGCCCAGATAGAGACAAGCCTTATGTCTGGTTGCTCGCAGCTGAGCTCAGGAAGCTGGGCTCTGAGGGAAAGGCTGAGATCCGCAGCCATCTTGGTTTGCCACATGGCTGGACTACAGGACCAAGCATAGCTGACTTTAGTGAGAAAGCTCCTCTGATGGTGCCTTAATTTGGATATTTCACAGCCTTGGAACTGTAAGATTTTGCCCCAGATAAGTTCCCTTAATAAAAGCCAACCCATTTCTGGTACTTTACATTGGCAGTCCTTTGGTAAACTAAAACACCTACCAAGTCCATTTTCTGGGAGAGAACAGTCTTTTCAATAAGTGGTGCTTAGAGAACTGGATATCCATAACTATCCCTATACAAGAATCAACTCAAAGTGGATCAAAGACCTAAACATAAAAGCCAGGACCATAAATCTCCTAGAAAATAATGTAAGGAAACATCTTTAAGATTTTGTATTTGGGTGTAGTATTCTGTATATGTCTATTAAGTCCAGTTCTTCTAGTGTATTATTGAGTGCCTTAGTGTATTAGGCACTCAACAAATACACCCAAATACAGCGGGATTTACATTCTTCTCGAGTGCACATGGAACATACTCCAAAATAGACCACAGGCTAGGCCACAGAACAACACTCAATGAATTCAGAAATATTGAGATTATACAAAGTAATTTCTCTGACCACAACGGAATGAAGTTGGAAATCACTAAGGGCCAGAGAAACAGGTTAGGCACAAGGATATGGAAGTTAAACAACACACTCTTAGACAAACAGTGGGTCAAAGAGGAAATCTCAAAAGAAATCAGTAACTACCTTGAAACTAATGAAAACGACAACACAACATATCAAAACCTATGGGATGCAGCGAAAGCAGTCCTAAGAGGGAAGTTCATAGCCATAAATTCATATATTAAAAAAGAAGAAAGAGCTAAAATTGAAGACCTAACTGCACACTTGGAGGAATTGGAAAAACAACAACAAACTAAACCTAAAGGAAGTAGAAAGAAGGAAATAACAAAGATTAGAGCAGAACTAAATGAAATAGAGAATAAGAAAGCACTGGAAACAATTAACAAAACCAAAAGTTGGTTCTTCGAGAATATCAATAAAATTGACAAACCCTTAGCCAGACTAACAAAGAAAAAGAGAGAACAGATGCAAATACATAAAATAAGGAATGAGCAAGGTGATATCACTACTGGCCCCACAGAAATAAAGAGTATCATAAGAGGATACTTTGAAAAATTATATGCCAACAAGAATGACAATTTAGAGGAAATGGACAAGTTTCTAGAAACCCACAAACAGCCGACATTGATGAAAGAAGAAATAGATGAACTCAACAGTCCAATTACAAGTAAAGAGATAGACTCAGTCATCAAAAACCTCCCAACTAAGAAGAGTCCAGGACCAGATGGCTTCACAGCTGAATTCTACCAAACATTCCGGAAAGAGCTAACACCAATTCTACTTAAGCTCTTCCAAAAAATAGAAGTAGAAGTAATATTGCCTAACTCATTCTATGATGCCAACATTACCCTAATACCAAAACCAAATAAAGATACCACAAGAAAGGAAAATTACAGACCAATTTCTCTAATGAACCGAGATGCTAAAATCCTCAACAAAATACTTGCTAATCGCATTCAACAACATATCAAAAGGATTATACACCATGACCAAGTGTATGCAAGGATGGTTCAATATAAGAAAATGAATCAATGTAATAAATACACCACATAAACAGATTGAAAGAAAAAAATCACATGATCTCTATAGATGCAGAAAAAGCATTCGACAAAATACAGCACTCTTTCCTCATAAAAACACTAAAAAAAATAGGAATTGACAGAAACTTTCTGAAAATGATAAAGGGTATATATGAAAAACCCAAAGCTAACATCATTTTCAACGGTGAAATCCTAAAAGCCTTCCCTCTGAGATCGGGAACTAGACAAGGATGCCCACTATCACCACTCCTATTTAACATTGTCTTAGAAGTACTTGCATGAGCACTGAGACAAGAAAAGGACATAAAAGGCATCCAGATTGGAAAAGAAGAAGTAAAAATTTCATTATTTGCAGATGACATGATCCTATACATAGAAAGCCCTGAAAAATCTACAACAAGGCTTCTAGAACTTATAAAGGAGTTCAGTAATGTTGCAGGCTATAAGATCAATGCTCAAAAATCAGTAGCATTTCTGTACACCAATAACGAGCAAACTGAGGAGGAAATCAGGAAAAAAATACCATTTACAATAGTAAATAAAAGAATCAAATACCTAGGAATAAATTTAACTAAAGATGTACAGGACTTATATACAGAAAACTACACAACACTGTTAAAGGAAATCAAAGAAGACTTAAATAAATGGAAAAATATTCCTTGTTCATGGACAGGAAGGCTAAACATCATCACGATGTCTATCCTACCCAAACTAATCTACAGATTTAATGCAATCCCAATAAAAGTCAACACTGTATTTTTTTAAGGAACTGGAAAAACTAACCACAAAATATATTTGGAGAGGCAAGAGGCCCAGAATTGCCAAAGACATATTGAAAAAGAAAAATGAAGTTGGAGGTATCACACTACCTGACTTTAAAACATACTACAAAGCTACAGTGATCAAAACTGCGTGGTATTGGCACAAGGATAGACCTACTGACCAATGGAAGCGAATTGAGAGTTCTGATATAGATCCTCGCATATACAGTCATCTGATATTTGACAAGGCCACGAAGTCCACTCAATTGGGAGAGAATGGCCTCTTTAACAAGTGGTACTTGGAGAACTGGATATCCATATCCAAAAGAGAGAAGAATACCATCTCACACCTTATACAAAAATCAACTCAAGATGGATCAAAGATCTAAATATAAGAGCCAAAACCATAAAGACCTTGGAAGATAATGTAGGGAAGCATCTACAGGACCTTGTAATAGGAAATGATTTCATGAACTTCACAGCCAAAGCACGAGCAGCAAGAGAAAAAATAGATAAATGGGACCTCATCAAAATAAAAAACTTCTGCACTTCAAAGGATGTTATTAAGAAAATAAAAAGGCAGCCTACCCAATGGGAGAAAATATTTGGCAACCAGATATCTGATAGGAGCCTAATATCCTGCATATATAAAGAAATCCTATACCTTGAAAATAAAAGGACAAACAACCCATTTAAAAAATGGGCAAGTGACCTGAAAAGACAATTCTCCAATGAAGAAATACAAATGGCTAAAAAGCACATTAAAAAATGCTCAACATCGCTTGCTATCAGGGAAATGCAAATCAAAACTACAATGAGATACCATTTTACACCCATCAGAATGGCAGCTATTAAAAAAACAGGAGACACTAAATGTTGGAGAGGATGTGGAGGAATAGGAACCCTCATCCACTGCTGGTGGGACTGCGGTATGGTCCAGCCACTGTGGAGGACAGTTTGGCGGTTCCTCAGAAAACTAACAATAGATCTTCCGTATGATCCAGCAATTCCACTGCTGGGTATATACCCAGAAGAACTGAAAGCAAAGATACAAACAGATATATGCACACCAATGTTCATAGCGGCATTGTTCACCATTGCCAAAAGTTGGAATCAGCCCCGGTGCCCATCAACAGAGGAATGGATAAGCAAAATGTGGTACATACATACAATGGAATATTACACAGCTGTAAGAAGGAACAAAGTGCTAACACATGGAATAATGTGGATGAATCTTGAAGACCTTATGTTGAGTGAAGCAAGCCAGGCACTGAAGGATGAAGAGTATATGACCTCACTGATCTGAACTGAGGAAAGTGAGCAGTCTCTGAGAACCACTGTCTGAAAGATAGGTTAACAAGGGAGAGTAAGAGAAGAGCAGGCTTTGAGCCATCACCCATATGGACATAATCTATGGCAAAGGGATAGAGTGTGGTTGCATGTTGGGGGATGGGGCAGATGGGTGGTGGTGTTCATGGGTTTGGTGGTGCAGCACTGGCGGGTGGGTGGATTAGGAAGGGCAGGTTCCAATTCCCAGGGCATGTAACTATGAATCTTGACATTCCATGGGTCGGGATAGGGTGGTATCATGGGCCCTGGGGGGCTGGGGGGAAGGGAACAGTCAAGATCTAATGAGGTGTTTGGTGGTCATGGCGAAGGTTTTTCATTACCTTACAGTAATGGACACAGGACATGGTAAATATCATCAAAATTATTAAACTATCACCTAAATTGTAAACTATACTGTAAGTCATTGACAATGTTTAGTTGCTATATTTTGCTTTCTGTACAACAGTTATAACAATGCTAACATCCAAAAAAAAAAAGGGGGGGTGTTAATACGGGGTGGGGAAGGGGGGGTGGTTTGGTATCTGGGAGTCTCTGGCACTCCATGTGTGACTTTGCTGTGACCTAAAACTTCTTTGAAAATTAAATGAAAAATTGGGAGACAATGGGGATTGAGAGGGGGAAGATGTCACGGCACACTGGACATCCGATAACACAGTGATAAAAGGAAGGAAAGGAAATGAAAAGAGAAAGAAAAAAAAAAAAGAATATATATATATATATATATATTTTTAAAGGCATTTTCTTTGCTTTTTTGCCCATTTTTTGAATGTCCCAATCCACTAATTATATTTTGTTTTGTTTTGTTTTTTTTCTTTTTTTTTTTTTTCCTTCTCTCTTTTTTTTTTTCCCCTGAGTTTCCTTATGTTTGTCTCTTGCATGTAAGCTTATCATAGTTGTTTCTTTTTCCTAGTAAATGTATTTGATTATTTTATGGACTACATGTTCATGGAGGATTTGGATCACAGAAGGGTTACAATGGGTATTGCAGGGGATTATTGGTGGGGGGTGTCTGGGAGGGGGGATTCATGGGAATTAGTTCATCCGAATATACATGAAGATATACAAAATCGTTCTAAAGATCAAAAGATGGGGCATGGTCATGATGGGTGGACAATCACACAATAAATGAGGGAATCTGAATTCCTAGCCTGGAGAGCTCTGCCACAGTCTCCAAGGGAGCAGCAATAGTCCTCTGAGTGCAGGAACAGTGTCTGTCAAAAGAGGATGACCCACTGATGTGTTCTTTTTATTGATGACTACCCTTGTGAGTCTTTGCTCTTGTAACTGAGACTTAGCCTGCAGTTGGGGGGTGCCTAAGGGTTGCCACCCGAGAGCCTCCTTGTTGCTCAAATGTGGCCTCTCTCTAAGCCAAACTCAGCATATGATTGCATTACCTTCCCCCCAACGTGGGACATGACTCCTGGGGATGAGCCTCCCTGACAACGAGAGATTAATACCAAGTGCCAACTGGCAACACAACTGGAAAAAGACCTTGAATTAAAGGGGGAAAAGGTAAAGACAAATGAGTTCAAGTGGCTAAGAGACTTCAAAGAGAGTCGGGAGGTCATCCCAGAGGTAACTCTTACGCACACCTCAGTAGGAGCTCATAGAACATCTAAGTGCCTATCACCCCACACAGAGGGGCTCCTGAGAGCTCTGGAGACACCCAGGTCCTATATAAGTGGGGATAGCCCCAGAGACTGATGCCTTATCAGTGGGCTCTATTTTGGAATCTGTGCTCCTGAGGGTGACAGAATTGGACTCAAATAAGTCCTCCCTGCACATGGTTCATCAGTCCCTTCTATTCAAACCTATATGTGATGCTGAAGTTTTTAGGTATACTTCCAGAGACTGGAGCCTCTGGCCTACCTATGTGCCAGGTGTGCGTGGAATCTCGGTGGAGCTGCAACTCCTACCCTACAGCTCAATGGACTCATCCAAGTCACCTGGCGAGGAGACAATGATGGGCAACGGCCATCCCAGGGAATGGAGAGGGCCTGCATCTGCAGGAAGGATCATCCCACCCACCATATCCATGGGATATAAGCCCTCTCTCACTTGGAGGTGGAGTGGACATCACCATCCCAGTCCCCTCAGGATTGGGGGAAGAACTATGGGCTAGAGTGGACTTGATGGTATTCTGTCGTACACATATGGTGATTCTAGCAATGGAAGAAATTATAACAGTGAGGTGGAGCCAGTGGCCACTTGGCACTTTTGGGGCAGGGAGGGGACGAGTAGTTGAAATACAGGGGCTTCTTTGGGATTTGGAGGTTGTCCTGAGTACCGTTGTGGCAATGGATGTAGGCCATTTTAAATCAGCACACACCACTCAGAACTGTGTGGGAGAGAGTGTGGTCTACGATGTGAACTGTGGTCTATGGTTGGTGGCAAGGCCCCAGGATGTGTAAGTCCATTGAGGGTGGTGGGCCACACTTGTGGGAGTTGTTTGTGTGGGATGTGGTGGGAGGTGTGGGAGGTGGGCAACATGGGAATCCCAGGGGGTTCTGTGTAATATTTTTGGTAATCTAAGCACCTCTTAAAATATATATATATATATTAAAAAAAAAGATTTTTTAGTAATGTGTGTGGGGTCTCTTAAACCTTACACAAGCAACAAAAAGAAAAAACAGATTAATGAGACCTCCTAAAAATTAAACACTTCTGCACCTCAAAGTACTTTGTGAAAATGGCTCAAGTACAGAAGTGGTCCCATTTATATTAAGACACTGTACAAAATCATAAATAAAATGTGTACAGTGGATTGTCTTTCAGACAACTAGAAAAAATGTTGTTTAGAGTTCAAAATGCAGTTAGTTTCTCATGGAAATAGTTTTATAAATACTAATTGCCTCTCAAAAGCCTATAATCAATATAAATGTAGTGTATAGATCAATGATCCCTTATCAAACCCCCTGGGGGCAGATTGTTTCCCAATTTTAAGAGTTTTATTTTTTAGGGTACATAGATGGTATTTCACCTAGTAGGGTCTGGGGCAGCACACTTAAATCAAAAACTATTTTTTGTGGTGAAATATATGATTGTTCACACTAAGTAAAATAAATAAAGATGAATCTTATGTCAGTTCCAGTCAGGTTTTTGTTGCCAAATCAGTTGTGGTGGCAAACATGAAAGATGTTGGGTTTTCAGAGTTTTATAAATTTCCAACGTGGATAAGGGATTGTGCAACTTGGCACATAGAACTCAACCACGACATTGTTCTGTTGTTATAACCTCTTCCAAATGCTACGAACAGACTTCTGATGGAGTCCCACCATGAAGATAAAGGACTGGACTTTTCATCTTCTGCACTAGGCCTCGCATTGTGTGCAGGACTCCCACCTCTCCACAAAAGGGGTTTTTAACCTTCTGAAAAGCTGAGGAAACTTGTGGGTTCTCTCCCAAGAAAAGTCCACACATGCACAGACATAAAAAACTGCATAGAATTTCACAGGTTGCACAAACATGGATCTCAGATTAAGAAGCCCTGCTCTATAGTTAGAAAGAAGGGGACCTGAAGTTTCTACATGTTCCTAGAAGTGGTGCAGAGGGTCCTGGATACACCTGGTAATAGCAGGTTAGGGGTGAAAGATAGGGGTAAATGTGACAGTGGTGGCTAGATGGGCCTTGCAAACAGTAGGCTCTTAACCAGTATTTGCTGACTGTTGATTGAGGGCAGTTCTGATGGTCAGAGTTAAAGAGAGTTCCTGGCTAGAGCAACTATGCATACACAGGAATGTTTATAAGCCCAGCATTGCCTAAAATGAGAGAAGTAACCACAGTCTAGGCACAGAAGCAGGGAGGGAGCACATCAAGGATGGCCGAGGCTAATTTCCATGTGGGTAGTTAGGAGTTGATGGTATTGGTGCTTTTAAAATCCACAAGGAAATGACATTATTAACAACTTTTTAAAACAACTCTGTTTCAAAAGATTGTCTCTGCCAATATGCCTCACCAGTCTTGGAGACCATCCTCTTGGGGTGCTGAGACAGGGATTTACATTTCATTGGAGATTCAAACCTTGGTTCTTCAGTTGAGATGAAAGGCAAGAAGCCAGTGAAATCCAAGTATGGCGGTACTCTGTAACAAGGCCACCTGTTAACTAAAAATGGAACTAGCCTCACTAGTAGGCTCCAGTAGGGTAAGCCGTGCAAGAGGGCTGAGCTTTACACTTTAAGCCTAACTCTCTGTTGTTTGGTAATTATTCTTAAATTCTCTATTCCCTAATTCTTTCTATAAAAGCTGACCTATGATACACACAACATGGAAAAACAATAAAACCGAATATGGAACACTTCAAATACTAATGCATTAAATAATAATTTATAATCAGAAATTCAGGCTTAATTGAGAGATTTTGCCCCTTACCTTTAGGCTGGGTGATTTTTGAAACATATTTTTTCTTCTCTTCCTTCTTTTCTTTTACCACAGGTTGCGCCAGATAATTCCTATTATCAGCTGTTTCTGAACATTCAGAGAGAAAGTCCTCTGAATAATCATAGTGAGAGCTTAGACTTGGGCAGGAACCCTGAGATCTGCTGTAATCAACACTCCCATCAGAAGCGTTACTGCTCCCGGGACCTTCACGGGCAGTGGCACTCCTCCGGCATTCTGCAGACTGCCTATTGTTTTCTAATGGCACAATGGGGAAATGTTCATCTACATTTGGTTTTGTTGTATCAGTCAAAGACATAGTCAACAACCTAATTGAAGAAAAGTATTTAAAAATTTATAGATTATAGTAAAATGAACTTATGCTTTATTATATTTTCTTTAAACTATAAATGGGTAATTAGGAATGTGAAACAACATGTTACTTTGAAGTTTTTTTCTGGAGAATTTTCAGTTTGGTGTTTATATTACTTCTTTTTATTATTTCTATATCAAATATAAGACCCTTGAGACCAAACTTTGGTGAGATAATACCCACAGGTAATATAAAATAAAGTCCATAAGCCATAACAGCAATGGCAACAATGTATGACTTGGTGAATTACATTCTCATTCTTTAAGGTTGGTTATTGGTTGGGATATTTTGCCTTGATTATAACTGAAGAAAATGACTAAGTTTGGACACCTGGCATGGAATGTAAAACATGAAATTCAAACATATTTGTGGACATGTATACACTTTCATTTACTGATAATGGGATTGTGTATTTTTTAGAGTAAACACAAAGTAGAATACAATTAATTAATTTACTAGTTTTTCTAGAGCTAATATTTGTTCTAAAATTAAGATTAATCTTTGGGTTCCAGTGATGTAAACTTGATCAGCTGATTATGAAGTTCTTTACTTTTTAATTCAGGAAATTTGCAGTCCTCTCTATGAATTAAACTATTACAACATAGATATAATTTCCCTGATTAATACTACATCATGACAGAAGCAGCAATTCAGAAAAACATATTGATTGGCATGGGAAAGTTATCTAGGGATTGGAACTTTTTTTGAAGAAAATCTACCAAATGGAAAATTTATACTTGTTTAATAAAGAACTGACTATATTTATATTTATCTTGTGTCTCTTCTGGGGCTTTGATATATTCCTTTTCTTGGGCTATGTCTTCCATTTTCTTAGTATGGCTCATAATTTTTTGCTGATGTCTAGGTATCTGATTAGGATGTAGTTTACTCAGATGCTCAATTTCTTTCTCTTTTGTAGGGATTTAGTGGCGGGAGGCTGTGTGTTACCACTGCTTTTTGATTCTTGGCTTGACCTCGATTGTTAGGATTGTCCCTGCTAGTTGCTCAAAACTGGGCTCTGGACCCAGTAATTGGTTGCAGACCAGCTTCCTAGGGCCTTGGGAAGGAAAGTTATAAAGGCCAGAAAAAGCCTCTCTTACTTATTTTTAATTTTCACACGTGGGCTTCCTTGGTCTGTCAGGAGATGATGCTCTTTGGCAGCTCTCCTATGATCCATTTTTGAGTTAATTATTGTGGATCACAATAGTAATAGCTGCCCTCAGAGCTGGGACCCAGCGATCTGGATCTGCTAATCAAAAGCCATGATCAGTGATTGTCCATGCACACCCCCAGCTCCTGGGGAAGAGATTTTTTATGTCCCTTTCTATCAGCAGCTGCCAGCCAGGGACTGGATCCCGTGGCAACTTGCCATGAGAGTGGGGCATGGGCGCCAGTAGCCCCACACAGAGAGCAATTTACAGTTCTTTACTGAAATTTATGAACCTCTTCCTCCCGCCCGTCTCTGGATGCTATACAGTGTTCTTCTGGCCTCTGGAGCTTCAAAATAGTTGTCTCAGACAGTTCTTGCCTATTTAATAGTTACTCTGGTGGAAGGACTGAGTCCCAGGGCTCCCTACTTGGCCATCTTCCCCAGATGTCCCCTCAGTAATTAGGTAATTAATGTTTATTATAGTTAGTATACTAGTTTTTGATATATCAAATATCAAATATAATTCAGATTCATTTAGACTGCATTTATATTTTGAACAACCAGTGTTTACAGGATAATGGAGCCCATTTTATTAAATAATTTTACTGTGTCCCTATCATTATAGGTTTACAGCAGTTTTGTGCTTTTAGGACTAAGGAACTGCAATTAACAACACTATTCCGGTCGGAAAATGTGGTGTTTTGTGCTAAGTTTTCCTGTAATGCACTACAGTGAAAAGGGATGGCTACCTATAAAAAGCCAGCAAACTTTTATATTGTGATCATTTTCTGCTTTTGCAACAAGGCAGATGTAAAACATAAATATCCCCTGAAATGTTTTAAATGAATCAATGCGTACCTATTGTTCTTTATCAAACTTCCCTAAAATGTCTGAAGATCAATTGTTCTGGGCGGAGGGCTCTTCACACTGGGTTATTTATGCAATTTTTCAGGGTAGTCTTTTTGACATGTTTTGGTCTCTTTTTAAAGAAAGAACATATTTCAAAAAACCTAGAATGAAATTACAAAAGGAAAATGTTAAGATCTCACAAATAAACATATTCACGTAAGAAGAAGAAGTTAAAAAATTTGAACTGGTTTTAATTAGTTTATATGTATTCATTTGCATTATGGTTTGCTGTTTACTCCAACACTAAGGCTTTTAATCTGTCACAGTAAAGCAGCCATTGGCAGTTGATTGGGAAATTCTTGGTTGTAGTTATAACACAGTCATGCTGAAATAAGATTTGAAGGAGCCATATGGAGCAGTGTCTTTTGACAGTTTTTAGGCAGAGCAATACATCCTGTGGCTCACCTTCCTATTCTTTCTTTCCAGTGGAGAGCTGAACAAATAATATGAGTTTTTGAAATTATGTGTTATTGCCTATAAATAAATAAATAACACAACTAACAAAACGACTGTATTATTTTTCAGGAAGGCCTTCCTGGTACTGCCAGTGGGCACAGGACCTTATTTGAGAAGCACTGTTATTGAGCAGATCTAGGATTATGCACTAAAATTCATTCCTCTTGCTAAACAACTAGTTTCACAGATTATCATATTCTGGGCTTTTATTGCAACCAGAAAATACTAATTCTTAAAGGTAAATATTTCTGTAACGAAGTTATAATTCATAGGAACTACTGAGTTCAAAGGTTACAAATGTGTTTCTCAACCCAAATTATTTTGTGGGTAGGTTATTGTACTCTTAATAAATCTTGCTTCATGAGAAACAATAGCCTGACACACACATTTTCCATCTTTTCTTATCTATTTTCAATACTTCACATCTCTTTCCCACTTTATTTTCCTCCTTAGCACATATCACTTTCTAACATAATATATATTTTACTTATTTATTGCCTGATTTCCCCAAAGAATTATATGCTTTATGTGGGCATGGAGTTTTGTTTGTTTTGTCTACTGAAGTATCCCTAGTGCCTAGAAGATTTCCTGAAAAATAATAAGTGCTGTTTCTACATCCATCCCTCCTGACAAAAATTCTCATTACTGCCGACCCTAAGTCATCACTTCCCAAATGAATACTTTTCCAATATGATAAACACATCTCAAAGTAAAAAGCTAGCCTCATGCTTAATAGTGAAACATTGGCTACTTTGTTACTGTAAGTTTTAAGAAAAGCATACCCACTTATCATTACTACTTATTAACATTTTCTGGAGAGACTAGCCAATGAAATTGGGCATGATAAAGAAATAAGAGGTATAAATATTGGAAAAGAAGAGGAAAACTTTTCATTATTTATAGATGTCATGATCATATACCTCAAAAACCTTATAAAAGACTATGAAATGAAAAGGACTCAATCAACTATAGGTTACTAAATGAATACAAAAAACAATCTTTTCTATATGCAAATTAGAATGACTGAGAAAATGGATGAAAATATCCCACTTACTATATAGGGCAAAAAATATAGGAGTGTTAGCTTGTAAAAATAAAAATTAAAAAAATTAACAAAAAATTCAAAACTGATAAAAATTTATTGTGAACAATATGAAGAAAACTTTAAAACTCTACTGAAAGAAATAAAGATTTATGTAAGTGGAAAGACATATTGTGTTCTTAGATAAAAAGGAACATAACTAGAAGGATATAAATTCCCTTTAATTTAATCTACACAATCAATGCATTCCCAGTCAAAATGCCAAGAGTAATTTTTTTGAAATTTGACAAAATGATTTCAAATTCATAGGGAAAAATAAATATGTGAGAAGACACAAGATTCTGAAAAAGAGCAATGAGGACTATTTCTATCAGATAATTGAGATATAAAGCTACGGTCATTAAAATAGCCTGACACTAGTGCTTAAATAGAGTAATAAAAGAAAGAGAGTTCAGCAATAGAAATACATATAGAAACCTTGTATAAGATAAAGATGGAGGAAAATGGACTATTCAATAAATGATGGTTGGGACAAGTGGCTGAAAACTCTGGAAATCAAAATAAAGTGAATCCTTACTGCATTCCTTCTATCAAAATAAATGTTAGATGGATTAAAAATGGAAATGTTAAAAAGAAATCTTAAAAGAAAACAAGACTAAAAACCACAAATCATAAAGGAAACACTGATAAGAATGACTACATAAAAATTTAAAACTTCTGGGAAAAAAAATCAAAGTCAAAAGTCACATCACAAATGTGGACACTATTTTCAACACATGACAAAGGGATAATTTCTTTAACTTACAAAGAACTCTTGAAATGATGAAGAAAATGATGGATAATCCTTTAGTAAAATGGGTAAAGGATATGAAAAAGCACATTTCAGAAAGACGGATGATGAAGAAATACATGAAGAGATACTCAAGCATACTCGTAGTTAATGAAATGCAAAAATAAACAATTAGATTTCATTTTTCACCCATCAGAATAGCAGAAATTAAAGAATTCAGTGAAACAGATTGTTGTTATTGTAAGTATGGCTAATAATAATACTGATACAGCATTTTTTTTTTCACTTTATTTTTAAAAAGATATTTCAATTACATAAATGTTAGAGAATATATAGGGGATTCTCATATGCCCTGCTCCCCACACCTCCCACATTTTCTCACATTAGCAACATCTTTCATCATTGTGGTACATTCACTGGAATTGATAAACACATTTTGGAGCATTGCCACTAAGCATGGATTATATCTCCCGTTTGACTCTGTAGGTTATGGCCGGATATATAATGGCCTGTATCTGTCATTGTAAGGTCATTCAGGCTGATTTTCAAGTCCTGAAAATGGCCCCATTACACTTGTTTTTCCCTCTCCCTAACCCCAGAACATCTATGGGTCACTGCCTCCACAACAATGGTATTTCTTCCATTGCTAGAATTGCAATAAGTCTATACTAGAATACTAGTAAGTTTATTTTAGTCCATAGTTCATTTCCCCAATTCTGAGGACTCTGGGATGGTGATGCCCACTCCACCATTAATTGATGGGAGCTTTGATCCCATACATCCGATGGATGGGACTCTTTTGCTTGCAGTTGTAGGCACTCTTGGTTCCTTGGTATGTTGTTTGTCCATTATCTCCTTCCTGTTAGTTGTCCTGGGTGAGTCCATTGAACTGGAGAGTAGGTGTTGCAACTCAGTTGAGATTCAGGGCTCAGTTGGCACATGGACATCTCTTAGATGTATGCCTACCAACTCTAATACTAATTATAGGTTCAAATAGAAGGACAGAAGAGTCATGCATAGGGAAACCACTTCTGAGTCTAACTCAGTCACACTGGGGAGCATAAATACCAGATTAGGGCCCACTGGCAAGGGACCAAATTCCTGAGCTATCTTCCCTGACTATAGTGTCTGGATGTCTCCACATCCCTGAGGAGCTTCGCTATTTGGGGAAGGATACAGTATATATTTTTAATGGAAGTTCCCCCCATCCCCCAGATGGCTCCTTCATCTGTTTACTAATTGTTTTTGCTTATTGTTTGCGCTTGTTGTCTGCCTGCTTTTTTGATTTAGGAGGCACCAGGAACTAAACCCGGGACCTCCTGTGTGGGAGGTGGGCACCCAATTGCTTGAGCCACATCTACTCCCTAGTATGTATTTTTGGAAAGAAAAAAAAAAAAGAATTAAGTACATCTCTGAATGTGTGGATATGGAAAGATTTCTAAGACATTCATTTTCTAAGCAATGTCTACATGGTGCCCATTACTCTCTATAATGAAGGGTATTAATTTCTCATTTTTAAGATTTAAGACTTGCATTTAGTACAGTCGTAGGCTGAACAATGGCCCCCCCAAGATGTTCACATAGCAAAAGGGATGTTGGAGATGTGATCAAGGATTTTGAGATGGGAAGATTATCCTGGATTATCCGGGTGGGCCTGATGTAATCACAAGGGCTCCTAGAAGAAGAAGGAAAGAGGAGTCCAAGTTAGAAGGTCATCTGACAGAAAGAAGCAGTGTCAGAGAGAAGATGCTTTGAAAGATGTAGGAAAGGGCCATAAGCCAAAGAACAAAGTCTTTCCAAGAAGTTAGAAAAGGCAAGGAAACAGATATTCCCCTGAAGCCTTCAGAGGGAACCAGCCCTACTGACACTTGGATTTTAGCCCTGTATGATTCATTTTGGATTTCTGACTTCGAGAACTTAAGAGAATAAATTTGTGTTGCTGTAAGCCGTTGGGTTTGTGGGTAACTTGTTACAGCAGCAATAAAAAACTAATATTGGTACCTAGAAAAAGCATCATGAATTAAAATGAGACTAGAAACAGGCTATTAAAATATAAATGAAATGTACTACTAAAAATTTCAAGAAACCAAGGAGGTGAGTTCAAAAGATTTGGGAAAGTGTTTTAATGCTCCTGGAAACTGTTTTGCTTCACCCAATTTGGACAAGAGCTAGGAAAAAGATGACCAACCCTGAGGAGCTGGTGGGATTTTCTGACCTGGAAAAATCAGCTGGAGAAAACCCAGACTCTCTCAAAAGCACTCAGGAGGGAGATAAAAGCAAGAAGCCTGGTGCTTGTGCAGAGGCATTGGCAGAGGTGCACCTGGAGGCAGAGAGAGCAGGGTGGCAGGGGAAGAGGAGGTGAGGCCAAGGGGATGACAGAAGAAGAGGGCAGCTAGCCAGCAAGGTTTGATTAGTTACACAAAGAAATAAGCTAATTGAGAGAATAAGTCAATATAATTAGCACTACGGGAGCCACGTTTCTTACTGCCTGGAAGGGTTTTACTTACATAGGAAGGGGAGACGTTAGAAATTACCCTAAGTTGTTGGTTGGGAATTGGAAATATTGAGTTAAACAAAAATACACACACACACACAATTCTAATTCCAGACTTTCTACCAAATTGATGTGCTTTAATAAATGTTTGGAATTATTACTATTTAAAATAAATCTGACCAGTGCTTCCTTGTATATGTAATATGTGCAGCTAGCTCCTGAAATTTATTCTAAGTCTTGCAGTGTTGAATCTATTTCTAAATGTTCATTATTACATGATGCATGAGTACAAGTGACACTCCATGTATTCCATAAATATTCACCTTGCTATATTATGAAAACAATTCAATTCATTAATCTGATTTTTCAGTAATTAGTTATTTTAGCTTGAAGATTATGTAGAAGGAACAAGCTTATCATAAGGGACCATTATCAGTACGAGCCAAATCTGGTTCTAACACAGAAACTTCAAAGACAATTCAGTCTTTGCTAATGCTTATAGCTCCCTGGTTCCCTTGAAGGAAAGATAAAAACAAGTGCCTTTTAATGAAACAAAACAAATATATATATTGTGTGTGTTTATATAGAGAAATAGTTATACAGATATGAAAATGTATGTGTGTGTGAATATTATGTGTGTGTACATATATGTGCATGGGTATATATGTTTACATTTCCTAACTCTTTTTGCTGAGAGGGCAGCAATGAGCACACTAAGCATCCAGACCTTCGTCCTAAATATCATTCACCACTAAAAGGAATCAGGGCTTCTTGAAGAAATGGACGATTTCAGGGCTGGGGCAGGCAAAGTACAAGATAAGCTGGTATGTGTCAAAAGGATACAAAAGTCAACTTCCCACTGGTCAAATCAAGGACAATTTGAGCATCAAAATAAATAATGAGGTAAAGGATTATAACCCTGTGGTTTTCTCCAACTAGTTTTTCCAGGTCAGAAAATCTGAGTCTATATTGACATAAATATGTGAAAAAATAATAATTGGTAGAGAAGAGAAAGCTCTTCCTTTAGAAGAAGGGCAACTGTTAAATGTATAAGGAATGGTAGAAACAGAGAATCACTACTTGACAGTTATCATGAGGTAGGTGAGGTAGGCAGGCAGGAATTGTCAATGGATGTTGATGGCCAGTGATGATGAGTCTGATAAGGAACAGGATTTGGCTTCAGGTTCTCTATAAAGTATTAATGAAATACAAAGGGAGAACTGGTGGCTTTACAGTGGAGAAACCTGGCAAGGTCAACTGGACCAGGCAATGAAGATTCACGTCACTGGTGGGGGGAGAGGTTGATGCCAGGTGCCTTCCAGTATGGTCTACTGGGCAAGGGCCTCCTGCCAAGAATGCGGAACCTGAGTCGGGTCATGAGGAAACATCAGCCTGACTCAGGCTGAAGGTCTTCCTAAAGAACAAGGACTTGAACTTTTAAAAACTGTCAAGGACAAAGGAGAGGGAAAGACTGTTGAGCCCTGACAACGAGATGCACTGGGGGGTTCTGGATAGGCTCCTGGGGCCGAGAGGAAAAGAGGCATTGTTGGAACAGTTGAGGAATCAGGAAGGGGATGTGGACGTTTTATGTACTGTTCTTGCAACTTTTCTCTATGGTTGAGCTATTTAAAAATAAAGAGGTACTAAAAAATGAAAATAAAAATACTGGCATGAAGAGATAAGCTGCCTGAGGGGAAGGAAGGGGTTATTTTTGACACAGAGTTAAGCAGAATGTTAAATTAAAAGCTGTTCCCTTAACTTGTAAATATGGTATTATATAAGGAAGTGGATTTCATCTTAGGGCTTTCAAGAGCATTATTTCTAATATTTTATCTACTTTTAAGATTGTGTTCCAATTTTTTGCTTTAGGAATTCAGTAACTTTAAATACTGAAGACGGTAAGTTTAAGAATTAACAGTAGGTAAGACGAGAGGGAGTATGCTACAGAAAAGGCTTGTCGGTGATGTTCCCAGCTCTGCCAATACAGCTTGCTATTTGGCCCCAATTGCCTTATCTAGGAAACTAGTTGGTGTTTTCCATGACTTCTAAGGTCTACTCCAGCACCAAAATCCTTAAATTTTGCAGGTTTAGGTCATTTAACAATTTTATATATTTTATTTATTTTTGATAAAAAGCTTAAATTTATTCCCAGACTGAGTTTCCCTAAGAAGTTCCTTCAGGATTAGAAACTGTGTCTCTCTACTTCCACCAAGTGGTGACAAATGCAGTGTACTGCAAGGCACCAAGGGAAATTTAACATCAGTTCTAGGAAGGGCTAAAAAACCATTAGAAGTGTAAATTTTTAGCCCTCTCTCCTGGCCACTGCCACATTTCTTTCAATTTTCAGTGTTTGATTATTTTTTGTGAGAATTTGTTTTCATTCTTTCCATTCTAATAACATGGTACCAAAATGCTTATGTCACCCTTACACATTAGAACATTAATTTCATTCATTCTTTCGATGCCTATTTGAGCACTCTGCCAGAGACCATATGAGGTGTGGGGGATAAAATGATGAATACATACAGAAATGTTTCTGCTTTCGTGGCCTTTACATGTGGGTGATAATCACCATAGCGAATGTTCTAAGTGTTTTAAGAGTCAGCCCTGTGAGGACCTGTGACAAAGGCTGATCTAGACGGTGGTCTGGGAGGCAATCCCTACAGAAGTGCCACCTGAGTTGAGAAATGAAAGGCCAAGAGGGAGCTAACCAGGCAAGGGGGAGGAGGGGGAAAGAACACTGCAGACAGAACAGCTGCGGGGAGGAGGCCCAGTGGGAAGGGCCAAGCAGTACCAGATGGGCCTGGAGAGGCAGGTCGGTGAGCTGCTGCAGCACGTTCAGAGGGCTAGTGTTCATGATATGGGTGTGAATCCAAAAGCCCTGGGAGGCCGGTAGTGAACAAAGGGGGGAGACTGGGAGAGGGATGGCATCATCAGCTCTGCCTTCTGAAGAGGTTACTCTGGCTGCCACATGGAGATCAGAATGGAAAACAAGCCAGGGGCCAGAGGGAAAAGCAATTCGTAGAGTATTGCAGAGATCAATGAGGGACAGCGGGAGCTTGGACCACTGAGGATGAAGAGGTGTGAAAAATGCACACGAGACAAAATCACCAGGGCTTGGGGAAGGGAGCTGTCAAGGATGAATCCTAGTTTACAGTGGAAGAGGTCCCAGGAGGGGTAGGGCTGCAGCAGGGATATTGTCGGCCTCGTGCATGTGGAGGTGGAGGTGTCAGAGCTGTTATGAGGCAATGTCATTCAGCTAGGTGGACTTAGGGATCCAGCTCAGAAAAGAAGGCCAAGCTGGAGAGATGAAGCTGGGAGTAATAGATGGCATGTGAAGTCGTGGGTGGGGATTTGTGCCTCATGTCAGAATATAGGAAACCTGAGGAGAAAACAGTGAGAAGAAAAACTGAGCTTTCAGGAACTGCAATATTAAAACAGTCCAGAAGAGAAGGGTGATCCAGAGGGGGGCGGGCAGGAAAAGCAGAAGAGTGTGGGGTGCAGAGGCCAAGGGAAGGAGTGTTTTGAGGCCGGGGCAGGGATCAGCAGTGCTGAATGCTGCTGAGAGAGGTGAGATAGGGCCTGGACAGGTCTTTGTGATTAGTGGTTTTTGTTTTAGAATAGCAATGATGGTAGAGGCCAGACTCGAGTGGATTGAGGAATGAGATGCATTTAAAACTTTCAAAAGTTTGTCTGTGAAAAGGGAGGAGAGATTGGGAAATACCTGGAAACTGAAGGGAAATTGAAGTCAAGGGAGATTTTCTTTTTTTAATAAAATTTTATTGAAGTATAAAATTCATACATTCTCTTTCTTTTGTGATGGGAGATTCGAGTATGTTTGAAAGCTGGATGAAAGATCCAGTTGAGTTGGAACAGGTGATTATACAGAAGAGAGAATGGGTAATGGATGGTGCAGGGTTTTGACTAGTGGGGGGGGGGATGGGATCCAAAGTACAGGTAGGGACAGGAGGAGGGAAGGAAGAAAAGATGGAATAGATATAGGTAAGGCTTGCAGTTTTGGTAGGTGGACACTGAGCACGTTCCTGTCTGAGAGCTTTAAATTTTTCTATGAAGTGGAAGTATGAGGGTGAGGTGGGAGATGAGGTTTGAGTAAGTGGAGATTCATGATCTGCAACCTCCTATAGACCCTCAGTAAGTTGGAGCAATCCTACTATGTTACTTTGGTCAACTGGGGTTTAACCAGATGGAAAAGGAGAGAAGATGAAGGGCTGGGTATAAGAGATTGGCAGGGGCGAGGGTGTGGGGACCATTGGCTTCCTGAGAGCGGAGGCCTTTTGCTTTGATCACAGCATCATGCAGTGATCACTTCAGTGACTGACTAGGGTACCAGTGCCCGGGCACTTACTATCAGCCCAGGGATCATCATTTGTCTCCATCTAAATACGCCTCTTCTGGTGAGGGAAGGAGGGAAGGAAGGAAGGGAGAGAAGGAGGGAGGGAAGGAGGAAGGAAGGAAGGAAGGATAGGGAACAGAGTCTAAATCCCTATGACTCCTCTTGGAAGAAAGCTCTGGATTTTATTCTTCCATATAGTTAGTTTCAAAGTCCTTGCCAGAGTTCTGTTAAAGGAAAACCATCAAATTTATACCTAAGAAAGCTAAGGGGCATTTTCGATTATTAGCTTGTTAATAGTAAGATACTATGTATTATCTAGCCTTATCTACCTGGTTGAGAAGTTGCAATTCTCAAAACACCTACTAAAATACTGTATTCTTATATATGGAAACAATAAAATTCATATAAGCATTTTTCAGATATTTATATTAAATAGAGAAAGAAAAATGGAAAATAGTATAAGACTGTTGATGCTCAAGTGGGGAGGAAGACATAAGCAGGGGGACCAATTAGGAGACAACTGAAATGGTCCAGGCACAGGATGATGGTGGCCTGAAAACAAGGTGGGGAGTGAGAAAAACAGGAGGCCACCAAGGCCTGGGCAACTGGAAGGATGGACTGACTGGAGTGGGTAAGACCATAGGAGGAGCAGGTTTGGGGAATATGAGGAGCTCAGTTTGGGACACGCTGAGTTTGAGATGCCATAGACATCCAAGTAGAGATGTCGGAAGTATGGAACACAGTCTGGAGTTCAGGGGATAGGTCTGGACTGGAGAGAAACATTGGAGCTCATGAGCATTTGAATGGGTTTTAAGTCCATGAGACTGAAAGAATTCCTATGGAGTCAGGGTAGATTAAAAAAAGAAGCTCAAGGGGGCGGATGTGGCTCAACTGGTTGGGCGACCGTCTCCCATATGGAGGGACCTGAGTTCGATCCCCGGGACCTCCCGATAAAAAAAAAAAAAAGAAGCTCAAGGTCATGTTAAGCAGTGACAACTGGTCTGAAAAAGCTAACTCTTGGCATAAAATGGCTACATAAAATGGCTTAGGTTACAGCACTAAGGAGGAAATTGTGGACAAAGGGGTGCAAAGCTGAACGGATGAGGGACACAGAGACAAGACACGGATGGCTAAGGCTTCGGACTTCCAAGTGCGGGGGAAAGGGAAATAGTCCTAAGGTTAAAATGAAAAACAAACAAAAACAAAACAAACAAAACCCAATCCCAAACAAAGCAAAAAGTAGGCAGAAGTAAATGTGAAAACATAATATTCAGATACAAAAGAAATATACTGCAGAAGGCCTAGGACTGGGGGAGAGAGCGTGAACTTCGACCCACTATTGGCGCTGACCATGACTACCCCAGGGCCTTGCCCCTTCCGCTTGCCTCGCCCAGGGCACCGCCCAGGTAGCGCCGCGACCCCTCGGTGACCATCCGCCTGCCTGAACGCCCCCGGGCTGCCCAGTTCGCCCGCAGCCGCTTTCCGGGGCCAGCGGGCGCCGCTGGCGGGTGTGTGCAGGGCGCACCGCCCCACTTTCTGAACAGGGGACCGGCACGCCCGGGGCTGCTCTTCACCAGGTGGCGCTCTGCAGGAGAAACCAGAGCGACGGCTCGGCGGCGTTCACCTGGAGGTGAGACGAGGGATCGAGACCGGGCGGGGACGCGGGCTGAGGGACAGGCGACCCCGAAAGGCCCAGAAATCGGACTTAGCAGGAGGCTCCGGCCAGGGCGGCGGCTGGGCAAGGGAGCGTGGGCCGGGGCAGCGACGGGCTGCGGGGCAGCGACGGGCTGCGGCGCCGTTACCTGCTCGGCGCGGCTCCGCGGGCAGCTCCAACCCCGCGGCTCGGGGGCGCGCGCGCGTCGCCATGGGAACCGGCGCGCGGGGCCTCCTGGGACGGGCCGGCGGCAGGGCGGGCCCACGCGCATGCGGACTCCAGGCCCCACCTCGATGTGGGGGGCGGCTGCGCGCCAGAGCGTTTTGGGCGGGCGAGTGAGGCAGGCCTAGAGCTTCCAGGCCGAGAGCATCAAATGACTCGTGTGTGTGGAGGTTCGTGAGCAGGCCTCCCGCCTGCCCTCCTCGGCGCGCGGCCGCACCGGGAACGACGAGGGGGCCTCCCGTTCGTTCGGCCGCTGAGCCGCTCTCGTCCACGCGCCCGGGTGTTCTGAAGCCGGGGCCAACGCTGTCTTGCAGACTTTTGCTAGCCTTAGGTGGCCTAAGTTAGCAAGCGGGTGTAGACACCTGGTTCCTGCCCAGGAACGGATTGAACCTAGAGCGGAGCGCCCCAAGGCGGCTGTAGACGCCTGGTCCCCCGCCTGCGAAGGGACCGGACCCAGAGCAGCGTGCTCTTCCCTGTTAACGTTTCCCAAATGTTCGGTTTTCTTTCGTGAGGCTGAGGGCTTTTTATGTTTCTAAAATGAAAAACAAAAACCTACCGAAAACTCTATCACAGAGCAAGGCTAGTTTGGTGTAGAGAATTGAGAATGCATAGAAAAGTACAAAGTAAAAATCACCTAGATGATGAGATTATAGCTGATTTTTAATAACTGCATACGGACGTGGCATAATTTATGAACATTTCTATTTAAAAAAATTTTTTTTGGCCATTGTATTAATGCCGTGTTAAATTCATGACTCTTTTGACTTGACCCATTGACTATTTTCTGAGGATAAATTCCTGCACGTGAAGTTGTAGGGTCAAAGGATATGTGCCCATTTTTAGGCTCTCTGTAGGTATAGCAAAACTGCCTTCCAGGCAAGTGCCGGTTTAAGGCAGTGGAAGAGCTCTCCTGTGACCCACACGGGATTATCAGTCACAATGGTCATTTTACTTTAATTGCATTCACTTGTTTGATTACTAGGGAGGATAGACATTTTTCCATATCTTTAGTGGCCACTTGTACTTTGTGATTTGCTTTTTCCTGCCTTTTGTCCACTTTTATAAAACAGTTTTATTGAGATTGTATTGAGATACAGTTCATTTAAAATGTACAATTCATTGGTTTTTAGTATATTTGCATGTATGTTCAACCATCATCACCGTCAATTTTAGAACATTTTCATCACCTCAAGAAACCCTGTTCCCTTCACCTATCACCCATCCTCCCATCAACCCCCACTCCCCCAGTCCTAAGCAATTACTACATCTTGTCTCTATAGATTTCAGTATTCCTTTAATGAGGACTTTATTTGAATAGAATCATATACTATGTGGACTTTTATGACTGGCTTCTTTCAATTAGTATAATGTTTTTTGATGTTTCTTGGTATTGTACCATGTATCAGTACCTTAATCCAGTGGCTAAATAATATTCCATTGTATGGATATACCACATTTTGTTTATCAATCCATTCATCTGTTGATGGGTGTTCGGTTGTTTTTACCTTTTGGTTATTAGGAATAATGCTGCTATGAATATTCATATAAAAGTTTTTATGTGGACATATGTTTCATTTTTGGGGGGGTATATAGCTAGGATTGGAATTACTGGGTCATGTGATAACTCCACGTATAATCATTTGAGGAACTGCCAGGTGGTTCTCCAAAGTGGCTGCACCATTTCACATTCCTCCCAGCAGTTTGAGGATTCTGATTTCTTCACATTCTTGTCAACACTCATTTCCCACCCCACCCCACCCCACCCCTTTTTTTAAAATTACAGTCATCCTAGTGGGGGTGAAATGCTATGTCATTCTGGTTTTGATTTGCATTTCTCTGGTGAGTAATGATGTTGAGCATATATTTGAGTGCTTTTTGGCATTGAGTATCTTCCTTGGACAAATAATCTATTCAGATCCTTTGCCTCTTCAAATTAGGTCATTTCTTTTTTTATTATTGGGCTGGAAGAGTGCTTTATATATTCTAGATATACGTCCCTTGATATAGGATTTGCAAATATTTTTCCACATTCTGTGAATTGTCCTTGCATTTTCTTGATGGTGTCCTTTGAAGCACAAATGTTTTTAATTTTGAAGAAGTTCAGTTTGTTTTTTCTTTTGTTCCTTGTGCTTCTGGTGTTCTAGCTAAGAATCCATTGCCAAATTCAAGGTCACAAATATTTATGCCTATGTTTTCTTCTGAAAGTTTTATAGTTTTAAATCTTACACTTAGGTCTTTGATCCATTTTGAGTGAATTTTTCTATGCCATGTTGAGGTAAGAGTCCATATTCATTTTTTTGCAAGTTGCTATCCAGTTGTCCCAGCACTATTTGTTGAAGAGACTTCTTTCCCCAGTCAATGATTTTGGCACCCTTGTTAATCATAGATGTATAAGTTTGTTTCTGGACTCTCAGTTCTGCTTCATTGATCTATATGTTTATCCTTGTGCCAGCACCACAGTGTTCTGATTACCACTGCTTTGTAGTAAGTTGTGAAATTGTGACATGAGTCCTCTTTGTTCTTTTTCAAGGTTGTTCTGACTATCCTGGCTCCTTTGCAATTCCTTATGAGTTTTAGAATCAACTTGTCCATTTGTACAAAGAAGTCAGCTGCAATTTTTATAGGGATTGTGATGAACTTGTAGGTAATTTTGGGGAGTATTGATAACTTAACAATGTTCAGTCTTCCAGTACATGGAATGGGATGTTTTCCCATTTATGTAGATCTTGTTTTTAATTTATTTCAAAAATGTGCTTTAGTTTTCAGAGTATAAGTATAGCACTTCTTCTGTTAAATTTCTTCTAAGTATTTTATTCTTTTTGATGCTATTGTGGGTGGAATTGTTTCCTTAATTTCATTTTCAGATAATTGCAAATATATAAAAATAGTTTATTTTTGTTTATTGATCTTGTATCCTACAACCTTGTTGAATTTGTTTGTTAGTTCCAATAGTTTTTTAGTGGGTTCCTTGGGATTTTCTGTATAGAAGATCATGCAATTTGTGAATAAAGGTAGTTTTACTACTTCTTTTTTGATCTGGATGCCTTCTATTTATTTTTCTTGCCCAATTGCCCTGGCTAGAACCTCCAGCACGATGTTGAATATAAGTCACAAAAGTGGATATTCCTGTGTTGTTGCTGATATTGGGGGAAAGCATCCAGTCTTTCATCAAGTATGACGTTAGCTCAGATTCTTCATAGACGAGCTTTAAGTTGAGGAATTTTCCTTCTGTTCCTAGTTTGTTGAGTGTTTTTATCATGACAAGGTGTTGGATTTTGTCTATTGAGATGCTCATGTGCTTTTTTATTTTATTAATATGAAGTATTACATTAATTGATTTCCAAATGTTGAACCAACCTTTAATCCCTGGGATAAAGCCCACTTGGTCACAGTGTGTAATTCTTTTTAGATTTTGCAGGATTTAGCTTTACAGACTTTTTAGAGGATTTTTGTGCTCATATACATAAGAGCTATTGGCCTGTAGTTTTCTTCTCTTGTGATATCTTTGGTTTTGGTGTGAGGGTAATACTGACCTCATAAAATGAGTTGGGAAGTGCTCCCTCCTCTTCTACTTTTTTGGAATAGTTCGTGAATAATTGGTATTAAATCTTCTTTAAATGTTTAATAAAATTCAGCTATAAAGCCATCTGGGCCTGGGCTTTTCTTTGTGGGTAGTTGTCTTAATTTTCCACAGGGCTGCTGGTGCAGAGTATCAGAAATGGGTTGGCTTTCATAATGGGGATTTTATTTAAGGTAAAAGCTTACAGTTCCAAGGTCATGAAATGTCCAAATCAAAGTACCATCAGATGGGAGTGAGTGTGGCTCAAGCGGTTGAGTGCCAGCTTCCCACATGGGAGGTCCTGGGTTTGGTTCCCAGTGCCTCATTAAAAAACAAAACAAAACAAAACAAAACAAAACAAAAAACAACAACAAGCAAAACAAATGAAAACACCAACTCAGGAGAGCCCATGGGGCTCAGTGGTAGAGTGCTGGCCTCAATCCTTGGCTCCCTGCCCACTCCCACACACACACACACACACAAGGGCCCTAAAGCAGGAGTTCTTAACCTTTTCTGTTCCACGGACCCCTTTGCCAGTCAGGTGAAAACCACAGACCTCTTACTAAGTCCACACTATACTGTGTGTTATTTAAGAAATATATCACACCTGCACCAACACGTCCCCACAAGAATAATGTTTTTTTTTTTAATTTCAATTCAAGCTCCTGGACCCCTTGTTAAGAACCCCTGCCCTAAATCGATCTTATCAAATAATCTAATCAAAGGCCCCTCAACTGAATTTAATGCAATCAAAGGGTACCACAGCTACAGGAATAGATTAGTTTAAGAACATATATATATATATATATTTTTTTTTTTTTTTTTTTTATTTTTTTATTTTTTTCCAAAAAAAAATTTATTTATTTTTATCCATTTTAACATCCCCCTCCCGCCCTGGTTTTGCTTTTTTTGTGTCCATCTGCTGGGCAATTCTCTGTGTCTGTTTCCTGCCCTCTCCTCTCATCCTTCTCCTCCTGTCTTCGCCAGGATTCAATCCTCAGAACCTCCAATTTGGGAAAGAGGCGTCCTACTGCCTGCGCCACCTTAGTTCCAGGTTTTTTTGGCACATCTCATCTTGGCTCTCCCTTGTGTCACTCTCTTGTTACATCATCATCTTGCTGTGTGGCTTGGCGGTGCACCCATGCATGGGGCCTGACGGCCCACAC